>JAWWEV010000134.1:33093392-33136655 GCA_035583235.1 Hafferia zeledoni | reverse complement strand
TCTTTGTTAACTGTTGGCCTGGGTCGTTAACAGTGGCAGGGGAGAGAATTTACATAATAATTCCAAACTACAACAATCATAACCCCAAAGGTGTCTTCTTGTCTTAGTATCTTTAAGCTTTTTCTTTGACATGGGGGAAAAAAGGCTGTTCACATTTGTACGGGCTCCAAATAGGAGCTGGTGTTCTTTACAGCTTCCCCTGAACACTTCTGTAGTGTGGTCCTGGTAAAGCTACAGGGAGTTGTAAAGTAGGAGCTACTGGAGCAGGGCAAGGACTGCATGCACAGATGTATTTGTTTGTCAGACCCAAGGCCCTTGTTTCCGCTGGCATTGCTGGGTGCTGCCTCCTCCCACCCACCATTATGCCTGTGCCTCAGCTTGCTGGTCTGCAAAAGAGGTCTGCAGAGCTGCTCAGGAAGACTGTGTGCACTCAGGTGCTTGAAATGCAACACAAAAGTGCTGCTGCTGTGCAAGGGAGTTGAAGCTCAGCTGTGACCTTGCTGTGTTGTCATGCTACAGTGCCGAAATGGAACAATGAGGCCTAATTGTTGCGGTTATGTTGTGTCTTGCTTATCAGAAACCTCTGCTGGTGCAAAGTTAAGTGCTGGGTGGCCAGTGCTGTCTGACCAGCTTCAGGGCAACTCTTGGTCCCTATCAGCACTGTTGCAGCCTGGATTGGCTGCAGTGTGAGTACCTGCACGTGGACCGGATCTTGCAGCCTTAAGTAAAATCCAGTGTGGTGCACACACAGCCGTGAAGCATTAGGTCCAAGTTTCAGGTGTGGGGGGAAAGAAGTACCTTGAGAGCACAGTGTTTTGCGTATGCTCCGCTCACTGCAAAGCAGCGCTTTGCCAGCCACCACTGCTGGCCTTCTCAGGTGAGGTGTGGCCAACCTGCATGTAGGTGAGTAACTGAACAGCTGAAGTGATGCTCTTTATGTAATTACAGCTGCTGAAATGCATCAGTATTTCTAGGCATGTGGTCGTGGTAACATCTACTGGATTGCAACTGGGGCAGCAAGAAGATAATGAAAATGAAGGAATGTTTCCTAATATATGTTACAACTGTATGTTAAAATAAAAATTAAAATAATGTATTCTGTTTTTTATTATTATTACCCCAATAGCTTTTTGTCTCTGTAGAAAAACAATGTGCATGTGTTTGAGGTTTGGAAAAAGAAGAAACATGTAGGAAACATAAGAGATTTGGGGTTGCCTCAAAAATGTTCACATTGTGGGGTTTTAGTAATTTCTAGATGAAATGAACTGTGCTACATATTTTGTACAGATGAAAGAAGTGATGATCTCCTGTGAAAGCACATTATATGACGGAAAAACTCTCAGTTGGTATTTCTGTTTTGTCTTTTTGAATAGCTCATATTGGATATTCTATATAAACACTTTAGTATGTTACTTCATGAGGGAAATCACAGATTGTAAAAATTTTTAACCAGATTTTCCTTCTTTAAGGTTCAATGGTATCATGCAGTTAAGAAGGCTGGCTCCACTGAAAGTGATTCTTAATCTAAAAAACAGTATTGCAGCAAGGACCAAAGGGACATGGGCAGACAACAGTCTAACAGTTTACTCTTGAGAGAAGTGGAAAAGCATCTTCAGCTTTGGAAGGAGTTAGGCTTTTAGGCATTCTTTGAACTAAAGACACACATTGCCGTTTGTGCTGTTGGAGTGTTTTCTGCTTTGCACAAGTATTTTGCAGCTGATCACTAGCAAGAAGAGAAAGGCCATTGGAGTAGTGAGAGATCAGTGTCCTAGTTGTATTTGTTTGATGATAGTCAAAGATTTGAAACTTATTTACCATACTAATGTTTCTCCTGATTGATGTCAATATAAATCTTATGTGACCATTGGCTTTGTGTACAGACATTGAGATATTTATAGCATATGTATGTGGCGTATGGGAAATATTTCCAGTCTTTATTCTTCTATAATTTCCTTTTTTCCATACTGGAAAGGGAAGAGGTGAATTGTTTATTATCCTTTGGGAACATGCTAAACTGCTGTTTCTCACCAAAGTCTTGCACTTACCTCTGTTTCCTGTTGACCGGCTGTTACAGGACTTAATGAAACATACCTTCAAATAAAATTTTAATTTCTCCAGCATAACAACTATAAGAAAGGAGTTAATTCTATGTTTCAGAAACTCACATTTTGCTTTTCAGAATTTTGAGGTCTGAATCTACCTTGGGATCAGGTCATGATTGTTAGATTGCATCCATGCAAACATCATCGATTCAATTCCAATTTTCAATACACAGCAATTTGTGTTTGTACAAACTTCTTTAAGCATACACTTGTACATGCATATGGAGAGCTCAGTCAATTTGGGTGTTGTAGCACTGTGTCCAAATGTTTCATGTTCATATATGTAAAAACTGTTCTCATGCAAAACTCTTTTTACCATGAGCCTTACATTGCACACATTAGATGAAAACGAAGCCAAAGGCAAATCCAGCTCATCTGAAAACAAAGTCCTTCTATGCTCACACTGAAGTTAAGGCAACGTAGTGTTGTGCTGTAGTAGAATGCTGCTACTCAGCTCTCTTAATTCTACTCTGCAAAGGCATCTAGCACTTAGAAGGGCATTTACAGTATTCAGCCTTTAATGGGGGAAGTCACTGCACATTTTACATTCTGCTACACTTCAGAATACTGCTAAGTTTGTTTTTGTCCTGAAAAAGGCCATTTTTTAAATTTTTGAGAACATTCAGATTTCACTCTGAGAGGTAATTAAAAATATTGCTTATTCTAGGCTTCAAGACAGCACATGGTCTGGGTTTTGCTGTAATCCTAGTGTGGTATGATGTCATGTTACAGCATGCTGTGATTATACCAGCCAGTAGTTTTAAATTACTTCTTTCTACAGGATTTTTATCAGAATTTTGTATTTTTAGAAATGTCAGGACATTTTTTCCATGAATAACTGTAATTTATTTGTGTCAAAAATTGAGTAAGAAAAAATTTTACACAGATTCTATGTGAATCCACAGGGAGACTAGGCAAATTCTCCATTTCCTTTCCATTGCCTGTGACAGCTGAAGAATATAGATTTTGAGAAGTGTACAAAGTTTATTTAAAATGAGAGGTTATTTGAAATGCATACTATCTTTTTACAAAATATACGATCAATCAACCAGTTGATAAACATATCTATCAAAGCTCACAATGCCTTTTTCAAGGAAGATTTTATGGTATCAGCATGTTTTTAAAGAACAGAATTTAGAATAACTTTGTAGACTGACAACAGGTTTCCTAGGGTGCTGTTTTATTTTTAATTCTGTGAAGGAACTTGCATATATTGCTTTTTGATAGATACATTATGTTTTTCTTATAATTTTATCAAAGTTAATTGAATAATTATGGTTATATAAAATATCCAGTGCCACATTAGAGCCATATACTCATTTATAAGACACAACTGTTAAACAGCTACTCTTCACTTTTCTTGCTTTCCCACACTCTTTACATATACTTCTAAACAGAGATAGCCATTGATACGTATGAAAGCCAAGTTAGATAAATAATTTTTAAAAAATATATGAATGGTAGTAAGCCCTTTGGAAAGCTGCTTTTTTTTTTCAAGATTCCAAAAGTTTACCTGCAGGGCTGCTTTTTGGTCCAGACAAGTTTAACCATCTCTCTATGATGGTTTTCCACAACTCCAGAATAGGGTATGATGTTAATTTTTTTTTCTTGTATACAGGGAAATCTGAAACTCCTGTTAAGCTCTGGGAATATGAATTCAACTAAGTTTTCAGGTTCTTAGAGATAGGGGATTACATATAGACACTGATTGGAAAGTTTCAGCTATCCAGTTTTCTTGATTGCTGTTCTAGAAATTATGTTGCAAGAAGAAAATTCTAATACTGGATTTAAACCATGACACTGTTGATATTTGCTCATCTTTATACATTATAAAAAATAATGACATTTAAAGTCTAGTACAATCTCTGTATGTTTTATTTTAAGGTTTTAGTTGTGCTAATGAAAGGGCTACCACATTTTCCTTTATATGTCCGTATGTAATTTCTGTGGATATAAAAAGGAGATGTGAAACGTGTATTTTTAAGAAAAAAAAATCCAAATAAAAGCTCAATGTCTTGTTGACCTCCAGTGCTGAAAAGAACACCCTGTATTCTGTTTGAAGTTCTCATTCATTGTAGTGCCATGTTCAAATATCCCATTCATTTAAATTACAGGAATAGGGTACTACACAACGCTTAGGTTGATCAAAAAAAGGTTACTTTTCAATGGCCTATTTTTATGCTCTATTTATAATGCTGCAGCGGGTATTTAAGGAAAACTACTGTTGAGCAAACAGCTCTGTAGTACTCAATTTTCAAGTATGTTTTAACTGTCTGGTTTGGCATCCTGGTTTAAGAGAACAAATGATAGGCCTTGCAGTAACAGCTCATTAGACAGGAGGATGGGCTTGACCTTAAGGCCTGACTTGAGAGATCTGAGTTATCAGTTTTGCATGACCCTTGGCTAATCTCTTATCTCTGTGTGCTTCAATCCTCTATCTGTAGAATGAGAGATAATACTCTCTTTGCTTTCTTATATTGTCAACTCTCCCTGTGCAAAGCCAGTAGAACCACTTGTGTGATGTTGACTTTGGTACTATTACGGTAATGCACTCTATGTTATTATTAAGGTAATGCCATAATGATGTAATGTTAGGTATTAAAAAACATATGTATATATTATTAATATATAAAAATATAAACAAAAAATAGATTTTCACAGTTCTGTGCTGGAGTCTGACATTATTTCACCCTAAATACTGCCCTATATACATCCTGAATTGAGTAGTCAACAGCACATCCAATTTCACTCAGTTTGAACATTACATGCCATTAAGAGACCCCTTGGATGGTTGTGTTCTTCTTAATGCCACTGGAAATCCAGCTCAGGTACCTGATGTTTGATTTGATCTTTAACTTGCACTGGTCATTAGGAGACCCAAAGAATTTACACCACCGAATGATTCAACCAGGTAAGTTTCATGTACATCTCCCACCATCACCCTTCCCCTGCCTCCACTTCCTAAGGTGTGAGACAGAGGCCTCTGTTCCAGGTCCAGCAGAATGTGGCAGACAGGACTGCTGAAGACTGTGGTGGCTGTCAGCTCAACTGTTGTCGATCTGGACTTTTGACTAATTTAAGTTCTCTGTCGGTTTAACTGTTGCTCCATTAAAACACTGAAAAACTCATTATGAAATTGCTGGGGGGGAAAAAAGGAGAAAAAATAGCCATTAATGAGAGATTTACTAGTCTAAATTAGTCTTATACAAAACAGAATATGTTATTTATGAAATACACACATGAAATTTGGAGCAATCTTTCTCAACTTGAAAATTTCAGCTACAAAGTTTAAAGAAAAAAAAACCACAAACAAAAACCAAGAAGGCTCCTAATATAAAATTTTCTTTTTTTTTTTTTGTCCTGTGTTTTGCCTATGCAACTGATGAAAAATTAGGTCCAATCCTCTCCTCATTTCAGATGTTGTGAGGGGCTGCTAGGCTCATCCTAGTTTCCAACCACTACTTGAAATTCAGGCTTAAGGATCCATCCTGTTTACATCTGAAAATAGCTTTATCCATAAGTACAACTCCACTGAGATCAGTAAGATTACTCAAGTGAGTCAAGTTACGCAGGTATGTAAATATTTACTGAATTACAACTAGAAGTGGAAGGGAATGTAGGTGGTAAATCCTACTTAAGGAGCTGAGCACCTGATGACTCGAGAGTTAGTTCAGGTGCCTGACACCTCTTACTCCCTTGTCAGGCTTTACCGAGTTCTAAACAGCTTTATAAAGCAGAAGCATCTTTAGCTAAATGTCTACAAAATGTATTATGAATTAGCAAGTACGCTGTTTAGCTTTGTTACTGACTTGTTACAAGAAGTCAGATCCCCACAGAAAAGGAGATAACACTGAAAATACCTTTTATCTTGATGTTCTGTAAGGAAAGTAATGCCAGTGTGTAAGTGCATGTGTATAATTCAGCTACTGCAGTCTCAGGCAAAATGCATTCATTATATGCAGTTTCAGAGCACATTAGAAAAAATGAATATGCTTTCTGCACAGTCTCCAGATATGGATGCTGAACAGGAGGAAAAGGGGGTTAAATTAACTTGTCCTAGGAGCTGAAGCAAATAATTCAAAATCAATTCAAGGAGTCTCTGGGCCTATATTCCACTCTGTCCATTCAGTCTCTGCCTGCTGAGTGAATTGATCTGATTGCTTATTTTTTTAAGGTTTATGTTTAAACTGATGACAGAATCTCATTTAATCTAGATGCAGCAGTGAGGAGACATGGCATTCAGTAGTGAAGCATCCTTCTGGCATGTACTCCTATTTACTTGCAGCTCAATTTTGCCACTCAGTATGCAACCCCATCTGAGATGAAATTTAAGATATGGTAATCATTGTTTCAGCCTCACAAACTTAGCAGTTTACCATCTTATATACACATTCCCCGTCTTTGGAGCTTAGCACTATAGAGTGGAATAATACCCTTTCTCATGGCTGTTTTGGGAGCAGTGTAGTTTCTTTCCACCAAGGCAGTTTATGCACTGACAAGATTCTCGGTATAGGCTTGTTAAAAGTTTGAGTTTGGTCTCCTTTTCACTGCTTACCATTTAGTAAATCGAAACATCTTGGCTCTACAGAGCACAGGTTCTACCATCATTTATTTAGGATGCTGTCATGCCTGGAGCTACATTATTTTAATATATAATGAGTTTAGAAGATGCAAAACTACTGATTGCATGTTTTATTCACTCTTAAATTGCAAGAGCCTGGTTTTCTTTTGATGACCCTATTTGCATATGCTACCTGTGTGCTTCTGCAGTCACTTAGTATTTGAATGTATATGCCCTCATCAGCTATAAAGCATTAATGTTTTGCACTTGTATAGCCTTTCATCCAAGGAGCTCAAAGTCTTTCGCCGACAATGATTAAGAATTACAGTCCCCTTTGAAGTGGGTGAATGCTACCACCTTCATGTTACTGATGGGCAAAGTGAGGTGACTTCGC
The DNA here is from genome assembly GCA_035583235.1 of Hafferia zeledoni. Taxonomy (NCBI): domain Eukaryota; kingdom Metazoa; phylum Chordata; class Aves; order Passeriformes; family Thamnophilidae; genus Hafferia; species Hafferia zeledoni. The sequence continues at coordinate 33,129,598 of JAWWEV010000134.1, read as the reverse complement.
CCTGCACCCAACACGAAGGAAGCGACAGTGTTTGAAACCCCGGAGCATCCACTGCAGCTGCCGTTTCGTCCAGCCTTTACACTAAGTACGCTCTTTGCCCCGCAGCTTAGCCAACAGCCTCGGAGGGCAGGGTTCGGCCCGTTTAGCGGGCTCGGTTGTTGTTCACCCTGCCTCACGAAAGCATTTGCGCGGGGGGGCGGTGGCCTGGCAGGGGGAGAACGCGGCGGCTGCAGCGGCCGTCGGGACCGCAGCCCGGCCCTGCCGTGCGCCGCTCCAAATCCCCGTTTGCAAACCAAACGCGGGGAGCCCGGATGCAGTCACACCTGTGGCTCGGCTTGCTTCCTACAATGCCTCGTGCACTGGTCCCAAAGGCAGGTGTGAGTTCGGAAAGGTGGTTACTGCGGGCACCGCGCCCGGCCGCAGCCGGCACATGCGAATTTACCTGGGCACGCTCCGCCGGCGGCTCAGGGGAAGGGCACCCTGGAGTGGAGCGGCATGCAGCGCCGGTGGGAGCAGCCGTGCCGGTGGAGCTTCCTGCGCAGGGCCAGGTTGGCTGCGGAGAGAGGGAGGGAGGGAGGAAAGCAGAGCGTGAGGGAGCCCACCCGGCAGCGTGTCCCAGCAGTCGCGCTGCAGGGGCGGCCGGTGTTGCCCGGGACAGCCCGGCCCCGAGAGTTACGGCTGTCCTCCTCCGCCCATCCCGCGCCGCCAGTGCTGCAGGTCCGCAACAGTTGCTTGCCTCGGAACGTTAATTATCTCAACCCCCTTCCCGAACTTGCCCGACTCTTGAGAGACCTGAAGCATCTTCTCTCATGGTGCCGCTACAAGTAGGGATGAAGCGCGCATATGGACGCGCCCGATACAAACTCCTCTCGGAGGTCACAAGCCGCGTGCTGGACGCGATTAGAGAAACACGCCGGAGGTGCTCACGGCAGGCACGAACCCCCCGCTCCCACCCCGGCACATCCATCACGCTGAGGCATCACCTACCTGGCCGCTGTCCGTAGGCTGGAAGGAGGCTCGCCAGGAGCAAAAACCCGATCCAGAGGAGCAGTTGGAGTCTCATGTCTGCAGTCAGCTCAGAGGCGCTCTCTGAAGGTGTGCGTATGTGTATATAGGCGAGGAAATGTACGCACAGCCGCCCGCAGGGCTGTCAGGGGTGGGCAGCGCAGCAGGAGCCTCTGCGCCCTCACATGCCAGTGACAAGCCGGGGAGCCAGAAGCAGCCGCCTTCACCAGCAGGGTTAATGATCAGGCAGGGGCAAGGTTCCTGGATTGCACTGCGATCTGGGCCTCCCTCTCTTCTCCCTTTCTTTTTTTTTTTTTTTCTTTTTCTGTCACTCCCCCTTATTTTCCATAAGCAAACAGTGCAGGAATGAAAAGCCCGTGTAAACAGCAGCTCCTGTCAATGCGTAGGGGCAAAGAGCCTCTCGAACAATGAGGCCGCTTCACTTTAAATTCAACCCGGGCAGGAAAAAAACATATGTAAACAAGCCCCGATGTTCCCTCCTCCATTTGCAACTGTTTAAACTTTGCATTGCCCATATTGGTCCCACATGCAGACAGCAATGGCAAGGGCAGGAAGTGTCCCCCCCGACCTTTGTTTCCCTCCCCCAGCCTCCCAAAGCGGGCGCAGGGAAGCCCCCCAAGCAGGACTCTGCTCGCAGCTCAAATGCTTTCTCTTTTCTCTAAACTACCTGCCAAGTTGTGGCTATTCAAAGTGAAACTGACAGTAGTTAAGGCTAATGGGCGTCTTTTGTACCGTCCATTATTTTTAAAGGATCAGAATATTCAGGAATTAATTTGTGAGATTTTTTTGCCACGTGAGGTAAAACAGATGTATCTCTTCCAGCAGTGCCAGTTTGAGGGAAGAATTTTTGGATGGGACATTAGTTTACATAACCCACCTGTACCTTGCATTTTATTTGTTCTAGATTATAGTGAGAGCTCGCTTTAACAAAGCACGCTGAAAACAGCTGATGCAGATACCCAAGCCTGAAGAGAAGAAAGGCAAAACTTGTGGAATGTGGGAGCAGCAGTGATGACTTTGAAATCCAGTGAATTACTGACATCGGTTGAAATTCGGCGGGTCCTTTTCTTATTTTCAACCTGCTGGTTTCTTGTGATGGAATAGCACCTAGTGATTTGAAAAAAAAAGTCCCTTTTTGGGAAAAGTTTCTCTTTCAAAATATGCAAGATATGCAGGAAAGAGTATATTTCTATATGTATTAAATACTGCCATCATTAATAGATAAGTAGTATTGAAAGTTTTATAAAGTTGTTATTTGCCTAATTCCTTAAAGAGTGGAATATATAACTGTTGTTTTATTGGAGTTTTTTAAAATTCAGTTGCCCCTGTATTTTTTCTTGTGGGCTTTCCTATTTTCTTTGAAGTCTGTTCAACTCAATAGTGCAGGCTAGTTCCTCCTCATGCAGTTACATATTGTTACTGGGTTACTTAATTTGTCTAGGTAGAGTATGCCAATATGAATTAAAAGACAACTTGCAGCTTGAATACCTGGTGGAAATAGTTATTAAATGTTTTAAAATTATTTCAAGACTACTGAGGAAGGTGTCTCAGACAAAGGAAAATCCTCAAACAAAGGAAATCCTCTCCTGGTTGATCACATTGATCTGTCATACGCAGCAGACGCTTCCCAGTGTTCTTCTCTACAGCTTGGTGGTCATTAAATTTTCTCTTTATGATCTCTACTTTTAAACTAGACTTCTGTTTAATACTGATGCCACTAGCTCAGCTAAAATCAGGGTCCCATAGTGACAGTGACAGAATTGTTCTACAGAGAGTATAATTTCAAATACAAAGGTGGTGGAGAAGGAAACGAGTGCTGTGGTCAGATCACACAATAAGTTTGTCACAGAATCAGAGTTACATCCTCAATATCCTAAATTTCATACTGGCTGCACCAGGACACATTTAGGGATATGTTCTCTTGCTCACCATGAATGAGATCACACTGGTAACCTTGTTCATACAGCCCTGCAAATGATGATCACTTTCATTCAGCACTGAGCTATGTAAGGTTCAGACTCTAAGGTGGAAAGTAGCAGACCTCAAAGTGATAGGGACTCTAAGTAGCTAAAAGGCAGAAAGAATGCATAGACTGTTGTCAGTCCCTCGGGCTATCTAGGCCTCTTCTGCACCTGAATATGGTCAAGTTTACAGATATTGAGGAGACAAATTTTAAAAGAAATTGAGTAAGATACAATATTTAAGTTCAATATTTATGCCTGGTGGTTTTTGTAGTTTGTTTGCTATGAGCTGTTAATTCCACTGTTACTCTGTGTAAAAGTTTGCAAAGGTCTATTTGATTGATAAAATCGAAGTAACTATAACATAAGCATCACAGATTTATGGAAATATTTATGCAAGCTACCATAGCAATTTGATGCTTACCCACCATTCTAAAATGTTCTACAACCCCACGCTAGAATTAGTACTTCTTTTGCAAGCAGCTTTCCTTCAGGTAGTTACTTTCATGCAACATACTGCTGCTTGAAATTAGGCAAATAATAACTAAGCAGAATGTAATGATGTAATAGTTTTGCCTTTTTCCCAGTGTTTGCTGGTAGGTTTTGTGTTGGCTTAAGAGGAAAGGGAATGTAAAGCACATAGGAAGGCTGGAGGTCTGTAGATAATGCTTTATGAGCTAGAAGAATTGGTTCTTTGAATCAAAAGCTTCCCTTCTCTTATAATCTGAAAGGAACACAATAAAGGAATGATGGTTTCAGCGTTTATTACCTGTATCATCACTACTTTTCCAATAGACACTCTCTTCCCTACTTCCTCTTTCATAGGATCTAAATAGTAAAAGCGAAAAAATATCATATTGCAGAAATAATTTTGGAAGTTGTGAAAAGGAATATGTAGGACTGCCCTTCCTGAATATCAAACATTAACTGTAAGTAACACACATCTTTTGCATAATACATTTCAGTAAGTACTGTATGACTTCATTGGATATAAATTGTTCTGTGTGACATTTTCAGTACTGAGTGTGTGTTACAGTCTTTTTATTTGGGGAAAAAAACCCTATTTTGAAATCATTGTGAAATTTCTAATAATAAAACTGGAAGAAATAAAAGAAAAGTAACTGAGGCAATATCAAATTATTTTGACATGTATATAAAAATAAAGAATAATTTAATAAATGAGAGAGCAAGTCTCTGGAAGAACAAGAGATGAAATAATGTAAGAAACAGTAAAATGCATAGTACTAAGAGGTAGAATAAGCAGAGCTGGATGACAGCAACAGGCAAGAATGATAACTGGGCACTTCCTAATATGGAGTAAGAGATTAATTAGCATTCCCTAGTTAGAAATGAAGCTCTACCTTTGCTCTCAAGGCCAGCACATAACTATAAACACTAGTGTTTATTGCTAATATTTGAGAACAGCTTTCAAATGCTATCAGTATAAAATGTTACGTGAAGCTTCTCAAGTACAGGAGTTAATTGTTATATATAGCAATACTGGTTTCGATTCCTGTATCTCAGATATCCCCTTGGATAATAGTTCTCTCCTCCAGGAGGCCTGTAAAAATACATTGATCCTTGTGGATTGCTACTGTTCTGTAAGAGGACATGCTGAATGCTCAGCAGTGATAGTAACTGATGGTAAGTGAAAATTCTGGATAATTTTGAGTTGAAAGTGTTCGGTAAGATATATCAGAATTTTTAATCAGATTTTCTAATTTTGTGTTCCCAAAATTAAACCATCTTATTCACTTTACTTCAAAACAATTTGGTGAAGCAGATCATCAAGTCCAGTTGCAAATATTATTAGGAAAAGTTCTAGGCTTTTTGTTGTTCCTTTCTATTACATTGCAAGATGGTTTTTGATCTGTGCAACAAACAAAATTTAAAAATGCAAAAAGATTATGTGAGTCACTGAGGGGAAAAAGTTGGCAAAGAGTTGCTCAAGGGGATAAATTTTGAAATCCTGTCTAGGCGTCTGTGATTTTTTTTTTAAACCACAAGTTTCACTGGGATTGTTGTCTCATGGTTTTATAGGGTCTCTGCCCCCACCACGAATATAAAGGATGTTTTTTCCTCAGCCCAGGGTACAGCACCAGATGCCAAATATAATGTTTGCCTTCTTCATTGCCTATAATCATGAAGACTACTTTTTCTAGACAAAACTCATCAGCTCACGAAGTATGATTTCAGGAGAAATATCTCCTTCAGTCATTATTTTAATCTGTGCTTGGAAATGCAAACCTACTCAGAAATTAAGCCCTGTTCCTCTGTTTGGCATATAATGCTTTTCCTGAAGAAAAAAAATTCCATTTCCCTGCCTATTAGTTCTCAGCTGCCTTTCCTGCCTAGAGGGAGAGAGGATTTTTCCTGAAGAAAATGGTGGTCCGTAAGCAGAAGGAATGTGCACCAGTAACCTGACACTAGAGACAGATGTGCTCAAGGAAAGGAAATGGGGAACACCCTAGACTAGGCTAAACCTTGTATAATTTTTGACTCTTCTACCCCCCCTCCCACCTTGCCCAGTTTGAGAGGTTTTCTGTGTGTGTTTTTAACTTTAAATTGGTTGAGAAGAAAGTATGCTGTGTTCATGCCATCACCTCCTGGTTCTTACTGAAGTACAAATCATAATTATTAGAATAATAATAAAAAGGAAGAATATTCTCTGGTAGACTTAGTCTGTCTTACCTCTGTAACCTCCCAATCTGTAAGCTTTATTTTATTTAATACAATGAAATACCAGCCGTACACCTGAATAATCATAAATTCTAAAGTCCCTCCTAGACAAAAGACTGTTTCATCAGCTACCTACAGGCTGTACTGATGAATTTTCCTTTTTACTTAAGGAAAATACATTTACATGGGCTTGAAGGTGCACTTATTTTTCAGTTCCCTTCCATCTCTAACAAGTAAATTTGATTCTAAGATTCATCTAGGAAATATGTATACATATTTCTTTTTAATATGAAAACAAAGAGGTCAACTCTGGAGCAACAATGCTTGTGATCCCCACCAGTGTAACCACATGTTCCATTTCAGGGAGCCCATTTGGGGTCAGATTCCTCTCTGGCACTGGTCATAATTTCAGAGCTTTTTTAATTTATAGAGTCATTTATGTTGTCTTGAATTAATGATGTTCCAGAAAAAAGCCTCAATGCTTGAAAAGCACAAGGTTCTATAATTAATTTTTATTTGCTGGTTAACTTTCAAATATGTAACCCCCTAACACAGCTGGACCTTTTGTGGCCTAGGTTTCAGCAGGGAAAATCTTATTTTCCATGTTATGAAGAAAACTCCCATAAGTGATCATGTAAACAAACAAGCTCGTACCTTTCTGCTACAGCTTTAACATACACATTTAGGAAAGGGAGGTGCTTACTGCAGTATTTAACATACAAGTTACTGTTCATATTTGCTCAGGAAATTTCAGGAAAGAAACAGAGATTTAGTTTTGTCCTAAACTCCAAGTTTTAGAGCTTCACATGCAGTTGGGAAATTATTGGTCTTGCCTAAATCTATCCATTTAGTTTTACAAATTTCAGTAAGGTTTTCAGACAGAGTGAGTTAACTTCCTGGAGATCTTTTTCTACATAATTGATCTTCTGTTTTGGATATGGGCAGCCACTAGCCACAGTAAAATTTTAATGCAGGAGGTGTTAGGACAGGCTTGGCAAATTTCTGTAGAGATTGGCTGAGTGATTACTTGAGAGAGAATTTCAAATGACCCTCCAGCTCTTTGCATATTTATACTTTTGACTTCAGGGAGTAAATTAGGTTTGCAGTTTCAGTAGATATTTTTCTTTGTTGCTTGTAGTTTATCATCAGGGATATGGGGTCGCATGAAGCAGTTCTGCAGTAAGAGTGAGCACCAGTTCCCCTAAGGCACTCTAGTGTGATGTAATATTTTAGTATTCTAAACAGTTGTCACTATTATTAACCCTCTGCAAGCCTGGTCACCATCTTGCAAAAAGGTGAAATGTGTGATTTATATATGGGATTTCTTAGGAGGGTTTGGACCTGTCTAATCCACTAGTTCTTTGAACTTTGCTTCCTGTCAAAAAGATTGCAGTGCTGCCTTGCTTTTCCTCAAGGTCTAGGCTGTGATACTGTCTTCTCAGTGTTTCCTCTTTAAATTATTTCTTTATCTGCTGTGATCAGCCTTTCTGTTACCAACACAACTGGTTAGAGCTGGAAAAGCTGAGAAGGTATCTATAAGTTCTTCATTTTTCTGACCATCAGGCAAGCTCAAACCCAGGAATTTTAACCTTACATTCAAATAAAATATCTCAACACATGAAAGAGAATTAAGGCAAGAAACTCAAGCTTTTATTTATGAAAATAGTGGATTTCTCATTTAATTCCTATGTTGTTTGTCCCTTGAGGGCTGTGTGGGAAAGTTTTCTGTTTACCTATTACATAGTTTTGTTTATTGAAAAATTTTGTAGTGTTTACTCTTAGTTAGGATAACAGCACCTACATGATAACCAGCCTTTTTGCTAGCTCTTCTAGATATGCTTCTAATTAATAACAGATTTTTTCAAGGGATAAGATTTCCATTTTAGACTTGTGATACCTGTCTGTGCGGGCATCTTTTTTAAATGCATACACTGGATGATTGAGTTACTATGTTGTAGTAACAAAATCCACCTCACTGACCAGATTGCCAGGAAGAAGCTGTTGGTGCTTTAACTGCTGTGCTTGCTGGGTGACTGCTCTGATAAATACTTGCTGTGGATGTAGTACACTAATGATCTTACAATTTCTCCCATTGTTGAAGCTACACTGATAGGAAAGGTAGAATATTTTGAGGAAAAAAGCCTACAAGACAGGGTACTGTAATCTGTCACCCCCTTCTGATCCAGTAAAGTGATTACTAGCTGTATAACACCGATAATGATACCAAATAAGGACGTGTCTTTTTTTTTTTTTTTATGGCAAAGTGTTATCTCTATCAATGGAAAGACTGGAGACTAAATTAGCAGGGATGATGTAGTGGAAATATTTGCAGAGTCTGATGTTAGCTACAGGATATGATGAAAGAATATCCTGTAGAAGCTAGAGCAGCTAAGCACTGGTGCATGATTTGCACTGGTTTTGCTTCTGCAATATGTGTATTAACTAATAATAATCTCTAACATGAATAAAAGGCAAAAAGCAAAGCTCAAAATAAATTTTGTTGATTTCAGTGTTCACCACAAGGATCCTTGTGTTAAACCTGCAAAGAAGATCTTGAGGCTCCGGGCTCATCAAAATTTTGCAATGGATACTGTACTTCCTCAGAAATAGCTGAACCCAGGAAACAGAACAGCAGCCCAAACCACCAAACCTCAGACAAAATACATGCTTCATGGAAGAGAGGTTATGTTAGGTTATGTGCATAACTTAAATGTTGTCAGAAAGTGCAGTACATGAGATGTGTTGCATCACTGCTTTAGAAATTCTCAGTTGAATTTGGCAGCATATTTATTTGATTTTGAGTGTAGTAAATATTTTCAGCTTGCAAATTTCTACAAAATAGTAAAAAATATCTGATGAACTTTCCTTTTGAAGTGTGCTGTTTTACAAAAGATGTGGTCCTTTCTCCATTCAACTTATTCCTCATTGCAGCATTTGAATCAGTTAAAAACACAAAGATAATGTTATTTTAGATTCAGAGGTGAAAATGCTAAGGTATCAGGTCTGCAAAATTTGATTTCTTTTGAGGAGTTCTGTGTGGTTGTGTATCCCAATCATAAACTGCTATATTTCTTTATACTGGAAGCATACTTACTTACAGGTGAGAAATTCTGTGTTCTCTTCAGTAACAACAACTTGCTTTTTATTAATGTGAGACATAAGTGTGCAGTTACTCACTCTCAATAATGGTGTAATGGAATTCATTCCAAAATTATAACCTGATGCTGCAAAACTTTGCACACTTGGTGCACTTTTATGCATCAAATTAAAACAAGAATAAGTCTTTTAAAAATGGAGATGACAGTCCTCACAAATTTTGGAGCACTGTTACTAACATGCCTACTCTATATTTGTGTCATAGATAGCTAGTACTACTTGCATTAGATTTCAGGTTGGATATAATGAGATGTAAGAATATAGTGGCATAAATATATCCTGGAAAAGATGTTAGCTGACCAATTTAGGATTTTGTCCTTCAAGCTGATACAATAAATATGTGTAGAGGATCCAGGAGTAACAAAAAATTTCCTTAAATTTCTTTTAAAGAATATTTAATTTATTTTAGCTTTCTGGGCTGGTATTGCAGTTTAAATTCGAGTTGTGTTGCTCAGTTGTGATAGATTGTGTCAGATGATCATCTCATTTGTTTTCCACTTTTATACACATAATGTTTCCTCACAAAAAACAAACTTTCCTGAAATGTTGTTTTTAATGCTCATTAAATAACTGTGTATTATTTAAATGTTTTCAAGAAAAGCTCTGTGTTGAAAAGAAGTTGAAATTGAAGGTAGTCGTAGATTTGAAGGTTGACTTTTAGTGTGCCTTTGAAAGCTGGTCTTCACATTTGGATGCTATTGTGCATAGGTATGCATACTACAGCTGAGTTTTTCCCTTCTTTCTCTCTCTCTCTCTCTCTCTTTTTTTTTTCTTTTTTTTTTTTTTTTCTTCTTAGTGAGCTACCAAGGTGACTAGTATATTACTAGCACTGGACTTATGGGATATAACTGGAGATAAAGTGATTTGTATCTTTGTACTTGAATGAATTTGCTTAATGGCTTTCCGGTATGATACATGCAGGGTGGAGAAATCACAGCATGAATGTCACAGCTCAAGTATATATTGTGGTGTTGATACGTAGTAAACCACAGTTTTTCATTTTCACAAACTAAATATGGAGATCACATAGCTTCCTTTGGCCAAACCATTGTCCTTCCAAGCACCGTAGGTGTGAGGTAGCTATGCAGTGTCCTGGCTGCCAGAGCTGTGTGGGGCTGCTTTAGCCCCTATGATACTTACTTTTAGGTTTAACTGTCTTTAAAAGCCTCCAGGGAGCTGTCATGGTAACAGGGATTGATGGGTTGCTGTAGTCCAGGCTTGTTTCTGTCAGAGAGCTTGAGTGGGCAGTGAAGTGGCAGAGGCAGCTGTCAGTAGTTCTCCCATTCCAGTGTTGTGGATCTCCAGAGACCTCACAGGGACTTAGTAACCTTTCCCTCACCTGCTTGCTCCCCATGTGTTGTCCCACTGCTACAGGGGTGCTGCAGCAAAAGACCACTAAGTATGAAATCACAGAATGTCATCTTTGTAAAGCTGCCTTATAAAACCTGGGGCTTGGCTTCGATATGGCTACAATTATTTGCAGTAGTTTTGTTTCCCTTTTATAGCTTTTACAATGAAAGAAAGAAGCGTGAAGGTGTTTATAGATCTATCTCATGGTCTGGGTACCAATGGCACTCATAGACTTACTCCATATCTACTGTAGATTTTTGTGATGGCCAATGTTGAAAGCCTTGGGAGGTCTCAGCACTCCACTATCCTGTGTCTGAGCCTACTGCAGAGGCTCAGATTTGCCAGTCTGCATCTTCGTGGATGGAGTCTTTAAGGCACTGGGCTTTCTCTACTTGTGCTGCACTGCCCATGACATAGGCAAGTGTCTCTTGGCTCCCCAGCTGCTTTGAGCAAAAGTGGCCACGGTTATGGGCCACCACTTTCCAGGCATTTCTTCCAGCCTGTTCCTAATTGTATTTACAATTGGGAAGGGTCAGGATGAAGAATAGCAGCTGAATGAATTGTTTTTGTGCCAGCAGCATCTTGGCAGCAGCATTTTGCCATCTTTCCTGAGAGGCCCCTTGGGTTCCCATATGTTGTATGATAGCTGTATAGCTTTCACAAGGTGTGGAAAGAATACTGTGACCTGAAGACTGGGAGAAACTGAGAAAAGGTTATGAGAAAGAAATAAATGGGGTTTTTTTCAAGCAAATGAATTAAAAATTACTAACAACAAGGGGAAATGTATGCATTTTAAAGGGGTTCTTTTCTTTTTACTAACCTATAGGCACATTGAGGAAATGTACGGCTGGGAAACAGAGATTGTGAAATTAATGCAAATGAAGCAAAACCTCCCACCACATGGCCACTATAGAAGTAGCCATTTTAATCTAAACCCCGCCTTTTGACATAACATAACCAATCAGAGGCGAGGAAACACCCTTTTGGTGACGTGGACGGAGTGGGATTTGGTAGCCTTTAAGAGGGGGAAAATTGAATGTTTAGGTGTGCTTTGGGGATTGAATTTTTAGGGCACCACAACATGTGTTGTAAGTAAATCTTTCTGATTGTCTTTTTTTTTTTGTTCCACAAACTCTGTTATCATTATAAAAATTTAATAAATAGAGAATTTTTCTCACAAGGTTACAAGCTCCACAGCTTGTTCTGACAGACAGAAAATGTCGTGTGGACTATAGCTTGGATAATTTGCAGATGGCATTTCAACTGGGAATCCCAGTGAAGAATGGATATATTGAATGAGCTTCTTCACAAGACTCTTATCATTGCAGTGATTTATGCATACCAGGTTTAGATGTGGTAGTTCAGGTAACCACAGCAGTGTAACAGTGAAATGGCCATGCTCCTGAGTGTTTGCTCACATCCTCTGATGAGTTTACAATCTGTTCTTAGGGCCATGCTGCCATGGTGATGGGGGTAGCCCTCCTGAGCTGACTGATTTAAGGCCATCATTGAATTAGTACTAATTTCATCCTGATTAACCAACATTAAATGTCATGTTCTTAGAGAAATAAATAAATTATGTGAGGCGTATCTATATTGATATGTTAATATAAGTACATTCATTTTAAGGTCAGCAGCTACATCTGTTGTCCATCACTGGCATGTAGCAAAATAGATCATGATCTACTCTTGTATGACACTTCATGTTTGCCCATACCCACGACAGGGGTTCAAGACTGTAAAAATACTTGCAATACGATGCTAGGCATATGAAAACTGTTTCAGAATTGAAACAGAAATTGACTGCAGTCATCTTTGGAAGGCACCAACAAACTTGCTATTACTTGCCCTGTTTTTCAAAGGATTAATGCGTATTTGCTTGGATCTTTGTTGTGGTTTAACCCCAGCTGGCAACTAAGCCCCACACCACAGGTCACTCACACTCTGCTCATGGAAGGGATGAGGGAATCAGAAGAGAAGAAGTGAGAAAAAATGTGGGTTGAGATAAAGATAGTTGAACTGGTAAAGTAAAATCTGGGCATGCAAGCAAAGCAAAACAAGGAATTAAGTCACCACTTTTGTTGGACAGACAGGTGTTCAGTCATTGCCAGGAAGGGCAGGGTTCCATCACACATAGTGGTTACTGGGGGATACAAACTCCATCACTCTAATGTTCCCCCCTTCCTTCTTCTTTCCTTAGCTGTATATGCTGAGCTTGATGCCAAATGGTATGGAATATCCCTTTGGTCAGCGGAGATCAGCTGTCTCAGCTGTGTCCCCTCCCAAATCCTTGTGCACCCCATCCTCCTGGCCAGTGGAGTGGGATGAAAAGCTGAAAGAGCCTTGGATCTGTGCAAGTGCTGCTCAGTAATAACAAAAATGTCTCTGAATTATCAATGCTGTTTTCAGAAGAAACCCAAACCACACCCCCATACCAGCTACCATGAAGAAAATTATCTCTACCCTAGCCTAAACCAGCCCAACCTTATATTTGAATCTTCACTGCAACAAACTCAGCTTACAGTTTTATAGATAAAGAAAATACCATATAATTTTCTCAGAATGTATAAGTAATAATCTGAGGTAATGTTAATTTAAGGTAATGTTCACACTACAAACATATTTTGTTCCTCTTTGGTTTGTATAAGAAGACCTGAGAAGAACCCAAATAAAAAGTTGAGGTTTATTAAACTCTAAATTAAGCTTAAATGACTTGCCATGTCATATTTATAGAACCGTGAGTACAGTTTTTATATAGAATTTTTGTAGTGATTTTAAATAGATCTTAACAGATTTACAGCTATCTTGTTGAGATACATTATTTTGGTAAAGTTACACATTAACTTACAGTGTGCTAACAGCTAAGTAAATGTTTGGTAACTGATCAGAAGCCCAAAATGAGGTCATAACGTATGGAGAGGTGCTGAGAGGTTACAATTCCTGTGTGCCTCAATTAATATTGTAGCTAGTAAACATTCTTTGCAGCTCATAGGCTCTGATCCAACAGTGTGCTGGAGTGTAAATGTATATTTAAGCCAATGAGTAGATCTGTCAGCTTCACTAAGGCTGCTTAGAAATATGTACAGGAATGAATAATTTGCTGGGCCAAGATGTCTTGGAATAAATGGAATAAATATTTGTTGGGAAAGTTTCAGTACAACAAGGTGAAAGACTTGAAAAACATCTTTGGCTTGAATGCTAAGTTCATTGCTATATGTAAGCAGCAACAGATTTCCTTTATGAAGAGTAGAGTTTTCTGATTGTGGATCATTTAAGCATAAATACATTTAATATACTCTTGATTTATCCTTGCCTAAAAGTTATCATTGTAGCTGACATGATGAATGCAGAACTAGAAAAATAGTGATTTTAGGTTAACAGTAATGTTTCCTATGATGTCAGGCTTAATTGAAAGCTATTTAGCCCACTATTTAAGAGGGATTAGTTTATATTCCCTTGACATCATCTCTGATTGTTTTGATATAATTTGGATTGACCGATTGACTGCATTGCAGTGGTCACAATCTGGCATGGCATGATAAGTAGAAATGCATGAAAAAATTTATTTTTGCTATAAAATATCTTGGTATTCTATAGGCAAAATATTGTCTCAAGTATTTAGTTGGAAGTAGAGGAGAATATCTCAGTCTTTGCAGTTTGCATGGGAAAGCTAGGGACCAATTCTTAATACTGTGCAAACCTAAGAGAAATGAAAATGTGAGTTATTTGGACATTTGTATGAGGGATCTCTCCTGGTGTATGGTAGAGACCACTAAGGAATACTGTTATAAAACACAGAAAAGCTAAAGTATTTTCTTTACTTTTTTTGGTTGAAATATTATCAGTTTCTTCAGAGTTTCATTATCTTTTCTGTTATCAAACAGGAAATCCTGTCTTTGCTTTTACTGCCCCTGAAAAGTAGTCTTATCAACCAACCATTCCTCGCATTTGGTTCCCCAAAGTTTCTTCCACTTCTAGTATCTCACAGAGTGATTAGCTCTGAAAGAAGCATGTAGAGCCAGCCTGGGTTTAGCCCTTGTACACACCATTGGAGATTTTTTTGTGTGAAGACAGAAAAGATTAGTCTTGACTCATTGAGGCTGATAAAAAAAGTGACCTGGTTTTCAGTTTGTTCAGGATTCCACTTACTGAAAACATAATCACTACTCAGAAGGGACCCTGCCTACAGGTGATGTCAGAAACATGTTTAGCAATACTATCAGCTTTATCGTACTGATACGCTTAATGGTATTCTTAGGTATACAAAACTTGCTTACCTGAACTTAAACATCTTGAACTGGAATGATTTTGGGAATGTTTTGGTTTTTGTTTGGGTTTTGGTTTTGTTTTTGTTTTGGTGGGGGGTCATGTTGAGGTGGGCTCTTTTTGTTCTTGTTTATAGGGTTTTTTTGAGTGGGTCTTTTTGGTGAAGGAAAAAAACTTGTCTCCAGTGTTGGGTCTTTTTTGGGTTCTTTTTAATAGATTTTGTTAAAACTGAGATTTTGTCTTTTGATGAAGATCCAGAATGTGTTTTAAAGGTTTTTTGGTTGTTTCTTTGTTTGTTTGAACCAAACTTAGGAAAATTGTCGTTGACTTAAAATTGTTTTTAAAAAAAAAAAAAAAATTAAATAAAAAATCCCAGTGATTTTTATTTATAACTAATCTCTCTCAGGATCAATATGTAAATATAATCCCATATTAAAGAGCAACCATAATGCAGTGCAGACCCCAAGGATGAAGATGAAGCTAAATCCTTGTAATAATTTCAGGATTTTAATGGGTGATACTGATTTTTTTAGTTGCTTGTAGCTCCCTCATTCATAGAGAAAGGCCAGCAGAAACAGAAAATTAATCAAATGTGAGGTAGATCATATACTCATTGACTGCATTAAGGCTGTCCTGTTTCTTGAAGGGATGTGTAGAATTGTGATTTTTACTAATAAATGCACATTTTGCTTTAGACTTATAAATTAAAAAAATCTTAATTCTGTAAGATGACGTAGTTGTTTACCCATGAACGTGGCTTTTAAGAACAAACTTGTTACAGATTTCAAATACTCACAGCAAAACTAATTAATTTTTTGATTTCCCCCCACTTCCCTTGTTCTTCTTGTCTAGCCAAAACCCCAATGAGTATCTTTAGATAGCATAAAAATTTGCCTCGGTTTTCAGTTTATCCTGTAGGTGTTTCCATGTGATGAAAGGAGACTTTTTGAAAATTACACCCTTCTTTCTTTTCTGTTAAGTCACGAAAAGCACACCCCGATGCTGACAGAGGCTGCTTTTGTCTCGTTGACTTGTATGCATAATTTATACAGCGTTATAAATCTTGGCTTTATGAGACCACGTGTCCCATAAATGAGATGAAGAATGTCCCTTTCAGAATGGATTTGTTAAAGCTGAGAGAGAGTGATATTTTCTCCCTCTAGCCTCTTGACCACCCCTTAGTGAAACAGCATAGTTTAGAGTTAATGGATTAATTACATATATAGCAAACATCTTCATTTTCAAATCAGTGCAAGCTGACACTTGTATTGTCCTGTATTAAAAATAAGATGTTTCAAAGAAAAGAAATAGGGGAGAAAAGGTTAGTAGAGTGACGTAAAAAAAAAACCAGAGTAAACTTTGAAAGGCCTTGGCTGTGTTATAGTGTGCTATCTGTTGTAGTGGTTATAGATGATTATGGGTATAGTAGATACTAGACAATTATAGTGCTTCTAAAAATACTTAAGAACTTTTTAGCAATGCTTCCATTTCTTTGTATTTTCTTAGGTTTGTGTAAAGGGGAGTTCTGTGTAAAGGGCAGTACTTTGGAATTATTCTTCCCAAAACTAGCTCTAGTATTTGAATTTTTATTTTATTCAGATCAATTTAGATAAATTTAACAATTGTTCTGTATGGAGACAAAATGTGTCCAGATCCAAATGTATTTTTCCCCCCTTATTTTTGGTGAGAAAACTTTAAGAACTGTAGTGTCCATTTGTTTTAGCTTTACAGTCTTCCCCCTCCCCCCTTCTCTCCCCTCCCCCCCTCCCCCCCCAAATTATCTTTGACAAAAGTGGGGGATCCCAGCATTGTATATGAAGGAAAGTACCCGAGTTAGTCAAGCATAACTATTTTCAATTCAAAATGTATGCATTTTTTTTGTTAACAGTAGTATGTTAAATTTCCCTCTGAACACCTATCCATTACCAAACATAGTATAAAGATCTTGTCAATACTCTTTAATAAATCATCAAAAAACTGCCAGACATGAGCTACCTCAAAAAAATATATATATTCTGTGTAAATGGAAAAATAGAAAGAAATAAAACCATTAAACACAAGTCTTTTATTAGGAAAAAAAAATCCCCAACCTAATTAAGTAGTCAAATTGTAATTATCATTAAGATTTATTGAAAAAAAAGAGCACTTTGATTCCTTTTTTTCCTATCACTTTTTAAAAATCACTTTGTTACAATACTTCTTCAGTTTGTTTTAATAACTCACACACAGATGTTGGTTTATACACAGCAGTTGTCCTGATTGAATTTATTTAGATTCTGCTGTAAATTGGCACTGCTCCTTTTTATAGCAATAACAGATGATTTATTGTTTTCTCATAGTATCTTAATGGCAACTGGCTACTAATTTATGCAATTCTGTGTATTTTGCATTAGATTAGGCTTTTATTTTTTTGTCATAGTAGTTGGTCCTTGGCTTTACAAACACAGACATTTTCACTTTTAGAAGATGTAACCGATTTTGTAAGAACTCTTCCTCCTGACAGCATTGGTCCATCTAGTCCATGTTCATCAGAAGTTTATCTTAGATCTGGAAGACCAATAATAATTACAAGAGAAGGATCGATCAGTATTAGTTGTATTGGCACCACAGTACCCAGGCAGTCTCGATATGGGTCACTGCATGTTGCTCCAGGCACCGTACAAAATCAAAGCCCACCAAAACCCTGCTGTAGAATCATAGTGTTATTGTACATGCAGATGATCTAAGGCAACTTCTATAGTGAAAAGGATCTCTCATGAGATCCGTCCATTTTCTGAGAAAAAAAAGGTGTCTTTCAGGTACACAAGCCCTAATTTAGGTCTGAGATAGAAACCAAAATGTTGTATAATAGCAATGCAGTAGAGGTATTATTTTTACAGCACACTGTGTTTCCCCCATGTGTTTCATCATCACCTAACAGTTTTTCATTTTAGTCTGTGTCCCACAAGAACTAAGCATCTTAGACCCCTTCCACTTATGTAATACCCCCTTTTGTAATACCTATTTCACCTTCTTTTTTCTCTTGGATTATCTAGCTTATTAATGTAATTAATATAAGCTTAAAGGAAATTTTCACAACCTATGGCATCTATTTAAAATCTGTCCTAAATCTTGTCTGTTTCTCCCACTCACAACTGTCAGCCTGATAAAAAGGTATCATCTTTTCTGAAATGCAGATCTTTTTATAATAGAGGAAATTAAAAAACAAATAAACAGTATCAGTAAGTTTAAAAAGCAGTGACCAGGATTCTATTTATTATGTTGATTTTCTACCTCAGTCAGTTTTGGATGAAAAAATTGCAGCAAAGCTATATTTTTGTGTTTTGCAAATGACAGTTTGTTTTAAACAACATGAGTTACAACTCAGAAAGATCAAAGTGTTTCTCTCATTTTCTAAAGCTAAAACGATGCAAAGTGGTTATCACTAGTTTTGTGTGCATTCAAAAAATACAGTGCCTGACTGTATTCGATGAGTAACATGGTAATATTTGCTCTAATGTGGCAAATTATGCAAGCCCTTGCAAAGACAGTTGAGTAGGATTTTATGCTCTGATAAAACCTCCTTCAGAAGAAAGGCTCACAGCAAAGTCAAAATTTCTGGTGATAATAGCAGCCTAATAGCTCTTCAGCTTAATATTTTATTACTGCTATTGAAATGTGGCTCCTAACTTTTCTAATTAGGTGCAGTGCTCATCCAAAAGTTAATGAGATAACAAGGAGGCAGCTGTAAGGATGAGTGTGGCTGGATGCAGCCAAGGCACTCATGGCTGGCTGCCTAGGTCAATCCTTTGTGCAGTTCATCAGGGCTACTACACCATGAGCTACTGGGCTAGATGTGCCTGCCCTCAGGAAAAGAGGTAAGGGAGTTCAAACTTCTCTGGCTTCCAGACCACTGAATCCTCTCTTGAATAGATAAGGTGTCTTCCTAATCTGTCCTCACTATCTCTGATTTATCTCTCTCATGTTACAGATTTTTCACAAGGTTCTCTCTTCTGCCTTCTTCTTCTGTGTGTTCTTGGACTTGTTGAACTTGGTCTTTTTCATGTGACAAAAAGGGAAGATAGTTTGCTTGCCAGTTGTGCTTTCTGGAAATAGTGTCAAGGAAATGTTATGTCTCATTGAAACTTATGAAAAGCAAATCAAAGAAGCATAACATTTTTCTGTTGCATGTATTCAAGAGCAAGTATTCAGCCAAGGATGGTACAACAAAATCTTTCACTGAAGACTTTAAAAAAAAAAAAAGAAGTCTAAGAACCTAGAGACAGAGATTAAGGCCCAAATTAGAGAGAAAAAAAAGTCCTAAATATCTAAGGGTTATTAAAGTGATACAATGGAGAGAGGTAATTCTTGTACTAAACAATTGAAAGAACTCCAATATAAAAGCTCCTTCTTTTAGTGCAAGATCAGAACTACTGATTCAACGAATATAATTGAGTAAAATACATTGTGTTCAAAATCTATTTTTTTCTTCTTTGCTTTTCTGCTTTCCCTTTGTGTTTTTTCTTTCTTCCCTAACCTCTCTACCCATAATTATTTTTATAGTTCTCTTCTACTGTTATTCCTCCTCTCTTTTTCTCATTTTGTGTCTCTAACTCTCATTCTCCTTCCAGACCCCACTCTTCTAATCATGCCCTTGTTTTCTTACCATTTTCTGTAACCAGTTGAAACATGCCAAGGTCACAGCAGCTACAGTGGTAGCAGCCTATGCCATCTCCACTAACTCAGCTTCAGGCTCTTAAAAGGAGAAGTAAAACCAAATCTCCAAGTTTGTGTCAGTTTTGGGCATATGGCTCATCACAGATATTTGTACTTCATATGGTGTTTATTCTTTAAAATCATTTTTTATCATCCAAAGATAAGCAGTGTTATATCTGCAAAGTAGAAGGGGAGTTTAAGGAATTTTCAGGAAGAGCCAACTTTCAGAGGATTTTTTTTGTTTAAGTAATCTTCAACTTTTTGCTTTTAAATTTACAACCAAAAAGTGTTCAAACTCAAAAATGAGTTTAAATCAAATAAATGCGGTCTGAAAGCTAGTTACTTAACTTCCAACAAATTTTATTCTAAGCCATAAATGAATTAGACGTAATTTATAAAAATTTGAAACACCTTAGTAAATACAGTAGTTATAACACCTATACAACCTATTATTTTTTCTTAGACAAAAACATACATTAATTTTCTTTTACTATCAGTTTGGATTTTAAAAGGATGAGACAGTGTTACCCTATAGAGACAGTCTTTATACTATCATTCAAGCTATACAGTTAGTGAAAACTCAAAGATCTGAATGCTTTTGAGAGGCAGGGGTACAAAAGAAAGAAAAAGATACTGTTAAAATAGGGAAATATTTTCCTGAGAATTCATTCCTGCAGGAAGTTAGTGATTCATTGGTGCTTATAGATGCTATGAGTGGGGTTGAGATGGTTAACTATGAAATCTGAGACTACAAATGTATTTGACTGAAGACTTCAGATCTGAAAAGGAATTTCTGCATATGCATGCATAGTTGGTTCAGTACATTACAATGTTAGTATCAGCATTCTGAAACAAGTGGTAATGGGTAATTTTAAGAGGTGCTAAGGGTTCTACCATGGTAAATATATAGCATGGAAAAAAAAGTGAATATTTGCCACAGAAAAATCTTTGTTTCAAATATTGTGCTTAAGCAGAAAAAGTAGGTTTGGAAATGATAATTAAAAGAATGGCAAAAACAATCTACACTTTTTACTTGAGGGTTCTAAAAAAATATGCGAGAATGGAGTAGTAATTAAAGGATTATAAAATTATATAGTGTCATTTTACCAAAATAAATATTTTATATTAAATATAACACAGCAAAAAAACGCCCACTGAAGTCTTTTATATCAGCTCTTGAAATAGTGAAAATGGTAGTAGAATGTTAAAAAAATGCCTTCTTGTTGATTGGAAGAGTAGGAAGAAAGAAGAGGAGGAGAAACAGAGTAGAAAGGAAGAGGAAGAAGAGGAGAAAGGAGAGGAGATGAATTAGTGGGTACCCAAAAGCACCTATCCATATCACAACCCTTTAATACTTTGTAAATATATTTTTGTTACCTTCATGTTCCTTGCCATAACTTGAAAGCAGACACCAAAATACTGTGCCATTAGTGCTGTACTTTCATCTCTTTCCCCTGGAGCAATGACATCATACAGTTTATATCTCTATCATTGTCCTTCAGTTCTGCTAATCTTCCTTAACAGGGCTGTAAATAACACCGCTCAGATTCCCTTTCAAATAAAAAACTAAATGAAAAGGAGAGAGGGGAGATCTGCAAATAACTCCTCCCAAGGCCATGACCTCCTCCATTTATCACAAGCACAGCAGGTAGATAAGGCGGTTTGATATGAAAGCAACCATTCTGAGTGACTACATGTTAAATCAACTTGTAGATGAAGCTTTGACAGGTGCTGATATGAAGGGCTGGCAGAAGCCACATGAGGACTGTGTACTATTTATCCCTTATTTTCCTGCTTCTCCAGGGTATCTGGAGAAAGGAGAAAAGATGGAAATCTTCCATCTATATAAGCAGTTCTTCACTCCTCCCAGTAATGGGTGTGCAGCTCTTCTGAAGCACTGTAATGTTCTCAAGGCATAATATTTCTTTCCAAATAATATTTTGCTTGAGAAAAAAAAGACAGCTAACAGCTGAAGAGCTATGTTTTCATTAATTATAATTTCAGTTATTACTTTGGGCTTGCATCCAAGTGTAAATGGCTAACATTTTATGCAGTTTCCACATTAACAGATAGTTAATGGTATATCTAATAAAACAAAGATAAAAATTATTAAATTCAAAAGGACATTTCTTTGATGTACAGTTCAAACTTTCTATACTTTTTTTTTATGCTATATCAAACCAATATGACCTTTACTACAGTCATCATGCCATTTTAAGTAGTAATAAAGAAAATTTCTTGTCAACAAACCCTGCCACCCAGAAAAAAATGTCAGGTTTTACATATTTTTCAAATTCATCCATTTCAATCAGTTGAAAAGATCATGCCTTTGAATCTGATAAATTATATCTTTGTAGAAAAATTCTATGAAGAAAGTAATGGGTAGATGAAAAAAAATTAGAAAATATACATAAAAGAGTAATCTTAAAGTCTAAGCCCACAGTAATGGCCCAAATAGAATATGCAAATAGAATTTTAAACTTCCAGCATGACTGCTTCCAGGCCTAATTTGAATTCAACTCTTAGAGTCAGAATATGTGAAGCAGAGTAAAATGTCAAATTTTAGGGCTGAATACTTAGCCTGAATTGCAACAAAGTACATAAGAATATTAAACTTCAAGTTTTTGTGCCACTACATTACTATGTACATTCATGAAATCATATCCTCTCCAGCTGCTTTCTCAATTTGGGATTTATATCAGGAGTGTACCTTTAAAATGAATATCCTAGTCATTCCCAATTGTTGTGCTTGACTTCATGTCATGAAGCAGTATCAGAAATTATGAACTGGATTCTTTCAGAACTAATTAAGAACTAAAGGTGAGTACAATAGATGAAGTTCAACTGCTAATGGGTGTTGAGTTCACAGAAGCTTGTCTGAGTAAACACACCTGAAACACACACAGTATGGATGTTGCATCCTTGCACCAACAGTTTGGCTCTACAAATCTCCTGTGGGGCTGTATTACTTTCTTGCACAGAAGAGAATCCAGTGTTCTGAGTTAGAACTCAGTCTTTTTGCAGTCAACCTGGTTCTTGAGATTTAAGGCTGAAAGTGGGCATACTCCCTTATAGTCCATGGCAGCTTAAGAAGGAGGCTGAAAGCAACATAGAAAATAACAAGGGGCCTAGGTACATTATAGAATGGGAAAAGAAATTCTGACCAGTGGGGTACTTTTTCTTCTTTTTTTTTTTTTTTTTTTTACACAATACTCATTTTTGGTCTGATTTGAACAACCTTAAAAAATTGGACAAGTTGTAAAGTTAGAAATAAAGGTCCATATGCATGTTGCATGGCTTCAATATCGCTGAACTTTGAGTGTTACAGGGAAAGGAATGAGACTACACCCTGAATTCTTTAATTTCAAATAATAGGTGAATACTATTTTTAGCACTTTAATACGACCTTTTTTTTTAGACCATATAAACATAAAGTCCCATGAATTCATATCTGTCAATTACCTCTTAATAAATACATTATTTACATGAATCACATAAACAAAGTGAAAGGTTACATGGTTAATCTTTCAAATAACTCATTCAGATTAACAAACAAAGTTCAGTCCTCAGCTGAATTAGGGAGATATACTCCTTATGTCTAACCTTTTTCTTCTTTTGTGACTTTTTCTTCTGTGTTGAATTGCAACATCATCTTTAAAGACATTATTGCTGGAATTAATTACTTGGCCATATACCAGAAGACTGGCATCCTGAAATTTGTTCCATCAAAGGATATTGACTGAGAAGACAAATAATTAAATGACCCGTAACACAGGTAAATGATACTCTTGGGATCAAAGGGATCCCCTATGAATAATGTGTGCTGCTCCATTCTGCCAGTCATAGAAAATGTCATTTGGTTGTAAGGGCTGTAGTGAGGTAGCTTTTGTCAGACCTTCAAAGTGAGGGGTTTCTAAACAGGATCTTCCTGTTTGTTTTCCTTGTTTGCTAATCATTCAGAAAATACTAAGATGAATTTAAGACTTGGTCAAATATCAATTCATATGACATGGGTATGTTAGTACTTGTGACCTAGTCTTCGGAACCACTTCCAACTGAAAGAGAAGACAGTCACCAGTAGTCTGTTATGGAAAGGAATGCAGATGGCTGACTAAGAATTTTCTGGTGCAAGAAAATAGCATGCAAAAGGTATTACCTTTAAATCTTATATTAAACTGAGACCATTATTTTTAGTCTTCTTTGAAAGTGAGTTAAACCTTAAGATGTAAAATTCACCCTTCTAGTGCAAGAGTGCCCCTGTAGAAAGTTAGTGTAGAGCAGCTAGTGTAGCTGTAGCTTAGACTGGAAGGGCTTGGTTGCACAGAAATGCTACAATGTGCCTTCTTCAAGTGTGTTTTCCTAGAAATCACCATTTTGCCTGTCAGTGCCTCTGTCCTCTCCTTCTTTACTTTTTTTTTTTGGTTTTTTTTTTTGAATATAAAGTTTTTATTCAGCTGTCAGAGTTAATACATTACATATCATTAGCTTTGAACTAGATTGCATATTTCACTTTGGTGCAAATAAATAATGAAACTAAAAATGAGATGTTACTGAATGACTCAATACCAAGAGTCAAACCCCATATATGTTGCCTGAAAACATAAAACTATTTCCATTCAAAAATGTAATGGAAGTCTATAGCTGTAAGAATTTTTGGAAGATTTATTAAATACTCTCTGCTATAGTAAAACACATATTCAGGTGTACATATAAATAATCTCATATGTATTTCAACTGTTAATCTACTATGTACAACTTCTATACTGCTGCAATGCTAATCTCGTATGATTAAATCTTGATGTAATTTCATACAAAATAATTGCTCACACAACTTTTTTCTTTTTCTTACTTAGTGATTTTTATTACCGCATTAAAGCTTGTGGCTTAAATCCACATTTCTGGTAAGGCACTTTCCATTGCTTTCTAAAATTAACTTTCTCAGCTAGTGGTACTCTTTCTGTTCTGTTTTGTTACTGTTAATAACCTAATAAAGCTTAATAAGGAGGACACCAGTCAGAAGGAGCTATACCTATCAGTCAGTGCGGAAATAGTACACTTTATGAGTAGAAGTAAGGAGTAATAGAACAAATCTCAGAACAAGAAAATAATTACTTCATGCCTATGCTGTCTATTAGAAAGGATTACTTCCCTTGTAGGCATTCACTTTAATGGAAATTTTTAATAAAAAAATAATTAACTTCAATCCTGAGGATGTGTCTGTTAAGCTGAACAAGTGACTTCCAAAATTACAGGTGCTCTTCCCTAACTTGTGCCATGAGTAGGAATGGGCCATTAAGTCTAAGGTGTTCCCTAACTGACTTCAACTGTAAAAATCTTCTCAACTTCAACAAAACTAGGTTTACATTATATGAAAGACTTGTCTAATGCCAGAATCTTTACTTGAGTCCTCTACAGATGGAAAACTGTAATAGTATTAATATACAGGAGAAGTAGGATACTCAGGAAGGGCAGAAATTACCTGGAGGAAGGTTTACAGCTGTTCAAGGTGGTAGATGGTCAAGGTGTTGTTCACTTATAGAACATGATAAAGCATAATTAGAACAATATCTTTGAATTGTGCATAATAAGAGAAGATAGCACAGAATTTTAGTCCAGTAAAGTATAACTGCATGTCCCTAGTAAAAGGTCTTCTGCCTGTTTAACTATGCATGTGTAGTTGCTTCCTGTTTCTTAATGGTTAGGCAATTAGATGAGGATTCTATGATACCTTCAGTGTTCCAGTGTTTATACCTACATATCATTAAAATTAGGTTTCTTGTGACTGGGCAATAATGCAAAAAGTGATTTTATCTGCTTTTAGTGGTATCTGACAACATGTCTGTGAAAGACTCAGTCCTTGCCTGTACAAGAACACTAAGCTGATTTACTGTGGAACATTTTAAAGTAATACAACAACTTTGTGGATATTCTTATTTTAAAGTAGTTTCTGCATAGTTCAGCATAATGGCTTTGCAATCAGATTCTGAACTAAGAAAGTGTAGGATGATCTGTTCAGACCATCTCCTTGTGTGGAGAGAAATTTCTTTGTAAAATTTATTGTTAGTTTTTGTCTAAAGAGAGTCTTAAAGACGAAGGCGAAAAATGTCTCTGCCTAATGGCAGCTTCTGTTTGCAATAGCAATTTAGTAATAAGAACACAGTATTTTTTCAAGCTTACACCTCTTTTAATTGTACAACAACACTTTACTGTCTATACCAGAGTTATCTAGTACCTAGTCCTATTATCCTTTCCTCTTTCAAAGTAGGATTTTAAATTTTTGCAAAGCTATGCCTCACTTAATATGCAAAGCAGGACATAGGCCACTGAAAACATGGATTGAGAATCCATATATAGATTTTTTTGTGGGTTTTTTTGGTTTGTTTGGTTTTGGTGTTTTTTTGTTTTTTGTTTTTTGGTTTTTTTGGGTTTTTTGGTTTGGTTTTTTTTTTTTACCACTGTAATTTAATTAGCACACATGACATTTTTCAACATACTTACTGTGCTGGGAGGTTGGTCCTGTGTATCTTCTATTAGTTAAGAGACTGAAAATTTCACTTTAGTTCTGTTTAGAATGTGTACAAAAACTTGGACTGTAACTGCCAAGAAGTATTGAATGTTCATGCCACCATCTGGCTCTTCCAAGCCACAATTCTGATGTAAGTGCTCTCTTATATTTGTGTCAACACTGAATATTTTTTTCCTTGCTATATCTCCCTATGAACATGAGTTGTTTTGGATGAGAGTATTGGATGAGAAATGGTGATTTCTTTTTAATCAAAATAACTGCTTTGTAGATTAAATGTCATCAAACCAGTAATTAAAATAATAGTGAAATTAATTAAAACACAAAGAAACTAAGTTTACAAAGAAATACAATTTACTGTTGCTTTTAAATAAAGTGTTAGAATAGAACAAGTAGTAAAAAGCTTATTAAACCCCAAATACCTAGTAGAGCCTTTTCTCATAGAAGGCTTTGTTTACATAGAGACCTTCCATTAAAGGTGTTTATGTGACACCTGAAGATAAAACCAATTATTTCTTTTGTTATGTTATATGTTCTTTACTTACTGAAGTAATGTTGAGTTGAAGGAAATTGTTAAACTAGTGGGCCTTTAAGACATAATTCACCTGGTCTGTGGGTGGTTTATTCACTATGTTGTATGTGTTGTCTGAGCACATATTAGCAAAAATAATTGGATGTTTAAGCAAAGCAGAAGGTATTTGCAGCAAACATAATTTTTAAAATTTTAAAATTTTGCTAGTTTCTAAACTTCACATTTTATTTTTTCACTAGTTTGACCATGATTTCAATACTAGTGACATTTAATGAGCTCTAGGAAGGTTAAAACAAAAACCAACCAAACAAGAAAAGAATATAAACCTGAACTTGTCTCAGCAATAGTATGTACACTAGGAGAGACAGTTTCAGGGGTTTATGTTACAAAGCCATTTAAAACAGTATGTGACTTTTTTTTTTTTCCAATTGAGAAAACTTGGCTAGAAAAAAATGAAGTGGTTTATTATTTATTCCGTTATTTAAGATATAGGGAAAAATTATAATACAAAGTTCTATGAACCAGTTCCCTTTAAAGGCAATGGCTCCCAATGAAGTCCTGCATATACTACAGACATTTCCATGTGCAAGACCAAAGCGGACTTTTCTGAATGGTGGTTTTCTTCCAGTTCAGAGTTAGAGAGATACTGGCTGCTGAGATGTATTTCTCCTCCCCAGAAGCATGATGTGACCAATCACTTTTTAACTTGGTAAGAAGAGGGAATCGGGACACAGCTGTCCATGAGACGCCATTCCTGAGCTCTTGCAAGATTCCTGCTCTACACTTAGTATCTTGCCTTTGTAGATTTCTTAACCAAGCTGCTGGAACTCAGTGGGAAGGTCTGTGTGAGGCACAGGTTCCCACCGAGTTTCTGCAAGCAAAGCAGAATGTCACCTGAAAGTGTTAGTTTTTTCTGCTTGTTATAAAAAAAGGAGAATAATACATTTTACTGTAGGCTTTGGCAAGGGCTAAACTGGACAAGTGTTCCTGGAATTGTCTACCATTACCAAAAAGCAATTGCAATTTAGATATCAGTTTTCATAGTGAATTGATTTGTTTTGGGAAAATAATTTTTGTGCAATATCACTGTATACATGTCAGACCTTGGCTGATCAATAATGTTGTGACAAAGTATACTATCCTTCCAGCAAATGGCTCTAGCACTGATTTGCTCATGGATTAATGTACAGATTGATTAATTTTTGAATTAGTGGTTAATATCAAAAGAAGATATTCTATTTACTTTCCAAAAAACGCTGACAATCTGAAAGCAATGCATCATAATTAGGCTGCTCAAAAACTGCCATCTGAAGCTTTGTGATACAACAGGGTCAATGTTGTGATATTTTTGTCACTGTGGTGAGGAACAAAATGACTTCTTCTTTTCTATATATATATATATTATATCTTGTAGCCCAGCCCAGAGATTTGCCAGTCATCTCCTACTATGTAAAAGGGAGTCTTCTAACAATTAATCTGTGAGCCATTTTGTCCTTCCCTTTGCTTCTGTTTGCTTGTGGACAGAAGAAGCAGTGTGGATATGGAACTGATAGTTGAGACCTCAGGAAATGGGTAGGATCCAAGAAATGGATAACTGTAGAAATGCTTCATCTGTAAGGTAAGAAAGATCAGTTTCAACCTCAGCCTTAGAAGTTCAGTAGATCTTCTGGACTTGGGAGCAGAAGAGGTATTGCTTCATTAGCCATATCCACTCTGTGAAGAAACTGAAGGCTTCAGTACCAAGGCTAGTGAGGCACTTCAGAAAAGCAGCAAATCAACCTGATTTTTCTGTAAAGCACACTATTTGTAAATATCTGAAATCAAAGGCAATACTTGAAAATAGATGCCATTATACTGGAGAAGTAAAAAACCCCCAAACAAACAAACAAAAAAAAACAAACAAAAAACCCCTGATACTTTTCAGTCAGCTTCAGCAGCTTATTAATATAAATGTAAGCTAAATAACTGTTATAATAGTGCAGTTTTATTGTAAAAAAAAGAAATTATATTCTGGTGTTCTGTTGACTAAACAGATAGAAAAGTAAATACACCACTGGTAAATATTCTTTATACATGACTGGAAAATGGTGAAGAAACCAAACATAACTTCTGTTAAGTTTCTCCTTTGAGAATTTAGAGCAGATGTGCTCTGTAAAATCAGCCCTGGTACTTTTATTAAGGCCATGAAGTGGGGTTGTAAAAAGGTGCTGAAGCAGCTTCATGGGTCGTGGTTCATTAACTCTAATTGTTGCGTCTGGATTCCATCTGATGAATGATCAGGTCCTTCCTTTCCCACATCCGTTTTCTCACTGTCTTCAGGAGACCAGCTTCCAGAGCTGCCTCTTTCAGCAGACACTGGACCTGGGTAATATGCTAAACCACTTCAGTCATACTTGAACATTTCTTTTTCTTGTTGGATTTTCCCTGTTTCTTATGTTCTTCCTCTGTGTAGGTTTCCTCTAGAAAGAATAAAGCTATCATTAGTGAAAAACATTCTGAGGTTCTGAGTGATTATGTTACATAAAAGTTTTCCTAATTGACAAAACTTACTTTTGAAGGTAACAAGATTTTTACATACCTTAAAAATAGAAAATATAAAAGCCTTATCAAGCACCAAGTGCCTTCTGATTTCAGGCTTGATATAAGGGAGTGAAGAAGCAATGTTTTACATACCGCCCACGTAAGACAACCATATAATTTATAGTATGTGGCCACCTGTGTGTTTCCTGAGCTCTTGTTTTTTTTATTAGAATTAACTGTGAACCAAAAGCAGAACATTAACTCTAGAGGCAGTGGAAAAGATGTGGAGTAAGTAAAGAATGTTCCTCCCTTTATTTCAAGCTGCTTGTGACTGAAAGTTGTGTCATGATTGTTTGGAAGAGGAAGGAAATTCAATTAATTGAATTAATGAAATTAAAGTAATTAATGCCTTCAGTCCAATGTCAAATAACATTTCTCTTTTTGGTAGTGAATATATTTTATATATGCATAGAACTGCTTGTTTTCCTCCATAAAAATAGTAAAAAAAATTTCAGAACTTGGAATTTTTTTAGCAAGTCTAATTCCAAAGCGTAACTAAAACATCTTGTCATGGTAACAGGAGGCATAATCTCTCATTACTGTGAGAAATTAAAATTTTATTGGTTTTCAGTGTGGTTTAAGTACTATTCTTTAAAATAAGGAAATAAATAACGACATGTTTTCAAACATTAATTTCATTAGCATGATTGGTAGTAGGGAGTTTTCTGAAATCAAGAAAAATAAGATCTGTAAATCTGAACACAATTTCTGAGTTTATAAAACCAAAGTCTAACATTCCATGAGGTTGTATTTTCTCAGCTGTCAATATTGTTGTAAGTATTCAAACCATCTTTAGTTTTATATTCCTGATATACTGATATATATGTGCCAAAATAAAAAAAAAAATCAATAAACTCTAAGCATATGAAACAGTTGCAACAGTTCACGTTACTGGTTTTAAATTTATTTAATTGCATGTAGACCCTAACGTTTTGCAAAAAATTCTTGTAAATCCATTTTGCCATTAGTAGCACACAGAAAACTTTCTAGGACATGCCAACATTAAATATCTGAAAGTGTATTTAGTTTTTCAATTTTTTTTTCAATGATATTCAATTTTTGTTAATGATTTTTTTCCCTTCAGAATGCCATCATTATGGGGCATATGTCTAATACTGATCTCTCAAAATCCTGTTGGTATTTATGTTTCTTTAAAAATATTTCCAGTGTTGTAAAATAGGAAGAAATGTCACAGATAAACTGTGTATCCTACTTCCTACTTCTGTTAACTTGTTAAAATGTTCACTTATTGATAATTGCACTTGCATATAGCTATCTATATGATCTATGAATTTTAGCATAGTATTATTCTCTTTGCTTGGGTTTATTATCTGGGCACTGTTTAATTTTTTAGGTATAAGCCTAAAAAATTACAATATGCATAACAAAATTAAACCAGCATCTCTTACCCTGTTTCAGTATGCCTTGCAACTTTGGTTAAAAGCGTCTTCTTCCTATTTTCTAAAAACAATTTGGTGTCACTCTGTGATATAAACTCACAACTTTTTTCTAAGCTCTACATATTTATTTAATTATGTTGCAGCCTCCACTTTTTATTATTTATTCTAAGTCAGGATCAGACTGATCTGGGTTTAGTCATGATGTGCTAAGCTTGTTAATCTTTAAGTCTGCAGTTTTTCCCATGGTGTCCATATGCCTGAGAACATTAATCAGAGATGGAAACTGGTGGATTATACAACAGCATCTTTGGTCTCTATTCTCACCCTACTTTTGTAATTTTATTACCTGAAAATTGACTTTTTTCCTCAATTTTATTTATAGGTAAGGAGCTCACTAGCTTTATTTTCACATATCTTAACTTCAGCCTGTTGTGGACCTTTCTAATTTTCTGTAATAACAGAAGTGAGAGGTACTTAAATATATGCATAAACCATTTTTTTGCAAAGCTCTCACTTCTTCAATCTGCATTGTTAATTCACTTTTTTGGTTTCCTCTTTTCCTTTGGGAAGCTCTAATACTTTCCTTCATTTTACAGTTTCATATACATCCCAGTCCATGTTTTCAGATGTTTGACCTTTATTAGCTGTATAAAATAGAATATAATTTCTGCTTTGATAGCATTCAAATCCTGAAATTCATCATTAGGGAGTTACTCCATTTCCAGCTCTTTTCTTTTGGACCACCACTTATTGTTTTAAAATTGCAGTCTTTGCATAAGCTTAACATACTTTCACTCTGATATCTGATCTATACAATCTGCCATCAAAGAAAACGAGGTCAATATATATTTGACCTATAGCATAAATTTGCAGCTAGAAAAAGTTTTGTATTCCCTCAGAAGACTGCTGGTGCCTTTAGATGTTGTGAAGTCTAGTTTGATTTCCTTTCTTTTCTTCTCTCTCTCTTTTTTTTTTTTGTTGTTATTCCTTCATCTCCATCTACACCTCTTTGCTTTCTCCATAAGTGACTGGTCCTGAAGTCCTTAGGTGTTTCTGCCCTTACCTTTAAAATACGTGCTTTTATTTTTGCATCCTTACAAAGTGCTGTTATCTAATACTTCAAATATTTGTCTAACCTGTTCTTTAATTATCTTTGCCTGTATTTGAATTGTTTCTAGACTGAGGTATTTGCTCCCACCCTGATAACATACTTTTTTGAATTGTTCTCTCTGCTTGGGTTCA
The DNA here is from genome assembly GCA_035583235.1 of Hafferia zeledoni. NCBI lineage: Eukaryota > Metazoa > Chordata > Aves > Passeriformes > Thamnophilidae > Hafferia > Hafferia zeledoni. The sequence goes on along the minus strand of JAWWEV010000134.1, from coordinate 33,098,188 downwards.
TGAGTCTCCTTCATCTTGGTTTAGGCTAAGGTCTGTATCAAACACAGCTGACTTATGTCAGTGTAATGAGTTCCAGATGAGCTCCTACCTGTTCATATGGGTGTTCTTAACTTGCCCCACATGCAAGGAAAGTGTTGCTAGTTTGCATCGCAGTGAAAGAAGTTTCCAAGACCCCTGTATTTCAGATACATGAGTGTAAGTTCACACGTGGCAGGAAGAGCCAATGTAGCTGTTTCTAAAGGGAGGAGGTGACACAGAGTAATAGAAATGTAGAATGGAAAGGAGTGCTTGCAATTACCTAATCATTACTAATTTCTAATGCCTTTGTAATTGATTGCCTCACAGTGTTTCCATTTTTTATAAGTACTTTTGATATGAAGAGATCACTGAAAAACGTCTATGGTTTTTACCTTAACTTTGTCCAATTTTGTCTTTTAATTATGTGTCACTGAGAGCTTTTATCTTCTCTTTCTCCTGTGCTTCCTGACACATTAGATTATCTTATACCGAAACCACAATAACAATCTCTTAATGTTGTTGATTTTTTTTTTTTTTTTTATTTCTGTTAGCTTCCATCAGGTGGAAAAGTGTTCTTCAGATTTCTGGAAATTAGAAGCATCCTTTGACATGGAACAGGGAGTAAAGAAATCTTCAGTTTACAGGTTAGTATATTCCTCACTGTATTTCAGTGAAAGTTGCGTGAAATGCAATCATAATGTTTCTGCAGTTGCCTCCCTACTTTACAGGTTCAGATAAGCACTGGCCTGACGGAAGTTGCCTGTGGTCAGTGGAGACAAGGGTAGAATGGGAGCTCAGAGGAACAGAAAGCAACATGACAGCCACGCAGAAGCATGAACTAATTTCAAATTTTACTCTCATTTCAATTATTTCTCGGTATAAAATGAGTCTGAGTGCATGCTCATACATACAGCCTTGCCAAATCTTCAGCATTTTCTAGGGCACAAAGCCCGGAGAGATCCCTGAGATGGGCAAGTCCTTTTCTTTCCATATTCTTTCAGACATGAATTCTCCCACACATAGAGAACTGGAAAGCCTCTGTCCTACTTGTAATACATAGTCCTCAAAAAGTGTTTTCTAGACACTGCTCACACAGATGGGGTGCAGGAGTATCATATTACTAAGGGGGAAAACAGAATTAATAGGCAGAGAACAGGAGCTGGTGAAGTAATTTCATTTATTGCCTTCTTCCAACCCAAACTGTTATTTTTTAATCTGGAAAGGACTTCTTAACCTCTCTGGCACTTACTCTGATATATATATATATATATCAGCAACACTTACCTCCCAGCGAGAGGAAAATTGTTATATACTTCTGAGTTTAGTAAGAAAGTCATCCAATTCACAAGTGTTACCCCACAATTCAAAAGCAATCCTATGACAGCAATAAGGACTGAGTTCAGTCCTAAAATAACATACGCTGATTCCTTAGGGATTCCTGGGAAAGTCTTAATGTTCGCTCTAACTCCCACATCATCAATTTGAAAACACAGGGCTGCTTTTTTTCGTTCTTTTTTATCCTCCCCTCCAGTGCTTTTCAAAGGTAACTTATTTTCCCTGAGTTTTGCCACAAAAGGGAGTTATTAAACTTTAAAACCTGTATGCTGGGAGGCAAAGGAGTGACAGAAAAGCATGCTGGTAATGTTTTTGTGTGTGGGAAGACTTGCTGTAGGCCTATTAGGTTTCTCCAGAAGTTTTCTCAGAAAAAAAAAAAAGAGTGAGACAAGAAAACTCTCTTGCTCCTAATGACCCCGATCCCTCGAATTTTGTATTTGATGTTGATGTAGCTGTCTTGGAATACTGTTTCATTCTGATCAGCACATGGAATTGCATGATCTGCTTACTGTGCCATTTTTGAGTTGAAAACATGAATTGAATCAGCACTTGAGGAAGCAGTGGTAGATGGTATTTATGAATGGAAGCATCTTCTTGGTGCTTACACTGAGTCAATGGGAGGCAGGGAGGAAAAGCACTTGTTGCTGTGGGGTTTTCCTCTTGCCAGGCAAATAATGTAATTTTGACCTTCAGCCACCTGTTCCTCTTCTGACCTCTCTCTATACCTTTCAATACTTTCACACTCCCAGCAATTAAAATTGCATATAAATTACATTAAAACAACAGAACCATCATAATTATTTAAAATTAAATACATCCTATATTTATTTGGCAATTACCTGCAATTTTTCACCTCTAAGACCATGTCTGTGTTGCCATACAGATGGCTGTGTTTCAGCACTTCCTATAGCTCAATCCAGTGAGGGCTCTACTGTTACTAAATTTCTGTGCCATGGGTGGTCCCATATGGATTTTTTTTCCTAACAGAGTAAAAAGCCCTAAATTTCCATTATGCAGTGATAGTCTGGTTTTGGTAGTACATCTGCAAATTCTCCTATAAGCTCTACTTGTTCCCCAAAACCTCCATGACTCTTAAGAGAAATATATATATTTACAAATATATACTGTACAAAGAAAAATATGATATATAAAATTATTCCCACAACAGCAGATTTAATTTTCTACCATTTATTCATTATTAATTTTAAATTGTGACATTCGGAACATAATTATAATATAGTCTCCCACTTTCAGTGTCTTCAAACACTTGAATGTTTTGATTAGTTAATTGTTGATTATTCTTGCATTAATCTTCTATTAGGTGTAATACTTGGTCCTAAATGTATGTTGTCCATTTTGGCCTTAGTACTGGCAGTTCTTTTCAGCACAAATCACATACAGTTTTATTACTGATTTGTGAAAGGGACATTCAGGGCAACAAAAGCTGTCTCTGAACTTAAGAAACTGTAAAATGCATTCCAGACACTTTTTAAACTGCTTCAGAAGGAAATTCATAAGGAAACTTTTACTTATAAAGCAAAAAATATATGTAAGAATGTCATAGTCACTTACCAGTTGTTCTGATAATATTCTTAGATGAGATATGCTATGACTGTGGTCAGTCATAAATGTGGTTCTGAATGGATTCTGATTCTCAAGCCCAAGTAACTCCCACTGATTTCAATAAACCTCATTTCTAAGTACTGCAAGCAGTAAAAGGGACATATGCCAAGGGTGTTAAATATGAAGGGTGTTAAATATGCAGGTGATTTTATTAAATTTAAAAACTAGTATTAAAATCTCTGTAGTGAAAACCAAGGAATATTTCTGAAGTCCATAATGTAGTGTAAATGCTGTGTTTAAAGCAGTTATTGAAAAATACATTTTTCTTTTTATTTTTTCTCCCTCCCCCAAATTATTGAACTAGATTGGTTGATTTTAAAACAAGGAATACAAATTCCAAATTCTCTTTCATAAAATTAAGTGAAACTTTACTGTAATCTCACTTAAGTAGGTAGAATAATTCTGAATAATCTGTAATACAAGCATACTTTTGGCCTGTTATTAGAGAGATACTCAAAGTATTTTAAAGAATTATCACAGAGGGCAAGATCAAACACTAATGACAGAAGTTACAGGAAAGTGCTGATTGTAGCAAAGCCTAAAAAATACTAATTACATTACTCTAAGCAGTGACACAATCTTTAATAAGACCTGAGAGCAGCCTGAGAACACTGAAGCAGCAGAGAAAAAAATTCATTAAGTGGCTGTGTAATCTCACAGTCTTTGATTTTATTAATTATGCTGACCCATGGGCTGAATAAACAAAGCCCAAACTGAAAAACTTAAACCTGAGTATTTTGCTGGTTTAGACTTTGAAAATAATGACCTCTAGTGTACAATGCATCAAGTATTTGAATTGTGCTCTTGCCTCTTCTCATGGCATGAAAGAGATACCAAACTATCAAATGAATGCAGGTCACTAAGGAGTGTCACCAAGATGGTGAAAAGTGTCCCTACTAAGGGAAGGTTAAACATTGCTTACTCAGGTTTCCTTCTGCATATCTAACACTGTTGTTAAGCGCTTTAATTTTCCCATATAAGAGCAAGTACATAGCCAAGTCTCTTCATTCCTGAAATTATACTTTGTAGTTAATATGGAGGTAAGGATTGATTTAGCTGATGAAAATGTGCGAAAAACTTTATCATGTTGTGCAAAGTTTTTTATTTAAAAATTATTCAGGAATTCCTAGTAATCAGTTAAGAATAATTGTATTACATGATTATATCTTTCATTTTCCTCAGTATTTTGTTCTCCAGTTTAACCAGATTTATTGACTATCATGAAACAATGTTACAATCTCTTTCTTTCTTGCAGTGCTCAGGATTTGCCCCATACCCTTTTCTTTCTGTAAAGTAGTTACTGATGTACATTTGTTCCTTTTGGTTGGATTCTGGCAGTTTTAGTTGATGTCATTTTTCTAGACATAATCTGTTCTTTGTAAATGTGTGGTCATTAAGCTTGCTTGCACCTTTACTTTTATAAGAGAAATAGAAGGGGTTTTGTCAGCAGTCTCATGTACTTGTAGTATTCCATGTGACTCCATGGCCTCACGAGGTATATCAGCAGTTGGTAATCGAAAGAAGTTACCTTTAGAGAAATCATGGAAATTTTAAACTTTTCTAAAATACAACATATTGAAAATATTAGAAGTTTCTTAATCATGTCAGAGGATGCAAGTTCTTAAGCGCACTTACTCTTTGTACTTAAGACTGCGCAGTATGTCAGTACTTAAATCATTACAGAGGTTTATGGTGGAATCTTCAAAGGGATCAGCTCAGACAATCCTAGTTTTTGTGGTCACTTGTAGAGAGATTGCTTGCAGAAAGTGAATTTCTGAGCAATCCAAACTGCTTCAGCTCCGTGAGAATCTTGCAGATAT
>JAWWEV010000134.1:33077776-33093292 GCA_035583235.1 Hafferia zeledoni | reverse complement strand
GTGCTGTGTGAAATAAAATGTCTTCACTTTGAATCTCATAGATTTGTCCTGTGGAGTCCATTCTCTCCACGAAAGTTTGTTTACTTTAGTAACTATTTTTAAAATTATCAAAAAGCTCTTACAAATATTCAATTTCATTCTGATGTTCCTCTGGAATTTTTTTTTTGTCGGTTGGATTTCTTTTTTTGTTTGTTTGTTTTTTTGGTTTTTTGTTGGTGTGGTGGTTGGTTGGTTGGTTTTTTCTGCCAATATAAAACCCATTGTAAATCTCTGCACCCCATGTAAACAAACTGAATTGCAATCATCCAGGCACATATGGTGAAATTGATGTACTGCTGGCATACTTCAGTAGCCTATGGTATTGCTTATGATATATAGGATAGAGCAAATTCAAATTGTCACTGCCAAGGGAACTAGGCAGCAGCTCTGTGTCATCCTGCATAATGTATACTCCAGGTATTCAACTGTATTCATAGCTAAGTGGCCATCCTGGCTTCCAATAATATTATTTAAGTTCTGACTATATAGGAGGCTCCTAAGGTGTAAACTGAATGATCTCTAGTCTGATTTCACTGTAGGATGGCTGTGCCTGACACACTGCTTTGTTTAGTGATTGTTGAAGGTATATAGCATTCCCTCTCTATCTTTCCAGATAAGCGTAGGCCAATAGCTCATGCTACCTCCCAGAAAATATTCCAAAGAAAGAGTTGTAGGAAGTGTTTGATTAACATGTTCTTTCAAGAGCAACCTCTCCCTGCCTCAAAGCTGTGTTTGTTAAACATTTCAGAAAGAGCAGTCACCTACACCTCTTAGAGAAAAAGGCTCTCAAAATTTATGCTGTTTGGTGTCACTTGTGAGACAACAGTCGGTGATGCCTGGGTCTGTGCAAGGGCTTTAATCATTATTTCACATCCCAGAAGCGAAAGTTAGATGGTAACTGACTTGTATGAGAAGCATTTTATGTTTTAGGTTTTATACTCTTCCTACATTCTAATAATATGTTGATACATATTATCTTATGACCAGCTTAATTTTTTTCAAGATACCTAATCAGTCTCCAAAGCAGAGATCAGATTCAAATTCACCACCAGCCTGTGATTAGAAAGCCAGGATGCATCTTGATTGTTTTATCTTTTGTGGAGGTGAGCACATTGGAGAACTAGCAGCAGCCACTGGAGTCTGTTTCGTGATCTGGCCTTATGGACCCTCTTCATTCAAATCCTGTCAGGATTCAGTGGCTTTAAGCTGACCCATACCTCCTAAATCCTGTTTGGCTGGCTATGGTGGGGAAAGAGCTGCTGCTTCTCAACCTGCATGCTCACAAAGGTTCAGCCCTTCGTGTACCGAAGCAGACAGTAAATACCAAGACTGGAGAGACAATGAAATTCAGAGCTGTGCTTTTAGCTTACATTCTTACGGACTAATCTCCCGGCTACCTTCCCTTCTGCATAGGTAGTGAGGCACTGAGTTCAGGGTATCCCGAGTCCTCACACTGGAACAAGTCATTGAAAAACTCCAATATGGTGTTTAACACACTCAGTTTGCCACCTCTACTTTCACAGAAGGCTGGTATTTGCCTTATGGCAACTAGAGCTTTTTGAAATACCGTTTTTATTGTGTGAATCCCACAACTCACTCTTCCTGAATACAGACAGAATTCTTCTCCCAATTTCTGTGTTAGTGGCAGAGTTAGGGGCTTTGTACCAGTGAGAAGGGAGAAGGCACAAGGCTACCTATATGAAAGAAGGCATCTCAAAAAATTTACATAGTAGGAATGTAAGTAAAAATTTTTAATAGTGGCTTAGTATAGAAAGTCTTTCCTTTATTTCCACTGTATATAGTTGGGGTTTTTTTCTGAAGAAAAAAAATAGATAAGGAGAAAGAATTTTCTGGGGCAAGAAGTATTTCTTGTTGGTATCTTCCTTACTGTCCTACCATTTGGATTATGCTGTGTAGGTGGAGTAAAACAGTAAATTTCTTCCACTGAAATTCAATTAGTGCATCTGAAATCAAATTTCCCTGAGGCAAAAATATGCTAAGTAAATTGAAGAACTCCCTTGCATGCACCTGTGTTTGGAATAGCTTGTCATGCTCTGGAGATATGAATGGCAAGACTGGCATTTTAATCTTCAGACTTAAGATTTCAAATCTGACAGGCACTGCTGAGAGCAAGGCTTGCAGGGATTCATGTGTCGTTTCTAGTCTTTGGAAGATAATTCTTCTAAAAGTAGCAGTGCTAGTGGCTCACGGTGACTAGACAACTCCCTCCAGTGGGAGATTTATTGCATAAACTCTGCTTGGAACTGTTCTTCTAATGACTGTCTCTCCTTGGTAGCAAATGCATCACAAGCTATTAATGTCTTGCTCCCTTTTACGTTTTTACAATAAATCTGCCATCTTTTTTATTTCTTAGAATAAAACTCTGTAAAGCACATTGCACTTTGCTTCAAGGAGCTGTGTTTTGGTTCCTGAGAGTGATACAGATCAAATAGGGCAAGGAATTAAAGTTAAGGCTTACCTACTACACCTAAGAAAGAATCAAAGGAAACTAGAAGATTGCTTCCTGCCCATTATTCTGTATATAAGAACAATAATGGCACTGGAGCATGAAAATTATGTTGTGGCAGTGGTTTTAGCCTCTTCTAAAAGGGCAGCAGAAAATACATGCTGCAGCCTCCTTCAGAATGACAGATGACTACAGATTCCCAGTTTCCATTCTTGTCAGCTTTTAGAATCCATGTCCTATACTTCAGTTTGTGCCAGATGATAGCCTGTAGACCTCTAACTGTAAATAATATGATGTAATGCCAGCAGAAAAAGGTTTTGTAGCACATGCAATGAGCATATTCTTGATCTTACATCTAGGTTTTCTGTAGGTTTCTGTACTACTTCCAGTAGCTACTGTTATGCATAGCATAATGATATATGGCTTATTTTAAATTCAGTTTTCTGAATTAACTCTCCTTATGATAAATATAGTGAAGTACTTCTGTGTTTTTTAGTAGTGTCCTTCTACTTCTTTCATGCCTTTCCTCAAGTATCTCAGTTGCCTCAATTACTGAATTAGTGCTCTGGTTTCCCTTTTTTTAAATTTTTGTTTTGTTTTGTTTTTCTCAGGTAGAAACATATTTTTAAAGAAGACTATGTTTACATTTACATGGATTATTGCATTTTCTCAAAGGCAGAATAATCTTACAGAACGTGCCCTCATTTTTCTGAAGGAGGAAAATTCTTATCTTTTATTATTAGCTAAGCATACTACCCCTCACTTCCTAATTATGTTATTTGATATTTCTAGTTTGCCACACTTTACCATGCACACTCCTCTTTCCCAGTCCCTTTCCTCCAATGAAGGGGCAAATCTGAGCACTGGCTTTTCAGGTGGCCCAGGAACTGCTACTTCACACTATATCCTCTGCTATACAATGTCATGATAAAATACGTAATATGAGATGAGATTTTTAGGATATTTTCCTTCAAAAATTGCTTTAGAAGCTTGAGAAATACAGCACCATATTTCTATTTCTCATTTTTTCTAAACAAATAATTGAAAAATACACACTGTGTTCTACGTTGTGGGAAGAGTAAATGACATGCAAGCTTAATGGCCACAAGAGAAAATAAAACAAGCACAGACATTTTCCCACAATCATATAGCTATCTCCACTTAAATAACTGAACTGAAATAACTGGATTATAAATTAGAATCCTTCTGTATCCCTCATTTTCTGTTCAGATAACATGTAAGGCAGATATCACAGGATGTTCCTTTCAGCTGTGAGCAGAATGTACTGGCCTGGGGCTGTGAGAGCATGCTAAAATAACTATGAAGAATGTCTCACCAAGACATCTGTTTCAGTGAGATTGGTATTAAGACATGTTTCTAACAAGACACCCGTCAATGTTAGCACAAAGAGGATATATGATTTTCATTCTCCTGTTGCCACTGTATCTTAGACAATAAGGTTTTTTATAGATTTCCTGCTTTCTAGTTTTTCCTCTAAACACAGATTTTTAAAAAAATTGTAGGAGAAAGACATGAACATGGTTATGAGGCTTTGTTACTGCAGAAGGACATTGCTTGAATTCAGGGGTTATTTCACTAGCATAGTAAGTCTGATTTGTTCTCACAGTGGTTCTATCCAAGATCATTGCATACAAGGTGCTTTGAATATTGGAAACATGAGAACTAAGCCAGCTGAGGGCATATGAAAGTTTTTGAGACATTTGCCATCTGTGAGCTCTTACATCAAGAGTCTGCCCTTGCAGAAGATTTAGCTTTCTCTTTGCAGACTGAAAGGGTGACTGTGGTGATGAAAACAGGACAAGTGAGAAGTTCTCATGCAGTTTTGACACTGAAGAGATGCTGTCAAAGCTACTTACGCTACACTGCTGTTGTAAGTTACTGTGGAAGCTGAGGGCAAGGAAGGGGACCTATCTTGTCTGCACAATGGCAGCATAAGTTTAAAATTAATACAATTCTATTAACTTCCCCTTTTAATCTCATAAGACACATGCCAGGGTTTCATTTTCAAGTTCATGCCTATGCAAAATTTGTTAGTTGCCACGAGGACTGCATTCCTTATAGGACATGCTTCCCCCGTTCTCCTTTGAGCTGAGGAGTTGCCGTTCTTGCTATGTCAGTACAATGGATTTCCCCCAGGGAAAACTGCTTGTGTCCACGCTGTCGGAATGAGGTCAGTTCTCATGGCAACCACACTTTATCTGCAGAAATGTGCATTGTTTGTGAACACTCTCCCTTTCTGTGTAGAAATGATGTAAAATCCAAGAGAGCAGAAGAGAAAAAAAGAAACCTAATTGACATGCAAGAGGCAAGCACTGCATCACTTCCTCACCTTTCATTCTGCTAGCTATTTTTTCACAAATTATTAAGCAGCCCAAGGTTTTACAATATGACACATATGTTAAGAGCACTCCATTTGGGATGTTCAGTGACATGCCCATAAAATAAATATGTTTTAGACAGAAGTCAAGTTACCACAGGATTAATTACTGTCAGATGTGGCAGAAACCAACACCTATATTGCTGTGCTCCTCAGGAGTTTATTTCAGTTACTTTCTGCCTGTCTCCTTTTGTTCCCACCTTCACCAATCTGAGTAAGCTTGGCAGGGGTAGAATGATCCCATGGGAGGCTGAAAAGAAGAGAACTTCTTTATTGGTGGGGAAAGCCACAGCTCCCTGCTCCCGCTCCATTCCAGCAGCCCCAGTGATGCTCCTGCCAGCTGGGATTAGATGGAATGATGGTGGCTGTGACAGCACTACTCCTGTAACATGGAGATTCCCTCTGAAGGTGTAAGGTTATGCTGATTTTCCTTTGTAGAACTAGCAGGGGATTCGGTTTTGCTGTGAATGTTTGTTTGTTTTTTTAGTTGTTTTGGTTTGTTTGGTTTTGGTTTGTTTTGGTTTTCTGTCCAGATTTAAAAACCTTTGGACTGTGAGAAAGACAGCCATTGTGCTTTTAATGGCATTTTTGCTCTCTTCAAAGGGACCAAATACTTGGCTTCAGCCAAGCCAAAACAAACATTTACCTAGATTACAAGATCCTCAGTTTTGCCAGCCTAAACGTCTTCTAAATTCTCAGACCATGAAGCAGAACTGCTGCCAGGAGAAAATCTTATGCTACAGAGAACGGTGATTTTATTCTCTCAGAGATTACTTACAGCACTGCTCTCAGCTGTGTGGCACAGCTCTGTCCAAGTGGGCAGATCCATCTCTTAAAGGTCTTGTTCTCATACCTTATTGCAGTTTCTATGCTTGTGACTTTTATTGATGCCTTAACTGATTGCTCTCTGCCCTTCATATGGCATTCCTAAAGCTAGTGTCCATATTGTCAGTCTACCAGCAAGATAAATCACAAAACCTATAATTAGAATATTAGTTAGTAAAACTTGTAAAGTACTATATTTATTTCAGGTTATTACCTTCTTTGTTGTCATGGGAGTCACTGTAGATAGAAGCCAGGGTAAACAAGGTGAAAATGACAAAAGCCAGCAAGATGAAAGCTAATTCAAGGTTTGTGAAGGGCAGCTCCATGAACTGCTACTGCTTCACCTAGGAAGAAGTGTAAACGTTTACTTGGCTGACTGAATGTAGAAAGGCACTGCCGTCAATAGAGCAATAAAATCTTTGCTCAGGAGGATACTAGATCCTGGTCAAACTGGTTAAGTAACTTTAGCAGTTAAGAAGGAAACAATACTGTTGGCTCATACAAGAATGTAAGTTAAGCCCTTTTTACTGACAGCACAGTATGTGCTGTTGCTCTGGGGGACATTTATAGCAGTTATTAATATACATCTATATGGTATATTTATTTTGTATGTATTTGTGTGTAATGCCTTTAATAACAGGAATATATTTTGACTCTGGGAGAGTAATAAAATACCAATTATTGAAACAAAAAGTATCTGTAACGATCTGTAGGAAGGCATAGATTTCCTTAATGGAAAGACTCCTAGAATATAAAAAAAAATTACCTTCTCTGTAGTGAAAAGTTTAAAATGTATGAGAGAAAGCCTGAACATTACCACCTAATTACTAATCAAATCCCAGTCAACAGTCCAGGAATTTTGAAGTCAGTGGAAATTTAGAGTGTTCAGTTGACCATAGGATTTAGGTGTAAAAAACAGCCTTTGTGAAATCTTAAAACCATTGGAAGGAGTCCAATACATTTTTACAAAGTTATGTGAAAAATCAGAAGCATATAGATAGAAACCCCCCAACCTGTAGTAAATAAAGGGAAGCCAGCACTTACTGATTGCCAGGGATTTGTCTATATATTCCATTGGGGTTTCTTCAATGGACTGAGTTAATCACTCGAGGCCAGAAGGATCTAATGTAATTTGATTCCTGATGCATTTCAGTTGCTGCCTTGCTCGCAGTAAGCACAGTCCACATCAGACCAGAGGGTGGTGAAAGTGGCAGGAGAAGGCACAGCTCAACACGTGTTTTTCTGGTCCCTGCCTACAGGACGCTGGTGGTGTGCACTCACGCTGAAGCAACAGAGTTTGTACCAATGCCATTGGAGCAGTCAAGACTGAAGTTTGCATGTTGTAAATTGCATTGAATTTTAAGCCCTAGTGAAATATTAACATGATTGTAAACAAGACTAACAAGTATGAGAAAGAAACCCAGCTAAGAAAATGTATCAGCAACAACTTTGAAATTCAGATTCATACTGGTATAAGGAATAGTTATTAGAATGATACAGCTGTCAGCAAGAACCAAACCTGCATAGATGCAACTGACATCAAAAAAGATCCTTTTGAAGGACTTTTCTTATCACTTTGTGAGGATTTTGTTTGCTGTAGAGTCTTGGTTTGGAAAATACAAATATCCTTTAGCCAAACTAAAGCATCAGTTGCCTCTGATTGCATTAGCTACATGTTAATTAAAAGGGATTTCTAAACTGTATTTTTAAATATTCTGATGATTCTATTATTAAAAAATATAAAATACTTTGACATTGCTATTTCTGATCTTTTGTATAGTGATCTAAGCAAGAATATTTCCACAGCAGGCAGAGTGATGCTTATGAAACTCCATGTCAATATGTAAAAAATGGAATACATAAAATAGAATCACTCCTAAATTAGAAGAATGTGGACGTGATTTGAACTTTATCACATTCAAAGTGTCTTCTGCTGGATTATTTTTGCAACAAACATTTAATTGGTAGCTGTCATAAATCTCTCTTTATTATTTCTAAGTGTGAAAACATAGTTACACATATCACAACTTCATTGTCTGTATTATGGATTAGTTAATTATCAGTCATAAAACCTTAAACATTAAGCATAACAAGAAAAAGTTAATCTGAACAGCCATCAGGAAAAGAGCTGATGGTTGATAATACTTTTGAAAGCTGCTAAGTCCTATTGAAAGTGTTGGAATATAAGCTCCTTAGCCATCAGATTTTTTTCCTTCACTGTTGGAAGTATCAACCAGTTCCTGGGTGCCATCCTTTTAAGAGTGGATATGAGAAGAGCCATCTAGTGCTGCTGAGGTATCACTACCACTAAAGAGAAAGAAAAGTCATAAAGAGTAAAAAATACTTTAAAATTATTAATTCTGAATATATACTTAAAGACTTGTCTAAACTAAAACAATACTTCTTTTAGGAAAAATATGCAGTGATCAGAATAAAAATATAAATTTATTTGATATTAAAAATCACAGACCATTATAATTATTAAATTGCCATATTCATCTATTTTACATTGTCCATTATACAGTCGGAAAGTACCACATCCTTCTTGCTGGAAACTGGTTCAATGGAGACTTGTTCAATGGAACATCAGAGTGCTCTGTCTGTGTCCTGCTTTTGTCACAAACAGAGAAAGTATGTAATATTTTTTAAAAACAGAAGATTTGTGCCCCATGTTGAGATGTTAGTAATACTTTAGGAAGGCTTTACAAGCAGACAAAAATTCCATTTAGATATCTACAAGGAGGCAAAAAAAAAATAAGGGTTTATCCCTACAAATTTATTTGTATCATGGATGAAAAATTGGCACCTCCCCTTTTGAGTATTTAAAACTACCAAGCAAACTTGAATGCAATGCTGAAATTCATGAGATGATCAATTTCATATGTTTATATTTCATTTGATCCAGGTGAAATTATGCAAGGCTGAAATAGAAAGAATTGTTTACTAACCCTTTATTTTTGTGGCAAGTGTAAGGTGAAGATGTTTCATACAAATCTTTAACTGCCTAAACCAATCTAATAAGAGCCAGGGAACAACTCCATTAGGGTTTCCTAACCATGCTTGTTACCTTGTTTTGCCATGGAAAACAGAAATGAAGTCTCAGCAAAATCTAACAGTTATACAAAAAGAATGGTCACAAAACCAAACTCCTTATTCAAGATCATCATATGGCAGGGAATCTTCACAGCAAAACTGAATGTGCAAAAGAGAGTTACATCTTCCACTTAAAAAATGGCTGGGAAGGCGTTAATAAGTAAACTGTCTTTTACCATGAAATACTATGTCACCAGTTTACTTGCAAAACTGTAGGAACTCTCTTCTCACCACCCATAAGATGCATTTTCTTCTGCATTTGTTGCAGGGACTATTTAGTATAAAGGTTATGTGAAAGCTTCAAACTGCCTTAGAGGCTGCAAGTCTACCATGTTTTTTCAGCTGAGGCAGACCCTTGGTTTAGGAAAATGCCTTTAAAAAATACCACTATTTCAAAAATATCTGGAAACAAAACATGTCTTTTGAATATGCATAACTTTCAAAGCCTGGGTTATTCACTAGGTTTCTGGTATTATTCTCCATCAATGAAAGCAGATTGTAGTGGGGTGGCTAGAAACAAGGAAAAGAAGAATGTTCAGTTGTGGGAAGAGATGTGGTGACACAAAATAAAAACAAAGACTGACACTCTTGTAGAGGAATTGGCCTAGCCTTCATCAGAACTATCTATTTACAGGGATATTATTAAAACAATGTAAAATTTCTCCAGCTGAGGTACAGCTGCTGACATTTTACTGGAGGCTGATGAAACCCCAGACCTTTATAATGAATTCTGATAGCTTTGGAATCAGAATAACTTGAAAAACTAATGGAAGGTCAAGATTATTTTTGAAAGGCTGTTAAAAGATTTTCTGTAAGCATATCCATATAAACACTCTAGACCCAGATGAGACTTACAAAATTATCAGTTGTAGCCATGAACAAGTGATATATTTCATGCTTATCAGTTTACTAGGTAGGGGAAAGAGAGTCAGCACCAGAGCTGGTGTTCACTGGTTTTGTAATGTTTCTTTGTCTTTCAAAGAAATGTGTATGAAAATAGTTTAATGACTAGCTTCTATGGACCTTTTTTTTTTTTTCCTAGCTGAAATTCTGGCCCTACTGGGGATTTATAGGAAGCTGACCCATTACGCTGGTGTGGCTTGAATTTCACTAACTCTTTAGCAAGTTCCTCCACAAAAATATTGACTTGTGTGGGATGACTGAGAAAATAAGGAACTAAATGTCAGACCAAAATGTATATATCATCTTCCTAGGAAAAATGAGAGCCTGAAAAGAAAAATCCAGCATTTCTTCAAGCAGATCTTTCTCCAAGCAGAGCTTTTAAGAGGTTAGACAAAGACAAAATGGAGATTAGACTAAGAACTCAGCAGAACTGGATAGAATTAAATTAATGATTTGAAGTCTTAATTATTTTTTCTTCCTCTTTTTCTTTTTCTTTTTTCTTTTTAAAATCTATACACATTTTTTTCCAGTCTAGGTTGCTTATTGTCAACAAAAAATATCATTCCTTTTCTATAGGAATGATAAAGTTTTAAGAAAAAAATTAGGATGGGACAGGTAGAAAATTTAAAGCAAACATATCCTACATACTTACATGCCAGTTCCTGTAACTGGAAAGAATGTTGCCAGTGAATTGGAAATATCCTTCTTGATAGTGCTTCTATTTGGTATATGTTCTTACTGTTTTTGCAAGGTACCTCTTTAGATGCTGCCACTGCTGCCACAGCTGTTGGTGATCACTTCTGACTCTGAACTGTGGACATGGCCCTGTACATAATACATTCGGATGCAAAAGGTATCAGAAAAAAAGAGGAAAACATTATCTGAACTTTCTGCTTTAATTAAAACCCAGCTTTGCAACTGACAGAAATAATTTGATCTCATAAAAAGGGCTGAGTAAAGCAAATAAAGTGCAAGTCAAAAAGTGACTTACGAAAGTGACTTTGTGACTTTGTGTCTACAGCTTCAATCCATTGGTTGTTCCTGTTACTGACAATATGAGGTACTTACTTTACACAGGCAGAGCTAAGCAAATATGAGCTTTGTATGATAATAAATTGAGGTTTTGTCTCTTAATGCAGGGGGATATACCATTAGTCTCAACTAAATTTCATTTTTACATCCATCACATAATAAAATTTTGCCACAATGCCATTTCTTGAGAAAGATTTATCATATGAATGTGTCTTTCTTTGCTTTAAAGTAAAGAATACTATATTAATGAGAGTCATAATATTCACACATCAAATGTATCTTTTTCATATAAACAAGTCCTTCCATTGTTGTAATTAAAAAAACTAGTAGTGAGTCAAGCTAAAAGAAGTATTCACACACT
Source organism: Hafferia zeledoni (assembly GCA_035583235.1). Taxonomy (NCBI): domain Eukaryota; kingdom Metazoa; phylum Chordata; class Aves; order Passeriformes; family Thamnophilidae; genus Hafferia; species Hafferia zeledoni. The sequence continues at coordinate 33,082,174 of JAWWEV010000134.1, read as the reverse complement.
GGAGGGAATAGATGTGAGGAAGATTCTACTGAGATGTTTTTGAAGCACCACCACTAAAGGCATTAAATGATTTGTTAGTTTTTACTGTTTTTTCTATCCTTTGCTGCTTTTAACTGTCATTCAGTTCTTGGCAGGTCTTGCAACTGTCTAAATATTGAAAAGCTATTCTATGCCATCATCTCTTGTGAATTAGCATCATTTACTAACTTAGAGCTGCTGATATTCTGATGAGCTGCTTCTTCAGTGAATTATAACTTGATGAGTCATGTGCTGTGGGAATAAAGAAGTGAATTTATTTAAATCTACTTGGCTATTTATGCAGCATAGATACAGTCCTGCTCATTAGCTCAAGTGTGAACTGAAACTGAAAAAAAAAAATTAGATACAGTTAAAAAAATAAGAGAAGAGCTGTAGAAAAAAATGGCCAGAGATGTAAAAAGAAAGTAGGAAAGAAGTTGCAAAAGGAATAAATGACAACATGTATAGTGTGTGTATGTCAGAGAAAATGCAGCCTTTGGACTTACTATCTGTAGCTTCCTAGTTATCTCAGTATATCCTAAGTTTGTAGTGGGTATGTTCTAGAGTCTTGTTTGCTGAATATGCTCATTTTGTTCCCTTACCTTATGTTTTAATCTCATGAAAGTGTAATTTAAACCATGTATATTAACTGTGAAAAACGTAATAAGGTAAACTTTATTATGGTATACTGAAAAATAACTAGTTCTCTGTAAGGTAAGACATTTGCTCCCTTCATAGAGTCTGTCTTTATTAACTGTTATGTAAAAATGCGGAATTGTAGAGATTAACTGAATATTTCTCCCTAGGGTTTGCTGCTTCTGGTTAATGATTGAGGAAAGCTCAACTGAGAACATACATCCTTCTTTGTTATCTCAGTAAAAAAGTGAACCAACAGTGTTAGTGAGTCAGCAAGGCAGAAAAAATAGTTCTTGCTAAATGATAATAATAAAGGGCTGTTGTATTGCTATAATGCTATTACAAAAATGTTGATGTTTCTCTGAGTCTGCCTTTTTCTTACGTATGTTTGCAGCTATACTGTGTTCAGTTCAGGGGCATTTTCTCTTTGGAGCAATTGCCAGTGACAGGTAATTTTTCTAGCTACCCTTGTTCAGGGTTATTGGTTATTGAGTTGGGTTTTTGGTTGTTTGCTTGTTGTTTTTATTTTTCTGTTTATTTTGTTATCTGGATTTTATGTCCAATGTATTTAATATTAAATATACCTATATGCCTTTAACTTTGCTCTCCACGTGTTGTTTCATGTTTTTACCTGCCTAAGAAAGTAGCAGAGATTAAAAGGTGAAAGATCCTGCCATATTTTGTATTTATTTCTGTGAAATTGATGACTTCATAACAGCAGTGGAGTGAAATTTTGTTTGTAATATTGAATCCAACACTGCTGATTTACAGGAATAATTCTAAATATGAGTTATTATTTTTATTATTTTTTGTTAATAACAGCCTGAAATCCTCATGGGTCAGAATGCAGATGAGTTCAATGTAAATCTTGATTACTTTTGGCTCATATTACATTCAGCTGTACATGAAGTGCTAAGCATATTTTTATAATGTTTTCATAATGCCTGAAGACATCTTCTGTGCAGGAATATAATGATAGTTGATACATATTCTATTACAAAGGAAAGACATGTTCCCTGTGAAATGTGAACATGTGGCAAAACTTTTAGAGTGGGAGTAAGGCTTCCCTGTAACCAATATATGATAATAACCAATATAGGCTTGAAATCCTTGGGGTTTAAGCCATTTGAAAGAAAAGATTTGTCAAAATTAAATTTTCTGTATCCCAATGACAGTCATATATTACATAAAAATTGGGATAAACTTGCAGGCAGAACAACCATAAGATAACCTCAATATTCAGAAAATACAACTAAGACACGGAAATAAATCATAGCAGTGAGATTATTTACTTTTTTCAAGGCAAGAGCAGCATTAGCATTCAAACTCCAATGTCATTCCTATGAGTGTCCTCTCCTTCCATTTCAAGCTCAGCCCTTTAGATGGGAAGGAAACCTGCTCCTGACAGTCACCAGAGAACCCTTCAGTTCTGGCACATGCAAGAGGTACTTGCACATGCAAGGGGTGGATCAGCTCTGTGCACCTCAGCTCCCAAGGCCAGGAGAGCGCAGCCCATCCCTGTTCATGTCAGGCCAGAGCACCTTGACATAAACCAGCTGCCAAATGGAGACTGCCATCATAGCCTGGGATGTTCAGATGGTTTTATCCCAGGAAGAATCAGCCTTCCAAGCTCTGCAACAAATACCTGTGCAGGGGGAAAAGAAGGGTTTCTCAGTATTCTGTAACAAATAAAATCGCAATATTGTGATAGTATATGTTTTAGACTAAGTGATCAGTTTGACTGTTACTTCGTGTGCAGTTTCCACTAGTGTGTTTTGGAGTTACATTGAATTCATATGGAGTGATATTGTCAAATAGGATGAACTAAATAGCAGATAGAAGAGATCTCTTTCAGGGAAACTCTGAAACTGGTCAGAAGTTTCCCAGCTTGCTTTTTTTTTTTCCCCCTCTTTTTCTTTTTTCTTTTTTCTTTTTTTTTTGACACTAGCAATAGGGATATATAAACATTTTATCAAAAAAGTAACTTTATAATAAGTGAAATATAAAGAAAGTGAACTATAAGGAAAGAAAGAATTCAAAATATTCATCAAAATGCTGATAAAAATGTGATATTTTGGTTTCATTCAGAATCTAAACTTAAAAAGGGAAAAAAAGTAGTTAAAATTGTTTTTAAAATTTCTTGTTTTCAATTTCAATCAGCCTTTCTAAGAGAAGCTTGATGATTTGTAATAAGGTATGTGTAAATTGTGGGATGCAGAATATACCAACAACTGAAACCCAGCAATTTTCCAGTTGTGATATTTAGCCTTCTTGAAGTATCCTCTTTTCAGTGTCCATTTCTTTGGTCCAGCATTTTTAGGGTGTATGTTACCCTTATCACACTACATTGCTCACATGCTTTCCATTAAACATCAGAATTGTGCTTTATCCCCTGCCCCTCCCTTGATTAGAGGTCAATTGCATGTGCAACAGAGTTTGGGTAGGGCTTTAGTTTGTTTCTTTTCTCTGTAAACACTGTTGCACATTTCTCCTTGGAAAATTTATGTCAGATAAGCGATTCTAAGTTGTTTCTTGGGCACAAGTTGACGAGCTTTATGGTAGTATGTGAGATCTCTTGGACTATATTAAATAGAGAGACTAAAATGAAAACTTTGCAATTGTATAAAAAGAACTTGATGAATTTCCTTAGGCCCTATGGAATTTTTGGATATCAATTTTTTTTTTAACTTTTTTTTTTTTATTTTATTAATATGGAGAGAACTGAGGCCACACCAGAAAATATACAAATCCTGTCTGTGAGATATTATGAGGCATAAAGAGGAACTATGTGATTTCCATTCTAGGTCACTGCTAATTACTTAATCATTTCAATATAAAAGTTAAAGCATATAAAATTATGACCTCATTTTGCAAGTTAAGACTCATGTAGCTTAAGTTGTAGGAATGGAAGTTGTATTGAAGTGGACAGTCAGCCTTGTCTCTCAGGCAACTAGCGAGAGGCCAAGGAGAAATGACCTCAAGTTGCACCAGGAGAGGTTCAAGTTGATTTCTTCACTGAAAGAGTGGTTAAGCACTGGAACTGGCTGCCCAGGGAAGTGATGGAGTCACTATCCCTGGAAGTGTGCAAATAATCAAGTAGGTGTGGCACTTTGTGATACGGTTTAGAGGCCATGGTGGTATTTTGTCAAAGCTTGGACTTGATCTTGCAGGTCTTTTCCAACCTTAATTATTCTATGAATTTATGAATGAGAACCATATAGGAAGAGTGATTTCTTTCCAGTAAGCAATTAAACAATTCTTTTTCAGCCTAACCCCATGCAGCGCTACAGGCTGGGCACAGAGTGACTGGAGAGCAGCCAGACAGAAAGGGACCTTGGGGTACTGATTGATAGGAAGCTCAACATGAGCCAACAGTGTGCCCAGGTGGCCAAAAAGGCCAATAGGATCCTGTCCTGTATGAAAAATAGCATGGCCAGCAGGACCAGGGAAGTGATCCTTCCCCTGTACCCTGCGTTGAGTATTGTGTTCAGTTCTGGGCCCCTCAGTTCAGGAAAGATATTGAGGTGCTGGAGTGGGTCCAGAGAAAAGCAACAAGGCTGGTGAAGGGACTGGAGCACAAGTCCTGTGGGGGGAGGCTGAGGGAACTGGGGTTGTTTAGCCTGGAGAAAAGGAGGCTTAGAGGTGACCTCATCACTATCTGTAACTAGCTGAAGGGAAGATCTAGCCAGGTGGGGGTTGGTCTCTTCTCCCAGGCACTCAGCAATAGGACAAGGGGGCACGGGC
>JAWWEV010000134.1:33050465-33077676 GCA_035583235.1 Hafferia zeledoni | reverse complement strand
TTGTTGTTATGCTTTCTCTTTCTTGCTGAATGTCTTTTAGAGTACTTATAGATTTAGAGTAATAGACTTTGTATTAAATGGGGAGTGGGAAGTTATTTCTTGTTATATATCACTTTTGTAAGTGTGTGTTATATTGTAGTTTTAATTTTCTCTTTTCTGTATAAATATACCTGTAGTTAGTTTTAAGCATAAACCTGGTTTTAGAGGTTTTTTTTCCTTTCCCCATTTTCCCAGCCAGAGGCTGACACTGTCTTTGGGCAGTTGGCGTTTTGCCAGCTCAACCCAAGACAAGGAGGCATTATGACTTATCTGCTTCTGGGTGCTTAAAATATACAAAGATATAAATTCACATGCAGGATTATCTACTGTCCTTCATTTACTGCCGTTATCATAGGAACAATAGGTAAAGTAATAGTTGACATAAGCATTATAATAAGTCGACATACACATTATAATTTTCTCAGAATGCTAAAGAATCTGTAATTATTTGTACAACTGAGACTTGTGTTTTTATAAATATTTTGGTATCTAAAAGGTAGTAAGTCTGTCATTTCCCCCAAATGAATATTTTAAAAGTTCCCTTCTACATATGCAAAAATCAGTCTATGGTGTTTTAATACAAATATATTGTATTTATTTTTAAGAAGATCAGGACAGCCTATCAATTTGGGCTTCCTTGCTTTCCACTCACCCTCCCATGCACATTGAATTCAGTAAAGTAAAACTAGAAGCAGCACTCTATTTTCAAATCCCAGTTTCTGTTTCTTGCCTATTTATATTGCATGCAGTCTGTTGTGATTAAAATGCTTAGGCCTTCCTGGACTGAAACTTTTCAGCCATAAGGAACTTGACTGAGGTAGCTGGGGCTTTAGATTGGCTCCAGGTTTTACTTTGCTGCTGAATATCAGGTGGCAAATTTGTTTGGAGGTGGCTGCCTGCTTTAGTATCCCACTGAGGAGATCCTACACGGCTTACACAAAAAAATATTTGGCTGGTGATGAATTTTTTATAGAAAAATTACTACAGCCAAGTACACTTCCAAGGTATTCCTTAGAAAAATCTGTTTCTGTTTGGCCCAATTTATAGATAATTCTGTGTGCAGACAAAAATTTTGAGCTATTACTATAGAAAATAGTACCAAATAAGCCAAAAGAAGAAGTGGTAGTAGAATATATATGTTGAAGGAATAAACCCTTCATAATTCTGTTGTGAGAAATAATTGTCTGGAACTGATAAAAAGTGTTCTTTTCCTTGAAGACAGCATAGTCTCAATGCTAAGTCATTTGAGGGTGTCAAATCAATTTTGACAAGATGCAAGAATATCAATACTTCCTGAAGCCAGCTATTAGATTTAGTTGTTATTCTGGGAACACAAAGCTTCTTGACATTGGCTGCTTCATACAAGTTACTCTGAGCCATCTATGTGCACCTTTGAAGTTTGGCATTTATGCTCATAGCTTAGAGTTTATATCATATACCTACAATTGCAAATGACCAAACTGAAGTAGAAAGGGATAATAAACTTTGTATTCCCACAGCACTGACATAATCTAATCAGTCAGATGAAAGGGCAACATGTATTCAAGTAATCCTCTGCCTGCTGTATGTGATTTCCATTTTCAATTAGTTTACATTTCAGGCAGTAGCTGAAATTTGGTTTTGTAGCTCTCTGGTAGACATCTAGTTTTGTTCTTTGGTTTTGACCTCTGAGAGGAGAAAGCAAGAAATACTAGGAGAAATGTTTATTCAAAAGTCTCAAGTTTCCTAATGCCCATAGACCTTAGTGATTTTTTTCCCCTAATCTTTACTTAGGGAATTAAATGGATTTAAACCAACATGGCAGTTTTCTTCTATTTGAATGAAATGAGAGAATGGCATTTTAATTATTTTTAAAAGGGAAAGAGACAATTTGGTATTGATCAAAAGACATATTCATTGAAAACTTAGTATAAATAATTCCAGTATGTGCATGAAAGGGGAACTGAATTGAAACAGAAGCAGTTGTGTAAGAACTCTGTCCATACATCAGCACTTTGGAAAAATTTCAAAAATTTGAAAAATGTGACTTATAAACCTTCATAAGTTCAGTTTTATATATTTATTAGAACATTCATGTTATTAATAGCAGGCTATTTTACTTTATAACCTCCTGACTTGTTAATTATTGGAGTTTTATTTATGCTGGATTATTATTTAATCAAGGTTTAGGACTGTTCTCATAATTCTCATAAAAATCTATGTTTACGAGAATGGTCATATGTCATTGCACATATTTTTCTTCCTGACTTTCAAGTCCTGTTACAAGTGCACACATCTCCAGCTTCCAGAGCGCAATCTGCTTGACATTCCCTAACTGCTTAGTGAAGCAATTGTACTCATAAATTAACCATCCAGCCTAAGGTTTGCGCTATTACAAACTAATTGTCTGCTTCAGAACAAATATGAATTCAGCACAATATCACAAGAGGGAGCCCTTGTCAACACCAAAAATTCAGTACATGGTTTTGCAGAGCTACATGAATCATTTTTCGAGAAAAATGTAGGTTCTGTGCACAGGTGGTAAAAGCAGTTTCACCCTTGAAAAGAATTTTACGAGGCAGATTATATTCAAACTGATTTTTTACGTAGGAGAAAAAAGCCTAGAAAGTATGGTTGAGCTTTTAAATAGGTTTGAATTTGTGATTTTCAAATTACTTATTTTTTCTATTCATTACTGTGACATTACTGTTATTAATGGAATTTTATTGAGGAATGAAGCTAGAGCCTTCATTCTGGGAAAACATAGTAAGATCCTTCATAAAAAATTCAAAACAGCTTTCATTCTATGAAGGTTGCCTGTATGTAATTAACTTGTCATTGACCATTTGTTTTTCTTAAGTTAAAATGAGTGCAGAGCTCTGGGCATAATGGGAATAAGTTTAAAATGAAAAAAATAATAGTAAACAGATCAGCTTGTGTAAAGATTGCTTCATTGTGTAGATTGTTTCATCCTACTTGTGTCTTTTATTCTTTCACAGTACAAAAACACAGGTAACTTCTTGATTCCTTTGGGAGTCAAGGTGGAGAAAAAATACAGATGTGGAATAACCATGGGAACTCCATTGTTCCATCGACATTCCTTAAGGTGTTATAGATGCCTTGCATTTTGTCAGAAATTTTGAGAAATAAAAGGCCCAGAAAATCTTCAATTTGCATCTGCAAAGTATTTCCATAACGCCTCAGCAATTAATAATTTCCTTCAACCCTAGAAAGTATTTATGTACCCTGAGTTCAGATGTGAGCACCACCCTGAGAGCTGAGATTGTGATCTGACTGTAATTGTGTCATAGCGACACTTTGACTTACAAAAGATGGCTGGTTCAAATGGTCCATGTCATGTTTGGAATTCACTTATTTGTAGGAGTGATTCATCAAAGAGAGAAAAGAAGGGTAATGTTTTACATATTAAATCTGTTCTGAGCATGCATTTTACCCAAGTTTAATAAATATTCTTTGGAATCTGTTCTTGTAGAGTATATGCAAGGATGTAATAGAACTGACGGTTGAGCTATTTGTAGGTTACTAAATCAAATAAAGTCTGAGGTAGTGAAAGGTGCACATAGAAAATGAACCCTTTATAGGATGACACTTCTGAGGTTCTTTCTTTGATCAGCAACTGTAAATGAATTTTAAAAAGAGATCATCTACTGAGAAGTAGAATTTGTATCTCAGCCAGTATATCTCAAAACCATAGACGTCGAATTATGTTCCCCCACTACCCCATTTCTCAGTTTTCCTAATAAAAACAGCAGGTACTTATAATCTCACTAAACTTTCTTAATTATTATTATGTACAAGTGTAAGTATTTTGAAACTCAAAGTATTATCCTCTCAGATTCTCATTTTGCTTTTTCAGAAACAGTTGTGCTTGACTTCCACTGAACTAATTTATGACACTTATGTAAGGTGAAACATTTTAGAAGATAGGATTATAATAAATATTCTTGTTGAAGTATGCATCCATTCAACTACATAGCTGAGAAAGCTGTGACCTTAAATTTTCTTAAATCTCCATATGTGAGAAATCATGTGAACTTTTGTATGTGTATATGTGATAACTAACCTATTGCAACTGCCTGATAGAAAACATTGCAAATATTTTTGGATAGCAAGATATATGAGGTTAGAGCATTATCACTGTTCTTTTCAGTGATTTTTACTTTTATTCTTGTGAAAATTCAGTATTACCCTCTTGTCAGTTGCAAACTATCAATGGGAATCTGGTCTCTGTCCGTTTAAGGCATTAATACATTCTGAATTATGTTTTCTAAAAAAATTTCCTTGTTTAATTACTTTCCCCCCATTTTTTAGGCATTGCTTTGCAATGGAAAGTATTCAGACCAGTTTAATGTTAATTGTTTTTCTTTGTGTGAGAAAATTAAATGTCTTATAATGTTATGGCACTGTCATGGTGACATTCTATATGATGTTGACTGGAGAATAATCTTAAAATAAAAAAGGATAGTTTTAATTTGCAGGTCTCTTAACCATGTGTATCTAACCACTTTAATAGATGAGGTCTTATGCTAAAGATTTCAGGTAGCTTCTATGTATTTTATCTTGTCAGAAGTCACAGCATTTCCAGGCTGAATTAGTAATGATTCTGTCAGTTACATAATTATTTCTCCTTCACCATGAGTGCTTCAGGACATCAAGACAAGGTTCCTCTTCATCTAGATCAGAAAAGAAAATGGTGCCTTTTCTTTTTGAATGTTTTAATGTACAGTCAGGGTAAAAATGAACACAAAGAAAGAAGAGTCTTGACCACACCTTCTCCCACTGATCTGGACCAAAACCAGGGCACCCACTGACTAAAGGAATATTATATACCATGTAATTGTTCTGAACAAAAGATTTGTGGGGAGTTGGCCAGAGGTTGGCAGGCCACTGGGAAGGGCTGGGCATTGGTCAGCAGGTGGTGAGCATTTGCATTGTGCATCCCTTGCTTTGTATAATCTTTTACCATTAGTATTATTTCATACCCTTTTCTGTCTGATTAAACTGTCTTTCTCTCAACCCACAAGTTCTACCTTTTTTGCCAATTCTCTTCCCTCTCTCATTGTGGGGGAGTGAGTGAGGCGCACTGTGTGATGACTGGCTGCCTCCTGGATAAAACTACAGCACCAGGTTCAGTAGAGCACAGGTTGGCTTTAGCTGTATTTCATGTCTTCTTACGAAGAAGGCCAGAGAATGACCTAACTCCACTTCACTGCCATATCCATCAGACATGCTTTGTTCATAGCACGGGCTGTGTGAAACAGAGACAAGTCCTCCTTTCCTCAGCACCAGGCTGTCACAACCCGCTCCTGGGAAGGGGACAGGGGTAACCTAGGTTGTTATTGATCATTCCCTTTGGAGTGGATTAAAGTGAAACGACACTATATAGTCGGTGTTTATTTAACAATTCCGTATAGTGTGACATAGAAAATAACCTTAGTGGTGGTGGGGGGGAAAGATGCATAGGGGGAAGAAGGACAGGAGAAGAGTCCAGGACAGCAAGGAAAAAGAAGAGATGAGAAAAGATGAGAATGAAAAGGTCACATAGTCACCGCCCTGAGGTCCAGCGTTGCATCTCAGCAGTCCTGCAGGTCATGGTCTCCATCTGCAGGCAGTGGGGGCCAGGAACAGAACCCAAATTCCCAAAGTTACCCGTCCATTTTTATACCCTCAGCATAGCTTTTTCACCTCCCCCCGAGGCAGGGGGTTGTTTTCCATGAAGCTGTGTCGACAGCCGGGCTGTGAACCCCCATAGGGCAGGGCAACAGCTCTTCTTGCCTCTTCAGGGCTCCACACCTTTAGCACTGGAGGAAGGGATGGGCCCAACTGCCCATCAGGGGTATAATGCAGAAGTCAAAAGCCTGCAAAGTCTCTTAGAATGCATAAATCATTAACCCTTTCAGTCTGACACAGGCACTGGGAGCAGTTTTGCCACCATGAAAAGTGGTGGCTGGAGGGCTCATTCAAGAAGTGTGTTTCAGCCATCCTAAGTTTGGCTCAAAGTCCTGCTTAGAAACAAGAGTGGTATAGGAATCTGTGCTCTAGAAGCTTATGATTAAAGAATCAATATGAGGAAAACTGACTCTGAATCCTCAAGAGGAGCTCATGATCTCAGGATGGGCTATGTCTCAGCTGTATTGTGAAATTGGCACACTGGGTCTTGATCTGAACCATGCAGAACAGCAGAAGGGCTCACATGACCTATGCCATTGACTCAACTCCACTGGAGAAACGGACACTTGACCAATGGTAGTAAAGAGGTTGAGCAGATAAATTCTAAGCTGCCTAAGCTGTCTGCTTATCATGTGAACTGTTAGCTCTTGGCTCCCACATAGCATAATAGTAGTTAAAGGAACTGAGGTCTAAACTGTATTCTTAAATATTATCAATATTTTCCTGAAGGATACAAATTTTTCATTTGCTGCAATTGTTAGAATAATGAAACCATGCTATGCTATTACATATGCACAAAAAAAGGAGAAGTGGTGGGGTCTCTAACAGAAATATTTCATAAGTCTTTTTTTTATCTGTGCCTCTCTGGAGGAATTTTGCATGTGTGGGAGATCACAGAAATATAATATAGATGCTCAGCTAAGGGGCCATGACCAAAAAACCCATGTATCACAGAAATAAAATACAAAGATTAATGGTAGCAGAAGGATGGAACGGTCTAACTATTGTTATTATAGTTAAACATAAAACATTTTTCTTTCAGGTTTCTGTTTTCTGAAGACAGGGATGGTAACTCATTCCCTAGCCACTGTCATGCTGGATAAAAGGCTCTTTTTATCAACTTCAGATCCAGCCAGTATATCTCTTGCAAACTTGCTTCTTGCTTGTGCTCTGCACAAAATTATTTTCCAAATGAAAACTTCTGGGAAGATCAACTGGGAGTTGTTAGTTGCTTTTTGCAAGTTAGGATCAATTCAGTTATGTTTTGTAAGTTAAAAGTCATACTGTGAAAAGCATCCCCTTGGAAGAATTAATTATAAAGGCTTATAAAATACTTGTCAGACAAAGGCAGAAATTAGCTGGATTGTGGGCCAGATCCTCCATTTGATTTCATTTTGGAATTCCAAGATGTGTATTTACCCTAAATGAGGGAGTAAATTGATTTTATCTCAGAAGCTGCAGATTAAAACTCGTAAAAAATATATACATGTGGTTGGAGCATATAAGGCAAAATTTCAGTTTAATTTTGGAAAATCGTTTTCAGTTTTATGAATACATCAACTCCAATAAAAGAGCCTGAACAGTATTTCTGTGTAAATCAGAAAGTTATGCCTCTAAGTTCTACCCTAGCTAGTAAAGTAACTGTGATTGAATCAATTTGTTACTTTTCCTAAACTTGTTTTTGTTTTCACTATTTCAGGTTATCTACCTTTTCCCATTACACAAGGACATAAAACTTCTCTAACAACCATAAATTTAATTGAAGGAGTGTAACTTCATTAGGCACACAATATAGAAGATTTTAATCTCTTAGAACTGGGCATCCAAACAGTTTATCTGGTTTTATGATCTCTTCCACTGCAATACCATTCATATCCCATATTATCATAGCTCTATTGATCTGAGTAATTACAACAGAGAGATTATAGCAATTGTGGATGAATCTCTGAACTCTGTGAATAGAAAACTAAATGTTGAGTTGCGTTTTCACTGAAGATTCCAAATGTAGCGAAGGAGGCAATTTTCATCATGACAAAGATAGTGTCTGTCATTTCAGGTCAGTATGTGGTAAGCCCAGAGAAGGGTCATTTTAAGTTGTCTTTTGAAAAAATGGAAAGTAAAAAATGGGCTTTTTGTGCAATTTTTACTTTTTTTTTTTTTTTTTTTTTAATAAAGTATATTTAGAAATGCTCAAAAAATGAGTCTTAAGAAGTGGTATCTAAGATGCTACACTAATTTCCAGTGACAAAAGTATGCTATAGTATCAGGTCTTAAATATCAGGGTGGGTGGCCAGGTGATTCTTATACTGCAGAGTAGATAGAACTTCAAGAGATGATCTTAATACTCTGCTCTGGCATTAAAATATGAGTCTCTAAATTATATATACTTTTGCTCTCTAAAAACTCCCCCAAAATGCTGTGAACATCTGACTGTACTCACAATCTACTACTGGACCAGAGATATATTGTATAATTAGGCTTAGTTATTAAAAGGAATGCACAAAAAAAGAAGAGAATATAATTTCATTCATTTGATTCTCCCAAAATCATGACTGGTAGCAATTCAGAACACTCACTTTTCCTTCTAGTGAGCATGCTCAAATGCTCCCAGTTTCTGAAGCACTGTTTCAAAAATAAGTGATAGAAGAAAAAAAGAATAAAGATCTATTGAGTAATACATGAAACAAAAAATGTTTGAGGATAAATCTCCTCACCTACTGAGTCCTTGCAAGTTGGTACCTCTTCTCAGTCTTGTTCAAGAGTCCAGCAGTGTTTCAGTGGCTTTGTGAGCTGCACAACCCTCATGCAACACTTTATAGGTCCTACAAAAAACTGATTCTGTTTTGTGAGTCTTATCCATGTCACAATTAAGCCTATTTCCTTTCTCCAAGCTGTTTGTACTTTTTGCTTGGTTGTCCTGTTGAGTAACCCCATTAATAGATTGGATACAACACAGAAATCAATTGAATTATTGTACACTGAGCTGAATTCTGGAGATACTGATGTGAGATTTGGAAAAGACATTTCAAAAATGGTAACTTCAATTATTCCATCTGCTGTGCTTATCTAGAAAGGAATGTAAGCAGATTAGGAAGGTTATGGTCAAATGGATGACGAGAGTAACTTAACTGAGATAATCTCTTAGTCAGCATCTTAAGTGTGAAGGGAGGACTGACAAATATAGTGCTTCAGACAATTGAAAGGGAGTTGAACTTTTCCTTGACAGCCAAAGCATAAAAGCAAATAAAGGTTTTCAGTAAGATGACAAAAGGCTTCTGAGAGATAAATATAGAACAAAGTCCAAATTCCTTCCATTATAAAAAAACCAAAAAGAGAGTCTCTTAAAGAGAGAAAAAATTCATTATTATATTCTTTTTCTACCTAAGGTAAGGGAGAGGGGATATGTATGACCATCCTTCTAACAGGGATTTCTTTGCTGTTTATGTCAAAACACACAAAGAAACAGAAAAAAACCCATGAAAAAATCTTTCAGAAGAAAAATATACCTTAATTCTTGTCTTGTGCTGTTTGTTTTCCTTGATTTACTTTTCCCATCTGCCTCTTAAGGGTTGAGATAATGATCCTAGCATGTACCTTTGAAAACATTTCTAACTCTAATGGACATGGATGCTCATTGTTACCATGGAAGCAGATAAAACCATTGATTGAGAATATCAGCAGTTACCAGTGCACCTAACAGCCCAACAACAGACAATAAAACCAAACAGCAATGCTAGAAGATTCTGCAATAAATGGCATCTGATTTACTCCCTTTGTCTTAGCTGCTGTAACAGAATTCAGGCAGTTGTCCCAAAATGAAAATTATCTTTTGCAAAGTCACTCCTTGTAAGTAGCAGTCCTTTGCTTATGAGGACATAAGCTTCTGTCTTCCATAGCAGTTCCTAAATTACTGATGGTAGCTTGGTTTATATCTGAAGTCAGATTAAAAAAGCAGTCAATATACTGTTGATGTTCCATGTAGAGAGCACCAATATGCTTTTTGTGTTCTTGTCAAGACTGAAGTGCTAAAACATCCAGATGTGTGTGATGTTGAGTTTGAGATATCTGAGGATTAGTAAATACATATATTGTAATAAAGTAGTTATAGATTGTGTTGTGTATATGTAGACACTGATAAATATAGCACTTAGTCTTGAGAGGTGAAAATATTTTATTAGGATTAGTGATGGTTTTCAGGGCTTTGTGTTGTTTTGACTTGGTTCAGTGGTGATTCAGTTCAAACACAGACTCACATAGGCTTGGAGCACAGCAGAAATCCAAGGTAGGCACATCTGGGTTTCTACATGAAGTCCTGAGTGAGGTTAATCTAGGAGGTCATTATGGTGTGCCATAACTTAGATTTCAGTAATACTTCTCTGTCTTGAATGGTTAATTAAAAATATATCAGTAAAAATGTCTAAAAAAATCTCAGAGGAAAGTAATAATGGAAAGAGGAAATTGAACAAAGTAGAAGGAATTTGAATTTGAAATAAAGACAGAATCTCATACACTTTTGCTGTCTCAGCTTCTTATTTCTTGTTCTTAAGATAATGATGTCAAAATATTTCCTTGCAAACATCATGTTCTTTCTTTACTGTAGAAGTTATAAAAATGTCAAGAAAACTCAGAAACTGCTCAGAGCCCATAAAATAGGACTACTATAAACTCCTGTGATGCATTTATGGACAAAATTATTTATTTAAAATATTTATTTTTGGCCTAACAGCCCAGTTTTTACTCCGTGTGTGATAATCCATCTTTTTTTGATGATTTCTCCTGTAGCATCAGATAGTAAGGTTCAGAAAAGCAGCTATTTTTATCAACAGGCAGCATTTGAAAATGGGTATTGAGTGCCTGGGCAGGTCAGTATCTCATATCACAACATGTTTCTCCACACTAATGGCACAGAGTAAAATGAGATTTTGCCCCAGCTACAGAATGAGCCTGTCAATTATTCTACAGAGTTGACTCTTGTGCTGGGTTGACCCTGGCTGGATGCCAGGTGCCCACCAAAGCTGCTCTGCCCTCCTCTGCTTAACAGGGGAGAGGAAATACAGCAAAAGGCTCATGAGTTGGGCACTCAACAATTATTACCATGTGCTAAACAGACTTGATTTTAGGAAATAAAGTAATTTATTATCAATCAAATCAGAGTAGGGTAATGAGAAAGAAAACCAAACCTTAGAAACACCTTCCCCCCACTCCTCCCTTCTTTCAAGGCCTGACTTCACTCATTATTTCCTCTACCTCCTTCCTTCCAGTGGTGCAGGGGGATAGGGAATGGGAGGGGCTGCAGTGAATTCATCACACATTGTCTCTGCTGTTCCTTCCTTCTCAAGGGAAAAGTCCTCACACTTTCCTTTGTTCCTGTATGGGGAGGCAGCTCTGGACAAACTTCTCAGACACAAGTCCTTCCTGTGGGCTGCAGTTCATGAACTGGTCCAGCATGAGTCCCTTCCACAGGGTTCAGTGATCCAGCATGTCAGCCCTGCAGGGTCACAAGTCCGGCCAGCAAGCCTGTTCCAGCATGTGCTCCTCTCTCCATGGGGCAACAGGTTCTGCAGGAGTCCGCTGTAGTGTGGGCTTCCCACAGGGGCACCCTCTTTTAGGATTCCACCTGCTCCCATATGTGGTCCTCCATGAGGTGCAGGTGGATCACTGCTTCCTGGTGGACCTCTGTGGGCTGCAGGATAACAGCTTGCCTTGCCATGATCTTCTGCACAGGCTGCAAGGGAATCTCAGCACTGGCACCTGTAGCACCTTCTCCTCCTCATCCTTCACTGACTTTGGTATGTCTCACGTATTCTCGCTCCTCTCTTCACTGGGTATAAGTGCAGTTTGTGCAGCTTGCTTCCCACCTTCCTAAATCTGTTATCCCCGAGCTGCTGCCACCATCACTGATAGGCTCAGCCTTGGCTTGGCTTTGGCTCCATTGGATGTGGAGGAAGCTTCCAGCAGCTTCTCGCAGCAGCCACCCCTGTAGCCTCCTGCTCCTAAACTCTTGCCACACAAACCTCATACAACTCTTTTAGTGTTAAACTAACTCTTTAACAGTTATGTTTCTCATTAGGCTGGATTTTACTAATGGTGTCTCAACACACTCGTGGGAGAGTGTATTCTGTTCCAAGATCACTTTTAATTGTCTATGATGTGTAAGTGGAACATTGGTGACATCCTGTGGCAGCACAGCACACAGACATGCTGTGTTTTGTACACCATGGAGGATGGGACTCATCAGCTTGCCTCTGTTTTTTCATGATGTGGCTCAAGGTCTGCTTCTGGAGAGCTCAGGCACTTTTTGGTATAATTGTGTTTTCTGCTTAAATAGTAGTTGAGCAAGTTGTTACTACAGCATCATTTAAAAAACAGTAAAGGATGAACAAGTTATCAGTTATCAGATACCACCTCAAACAATAAGTCATCACATATATATTGTGGTGTCATCCTGTAAAGGTTTTTTTTAATACTTGAGCAGACTTTGCCAGAATTGCCAAGCTATGAAGAGTGGGATTTAGAGAAGCACATAGTAGAAATGGTGAACTATGTTAGAGTACCATTTAGCAATATCTACAGCAAAATTCTTTCTTTATTTCTTAAGGTGACAGAACATAGAGACTTGAATGCAGAGTATAGTAGTGTGCCATTTGAAAATATGGTATTATTTAACTAAATAAAACTGCGTTTACTTCACCAGACAATGGAGATTATTGTAAACAGATGCAGCTATATTTCTATTTAACTTTCTTCATTATACAAAGCAGCAAGATTTTAACCCAAAATTATTCTGAATTAATTTTTTCTTGCAGAATTGTATAGTAAAACTACAGGAAGTCAGGCTCTAAGCTATAGCATTTGAAACAATAATTCTGTGTTAATAGACACTAACTGGAGACAGCAGGTCTCTTGTAATATTCACAAAATATATTTAATGAAAAACTTCTCATTTTAATGTTCAATTGGAAGGTTTTCTACTTGATGCTCTTCTTTCTCTGTGTAAGATGATTCTAATCCTAGAAGGTAAATATTTAATAGTACTAAATTTCTAATGGGAAATGACACTTTAAGTAAGCAAAAATATTCCAAGAAAACATTGATTAGATAAAATTTTGAAGGGAGAAGAACTAAACAAATTACAGTAATTTTCTACTTTTTAAAATTTGAAATATTTTTGTAATTTATTTTCATTTCAATAGGATTGTTTGACTTCTTTTAAATTATTTTAATATTGTTGGTATTAAACAAAAGCCATCATAAGAATTTTGTCTTCAGAACTTTGTTTTGGAAAATTTTGTAGCTTATTCTGATTTGGAAAGCAAAATGTCAGAACTTATGTTATGCTATCCATTTTCACGGTGTTTTTTATAGGTTCCTCTGATTCAATATCAGTCATAAATTATCTTCTAAAATAAGAAAGCCACAAAGAATGTGGCATTAAGCATTTAGTTAAGTACTCAGTTCTGCCTGCCTTTGAAGAATAGATGATTATCTACCATGCAACCAAAATGCAGTTGTGCCACCCTGTTTTCACTAGGAGATATCTCAGATACAGTAGTGGGTAGCAAGTCATGACTATCAGATTTCTCCTCCCAACAACATCAATTGGCCTCAACCCACCATGCACTGAAAAAATCTGTTTCCAGGGGTATTTCAATAATTCAAAGTTTTTGCTATTCTGTTTGGGGAAAAAATGGATAGTTTTAAAATTATCAGAAAAATGGTGAAACTAGAACACTTTTATGTTGTCAGAACCTTTTGCTGATTCTAAAATATTGTGTAAGATACTTCACAGGTTAATAAAGTGCTTGGAATAAATTGTGCTGTGTTGGTCAAAAAACTTTTTAAACTGACATTTCTCTTACTGTGTTTGCATGTGACAATGCTGGAAACAGTGGTGTGTGAGTGGAAAACAGATCAAATTGGTTAATTGAATATAAATTAGTATCTTTTTAGATATCAGAGTATCAGATAGAAAGAAAAAAATGGTTTGAAATGAAAGTCTCAGTAAAATGAAACACCACATGTTTATTCACTGTTTATTTATATTGCAAAAGTGTGTAAAAGGCCAAACTAAGGACCAGCTTTATATTGCTATATTGGTTCAAGTTGATAAAAAAGATGGCTGCAGTATGGAAAAGAAAGTGAAAGATGTGACCCCAAAAAATGAATGGAATAGCTCTAAAATATTTCAATTTTTATCCAAGCCAAACTCATGAGGGAAATAAGGTCATGAATGTTACGCGAATTTCTGATTTCTCAAGAGAATTCATATTTTTTCCATTCTTGTGCTATGAAGATAAATTCTCCTATTTTTCTGTGACAAATGACTGTTTCTGCCTGTTTATGGAAAATATGGAAAGATGTAGCCAGAAGACAAATTCCATGTTATAGCTGCATTTGACAGGTTGTTTTTTTTACTCAGATTTGTTTGGAAGAGTGAGGGAATAAAGCCTGATAAATTTATATGAATATGATATCATGTGTGGATCCAGAAGAAATATAAAGAAAAAACCACAAACCAATACAAATCACCAAACAACAAGCAAGTGTGATGCAGTGGGTGGTAGTCATTTTTTTCAGGGAGTCGGAAATTCATAAAAATATTTACAAAAATTGCTATCCATCTGTACTTATTTCACTAACCCAAGGAATTAAATTTTTTTGCATGTCAGGGGAAAAATCTTAGAAACATACCTGTCATATTGACTCTCCCAACTGACATAGCTTTTATTACAAATGCTTGTCATCTGACATTATAAATTTTCAGACTATCCCTGCTTTTCTTTGTACTCTCTGCTGAATCAAACTACAGATCAAAAAAAGAGCTAATTTTGAAGGGTTCATTTATCAGTACAACCTAGTTGCTCACTCCATAAGAATTCAACTTCTGGAATTTCCATCTCCTATTTTACAAGAGAGGCTACCTAGAGAGATTGTGGACTCTCCATCCCAGACCAGGCTGGGTATGTCTCTGAGCAACCTGACCTGTTGGAAGGTGTCTCTGGCTGTGGCAGGGGCATTGGAACTAGATGATGTTTATGGTGTCTTTCAACCCAAACCATTCCGAGATTCTATTTTTTTTTTTTTTAGATTCCAACAATTTTTCAGGTTCAGCGCATGACCGGCAAAATCCATTTTTGAACACTTTGAAACACTTTGTTTCTGCAAGCACGAGTTCCTTTGGATCTTGTGATACAAGGGAAAAGGGCTGGTGTTGGGCATTTCTCCATAGAAAGCATTTAACACCTTTACTCACTCAGCAGATCTTATTCCCTACATTTTCCCAGGTGAAGACAAGCTATACCTTTACAGCTGTTACCAATGAGGGCAGCTGGCTACATTGTGATTGTGGAAATCACATTTTAACTCTTTTTTTGCCCTTTTTTTTTGGATGTATTTCTTTTTTTTCTGATCAGTGCTGTCAACCAGTTTCTGTGATATGTGGATTGTCACAGTCAGAGGTGATCCTGTCCTCTGTTCCAGCAATATGAAAGCTGTGATAGCACAGCCATTTTTATTCTAAGCTTGATATAACAAGGCTTAATCTAGATGAATTATTGATGTTACTGCAGAATTCCAGAAAATGTGACTGGGAAAGATGTTTTCAGCCTGAAACTCTTTCTGTTTATTTTGAGGGGGCATTGTGGTGAATATGCAACAATGTTCATCTTTCTAGAGATAAATAAAATTTCTTGGACTATGAAAATTGGCCTCTTTGAATCTGTCATGGAATTGACTGAAGGTGTGAAAAAACTACAAAATCCCATTTGAATTTACCTATACCATGTCTTAAGTAGTCAAAGACAAAATGTCACACCTGGAGTGTGAGAATACAATTTTGCTTTCTTTAAGGGCTCTTCAGATACGAACAAACAGACTCTGGATGCTTAATAACACAGTGTCATATGATTTGATTTTCCCCCACTACACAGATTTTTATTCTGATCTTTAGATAGGGACTGTTAAAGTTATTTTATAAACTCAAACTATGGTACAGGCAAACGTGCACTCTGTAGAAATAATGACCAACAGGCACTTGTCCTGAAAATAGGCTCAACATTCCTTAAGTATATAAGTTCTAATTTCTGAGATGATGTGGAATGTTTTTGTTATTTTTTGAGTGACAATAGAGTCTCTTTGCAGATAAAACAGAATACTCTTACTAGTAAATAGCCAACTGTGTATGTGAAAAATAGAGGTCAGAATAAACTGGAAATGAAATATAAACCATTTAGGAAGTCTCTCAATTGATACTTGATTATGGCTCCTTTCTTATAAATATTTAAGCAGAGCATGTATTTGAGAACTTGTTTGCACTTTAATCCACCTAATTTCCATCTGTCTGTGTATGTTTTTGGTGAAAGATGATTTCTTTGCATGAATCTGTAAAACTACTGTTCTGCTATATTTCATAAGCCTGACATTTAAGAGATGATTCTGCAATTTACTTTCTTCCTTCTGATGTTAAGTTTATCAGGAATAGTCTTTTAGTCTAAAAATAACCTTTTTTAAACATATTCTTTAAAGATATGTTTAATGTTACATGAACAACTGCCCACAGTGAACAAGCTTTTACTCAAGAATGCAGGTGCTGAGCAAGATTTCCTACCAAGTTGTTTCTTCTGTTAATTCTAGTAAACCATGTTATTGGACACTCAAAAACAAGGAGGCCTATTACCTGCTTTTACTCATCTCCTTAAGATTTACTAGAGAAAAGGCCCTCTTACTGTGTTGCCAAAAGGAAGAAAAGACAGAAGCAGAGAAAAGACCAAAACAGGACAGAAAGGAAGGTTTACATTGACAAAAACGCCAAAATATATTCAAGGTTTAGTGCAAAACAGTATCTGTAAGTAGCCAGTGCTAGGAAGGGATGAGCTGTTCTACTGCATGAGATGCTTAGGTTTGAAAGCAGGAATAGGAGACGTTAAATGTGCTGATTCAGAGATGGAAATGAGAGAGAGATGCTGAGACTGCAGTAAAAAAAATCAGCAAAGGAAAAACTGTTCCGAAAGGCCAGAGTCTGGGTTAGAGGGAGCAGAAAGGCTCCTTACTGCATTCAGTATTCACATCCAAAATACGTATGTAAACCTGAATTTCCAGTCATCATTTCTCTACTCCAAATGAGTATTTTTACTGTATCTAGAAGTAGTTTCCCATCTTGTTTTTATGACTGGTTTACAGTAAACTCTCCTGTACTGTAAAAACAATAAAATTTACTACTGTTATAAGTTGGTTTATCTAATCAAGTAGGAAAGATCTGTGCAGTGCTTTTAAAAGTTACAATTATAGTAATGAAACATAGAAGGTGTCAATATGGTACAAGAAAGAATCTGAACTTTCAGCTTAGTATTTTGTAACACATATGATTGAAGTTACACTTCATTTAAAGAACATATCAAGACTGCAAAGACAAACATGGAAAACTATGAAAGGCAGAATGAATATTTATTTGTCTCACCCTCTTTAATTATAATTATGTATCTCTTCCTCAGGTCTTTTTCCCTTCTTTACTGGATAGGAAGACTGGGTCTAAAATTCATAACTGTCTCTGTGAAAAGAAAATGTGTGCTGAATCATACATTTGTTGCAGAAAAGGTAGGAAAGAATCCTCTTCCTTAACATTTGTCAATCTTACTAATTATGAGGAGGCAGAAAATACACATTGCGGGAAAAAAAAGAGTTCTTCTGATTCAGCAAGCTATGTTCTTCCTTATTCAGGACAGCCAAGGGGACCAGGGCAATGTTTAAGTTACTGATGTATTCCAACACTGTCCTAAGTATTTCATTCTTTAGCACTTGGATGGGAAACCTAGACCACAATGTTTTGAGATGGCCATGTCTGTGAACCCAAGTCACTTACCTAAAGAGTATGTGTCTTGATATCTTTCTTGATTTCAATTAACACGATTAATCAAAGACCTAGTCTAGATTCAAAGTCTCATGTTCAGGGGTTGACTCAGAAACCTCAGCTTTTTGACCCCCATGTTATCCAGGTGAATGACCTTCCTTATTCACCTTGCCCACTGCAAGAAAGGATTCCTAAAGGAATATCTGTCAGACTTCAGTGTTTCAGGATGTGATGTACACAGGATTCCTAGTAGTTAAAATGGTTCTTTGCCATGGAAGATCAGAGTTTAAATTTAAAATAACCTTTAAACCTTTCAAAAATTTTTCTCAGCTTACTATGAGCCTCATTCTAGTCCCACAGAATAGCCAAATCCCATTGACTTAATTGGGATCAAGAGTAAGACCTGCATTTGGCTTTAAAAACTGTATTAGTACTATCTTATATGGCATAAAGATTCCCCAAATCCCACAAAGCTTTTCTGAACAAAACTCTTCTTAAATACAAGTATGAACAGAGCAACATGATGATACATGACCTGCAGAGCTGAAAAGAATTAAACTCTGCATGGTCATGACAGTATAATAGTGCTCACAGCTTGTAATTTGCTGTAGATACTGCACTCCAATAAGAAAATAATGGTCTTCTCTTCAGAGAGTACAATACCAGAGCAGAGCAGGAGGTTGTCACACAGTCCTTCTGCAAGATGTAGGGAGACTACTGCTGAATTAAACAAGGAGCCATAGGTACCTCAGCAATCATGCTGTGAGCAGTGGCATTGCCTCTCAGCCAGTATTGTGTATCTACACCAGTCTGCAACTTCCATCAGCTCCTTAGGAACTGTAGCACATTTAAAGGGTCATGATTTTCTGGTGAAATGTTTTCAGAGAAGATGAAAATTCCTAATGCACTGCAAAGCTACAAGGAATATAGATGTGGTGACTTCCAGTGAGAGAGAGGTTTAGTATCTCAGCTAAAATAAAATGGTGAAATGTAATGGGGAAATCTCCTAGAGAAGAAGTGTCCAAAGTTTATTAGTTTTTCAGTATAAATAGAACTGGGGGGGGGGAGGGGGGGGAATTGCAGAATGGAAGTGTAGATTTCTTAAACCTTCTAGTATATAACTCTACAATTATTTTCCAATATATCTATCAAATGCAGAAATGAAATATAATATGAAAATACAGTAATTTCAAAAGTGTATGTGTAATATATATATATATAGGTCACTTTTATAAGTATAATTTGCTTACAAGGTTAATTAATGATTATTAGATGACTAATACTGATCAATATCTCTTCAGAATATTTTACAGGCCAAGTATTAAGTTAAAGTTTGATGTAGTGTGGATTAATCAATAAGAGACAAAATAGAAAGTAACTGATCAAAATGTTCATTTAATAACTTCTGTTGTTTATGTCACCCATGAAACCACACTGAGGGATAAAATTCCTATAGTGAAATTAGAATGCCTCCTCTGCCCTCTTTCTGTTCTCTTTAGCATCCTTTCCAAATCCAGTGTATGGAAACAGAAGTGGATGATTGTCTATACTGATCACTTGGACTGATCAAGATGTACAGGACACAGTGATTTTGTATGGGATTAACTTGGCAGGTAAAACCTGTTTCAGTTACTGCTACTGGCTCTTTTTCAGGGAGTTGTAATGGCCTTGCAATAGCAGGGATTCTGGATAGTGTTTTCAAAACAAAGGATTAATTATTGACCTTTAGGAATATAATAAGCATGAAAGACAGTTAAGTAACAAAAGCTGATGTATGTGCTGTCTTAAATCGTAGCAGAATGGCTAATCTTATATATATATATATGATCGATCAATCAATAGTGGGACTTAGAGACATACTTTCCTCTGCTGAGGAACATCCTTTTCAAGACTGACTCCCTGTTTTGAACTGAAAGATGGTTAAAAGAGATGGATGTATACAATCTCAAGATTCACGCCAGAAGGTCTATCAAGATTCTGATAAGGAATCTTAAAGCTGGTCAGACTGTTTTACACAACTGATCCTGAGGAGCTGTAAAAATCTCACTGTGAATCTCCTTTTTGACAACTTGGATAGCAAACACTTAACAGTCATTGCTAGTTTTCTGCATAATCTAACCTTCAGATTAAATTCTGGAGTTAGACCTTTGGATGTGCAAAGCTAGCTGAACAGAAACATTGATAACACTATTTTGAATTTGAACAGTATTACAGAAAAAAAATTATAACAATTATTCACTCAAAGTCCTAATCATGTTCCTCATCGGGCTGAGACATAGCCCTGAAAATAAGTCTTCATGGGATGCATCTGGAGAAAACATGTTTATGTTATTGCTTTGGTGGATCCTTCTAAATCAGTTGTTGTCTGCGTGACACCAGACTAACTAATGGCACTGCAGCTCAGCTTTGCTTCCTGCTTTCTTTCCTTAGGAAGCTGAGGTCACTATTTCACTGTAGCAGCAAATTTCTGACCCTGAAAAGGAGAGAGAGGTGCATCAGCTGTAAAGTAAGAGTTATTTTGGATAAATTAAACCTCATATTTTACTGCGTTTAAGTATCAAAAGCTTATTAATGACTGAATAGTGAGACATGTGGTTCATAGATTGCCTTGAAGTCACCTAGGTAAGGCCGATGTTTCTTTTATATGGATGGTTTCTTGCAAGGTAATCTCTACTATGTAAAAACTACAACAAACAACAGAGTAGTAAGGCATCAGTTAAAATTTTCCTTAGAAAAAGCTGCCAGAAACTTATCCAAAAAAACAAGTATTGCTATTGGTGCAAACTTGTCCCAAAGGGTTTTTGCTAAAATAGCAAAGCTTTTTAATTATTCTGAAATTGATTTATACACAGATTTATGCAGCTGGGAATTTTGCAGGTCTCTGCACCGTGACAAGCAGTTGAATTTTGAGTAATTACTTCTTTATAACTAGTATTCTGAAAGAATTGGGTTAATTTCTCCTCAGTCTCTAATGAATGTTTATAATAGTATATCTAACATTTGAGACAAAATTACAATTTTTAAAATGGAAGACTAGAAAAATGTTCCCAAAAATTTTCAGGCAGAGAAAGTAATTTTTTTGAAGTCTGTTAATTTCTTAGAGAAGCAAATTACCCTTTTTGTCATTTTAATAAATGTTAGGTATACTGGATACACATTGTAATTTCTGATAAAAGTTTGTCTGGTATTATAATGATGTGCACTTTGGAAAAGGTTATAAGCAAAAAAGAATATCTGGATGAAGACAATACTTCATTAAAATTATTATTTTACTTGTATATTTTGGCTTATTTAAAACCTAGATTTAGAATAGAGGTCAACACAGGTACAATAAATGTGTGTAGTTGACACCCTTCTACCTGATAGATAACCATGCAAGAATCTATGAAGCCTTTTGGAGGGACTTTTCAGACTTTTCAGATTGCTGCTGCAATCCAAATATCCTGATCATCCCTAATACTTTCTAGTCTTCTTTTGTTCATGTTGTATGAATAAGAGGGTTAGAGGAGCAAAGCTTCTCTTTACTAGCTCTCACAAATGAGACATGTTCTATTAATGTGTATAGCTTTGTCTCTAGATATATCATAGCCTATGAAAGTTGAGAATGGTACTTACGGTACCAGGAACTATGTGGAAAAATACCCCAATGTGTCAACTGAATTAAAGCCTTTCTAGAAATTTTGACAATTGAAGAATACAAATTATGACTACACATATAGACTTTGAATGTGCAGATTTGTGGTGGTGAATTCTGTTCATGCAAAATTCAGAGAAGATGAGTTTGGTTTAAATGCTGGACACATTACCTGAACAACCTCAGGAGTCATTAACAGAGTATTTAACAGAAGTGTGACTTCTTAAGGCGAGTAGAATCTGCCTGGTCTCTTTTCTCTTCTTTTGAACATAGAGAACAGTCTGTTCTTATAAAATTTGAAATATCTAAATCTTGGCACACTGTTACAGAAAAAGGAATCACTCACTGCACATTTGCTAGAAGTAGCTCTCCTGTTAACTCTCATGTGGAGTACCTTTTATCCATTCAGATATAAACACATTGGTTTAGTCTGCAGCTATGATTGCTAGACTGGGAAGAGGGAAAAATGAAAGCAACAGAGACGATACAGAAGTCAAAAGCAAAATCTAAAACTGAACTGAGGACCATCCTGACTTATTTATTACCACTGCTTTTTTTTAGTAGTCCACTCCACACTCCTCTTCTTCCTCTTTCTCTATTTTTTCATTGACTTCTCCTTTAGGTATCTATTGCCCTTCCACAGTCTCTGTACACCTATCCTGTCTTTGGTACCCATTTCAGTTCTTGTTCCTGTCTTGTTCATGCTCATAGCCCATTTCCTTGCTCATTCCTTCCTGTTTCTTACCTTTCCATGCCTTCCTGACACCACTACCATGTGCTGCCCACTATTTTTACAGCTATTCTTTTCTGTTGCCTTTCAGCTTTCTTATTTCCTTTTTTCCTTTTAACTTTCTTCCTCACTCTGATTTTTCAGTCTCTATTTTTTTGTATTGTGTCCTTAGTGCTTGTCTAACTTCATCAAGCTTCTGCTTGTTATTTTCCATTTACATTCTTTATCAGCCCTTTATGCTTTTATTCCCTGTGCACTACCATTCTCTACCAATAACTACACTGCTTATTCTCCTGTTTTTTCCTGTATCTTCATTCTTCAGTAGAAAACATCATTGAAATGGGGCATTTTTTATCAGCACAGTGATATTCCAGACCTGATCCTGTCTTAGGTTGGTTTTGTCTGTATTTTTACTAATTTTAGACTGCTTCTTCCCTCTCTTTAGAGTTTTTTTGGCAGAGGGAAGAAAAAAAAACTGGAAAGAAATGAACTTAAAAGAAACTGAATTGAATTTAAAAGAAATTATATTTTCTAATATTTATAAACACATATGCACACTATTCACACAAGTTGTGTGGGACCCCACCCCGGGGGGGTAAAAGGGAATAGGGAAGAGGGAAGGATTAAATGAAAAGGGAAACTCAAACTAAATCAAATGAAACAGACAAATACAATAAAAACTTTAAGAGAGGAGAAACAATGAGACATGAAACAATCTCACTCAAGCTAGGAAATTTAACAGAACTAAAGGGCTTGTCTAGGTTTTTCCCTGCTACTTCTGAGCTCACTACTCCACAGCCGACAGGCAGGAAGCTAGAAGAAGGAGTACTAAAACTCCTCCCTTGTTACGTGGAAGAACACGTGTGGAATACTCTGTAATGTCAGCTTCCTTGGATACTCTGGTTACTAAGGAAGCCATGGATCAAACCCATGACAGATCCACACTGTTTAAATAGTAATTTCCATTTCAGTGTATGCAGCTTTTTACTACTAATTCATTTGAAGTGTGAAATCTATTGTTCTGCTAAAATACTGGAGTAATGCATTGTGGGGAACAACCCCTATCTGTAATGGAATTTTAACTTGCTAAATCAAAATCACAATGTTGAACAAGTAAGAAAATGAGTTATTTATACTACCTGTCGCTCTACCTTATCTAATTGTAAAACATTATCAGTGTCAGGAACTGTGCATATTGACGTTGGTTCTTACATTAATGGAGCTGAAAGTGCTGAGAAGAAAGCCTCACACCTGATACAAATCTTGTGATTAATACAAAGTTTGAACTGTGTTGTGCACAACAGAGTCTGTCAGCACATGCCCTGGAATTTGTCTGAAAATGAGAATTAAAAAAATATCTTGAGTATTTTGGAATTGATTAGGCCTGTATCCAACTGGTTGTAGGCATTCTCTGTGTGCATTAAAACTGAACATTCTGACAATTATAAGTATATTGCAGCAGTTTGCTAAATATTTGTTGTAACTACATTTTCTTTCCTTCTACTTAAAAAATTCCACCCTAATCTAGGCATTCTGACTCATTTTATATGTTTGCAGAGACTAAAAGGTTGCTGCATTCTTGGAACATATGCTCAACCAGTTTTATCATCTGCTCCTAGTTTTTTCTTTCTTCCCATATCCATTTACTTACAAAAGTCCTTTATCCATACAAAGCACTAGGGAAACCTCTGTTAAATGGGACATAGAAAATGATAATATCCTTTTCAAACTGTGACTATTAACAAATGCACACATGGGAAGAGATCCTTATTCCTGTCTGTGCAAAGAGTAAAGGCTATCTTGGCTCATTATGTCTTTGCACATGAGATGAGCTAATCAGGAGAGCAGTTTGTGCTACAGAAGAACGTGCCTGAATGAGTTCCACATCCACTTGCTGGCATAAACTGCAAAGCCTGCTCTGCATTTCCTTTGCTCTCCACTAGCTAGCCTGGTACAGTTGCTTTTCTCAGCACTGCACCCATAAGAAAAAGACTGGTTAGGATATGAAAAGGTAATGAGACAATGTCAGGGCTGCAGATTTCTGTTGAAATTTTACAGTAAGGTGAATGTTGAGTGTAATGGCAGAACAGAATTCCCATATATTGTCCACTCATGAAGGTAGTCTCTTTCCCTCAATGCCCATTTTAGCTGTAGAAATATCCAAGTATCATACAGTAGTCATTCAGAATCTTAGGAATGTCATATATCCCAGGGGTTACAGGGCACACAAGCAGAATCTTGCAAAAGCCATATATTCCAGGGAACCACGATCAAGGTGGACCCAGACCAAAATGCTCTGAATCCCGATGGTTTTTTTTTAATATATACACTCAAGCTCCAATTTATGGAGGTAAGAACTTTACACAAATTAATTATGCAGTGTTTTAAGCATCCTGATTGGATTTCTTCAGTGTCATCCCATCTACTATGCTAATAGTCAAGCCAAAGAATCTAACATGGAAAAAGAGACTAGACAGAGATGAGACACAAAAATTATAATTCTTCTGAAGAGCACTAGAAATTTTTGGCTTGAGTAAGACAATTTTGGTCCACATTTCTTATTCTAAAATACACCTCTAGTTTTGGTTGTGTTTTTGTTTTCTTTTTTTAAATTTATTTACAAAAGTAAGTACTGTGCAATATTTATATAACAAAGAATTGTTTTTCTCTTCTGTTATAAAGGGAATGGCACAGGAACTTGTGCCAAGCCTCTAAAGAGATAGGATTTTAGATGAATCAAATTAGTGGGCATGCCAGGTTCCTACTATCTCACTACCAATGGAAGAACCAGGTGGAGCAGAAATAAAAGATTTTATGGGATGTACTATAACAACTTTGGTTTCTTCAGTGTGAGGGTAACTCATGAATGAACAAGAGAAATACAACTAAATTTAGATGGAACTGTACAGAAAATATTTTCTGAAATTAGCATTTTGTTTCCCAAGGTCTATTTTTGATTCTAGCCTGCCTTCTCTTGTACAGATATGTAATCCTTTTCGTGTAGGTATGCAATCCTACATGGCCCAAGACAGAGAGCAACATGCAGAGTGCACAGGACCTTTCTTTTTGTCCTTTAAGTATCTTGTGTCGTTTTGCCTCCAGTCCAACAGTCCATGACAGTATTTCTTTAGATCACTACTGTAAGTTTGTGTCATTGTTTGAATTTTTACAAGATGGAATTTTGCAGAAAAATACATGAGTCAGTTCTTTCTCACACCATTTTCACACTCATGCAGCAAAATTAAACTGTCACAAAATGTTCCTCTGCTTTCTCTGCTGATATTTTGTGCTCTGAAATGGGGAATTACATCTATTTCTCCTTTCATCTGTTGCAAAGATGCAAAATGCCCCAAGGTTTGGCATAATGATTTGAAACCATAAGGAGTTTCTTGTGAGCTCCAAAATAGTTCCTATGTGTGTGAATATATGTATGCATGTATGTAGGCGCATCCTGTGAGAAATGAACCTGAAGGAAAACTTAGTATGGGGTTTTCTGGATTAGCATCTGCTTTGCACAGAAGGGCAGCCTTAGGCACAGTTTCTTGTTTTACACAGTCTGTACAAGTTTCCGTGCTCCATATGGAACCAGGTTGTGTCTTTGGTCAGTTTCTTGTCAGTAAAAACTCATCACTTCATGTTTTTACCTCCTTTTGAAATACTGTCCTGGTGTTTTTCAAGCGCCTTCTGTTATGCAATAGCTAATGCACAGCTTTGAACTCAGTGACTTCCTCCTACCATTCTGTTCTGTTTGATATAGGAGACAGAACTGTTTTCATATTTTTTTACTTATTGTCAGCTGATCATTTCAGGAATATTGTAGTTGTTATAGGCACCTCAGTAAATGTAAAAATCTCATTGCTATTTTCTCCTTGAACATATGAAGTACCAAAACTTAGATATCCTGGGAGCACCACTTTTGTTAGTTCATATTTAGAGTGATGAAGTATTAGGATAGTTGGCTTAAGAAAATTTTGTTAGAAAATAAGTGTCTGAAGTATTTGTTGAAAAGTCGTCTACCGTTTTCTTCATCTCTGTAGGATGTACTCTCTTCTGCTTTCCATGATGAATCATTATGTTGCTTTGCAGATTTTTTTCCCATATCTCACAAGATCCCACACAAGCTTTGAAAAAGCCACCAAGAAGAAAAAAAAAAGCCAATTTAAATAACATATCCAAGGCTTATTTTCCTCCTCCTTTTGCTATGAAATCCCAGCAAAAAATACTATGTACAAGCAGTTTTCTAAAAATCTTATGCAAATAGTTGTTGAACAAGAGAATGAAATTCCTAAGGATGCAAATACCCTAGAGAAAATACTGCTCTCTGATGGGTTTTATGAAGTTCAAGGAAACTTTCTAAAGTTACAAAGTACTTTGAGACAGAATACCTTCTTGAAGTATCCAGGCTGCTGCTAGGCAGCAATCATAAATTGCAGAATGCATAGATTTTCAGTCCTCACACCATTTTTATGTCTGACAGAATAACTTTATCTGTTATATCTTGTTGCTACCCCAGAAGATTTATTGAGGTGAAAAGCATTGTACCCTTACTGAAAGAATGGAGGAGTACACTTACTATATATATGTCCTCTCTATAGCAGTTTATATTTGTGCAGGAGGCTTATACAGTGTGTTTTGTCCTGACTGGAGTGATAAACTTTTGAAAGTCGTCAGGGAATAATGATCTGGAAAATGTATTTTCCCCACAAGGCTCTAATATTTTTTTTAGTCAGTGGCTTCAGGATCCCATAAAAGGCACACATTTTTAGCAGATATAAAGCGGTTTTGGAGACTGACTGTTAATGGCAAGTTAATCCATGCTCCAAAAGAAGAGATAAAAAAAAAAACTTACTTACTTTTTTCTTAAACTTTCAGCATTGTGATATTTTGCCAGAGGGTCTGAAAACAGACAGGACCACAAAGTCTTAAGATATTACCAGAGCTGTGCCTCAGATAGTCACAATTTTGATGATAATAATCTGCCCCAACAAGATTGTTTTTTTAGGAAAGAATTGATTAATCCTCTTGTACATTAAAATATGTGGTGGATAAAATTAATGTTCATGGCTGTACCTATTCCTGCCCCTTTCCTGTCTCAAGAGTTACTGAAAAAACATATTTTGGAAGAGAAAAATAGTTAGGACTAATTTTTTATTAAAATAGAATCATAGAATCATAGAATCATAGAATCGATTGGGTTGGAAAAGACCTCTGAGATAATCAAGTCCAACCCTTGGTCCAACTCCAGTCCATTTACCAGATCATGGCACTCAGTGCCACGGCCAAGCTCAGCTGA
>JAWWEV010000134.1:33024583-33046632 GCA_035583235.1 Hafferia zeledoni | reverse complement strand
TAACCCCATGACCATACTTCTGTTCTTCCAGAACACTAAGCTGTTTTCTAAAGAGCACTACAGGACTTTCAGAATCATTACTGCAATTCTGGTATTGTTAAAATAAACTAGGACTTTTTCTATTCAATTGAACAGAAATATTGAGAAGTGAAATATTTTCTTGATATCTGTAGTAGTTTCAGCATTGGCTTTAATAGGAAATAGCATCTGATTTTATGGTTTTCAAACTCTTCAGGTCAGTGAAAGCATAAGAATGAGCAGCAGAAGGAGGCACAGGAAGGGAAACAAAATCTGTAAGTGATATGTTTTGTTTAAAACAATCCCTACATTCTATAACCTCTGTAGCCACATA
The DNA here is from genome assembly GCA_035583235.1 of Hafferia zeledoni. Lineage (NCBI taxonomy): Eukaryota > Metazoa > Chordata > Aves > Passeriformes > Thamnophilidae > Hafferia > Hafferia zeledoni. Next base: position 33,046,280 of record JAWWEV010000134.1, on the reverse strand, counting down.
TGGCTTGAAAAATGGAATACATGAAACTCTTAATAATCAAATTAGATTATATTTTCTGGCAACTGCTGCATGGTAGTCTAATGATAAATTGATGCGGAGTAGAACCACCTCCTCTGAAAGGGATTTGAAGCCTGGCACAGATGTTTGTTGTTTTGTATTAACTGAAATGTGAGATAAATACTAAATAATAAACAGATAAACAGTAAAAACATGATTAGGAGCAAAAATATTTAATTTTTTTTTAGAAGATCTTGTTTACATTGCCATTTTTTTTCTTTTCCGAGTGAAGGAGTGGCAGCTGGGGAATATTGTCTGAACTTAAGAGTACACACATTCTTTCATGGTCTGGGTAAAATCATGATTATATTGCAACCTCATCCATCTTACTTACGTATGTCTGTATCAGTGACATGCATGCTGTGAGATACAGAAAAAACTTCTCCACAGACTAGAGTTGTGATCTGTTGTAGGGAAGAAATCTCTTTCTGGATTTTTAAAATGTAGTATTTTGGGGAAATTCAACATCATAGACTGGCCTTCTGTAGGACTACAGAGAAATGTAACAGTTGAAAAAGGGTACAAAAAACCCTTGGAAAGTTCCAGTGATTATTTATATCGTAAAAGCTTCAGTGATTAATAACAACATCTTCAATTGTTCACAGTGTATTGTTTATTATTTCTGTTGCTCCTCCAAGTGACTGATGGTCTTTCTTGCTGACCACCATTTATCAGTGATTCTGCACATTAATTTTACAACATTCTAGGTAACAAAAAGAAGTTTTTAAACCTCCAGGATGAAACACAGCACCGGTTCAGTCAAGACTTCCCACTTTTATTGTAGGGAGGAGGTGTGTGGCAGGAGGTGTGAGGTGGAGAGCCTGCTCTTGGAGCTGTCCAGTCAAGAAGCAACTGTAGGAGGAAATGGGGATCTTTATGGAGGCCCCGTGGAGAGGAGAGGCTGACTCACATTGCTGGAGGGTCAGTAAGAGGCTGGGGCCATATGGAGGAAGGCTGGAAGCCTGTGACTTCTGGTGGCAGATAGGGAGCTGCTTGTCCATCCTCAGACCTGTGTCTGCAGAGTGGATTTGGTGACCTGTGAGAGCAGGGGAGAAGGCAAGTCTGGGAGTGCAGACTTGGGCTGCCCAAGTCTGAACCGTGCACCAACACCACAAGGAACCCACTGTCGTGCTTGTGGGGATGTGACTTGGACCTGCAGGGGATATGTGGTCCTCTGCAGACCTGACCATGACACCTTTTGAGGTATTTTTCTGGCCAGGGGCTCACATCCAGGATTCTGAGGAAAGACTGCAGAGGCTTGTGGAGCCCTCAGTCTCTTTACTCTCCTCTGTGTCTGTATGAGCACCAGTGACAGTGCCTGGGGAAAGCTCAAGCTTACCAAGTGTGGCCACTGTAGGGTGAGGAGAGGGTGGGGTTGGGGAGAATCTGTTTTCTTCAGCCTGGAAAAGAGAAGACTTTGGGAAGAGGAGTAACACCTAATCACAATTGCCTGGTACCTACAAGAAGGTTATCAAGAAGCTGGAGCCAGGCTCTTCACAGTGGTGCATGGTGGGAGGATGGGTGATGAGTGCAAGTTGAAATGCAAGACTCAGGTAGAATAGATAGAAAATATTTTCCTGCATGGTGAAAAGTCAAGCACTATATTAGTTTCCCACAAAGGCTATGCAAACTTTGCCCTTGGAAGCTTTCAAGACTTGAATGTGATGAAAAGCCCTGAGCAAGCTTGTCTGACTGTGTAGTTCCCCCTTTCTGAGCAGGAGGTTGAATTAGAGAGGTTCTGAGGGCCCTTCCAACCTTCAAGCCTAGGACTGACTCATGAATCCGTGTACTGTGTAGGAGTAAAAACTAAAATAAAACCTCTGAAATGCAACAGGATAGAGGTGATCTGGCATGCTAAGAGCTGTTAATGTAATTTGTCATGTGTTGTCATATCACAATGAGCCATAACATGACATGACTAAAGCATTCCAAAGGTACCTATAATTCAACTCACAAGGTGATAGATGAGATGGAAAGGATGAAATCTAACTAGTTTTCTGGAAAGTGAATAGCACCTTTAAAACAGGTTCTATTTTAAATACTTTAAAAACTGTAAAAAAAGTGAACCCCCTGCAAGCCTTTGCATTTGCAGGATTTAAGATGCAACTCTCCCCAGTATAACATTTTCTATGTTGGTTTAGCTTCTATGGGCCTTTTGTCATCAAAATTTCTGCTAAGCTATTAAGAATGTTTTCAGCTAAACATTTTGTGCTGGCAGGCAAAAAGAGACACTTTTCAGAAAGTAAAAGATTTCTCTTAACTTTGTGAGAAAAGAGTTTCATGGGCTTCAGTCAGGATAAAAACATAAACCAATTTCATTGCTGTCACCAGAGTTGCAAAGAGCAGACCCAGTACACTACCTGAAAGTCACTGTAATATGGTACTGAATAATTATTCTTTTCTTACACTTAAAAGAAATGTCAGGAAGATGAGCTCAGTTTCTACATTAACCTTTAAATTTGCTTTGGTCTGGGGAAGTGAAATCCTGAGCAACCTAGTCTGTGTCACTGTTTGGATCTGTGAGGAGCAGCTTAGGACTAAAGCATGGAATCTTGATTTATGGATGACTTCAGCTTACTGACAGACAGACCAACATGATAAGCTGCATGATAAGTTGGCCATCAGCAGTTGCCTACCAGCTGGTCAGTTATGCTGTACTTCCCACAGCATACCCATTCTCTTCTTCACATTAAATGACCAGGAGATACTTTGGCATGTAAAATATGCAAAATCTTATGTTCCTGTCCCTTATAGGCAACAGAAATTAATTTTTTAGTACAATAGTCCTGGAAGTCTTCAAAACTTCTTGTGTTCAGAATTCTGCTATTCATTATTTACTGATTGCACTCTATGTATTTTAAATACATAAAATGGGAATTCATAGTAATTTAACCTTCTGTGATGTCTAAGTTTATAGGGAGCACCTTACTAAAAAATCTGACAGGGGTCTTACCAAAAGCAAAGGGTAACATGTCACAGTGTGTAGGTATGATGAGTGTGTGGGATATGTATGGTTTTTTATTTACTAGAGATTTACAAGTCTCAAGAAATTCTTCAATAATCTCAGAGCACCCACTGACTCTCTTACAAAACCACATAAACAGAAAAAACTATTAGTCAATCGCTGCTTAGTGTAATCACCACAAATGTTAATGCTTTCTTTCCTAGATGACTGGAACATGCTAGGAAGAACAGCTAATACTGTGACTTGAATTAATCTGACTCGATCATCAATAAAATACAAGGTGACTATAGACTCCACTTCTGTGTTTCTTCTTCAGTTGGACATGCATTCATTTTTCAAAGAGTGGTTAAGAAGCAACGCATGCTTATTGATTTAGCAGACTTGATTTTAATATCTATACACGTATACTGACAGGTTCACATAACGTTACTAACAGATCTTTTGGAATTTGTTTTGCATTTTAGTCAACTGAACAAATTAGTTGCAGAATTGATTAAACCTTTTTTGTTAGCTCCCACAGGACGTCAAGTGCTGGGTTAAAAATATTTTTCTAATGTTGTGCCTGTGCTAGAAAATTTCAGAGATAGCACAGCAGATGACATATGGATATACACATCACCATGGCATATATGTGATTGCTTTTGCCAGTATTTCACATAGCAATGAATAGTTGTGCTGACAAAGGATTTAGCATCTAGTCTGTAGATGCCAATGTTCCTTGGATTACTGTCCTTCACTTTGGTTTTATGATGTTTTTACAATGTGTTGTGGGACAGCAGCAGATTACTCAAGGAAATAGGATAACACAGGAATTAGTCGTCACAGTGTTTTTTAAAATTTATCTCATTTATTAATTTATTATTAAATTCTCTTGAACATGAATCCCAAGAAAACACCTAACCCCTTGCCAGTGCCTGGTTACGCTTTGGTTAAAATGAGACCAGGAATACAGGATGCTGTTAGGGCATCCAGGTGTTTCATTTAGTGATGAGCAGCTTCACTTGTGGTAAAAAATTACCTCTCCTAAGTTCCTGAACAATTGGAAAATCTGAATGTGATGTAGTTTGGGGTTTAAGAGCCAGTCTAGCTAAAAGAAAATACCACATTTTATGAATTTCTGCTCAAGTCCCTCACCCATTTAGAGTAACAGCTCTATCTTGTGACAGCTGGTGAGCAGGTCATGGTTATGCTCTGGAAGCATAAAACCTTTTTAGCTCTTACTCAGTGGCCAACCTGTTCAGACAGTCCAAGGCAGAAACAGTTGTCCTACAGTTGTGCTCTCCATTGTGATGCACATAAATACCTATTTGAAAAATGTGTAAGGCTGCAGGGATATGAAGCAGCAAAACTCCCTCAGGATGCATAACCAAATTTTTCTCTCAGCCCTGTTCTTTCTTTCAGCACTGACCAGAACAGAATGTTTTTAAATCACTCTGTCAATCCTGGAAAATACTGGAGTTGGTCTGTTGATGTTAACATTGACTGGGAAAGCGTTTGATGTTTGCAACTTCATGAATACTAGATTTTTTGATAATATATCAGATTATGTAATTATTTTTCCAGAACAGTGTATTCATATTAGTGAACATAAAGTGTTAACAAGGATGGTGATAATTCAGTACATTGTTGAAGAAACCCTGGACCACACCTGTTCTCTTTAGAGGTGAAAAAAAAAAATCACCAAAAATACTATATTTTTTGTGATTAAAGCCACTTTAGAACAATGCTGAAGAAATATTTTCAAGGAACTCATTGGAAGTGAAAATCTAAGTCTCTCAAATCCCTAAAATTTCATTCATAAAACTTTCTGAATACATGCAAAGCTTCATACAGAGCTCCATAAAACTGAAGATAATTACCGAAAATTGGTAGTAGGGCAGGACACTTTTGCATATTCTTGAATCAGATTCAAGAAAGAGATTAATTCAGTAAATATTGTATTTATTATGAAAGAGTGCGAGATTCTAATCACTAACATTACTGAGCAATACAGTTGAAAACTGTGAAGAGGGTGGCCATTCAGGAAGACAAATAATCCATGAAACATTTATAGGAGGTCATTGTTTAAATATTTTTTGTAACAATAAACATGGAGTTTTTCAATTGTTCCACTCCTAATGCCCACAGTTCACAAAAGTACCATATGAACTTCAAGTTAATTAAATATTTTAAACTCTTATTTACTTATGATCCCTTTTAAGTCCTTATGACTAGTAAGATTTGCTTTACTAGAAAGTTACATTGCTTCATGATGACTCTATATGATAGAAAGAAACAAGGCCGAAGTCTCAGTTTAACTGCAAAAATCCAAGTCTTTGGAAAGGATACTGCTAGAACCTGTGAGAAAGATATCTATGCATTTTTTCCTGTTATGAAATACAAACATTCAAACCTGAAAATATCTGTGGGTGTTTCATTGGGGGATTACTCAGGATTTACTTTTAAGTTAAAAACAGAGCAAGATCCTCAAAAGAAACAAGTTAACTGCTGGGATGCACACCTAGGGTTTATCAAGATTAAAGCATCCTAAATAAACAACTTAAGAATAAATTTCCCATTTTTCAGGTACATACTGCTATATGGTTTAGTTGGGCTTGTTTTTCCAATGAAGAAATTTTGGAAGGACACTCTTATTTTGATGTGAAACAAATTGTGAATAAAATCAGATGAACTTAAGAAAACAGTTCTGTAATTTCCTCACTGAAAAACAGCCAGTGTCTGAGCTGCCTCTGTGTGCCGTTGCTGTCTTTCCATGCCCTTGACTCAGATGTTTCCAGTGATGTTCTTTTTTTCCTTTAGCCCACACCTGAGATGCTGGGAGTCCCCTCCCTCCATGTTCCCTGAACTGTTACTGGGGAGACTTGGGCTAATGAAACCTGTACTCTGACTAGTGGCAACCAGCCCAGGCAGTGGCTGCTATCTCAGGGTTCATTCACTGACTACCCAGGGGGACGTGGTATGCCTTGGTGGCAAGTGCCCAAATTCCTGTCTCTTGTAGTTGAAGCGCTGAGAAAATTGAAGTCAGCTACCAAAGGTTACAAAATTTGTGGGAAACTAGAGTTGGTGTGTTGTCTAGCCCTGATGAAATTTGAATGTGACTGGTCAATGGATTTAGAAGGTCTGTGGATTTCTATACAAAATATTTCTGCCATGTTTCTATGCAAAATGGCTGGGATCAAGTAAGATGATTAGGAGACTGGAGCATCTCTCTTATGAGAAAAGGCTGCAAGATCTGGGCCTGTTCAACATTGAAAAGAGGTGACTAAGAGGGGGCCTCATAAATGTTGATCAGTATCTGAAGGGAGGGTGTCAGAAGGATGGAAACAGGTTCTTCTTAGCAGTGCCAAGCAATAGGTCAAGAGAGAGCAGGCAGAAACTGATGTACAGAAGATCCATTTGAATATGAGGAAGAACTTTACTGTGTGGGTGACCGAGCACTGGAGCAGATTGCCCAGAGAGACTGTGGAGTTTCCCTGACTGGGGATATTCAAGAATTTTCTGGTCACAATCCTGTGCAATGTGCTCCAGAATGACCCTGCTTGAGGAGGGAGGTTGGACTGGATGACCCTCTGTGGTTCCTTCCAGCCTTACTCATTCTGTGATTCTGTGATTTTGCCTCCTCTTTCTGATGACAATAAATGTGATATGGTCACAGCTGAAGAGCTGATGAAAGAGCAAGCATGGCTCTTCACACACGTGTGCACTGACATTCAGTTTACAGGGGAAGCTTGTTGTGCTGGGAAGAAGAAAGAGAAAATAGTGAGGGATGTTTTCCAGTGTGCAGGCTTATAGTATCTGAAAAGCATTATTTTCCTGTAATGGATAATCCAATGGACCTTCTCTGAAGCAGCAGCCAAGGCAAACCATTTGTGCTGGACCGGTAGCTCTAAAAACAGTGAGAGCTGAATGAATTTATACAGGACATTTGTATGCATTTGCTAAATATGTGAAGATTCAATTTTGTGTTTCCAAATTAAGTTCCTGGTATTTTAAACACAGTCCATTTTATAAGGACATTATACATTTTTAATCTGATAAATCCAGCTCTAATAAAATTTATTAATTTTTTCAGCAATGTATATTCTGATATTTGTTCAGTCTGTTATTAACTGAATCTGCATTCAGACCTGTCAAGCAATTGAAAAAGGAATCCAACTTGCATTTTACTCAACCCAGTTCTCAGGATGTCACTTAGTGCCAGTCACCATTCAGTATTGCCCACAGCTTGTGTGGGGTTAACCTTCTGTGAAGTGAAGCCCTTGCTTTTCCTTATGATCCCCTGCCATATAAGAAAGTGACATTAGTGTTAATGCATGCAACCATCCCTATTTCACTCCAAAAACAGCAAGTCAGATTCTTGTGGTAGTATTGTATTTTTATGAGACAGTTTTCATACTTTTTATTCTCTTTGCATCAAAGAATCTTCAGCACATAATCATCTTTGTCATCCAAAAGTTATTTACATTTAACAAGAATATTTAATTACTTCATTGCTTGCAAAAAAACCCAACCAAACAAACCAAACAAATTAAATATAGTGGTTTATGATTAATCTGCCTGAAAAGTTTGCTGGCAGATATTCCCTATTACGAGTCAGAGAACAACCACTGTTTTAAATCCTTTGTTTGTTTTTTTTTTCTTTGTTTCCCTAATACTCTCTAAATGGTTTCTACTTTAATCAAGAAATGGAAAACAATTGAAAATTATTTAATTGTTGAAACCTCTTCAGTTACAGCTAAAAGACTGTAACTTTTAGAAGATTTTCGTCTTGCATCTGAGGTAAATATACGAAAAGTCTTTAGCTTCAGATCTCTTTCCTATACTTATGAAATATCTCAGTTATGTTTTTATTTTACTTCATTAGACGTTTAGAGGTTTTGCTTTCAGAAGGCTGGATTCACCACTGATATATTTTAGTGATAGCTGCATGGAGTGGCTGATTTGGAAATGTAAGATCTCAATTGTCAGCAGAAATAAAAGGTCCCATTTAATTTTGAGAAGCAGGATTTCAAGGACTAAGGATGACTGTGCTGAATATCAGGCTGCGATTGCTTTTTTGTTAGAGTTTATGTAATGTGAAATCATTTGCTTTGACTGTTCCTTGCATGTTCTTTGTGTCAGTGGCAATGATTGTAAAATCCTTCCAGTATATATAGGAAAGGAGAATGGGCAGATAGGCATGCAGAAAACTTCTGCTGATTGTGCTCCTACACTAATCAGCATCTGTTAAAAAGTATACCAAAAAAACCCCCCACAAACTTGAAACTGGATTCTAAATTATAAACAAACTAATCTGTGTACGCTCATGTGCACAGAATATATACAAATAAGGATTCTTCAGGGTTCTCCTTGAATTTACCATTGAACCTGCAGAAATACCAGAATAATACTGGATATAGCTACATAACAGAAGTCAACAAGTAATTCCTTTAGTTGATATTTATATTATAATAGCACAGAAGACTCCCACATAGGATTTACTGAGAGATATTAAAATGGAGTTCCCATCCCACGTGTTTTACAGACCAAGTGTCAGATTGTGGAATCATCTCTATACCATCTGAATTTTGACTGCGGCATAGAAATCTTTGTGCCATTAAAAAAGCATAAGCATGTAGGGTCCATGGCTCTGCATGTGGTGAAAACCAAATCTGTCTTTCACATGTCACTCCTGGATATCAGGGCCTGACAGAAGGGATGTCCTACAGGACCACCATCATGACATGCAGGCATGGAGGTAGTGCTCTGATCATTTGCTTCAAATCTGGGACTATAATAGCTCCTGTTACCCCAGTGGCTACAATTATACTACCTTTATTTTGAATCTTTGTTGCAGGAAGCTGCAATACACTTTAGTCTGTATTGTGGTAATACAAGTCACATTTTCTTAGCATCAAAATTATTTACTGATTCCTTTCCAACCAAACCTAGCCTACCTGTTTTTTGTTTTTATTGTGTATGAATGAAACATTTTGATTTGATATAAAGCATGGTAATACCTTTGTGAGGCTATGCTGAATAAAATATTTTACATGCAGTTAAACCCCAGCAGGTTTAAAGCTTTTATCATTTGGTTTTGATAAAAAATAATTACGTGCGTCTTCCTTGATTTTCCTGTCACAATGAAGAACTTAGATCTTGAATTTTCTCTCTGGACCCTTTAGTCAGACTGTGTCAAGGACTTTATTTACCACTGTGATTGAAAACTCTTTCTTTTCTGCCTTAGGGTTTCTATGCATAATTTTGACAACTTTCTCTTCATCAAACAACTTGCATCAATCTTTAAAACTGTTGCTTTCCTTATTTATGTGCAAGGTTTAAATATCAAGCTCCAAGAGGAAAGGAAAAGCCACATGAAAAAAAATTTCAAGGTAATTTAAAACCAAAGGGAGGAGGTGTATATTTTTCAGGTCTTTACAAGCTTTGCACTGCACTCCTGTTTTGCCTTTCAGTTACAATTCTCTGCGTTTCCTTTGGGCTGTGCTGGTGCAATATTCTCATCACTCTACTTTGTGTTCCACTTGTTTCCACCAAAGCAAGGGGAAATCGTTATTGTATTTCATATGCATATAGCCTCAAATCCATCATATAGGACACTTATTTAGTGGGTTTTCTCACTGGTCTCTTTGCACAGGACTCCTCGACTCCCTTTTTACAAAGTTTTCACTGAAGCTAAAAGAAGTATTTTTTGATCCTAAAAAATCTCACTTGTTCTGGAACCACATGCACAGTGGTACTGCCAATGGTGTAATTAATGAGTAGCTGGTTAGATATTCTGTGGTCATAACTGAGGAAAATAAATGTTTAAGTGTTATTAACTTCAGATCTTTGAGAAAACATTGATTTATGCACTGAGCTTTCACAGATTTTATTGGAGCGTTTCCTTCTGAATCAAGGATGCGTTCCTGAATCAGGCTGGCTCTTGTTCTGAAATTGCTTGAAGATCTGGCAACTACAGGGTACTGTAGATAATATGTCATTTATCTTTTGAAAAAGATAACTTGGCTACCACGAGTATTCTCAGTCACAAAAGCACCACGGTTTGTGTGAGTTAATTTACTGTATATGTCAGAGCATAAGCATTGCAGAGTAAAGCAGCCTCTGTGGAGACCTAATCTGCCACTGACTAGTTGCTTCTGATGCCCAAACTTGTAGTTTAGGTATGCTCCTGATAAGTCTTTGACCTTCAAACTGTGCTTTGAAAACAACTTAACAGGGAGGCATTTGTGGGAGGCTAAAGTGCTTAAGAAGTATTCTTTAAGGAAACAGTTGAGGGGTTTTATTATATCTTTTTTGCAGGGTGCCTGTCTTACGAATGATCTGAAATAACATTGCATGGTGATTGGTTTTGTAGTTACGAATTGATTTCAACAGATGTCACATCACTTTTGACCTGGAAGTTTAAAAAGTTATATCAAAACATGAAAAAATCTGAAATAAATTTAAGGGAGGACTGACAGTTATGTGGTAGTAACAACTTTTCTTCATTTATTGGAGTAACTCTCAAAAGTATGTAATCACTTTTATATACATCCAGAACTAGTAACATCAAGGAGCATTATGTGTATGAATCACACATATAGTCCTTGTCATAAAAATGCATTAACAAGAAGAATTAAATGCAGATAGCTGTGGTAGTGGTACAACTCTTTTGCCCTTTGTTAGAGAAAAATGTACAGAAAGTTAAGAGACTGAATCAAAGATGTATACTTGAAGACAGAGGCCAATCAAGTCCATTTTAAAAACCATCTCTTTCCCTTAGGCACATACCTGTCCAATTCTAAGCCTACTGAAGAGTCTATTATAAAATAATAAATGTCTGTGATTCTCTTTCCTTTTTGCAGTGTCTGTAAAACTAAAAATTTATGAAGACTAAATATATAATTAATATATATAATAAATGACTAATAAAGACTGAAACTAATACATTATATATGATGAATAAATATTTTTATCTTGAAGGAGAAGGGATGGGAAAGAAAAAGAAGGCATCAGTTCTAATGGTGCAGTCTTACTAAGTAGTCCCAAATTAGGTTCCGTATCTTGATGTTGATACCATAATGCAAAACATCTTGCATCATCAGAAGGCTGTCATAAAGCTCTAGAGCTGTTAGTAACCTGAGTCTGTTCATGTAGTTACGCTAGGATGTTTCCTTATTTCTCTGTGTGTCTATATGTGTTTGTGTGAGCACTCATGTATGTGCCTCAGTTTTTCATGCTGGTGCCAGCTCAAAGCAAATTTTAAGAGCTAATACTTGCACTCTTACCAAAAAAAAAAAAAAAAGTTTGGTTTTCTTTTTCCTAATTCAAGTGAAAAACTCAAACCAACCTTGGATAAAATTCTAAACCAATTTACATTCTCTTATTTTATTTTGCTCTTCTCCTAGTCATTATTTGATATCTCCTTGCATTATCAGACTGAATGCACTTGCATAAACTGAATCTTCTCAACGTTATACATCACTGTTGGTTGATGAGAAGGAATTCAAGGTTAGTCATTAGCAAACACTAACAATCCTTGCTTGCTGGTATAGTATGTAGTTTTTAGCAGTGGGAAGAAAATTCCCTGACAGAATTGTCTGCTCTTTGGAATGCCTCCCATAGAGAGGCAAGAGGGAGTGAGAGTTTCTCTGAACAGAAGAAGGAAGTCTGCTCTGACAGCTGCCAGTGTAGCAGTGTAGACCCCACCACTTCAAAGCTGTGATGCTCTCTCTCATCAGCATCACTATCAGTGCTCCTGGGCTTTCTCTGGTCACTCTGCAGGGAGAGGATAAGTACCTGAATTCTCAAGTATTTTCTATTATTCTCACTTCCTCCTGACTCAGGTGAAGACATGGTGCAGAACTGTTATCTGCAGTCCTCCCACACTGACGTAGGCAGGTAAATTTGTAAGGTTAGTCTGTTAGCTAGTGATAAAGATTGTGTCTAAGCACGCAAATAAATGACAGGTCCAAACCATAAACACTGATAATGAAAAAAATTTAACTAGTTGAGCTGATGTCTATCATAATTGGTATTCAACTACCTAAAAACCTTATTTTTATTGTGAGATAGTTGTAATTTCTATTCTTCCCTTTTCTCTCTTCTGGGAGAAAAAAATTCACTGGCAATTAATTCTTTGAGTGACTCTTCCAGTCTTCATAACTGTGTAAGTAAAGCAAGTACAATGCAAGCTGCCAAAATTGTGCAGTGAGCCATGTCTACTGGCTCTTTAAATCCTTGTAGTGAAGTTATCAAGGCAGAACTGAAAAATAGCCTAATGCCTTCTGAACTGCAAACATTGCAGTGGGTTCACTTTACATCACTGTCGTGCTCTGCATCCACAACCATCTACTTGCTTATGAATTACAAGTGAGATACAGAGCATCTGTCTCTTTCATCAACTAACTCACCTCTTTCAACATGAAAACATGAAAACAGGTTAAAAAAAAAAAAGAAAAAAAGGAACTATGACTGAATCTTAGCTAGCTGTGTGGTGGAGCCTATCCCTGGCCTTTCCAGTACAATTTTTCAGTATTTTCAACTCTATTGTGAATAGACTAGGTATCCCAGAAAATGAAGATAGATATGGAGGGGTAAAAATAAGGGAAGGAAAAGCTCTGATTCTGAGTTTATTATCACTAAATATAGATATGTAAAAATACGGTAAATTTGACTGATGCAATACTCAGACCATGGAGGGCAAAAATAACTCATTTCTTTCAATGGCAATAGCTAAGGAAGTCCAAGATGGTCTGAATTACTGTCTGTGAGATACTCTAGTAAACAGAATAAATATTCTTAAAAAGCCACACAGCACTGCATGCAGTATAATCATAGAATCCTAGAATAGTTTGGGTTGGAAGGGACCTTTAAAGGTCACCGAATCCAATCCCCCTGCAATGAGCAGAAATATCTTCGACTAGATCAGGCTGCTCAGAGTTACATGCAGCCTGACCTTGAAGTAAATATGAATATTGTCACCATCCTGAAATTGTCAGTTCCTGGTGTCATTTCACTGTAGTGAAAGGCTGTGTAGCATGTCTCTTCTGTTCTTGAGACTCTCGTGCTAACAGAGATCCAGGTTGGCAAGTCTCCATGTATTATTCTGCACTGGATCCACCCTTGGGTCAAAGAGCAGTATATATTTGTGTGTAGGCTTGAATATTCCTGTACCATGTTCCTCCCATCCTTTCAGTTCTAGTGTTAGCACTGGCAACACCTTCTGTTTCTATACACATTAAATCAATTAATGTCTGTACATCCAAAAGGCTGACAGGAAAACAACTACACTTGACCGAGCCTTCCAGTTTTCCACTGCTCAGAGGAGTTTCTTGGAATATGGATCATAGTAATTTTTTTTGCTTGATGTTATTAAAGATCAAGAAATATATCACCACTTGTGATGTATTCTAAAAAAAATTTTTTTCCAGTATCACATAATAATAATAATCCATATTTTCTAGATCATTAACATAGGGAAAACTGTCTTTTATGGATAAAGAGAGTGATTTCCTGTAGAAAAAAGGAATGTCTAAGGCAAAGCTTTTTCTTAGCTTTTCCACTGAGTATAGTACTGTTTGTTTCAGTATTCAATTGCTCTATTTTTATTTTGGTGTAAATGTATTTTGAATTGCAGTTAATACATCACACTCAGTTCAGAGTTGTGCTGTGTGTAATATCCCTGTCTGTGCAGGGATATTTCCTGCTTATTGTAACACACCTGGGATTCTTTTACGGCTTACAAAATAGTTGATGTTTCTGAATTCAATATTTCAAGAAAGCTAACACTTGTCTGCACTTGGCATGCTTAGAATGTGTAGAATGAGTATTTAACAATTGCCATGTGGTGCAAATAACATGTATGGTTAGTAGATGTCATGACAACTTGGTACTGAGTAAATGGGAACGGAAGAAGGTACATCTTGGTGCTTGCTGCTTTTGGTTTTTTTTGTTTTTTTTTTTGTTTGTTTGTTTTTTTTTTCCATTGGGATTCAGGAAATGTGGGTAAGCTTGGGGTTTTTTTTTGTTTGAGTTTTTGTTTGCTTGTTTGTTTTCTATTTTATACATTATCCGTATGCCTGAGCACTGCTTTTGAATCCAGGACTTATTTTAACAATGCCTAGATAAATGCAAGTGGTCATGTTATGTTGGCAGAGCTTTGTGCTTAAGCTTTTTATCTGTGAAATGAAGATGCTGAATACTGGCTCACCTTGTAGGTATTATAAGGACAAATTCTCTAGCCTTTGGTGATAGAGGTACATCGATAACTTCAGGTTTTAGTTGTAAGGCATTTTTTAATGTTATGTTTATTGAAAACCTGTTTGTCTTAAAATGTGTTCTTTCGGGAAAAAATAATAGTTAAGAGCACAGAGATAGTATTCATTTACATCAGCCTTGTATTCAAGTCCAAAGGATTCTGCAGCTACAAAGTGTAACATGATTATTCATCTTCATTGGATCACATGCTGTGATCAAAACACAGAGTTGGGACACTGCATATGAGATGAGATTGCAGGCTATGTGACTAAATGCAGCGACAGGGATGGGGTAGATTCGAATTGCCTGTGGTCAGCTGTAACCAGGAACCACTCACAGTCCATTGCTAAACATAGTTATCTGTAAACATAGTTAGCTGTATATTTTGATCATGATTGACTGTATAAAAAAATCTCTCCTGGTTAGTGGCAGGAGATTCATCTTGGAAAGTGGATTGTGCCCCCCACTACAGACATAAGCAAACCTTCCCTTCACCCCATCAAATGTACAATTCCTAAAAATATGTATTTTTAATGTTTAAATCTTGAATTTGTGAAGCAGGAACACCAACCTCATCTCTGAAAATAGTATGCCAAGAGAACCAGCAAGACATCCTAATTTCTGTTCCTGCCTCTAGTATAGTATGATTTTTCAAAAGATCAAATTCAGCCAGAACCCAAAATATATGTCTATTTTGCAAGGAAAACACAATCCAGTTTTATTTCAAATCATAGGATAGCATAGGACCGAAGTCACAATTATATTTTCTTACATATTGTTTAGAGCTTGGATTTTCACTGTTTAGGTTTCTTTCTACAGTAGTAGAATGTTATGGTTCATTAATCTAAATTCTACTTGTGGCTGTAGTACAATTAATCAGTAGCTGGTGATTAAAGTAATTGCATTTTTCTGATTTTGGCAGTTGTTAGCTGAGGAAGAACTGTGTTCTCAGAAATTATTCACTGGGGTATATTCCAGTTACAAAGATGCAGTTCTGGGTCATCTAAAGTACATGCTAAAATGAAGTGAGGGAAGAATATAAAAATGCTGCTGGAAAATAAACTTACTGAACCAAAGTCAATAAGATGGTCAGAAGTAAGGGTTTTTTAAAATCTAGCTTCAAACATTACTGTTCCTTGGATCAATGACTAACAGTTTTCATGATGTAATGCATGGGCTCCTTATTATTTAATAAAAAGAATTATTTCACAGAAGAATTATAGAGTTGTACTGAAAATAATTTTATAAGATTTTTTGAATTGGTAAACATTATTGAACAATGGTGATATTGAAATGATACAACCCAATTTTATTAGTCTACTAAACTCTCTGTAAAAAAATTCTATTAATCATTAGTATGATTTTGTCATGAATTTGAAGATATATAACAAGTGTACATATCAAAATATGGGAAGAGACTCTTCAGAGAAAGAATCTATGAACTTTCCACCCTAGAGGCTTCATAATGTGGACAATACAGACTTCTTGGTTTGTTTAGGTTTTTTTTTTTTTTACTTTGTAGATCCTCATTTGAAATAAGAAGAATATTTCAGGATTAATTGATAACTTTTAGAGCTGGACCTTAAAGAGTACAAGCCTCTAGAAATCTTTTTTTTTTTTTTTTTTTTTTAAGAATATGATGGCAGAAAATTCCTGCAAAGCAAAATCTATACTCTTGCAAATAATTCTACATGCGTGTTTACACAAGGAGCAGACTCTTAGGAGAACCAGAGATAAATTTGCTATTCTTTCACTTTGCAGTCTGTTCTAATAACTGTGACTTGTTGCTAACTGCCTTTGTGTGGCAGCATCTTCATTGTGTGATGCAGGAAGAAAACAGTTTGTTACAACTGAATGGTACCTTAAAACACTGTGCAAACTTCCATCTTCATGTGGAACTCTTTGCATCAAAAAGTTACCTCAGATATTAATTTTTGTCTCTTGTTCATGACTTTTGAAGAAATTGTAATAATTCATGTCCAGTTTACCGTGCCATTCAGTGGAGCCCAGGACATCTGATAAATTCTCTTTCTGCATCTTGCATGGATATATTCTGAATAGATGTTGCAATAAGTTTAGTAGTGTAACTATTGCAATTCAGATATGATGATTAATGTACTTTTCCTGTAGAACTGTCTGCAACTTTCACAAGTTCTTTGGAAGTGCCTGAATATAGTGTAATATTCATGAAGTAAGGCAATTTTAGTTACTACATCTGTAGTACAAAAGAGTTCTTTCTTTGGAGCACTGAAAATCTGATGCTTGTGTTGAGCAAGAAGATGTTTTTTTCAATGAAGTTTGATTTCAGTCTCAATATTTTGAAGATCTAGGATCTTGAGGTGATTTGCAGTTTCATTCAACCTCTTGTTTAGAAAGCAAATACCAACTTCCATAGCAGTGCATAAAAACTTGCAAGGACAATGTTGAGTGGGGTATTGCAAAGATTGAAAAGCACTGGTGCAAGTATAGAATTTAGAGGACTCTGTCTTTGAGCACTTATATGAAAGCTTTTATTCTAAAACATGCATTTACTGCTACATTTTGTGGTTCAGCATAGCTTGCTCTAAACCACACCAAAAGAAACAAATTCTAAAATATGACTGTTTTGAATTAATGCTCTAGTATGTAGGTGAATATCAATTTTTGCAAGCTTAAGCTCCCAGGTTTTAATTGTGATATGGATACTTGAAAAAAATAAGATGCTTGTCATGGTATCCTTTTGTTTCAAATCCTAAAGGTTCCTAGACAAATGATATTACATCTATCAGTATTTTGTATTTTCATGAGTTCAAGCCCTTTATTCATTTACTGCATTAAAAAGGCATGGAAAATAAAGAGGTATCTGAAGGTCATGTTAGGATGATTACCCATGTTCTAATACATTTGCTGTAAGTTTGTCTTTGGTAGAACTTTTTTACAAATTATTTGTGCTGTTTTGTTGTTGCCCCATGTGGCTATCACACTCAGATTTACTCAAAACAGTTTTCATTTCCCTTGATTCAGGTTTAGAGAGTAAGCTTATAGGTTTTGTAACTTGATTTTTATGAACGTAATAACATCTGACCATATTTTTTACCACTGTTGGTACTGTTTAGGAATTTTGAAAGCAAAACTTTGTCTATGCACTTTTGTCTAACTTACACTTTTACATAAATTCCCATTCAGTTTGGAGGGAGGAATATTCTTGTAAAGTCTCAAGGCATCCTTGGCTCTGCCATACTCTTTGCCTTTACATTTTTTAAAGACATGCTACAATTAGTCCAAATGGATGAAATGCCAATGAGAGCTTCCAATAAAGAACTAGGATATTGTACGGATTTAAAGGTAAAGCAGTGGGAGAAATGAGCCTGACTCAAGAGAGATTAGAAGTCATAGTTACAATTTAATAAAAAGATTACAATAAGTAAGGTCAAGCTGTTGCTTTATGGCTCAATGCAGGGCAAAAATCAACCAAACATTTACATTCTCATGTTCTTTTTCTGCAAGACAGATTTCTGGTGTCCTAAAAGTACTCTTGAAAATAGCTGCCAGGTTGCCATATAGTATAAAAAGTCAAGTTTATTTAAACTAAAAATCAAGTTTTCACAGTAAGAAAGAATGCTCATAGGCAATAGACAAAATGAGACAAATTTCAAAACAACCTGTATGAAAGTTTTGTACGAACAGTATGGTGAAAGTACCAGAAAAACACACCTGAATTCCCTGGATCCTGTAGGACTGATCAAGATAATTCAGAGGAATTCTAAACAGAAATGAGATTTTTTTTTCCTGGTATAACGGATGAGATTGAAACATAAGAGGGAGAAGAGTCTTATAAGCCAGGGAGCATTCCTTCTTGACAGGAGTCAGGCTGTGTGGGAGCCAGCATTCAGGCTTCTGACTTGAAGGCACTGATGTCTTGGGAAAGCAGAACATGGCATTTCCTCTGCTCTCACAGAAAAGAAGCTATTCTGTAAGGATTTATATCTACTGTATATTTTCTACTTGGGAGGTGTGATCTGAATGTCTGTACAAGAAACACGTACAGTAGATATCCACATACGCTGGATTCACAAGATGAGCTGAAAAAATTTCTTGAAGTAATCTAAGACATTCTGGACATTTTTGTATCTGGTTTGCTAACAAAGGCTTTTAGAGTTTAATGCAATGATTTTGATTCTTTTTTTGATTCTTGATCTGTTGTTCATCACCAACATTGAACTTATGACATCACTGATATATACATGACACTGAATTAACTAATTTTTTTTCTTACACAGGTGTAACAGTTTTCACTGTCTTATTTTTCACAGATAATCTAGTTCTGTGCAGAATCAGTTATGTGAACACATTTGCATGAGGTCATTATGGATAAATGAGTTTGCTTTCATTTGTTGAATCATCTTCCTCAACCCATATTTGGTAGGAAAATCAAGGATGGAACTCAGAGCAATGAACTGTGGCAAGGGTAATTTAGTAACAAAGGCTGAAAAAAAATTCAGTGGTTAAAGCCAGAGATGTACAACATCAAAACCCTCTACAAATTCACAGTAAAATCTCAGTGAAGAACTTGGCCTTTCAATCTGCTGAAAAGCATGTTTATATTTTTCCTGAATGCCTTTCAGAAGAAGTTAAAACATTTATCTTTATTTATTTGGACATTAAGGGACCTAAGGCACAGGCACAAGTACTTCTTTCACTTAGATTCTCAAAATTCACAGAGATGACAAATCAGTAGGTGAATTAACTGGCTGTGTAGATTTATGGTTTGGAAAAATACATAAATGATGTAGCACTCGCATGGCTAGTGTTTTCTTTCTTTCTTGTTAGAAAGTACCTATGGTTTTTAATGTCTTTTACTTTTCAGCACTCTTTTAGGTTAACATTTTTTAGAACAACTACAGACTATTGGCATCAACACTGTAATATCCGTGTAGCATAGATGAACAATTTTCAGCTACTGCTTAGGTAACCTTTTTTTTTGTTTGTTTGTTTACTTGCCAAACAGTCCTACTTTCATTTCAGTTAGTGTTTTGACAGACAAATTTGATCATCTATCAACCTACCATCATTACTTTTGTCAGTGATGAAAGGCTTGCCAGTGCTTTAATACCAATTTTTCATGTATTTTAGAATTTACTGGATGGCATCTGTCCTAAACGATGTTCCAAAAACTTGCAAGTGAATTATTTTGATTTACTGTCTTGGCCCAGTGCAGGTAATGCTTAGTATGTGGTAACTGGCAGATGTGTATGAGAGGGTACAGCTTGGCTTGCTGGAGAGTTCTCTGCATACAGTATGTCCATGTTTGTCACCCAGACTAGAAACCAGAGAGAGAGCTAATGCCCTTGGTAACAGTCTGTGTATGATACAAGTGGGTTTCATTCAGATCACTTCATTCAGTTAACCTCAACAACAATAACAGAATTTTAGTATCAGTTTTCATCATGGCTTAAATGGAATTATCAGAGACTTTGCAGTAGGATAGATTTATTATGAATGTTTTTGTTGTTAATTAGGATGGGGAAAACCTTCCAAGTCAAAGAGGAGATAAAGATCCCTCTGTGAGAATGCCAAGAAAAAAAAAACCACACATTATTTCCAGAACCTAGTGTTAGACCTGGTGTTACCAAGTAAGTTTCCTGATCCTTGGGAACTCTTGGGCTATAAGTTTTCTTATATTATGTGCAATTTAAGTTACAAGTCCCTTCTGGGAAAGTTCTTACAAGTAGTAACTATTTAAATACATGCCTTACAGCATATATAATACCTTGGACTACTAGTAAACCAGTGGGTTCAATATAGGGGCCCCTTCTTTATGTGCAAATGCCTGGTAGTACTGTGAACTGCACCACTATGAAACACTGTTTTGTCTGTAATGAGCCAATTTGTAACCATCTCACTAAACAGCATTTTTGCTGCAACTCGTGTGCTAAGATATTAGCCTTAGGAAGAGGTAAGGGAAGGTTGTCATTAGCAGTGGAGTCATCAACTACCAAATTCTAGTGCTTATATCTGCTGTATTGTTTGGGTCAAATCAATTTTGGCAGATAGAAGACAAAGCATTCTCAACCCTGGTGCAGATACTTATTATGGGAATTTCACTCATGACCAAATATTTGTCAAAAAGAGTGTGAGGAAAATTGAGGAACCCAAGGCAAACAACAGGTAAAATTCCTGTGATTTTGAGAATGGCGAGAAATTATTTTCTTACTTATGACTAGGAGATGTAAAATTTATAATCAAAGGCACATTTGGTTTTGCATTTATTTCAGTCACTGAAGATTGTTTGAAGTTGATAACCAGAAATAAACACTCTTGGGTTATATGCAGACTCCTATGAAGGCAGACACTTATGCAAATATATATTATTTATTTAAGAGCAATCATAGTAGACAAGGTGTACCTCCCAACATCCTCTACTTCTAGAATTTTTCACACAGCTGAGTAAAAGACTTCTCCCTACTTCTCAAAAGAATACAGAACTCAAACCCCTGAAACGTTCCAAGAAGAGTAAAACACAGAAACAGACCAGTTATTTGGTATAAATTTGTTATGTTGTTTAATATACATACAGGAATGACTTATACTAAATAATTATATTACCCAAGCATTATTACATTTGCTGCTAAATTCAGGGAGTGGAGGTGGATGGAAAAAGAGAGAGCGAAATCCTGTAGAACTTGAGCACAAAATTTATAAGCAAATATGTGTGTCTTGTGCATATCTATCTATCTATGTATCTACCTCCACAATTATTTTGAGATCAAAGAGAATACCTGCTGCAGGAAAGTTTCATTTGGTTTTCTGTGTAGCATTTGGTTTTACATGTAGCATTTCTTAAAATCTTCTACACTAGCAAAAAGCCGTCATAAAAATTTTTGAAAATCAAAGTGAATACTGAGTTAGTTATAAGCAACTTTACTGTCAAAACAATCTGAAAATACTTGATTTGATTTAACAATTAAATTTAATATTTGATTTACATTCTAGCCCATCATGGATTCACCAGACACAGAATAAAGTACAGGGCACAAAAGTTTGCTTTTAAAGAATTTAACAGATGTTTCAGCTGCTGAAGGTCTGAAGTTATCAGAGGAAGGAAATCTATAACCTCATGTGTTACACCCTGCTCCTGATGCCTTAAGCTTTACCAGGTGTACATTTTGTTTTTATTTTACCAGCTGCCATGTGAATTGAGTTAAAGAATTCTTCTTCCCATAAAGATGCATGGTGGTGGCTATAAAAACCTGGCAACTTTATGTCAGTTAGATCACTGCATTTAGATGCAGCATGTGCCTTCCTTTGCCTTGGATAGGAGCTTTCAACAACTGAGTTTTCCAGCTATGTGTGCCATGTATTTCTTTTGGGACCATGGTAGTGTCATGGGTTTGATCCATGGCTTCCTTAGTAACCAGGGTATCCAAGGAAGCTGACATTACAGAGTATTCCACACGT
>JAWWEV010000134.1:32999104-33024483 GCA_035583235.1 Hafferia zeledoni | reverse complement strand
TCTGCCGGGAGGACTCTGGGGGGAGGGAAGAGGCAGTCTAGGATTGGTAAGAATACAGACAAGGCCAACCTAAGACAGGTAGTTAAAGATAGTTTCTGTTTCCCAAGATGGTCTGTACCATCAGATCACAGAAACTCAGCTGTTGGCATGGATCATAATTCTGGTGGTCTGGGGAGGTGTGTGTGGGAGTTGGTTGGTTTGTTGTATTTTTTGTTTGCTTGTTTTGGTTTGATTTGGGTTTTTGTAATGCAGAAAAAATGTCAACAATGAGGCATATCCTGAGTAAGCTGGCTATATGAGTATATGTACCTGTGCACCTATTTCTCAAGAATTTCCTGTAAGAAAATGATTTTTTGTCATCTGTGGTTACATGGAAAAATTGTCAGAGAGTTGTGCAAAGTTGCCTACAGATTACTCCGAAGCAAATGATGCAAAGGTTGAAGAATCCAATCAGTAAATGTCAAAACCTAAGGATCAGCTTGAAATGAGATAAATAAAGTTAATTACCAGCCTCATTAATTCAGGTGATTTTAGGAGGATTGTCTCCATGGCAATGCAGTTTGTGAATAATTAGTATGATAAATAGATTTGATGAAAATACAATATTTTGCCTACTTTGTAATGGCTACTCTGTACTGGCTGGTGTCATTCTGTGGTTTTAAACTGATCTGTGAATTAACAGCCAAGCCAATTAATAATTTTTTGTTAGGTATCTGTCACTTTTAGTAGATGTGAGACCATTAAAAGAAAACAGATGATCAGCAGTTTTAAGGGATAAGAAAGTAGTATAAAACTGTTTTGTCATGACATATATTGAGTTATCAAAGCACTGGCAACATTATGACAAGAACATAAATGCATACTGAGGAGCAGTGGGGTTGTGACTGGTATCAAGTACTAGCTGAATCACTGTTACATAGTTGATAAATCATCTGTGTTGGTTTAGGATTTTTCTAGTTACCTTGATATCCTCTTTATTCCTTTCATTACTGCCTGAAAACATACTTCTGGCCATGTCAAAAGCATAGGATGCTAACCTTGTATGCTTGTGGTTTGGGATAAATCTTGCTGTATTCAATAAGAAATCCAGTTACAATGGTCTGTCTGTAGAAACTGGAGCATCGATATGTCACTCTCTGACCTTCTGTCTTCTCTCTGAATGACAGGACGTCATTCATCCTTTCTTGTAGATTCATTCTGAAGGGAAAACCCTGGCACATCCACCCACACGATCTGGAGCAAAAGAGGGAAAGAATAGGGGCAGAGAAGTACACTCAAGAGTCTCGTTTCATCACTGGATTATGTGATTATGTTAGAGGAAAAAAAAGTAATATTAAATGTGATTCTATGGCAAAAATGATGCTTCTCCTCCTCCATACCATCTGCAACATCTGAGAGCCAGGCTATTTTGAGTTACAGAAATTTGAATTAACCATCTCAGATAGTACTTGTTTTGAGCCTTTTAAATTGTGTCAAAATTTCTCACCTTTGCAGGCAAAAATGATAAAAAGAAACAAAAAATTTGGCTTTCAAAATGTCAGAGAAAGGGAGCAAATCTTGGCTACAATTTCAGCTGGTGGAAGCAGAAATAGTAAATTCATTGCAATACCAAATATTTTTTGTAGGAATATTTTCTCATAAGCTATGTATTTGACTCATTCAGTTCTGGCTAGTAAAAGTAAAGAAGAGGATATTAAGTCATAGTTATGTGATAGAATAATATTTATTTAATATAGAGTAATCTTTAGTGGGAACTACGAGCAGTAGGTACTAATATGCATGCAGTTTCCTTATGAAAAACAAGGTAATAAGGTGGCTACACATTTCAACACATTTAACATAATCTATTTTTTAATTATTTTTTATTATGAACAGATGTTTAAACTGGCTGGCCTGACTATGTCTTCTTTTTGGGTGTTGTGGTACTGCCTGAGGCTGCTGGTGTGGTTATATATGTGTGTAGGTATAGGTATATATACACATATATATCCACAAAAAATGATGAAGCCATGGGTTTGTGAAATGGTGCTGTGAAATTTCTCCTTGAAAAACTATCTTTTTTTTTTTTTTTTCTTAAAACCTCCTTAAAAATACCTATTTTTAAAAGATGTTTTCTTTCCCAGTTCTAGTTTCAATGATTACCTTCTAGTGAGAAATATTTCATGGTATTATCAAAGGACAAGCATGCAGACAAGAACCTTGTACAGGTATCCTCCCATACTAGTGAATGTACATAAAGTTGTGACTAGTCAGATATTCAACACACATTTAGTTTGGGGTCATATGTTGAAGAGATTTGAATATAGCAAAGGAGCTATGTTTTAAACAAAACATGAGTGCCCATGACAGTAGTTTACATAAGCCAAGTAGAGTATTAATGAACAGAAGTGATTTTTCTAATAGCAGTGATACTGATCACAGATGACAACTCAAAATTAATGATTGTTTTTCACACTATTTAGAGTTAAAGGTGCTCTTATAACTTTACATAGGTAATGGTAGTCCTTAAAATTTTTAATATGAATGCTTTAAGATATATTGTGAAGCAGAGAAACTTTCTATCCAAGCAGCAGTAATTATTAGGCCTCAATTATATAGTCCAAGAAGAGGGGGAAAAACCCACAACAAACAAAAACCCCCAGACCCTATGAAAATTTCCCCTAAGAATCTCTGAGTTAGAAAATCTGTTATTCAAGAAGAAGAACCAAGGAAAAGATACTAGTTTGAGAAATGACCCTCTATAATCCTCTGTAAATTAGCCATGTCTGTCTGTCTGTCAGTAAATAAGGAAAATGAAGCATGTATAATACTGTTTCTTTTAGTAAAGTAACATCAAGTTCCCTCTGTGGTACGCAGAATGTTTGCATGAAAAGGTAACTATCAATTACCACAAGTACCCTGAATGTCATAGCTGTAGTATACACCAGAAGGGTACCAAAGACTAGGCAGAAGTCTGATGTGTTCCAAATTTTTTATGAATGTGGTAAATCATCTCTAGTTTCCCTGCTAGATGCAACAATATGCTAGTAACCTAATTAAGCAATGTAATGGAAGAGAATAAATTTATTCGCATCTGGTTCAGCTGCTAAAAATGTAACCAGTAAGTGCTGCAAATCTTTTGACAACTGGGAACTGGAGGATCTGATTAATTTCAGTCTCTGGAAAAGACATATAATTTTTGAATATGGGAAACATTGTAACCTCATTCTGTGTCTAGGAAACTTTAATCAATGGCTAAAAATTAGGGTAAGCAGTATAACTGAAATTGTGCTAATCACTGCATAGATGTAATATAAAAATACAAAGTGACTTCTTATGGAAGAGAAGACAAGTTGTAGCTTCACTTGAAAACCTACAGTGAAAGTCATATCTGGAGGTCTCAATCATGTTTCTGTTGGTCTTCAAACCTTTCCTCTTGCCACTATGTTATATAGATATCTATGTTGCACAGATTAGCTACAAATTAGTGTTAAGGCTGCAAATTCATGTTTCTGTGTGTGCACATATGGTTTAGTTACCAAATGGTCTGCACTGATTCGATGTATGTGGAACTGAAGCCCAGCATGGAAGACAGAAACAAAAATGATGCAACTCCTGTCATATTTTTATCTATGATAGTAAATACATTGACAAGAAAATATTTATTGCACAGAGATAGCAAGCATAGCACTTTTTCAGCATTATATGTTACAGTCAGTGCTTAAAACACATGGTTGCTGGATCAGCTGAATCAGAACATGTCACTGATTTCGTAAAGATTTTCCCTCTCCAAGGTGTTAATTGCTGATTGTTTTCTTCATCAGGCTTGATGCATCTCTTGCTCATACCACTGTAGTGTTTGATGTTTTCTTGGGAGTGCAAGGCATTAATTGCTGAAATAAGTATTATTTCAGAGGCTTATGATGAAGAATCAGTGTTTGTGGATAGACCATTTGACATTGCTGTACTGTTAGGCAATGTGACACTGTGTGAAAATACTGATTTGGAGAAGTGAAGGACTTGCTTCCTCACAAGTATTTTTACCTTTGTTTTCAGATTATTTTTGTATTTCTCTCATACTCTCAGTTGCTGTTTTCTCTGGCTAGTTATTGTCCACGTAGTACAGGCATAGTCAACACAGGCCTTGTGACTATACGTTCTCAGATTGGCAGCCACAGGTTTTGGCATCACTCGTCTTGCTCACTCACATATGATTTCAATCTGCAGGAGCTCTTACAAGTTTACATAAACTGCATATTTTATATGGAGCTCCTTGATACAAAGAGCCAACTCAGACTCTCAGTTGTGTTCAAGGACTGAATTACCACACTGACACACAATGTGGTGATATGGGCTGGCTGGATAGAGGCAGCCAAGGAAAAAAACTTGAAAGACTATTTTAACATTCATATCTCCCATCCCACACTCCTTCAAAATGTTGAGTAGAGAGCCACAGTGTTGGAAAAGTAATCTCTACAGCAGCTGAAGTACAGAGCTTTGCATTTAGCAAAATTATTACCTTGCAGTCCAATATTCTGATCTGTAGTGAAATAAAAAATTATTTGCATTGGTACAAATATTTGACAGCGTACAAGATGTCTATAGCACTGAAAAAAAAAAATCCATCAAATTGAGTGCTTGAGTATGAGGTGGCATGATGATATTAGCATTTTACATGGTAAGCAAAAATAAACTAAGTGCTTGTAGCATCAGCAATTCAGATATTGTGTGAGAGAAATCCCAGAAATATGACAGAATTATTATCAGTTTCTGTCTGTTGCCTCTTGTCCTATTGCTTGACACCACTCAGAAGAGCCAGGCTCCATCCTCTTGACACCCTCCCTTCAGACACAGACATCGATAGGGTCCTCTCTCAGTCATGTCATCTTGAGGCTGAACAGGCCAAGCTCTCTCAGC
Organism: Hafferia zeledoni; assembly: GCA_035583235.1. Classification (NCBI taxonomy): domain Eukaryota; kingdom Metazoa; phylum Chordata; class Aves; order Passeriformes; family Thamnophilidae; genus Hafferia; species Hafferia zeledoni. The sequence goes on along the minus strand of JAWWEV010000134.1, from coordinate 33,019,587 downwards.
CTTTACTCGTAAGAGAGATGCTCCAGTACCTTAATCATCTTTGTTTTCCTCCACTGGACCTGTTCTAGGAGCTCCACATCTCTCTTGTCATGAGCAGCCCAGAACTGGTCATAGTACTCCAGCTGTAGCCCCAGCAGGGCTGAATAGAGTGGAAGGATCACCTCTCTTGACTGATCAGTTACCTGAGAGCAGCTGGACACATCTTAGAATGAGCTCTGGGTCTGAATCTCTGAGAGTATGGATAAACAGTGTTTTCCACCCCAGCTCCTAAGTATCTGACAAGTCCACTATCACTTGTCAAAAATGTTTGAACAGGAAAAAAGTATTCCAAGGTCACCTTTGCCCCCTTTAATTTGTCTTTAAACAAACACACAGACATACCCCCAGGGTTTTGCTTCAAGAGAGAAGACAATAGTTCATTATCCTTTGACAGGAAGTTTCCTTACTTATTTTGCTGTTTTCTATTGAGCAACTGACACTTAAGACTGATAGTTTAGATAGCTGTAATTCTGGCAAAAGTTTACTTTCTTGGTGAGATGGGACATATTTGGCCGTCCTATGCGTGGACTACTGTTAAGTATAGAATGCACTTGCTTACTTATCTATGCTTGTCAAATAACAAATGACCATTTTAATAGAATTAAATGATCATTTTAATAGATTATCAGAGCTGTGGAACACATTCTATAAAACAAGGCATTTTCCACTCTATATTATGGGCCTAATTCCAGTTACAAACTGTTTAAATATCACCATCAGCATCATGCAAAGTAAATATATACCAAACTTGAAACTGTTATCATAATTAGTTGTTTTATGCTGCTCGACTACTCAGACCTCAAGATGCTGCCCTTATTACTAAGCTTCCTACAGTCATATTGATGCTCGGGAGCCTTGTAACAACTGAGCACTTGAGGCTGTGCTTATGATGCCAGGCCAGCTCAAAGCACAGGCAAAATTTAAGTCTAAGTATCAACCTCTTCAATCCTCTGTGTGCAATGGCTTCAGACCAGGCTGAAGATTTTATTTGCCTTCTGTCAGCCATTCTCCTCTTTTTACCACAGATTTTAGACCTTCTTTTTGCTTCAGCTCTTAATTGTTCTGTGTTTATCATTAATATAGTAGTATGCTAGAAAAAACTCAAACTTCTATATGAGGGCTAACTGACTCTTCAGACTACTTCCCATGCGAAGACAATGCTACTTTTCAAAAATTCAGCCTACTTTTTGAGATTATGCTGGAACATTCCTGATTGTATTGTCATTCGCTGAGCTGTGTCTTCCCAATTTTCACGGATAACCTATTTTCTTCCAATAAGTATACAGTCCTCTTTGGCAAATGACATTTGGAGTATTTATGTGCAGACCATTATACAGCCTTATAAACAAAAATTGCCAAATCTGTAATAATTAAAGGCATTTATATTCAACATCATTGAAGACTAGGCTCCTACAAAGCTACTTTTGCTCACATACAGTTCACTTATAGAATCAGCATCTATGTTGGATAAATCATGCAGATTTGCCCTACTTTTCATCTTCAGAAAATGATTTGATATAAAATGTTATTCCTAGCAAATGCAGGATACCTCTGGTTTTCTCTTTAAATTTTTTATTTTCTTATTTTCAAAGATCACGAGTATGCTTTTTATATTGAAATAAAATATTAGGAATGTAAATTTGACTATGTGCTGCATATAGAATGGCAAAGTGACACTTGCTAATTTCTCATATGTCAGGAGATTTTATACAGTTTCCCACTACTCTTAAGTTGCCAGTATTTGCATTACAAATAATGGACTAAAAGAACACTAAGCAAGAGTTGCTCAGAACAGAGGCCCTGCAAAATCCAGTGATGAAAGGAAATTAATTAGCTATAGCAACCACTATGTTCTGCAATATGAAGACCCAATAGAAGTGGACTGTAAGGGGAAAGGAAGTATTTCTTTACTGGCAGCACATCATGTTCCTTTGAGCATAGATGACACTTTATTGTTAAAGTTTAATTCATATCTTTAGGAGATTGGTAGTGTTCCTTTAACATGAGCCATTTTAAATCACTTCCCAGGAAACAATCATAGTATGATAACTACATAGATGAGTGCAAAAGCAGGTGCTGCCTCTGTAATTGAATCAATATAGTCTTTATCAATTTCTGTGTTTTTATATGTTTTCTTTTTAAAGCTGAAAAAGGGGGATCATATTTTTCAAAATACGGCATTGAGTTATGTGCATTTTAATTCACAAATGTACTGAAGTTGTTCTCTGTGGTGTCATCTCTTTGTGCAAATACACTGAAAGTAATAGGGAGGTTTTTTTGTGTTGATTTTATTATATTTACAAGACATAATGTATCAAAAAGGCTTCAAACAAACAAAAGTGCAAATAGTTTTAAGGAATATTATTCACATACAAATACATGCCAGTTCCTTATGAAAAGATGTATTTACTGTGATGGTGTTACTTTTCAGCATCAATCATTTCTGAGCCAGTTTAATGGATAATATAAGTTCCACTTGAAAAATATAGAAAATAATTAAGAGTAGAATATTAACGTATTTTCTTCTTGAGTTTATTCACTAGGAGAGAAATAGCATAATATCTATATTTAATAAATGTTTTATCGATTTTTTTAAAAATAGGAATTTCATGGTAATTATTTACTTACTTGTATAGCCGCTTGACCCTTTTAATCAATACATGGCATGATCATTTGGAATCCAAGGTGATTCTTGATTTACATTTGCTGCCCAGCTTTTCATATATCCTAAGCTTGTGATAATTCTGGTTTATTCAGGCACATCTAGATAGCCTTTGGCAAAGTGGGCATGTGCAGCTCATGAGTTGTCTCTCAGACAGAGTAAGTATGGCTTTGTTTTCTGGGGCTTCTGTGGTAAATTTTCAGACTTGCAACAGAGCTGACTTAAGCTACTGAACAATTAATAAGGTTGTTGGAGGAAAACATGAGCTGGACCCTGCACTTATCTTGCACCTGGCTCAAGCAAGGCCAAACAACAGAATGATGCCTGGAGTGAAGTGGAGGTCTCACAGCCCAGTGTTGTCTCAGTAAGGCACAGAGAAGCACCCACACCTCTGTACCAGCCATTGGCCTCACCTCTCTTCACCCTGAAAAACAAGTTTTGTTGTAAATCTGGTCTTTTAAGGAGATAAAGATGTGTACAAAGACTCTTTGGTGAAGGTCAGGCAGCCTTTACTGCTGCCTCAGCAGGTGGAGAAGAACCAAAGTTTATTTTACCTTTTCTATCAACTTGAAATTCTGACTGAAAGTAACTGAGACCCTCACTAAGCCTTATTTGCATATTAACTTTCACACCCCTTACAATGCAAATGAAGATTAATGAAACATGTAATACCTGTATGACCAAAGTCATCAAACGCCACCTATAACATAGGATTGTTCCATCCTGTTGGCAAAGGACAAAAACACAGTATAAAAAGAAAGGGGAGCTAGGGCAAAAAGTGAGATGGGGAAACAGGTCTGCTTGTTTGGGATTAGTAGACAAACTGTGTTTCTCCTCCTTCCCTGAAGGAATGTATTTAGATGAGCTTTGCACCTCCAACCGCATAGGACCAGACCTGGGAATATTCACAGACATACATATCTATATATCTATATCTACACATATATCTATGGCACTAATAGACCTCTGTTAATAAACCTGCTCTTGTGACACATATTGACACTCTATAGTTAGTGCATTTAATACTGGCAATCCTGAGTCTGCTTTTCTGTTGCTTCAATAAACCACACTATTCATGAATGTGGATCACATAAGTTCTTACTGAGCTCAGCCAGACGAGTATCAGACTGGTAAACTGTAGGTGCAGGTTTTGACTAGGGTAGAGTTAATTTTCCTCCCGGTAGTTGGTATTGGTGCTGTGCTTTGGATTTGGGCTGTAAGCAGTGTTGAGAACACAGGGAAGTTTTTATTATTGCTAAGCAGTGCTTGCACAGATTCAAGGCCCTTTCTGCCGCTTATACCATCCACCAGGGCAGAATGGAGGGCACAAGAAGATGGGAGAGGCGACACCTGGGATAGCTGAACCCAGCTGACCAAAGGGATATTCCATAAAATATGGTATCATGATCAGTATATAAAGAGGGGGGAAGAAGAAAGAAGAGGGGAACATTCAGAGTGATGGTGATGGTGTTTGTCTTCCCCAGTAACCATTACATGTGATGTCACCCTCCTTTCCTGGGGATGGCAGGACACCTGCCTGCCAATGGGAAGTGGTGAATTAATTCCTTGTTTTGTTTTGTTTGCATACATGGCTTTTGCTTTACCTATTTAACATGCAATTTTTCTTGCTTTTCTGTGTCTTTCTCCATCCCATTGGTGGGGGAGTGTGTGAGTGGCTGTGTGGTGGTTGGTTGCCTGCTGGGGTTAAATCATGATACTGCAGTAATTTCAAATCAGAGCTTGTGCAAGTTCCTACTGAAGGCTGATAATGCTGAATCGGCTATAATAAGAAATTAAGCCCAGCCACAGACAACTCCTGTAATTTCTGAGGACCAGCTGGAATGCTGGTGGATTTAGTTGATATGGTAGTCAGCAGTTGGACTTGATGATCTCAGAGGTCTTTTCCAACCTGATTGATTCTGTGAACACAAGGGGGTTTATTTTCTGCCAAATTTCAATACCCTTAATTCAACAGCTTCTCTGGGTGAATTTCAGTGGATCTGTCGTAACAGAGGGGCTACCTACTGGGCTACCTGAGGCACTTTCTGTCCTGTAGAGTGGAACTACTGGCATTTCTCATCACCTAGATGTCATTTCATCCAGTTTTACAGTTCACTTATTCAGATATTTTGATATAAAATGTGAAATGCAAAGCATTAGGAAAGCTGGTTATGGCTAGTCTCAGGACTGTTTCCTCAGCCCAATTTGTCAAAAAATCAGTCCCTCTGCTTATTAAAAAAAAAAGTAAAGAAAAAGGAACAATTGATTGTCTGGATAGGACAGGATCCAAAAGGATCCTTTTTAGTAAATTAAGGAATCTGGTAGACAAATAATGGGTAATATAACCAGAAATGAAATGAGTTTAAGATTCAGGAAAGAGATTCAATCATCTCAGACACTCCACAGCCTGAAAATACCCTTTTAAAATTTGTAATTAAATGTTTGTTAAACAACCATTGTTTCTGTTCAATATTAGTGCTTATGTAGTTATATTGTGGCATCTCAGTGCTGTTTTTGACAAAATGTAGGTGGTGCAAGTGGAAAATAACATTATAACTTAATAACAATTTAGTTGGAAAGTAAAGAAAGAAATTGGCATCAACAATAAGATAGCCAAGATTAACTTTCCAAGATAAAAAAAAAAAGAAATTAAGTTTGATTTGAATCAGGTTTTGATCTGTACTTATGTTTTTTTAAAAACAACTGTTTTCCATTCAAGAGTTTTACACAAAGGAAAAAGATTTTCCATGATGAAATATAGAAAATCTTCTCTATTATTAATTGAATTTATAGTACATTAAAGGGAAGATGTTCTAATGAAAATAATTTATTTCCTTTGAAGCTAGTGTTCAAACTGATCCTGGAAATAGATGGTAATAAACAGTGAAAACTTATCATTTTATCACTTTATTCATGAAAGGATTAATTTATCTGAGCAACTAGTTATTTCTGGGGGTGCCTATACATCGTATATCTTAAAATAGTTTTATTTAAATATAAATTGGTTGGAGGGAGATAAAGGCTTTTTCTCCACACTATTACATCTCTTATCCATAGGCAATATACAAGACCAAACATAGGAATTTGGGGGTTTATTACTTTTTTCTGAGCAGTCTTAGGAATTGGCCCAGGGCTTTTGACATCAAAATGGCCATTTACTGCTGCAAATACACTGAATACTGCTATGAGCTGACCACAGCCAGCAGCTGAGCACCTGAAGAACTGCTCACTCTCCCAACCTCAACAGAAAGTGGGGAGACAATAGGAAGAGTAAATCTCAATAAATCTCATGGGTCAAAATGCAGTCAATTTAGTAAGAGTTTTACTAAGAGCTATAACTTCTACCTAACAAGAATTTAGTGCTGGTCCCTAGCTGAGTTTAAAAGGACTGCAACCTGAAGTTTTGTGGTGGTTGTTGTACTATCATACCCACATTTTTAAAATTAGAAGGGTATTATAAGTGAACAAACACCTCTTCATTTTAGATGTATATTAATGAGAAGTCATTTTTTTGATATTGTATTCCATAAGGGGACAAGAGGGAGCTTCTATTAGGCCTGCAAGGGAGCATACAAAGTGAGGGCTGGATATGAAAAGCTGTATATTGCTTGGATGCTGAGAGATCAGCTATAAATTTTTCAAAAGAAATATGTGAAGTTAACTGGCACTCCTGACATTAATATTTTTTCCTTATTGTGCACCTCATAGAATAGAGGAGTGTGAGTGTGCTGGTAGCAAAGTTCAGCATAAAGAACAAAGACAAATGTAAGGAACAAAGTCCGGAACTGTAAATCAAAACTCTTCTCTCCTTCTTATGCCACTGAAAATCTGACTCTATAAAGGCTTGCTTTGATTTTACCTTTAAGGTTGTAGGCTAACAAGAATACCAACCCACTCAAAACAGGTTGTCTTACCTCCAACAAAGATCATGATAGTAGGTGACCCTCTTACCTGAGTGTTGATTCAGGTCATCCTTTTCAACACAAATGATATGAGTGGGGAATTTGTTTAAGTGGAAAGGAGGGCATGGAGTTTTAGCCTTACCTCCAGCTACAGCAATTCAAACTTGCTTTTCAACACAGTCAGAGGTGACTTTGGGCTGAAACATTTCCTAGCAATGGATTTGAAGTACAATAATTGTATAGGTTCTCTTTGAGGGAGAACAAAATTCAAGATTGTGATTTCTGCTTCTAGTGTTGCTTTATATATCAGACATGTGGATAAAATATATGTTTGGGCCTGGCATCAGGATTGTGTGGATTATAGCATTTTGGTAATCAGATGACTCATATCAGCACTTGTTTTACTTCTAAATGTCTGCTATTTCAATTGTTTTTTAACGGTATTGTAGATCTGTTGGGTTTTGGTTTTAAGTTTTTCATCCAAGATATAGTTTTATAGGTCAGTTTCAAATCAACAATAAAATTCCATCTGCTGCGAAGAGATGCAGGAATTTCTTGCGAAGAAACTGTGTTCTGCCCAGGCTGCACAACAACCATCCTAGTCCTGCTTGGATTTAAACCAGAGTACTCATGCTGGAGTCCTTCATCAGCTGGTTTTTAAAGACACATCTGAACTGTGTCCTGAGAAACTTATTTAGAGCTTGTGAATGTACATTAAAAAAAAAAAAAAAAAAGCATGCATGTTTCATCTGTGCAACTGAACTTCTCCCTCCACTCATTATCCAAACAAGAAGCTCTCATCTTCTTGGGCTATTATATAATACGGAAATGTATTCTTATCAATCCTATCAACCTTTACTGGACATGTAGAAGTTTTACTTTTGCATCTTGATAGAAAGCAAATGACATTGGCTAAAAGTACACCAGTGAATATGTAATTGTTTTCTTTTTTATCTGTGCGCATTGTTTGGATTTTGTTGACAGTTTTCTCCCAAATGACTACTGTGGTATTAAATATTACCCAACGTAAATATAGATTTGAGAAAATGCTTTAACCTGGGAATTTGGTTTATCTGAAAAGTTCCCACACAGTTTACCACGGGTTTCTTTTAATTACTGTAGAAGCCTCCCACTCTTTACAAAGTGCTTATTACATTAATTAGGGGGGCTGTTAGACAACTGAATTCCCCATTATCAAAACAAAGGAAATATTTCTGAGAACATGAGACAGTTTCTGAAAATCAGTATCTGTGCATATCAGTTGCCATGCAAACTAGTAGCATTGTCATCTGACAAAATCAACAAGCAATTAAATAATATTTGTTTCTCAATACGTATTAAACACAGGGATAGGAAGAAAACTGGTTACAAAATATTCAAAACAGCATGTGGTATGTAATAAAAAACAAGCTTTGAAAGGTCTACTAGCCCAGAGAAAGAACAATGCTTTACGTCATGCCGTGAATGTAACACTTTCAGGATTGTTCCTACACAGCTTTTTTCTAGAGAAGAATTGACTTTATTACTCCTGCCATCATTAGCTCTTTTCACTTTTTGTCATAATGCTATTGGTGATATCTTTTGTTTTCTCTATCTATGTTTTCAGTGCTTCCTTTTTAATTCTGCAAGATGGAATTTTGCGTTGTAGGATATACTTCAAGAAATTAAAATTACTCTGATTTCCTAACCAAATAAGATACTTAGATCTCCTTGGTGAGGGTGGTCTGCATTACCTACATGGAGATAACTTAGTGGCGGAAAGAACTGTATATCTATTCATCAGTAATGCGTTTGCAGGAAAGAAGATTGTAAATTCTCCCTACACACATGGATGATGGCTTGGCATGCCTTTTAAACTAAAGTTCTGTTGGGCATAGGCTTTGTTTTGCATGCTCAAGAGTAATTAAGTGGAAAAACACCCCAGTGAAATTATGAAAACAAAAATGCAATGACTGTAAACTCTTTATGCAGAACTTTTCTAAAAGTTTTAAACTTATAGTGAACAACCTAGGACCATGATGGATGAACTGGATCCTACATATTGTCACTTAAAAAAAAAACAACAACCAAACACAAAACCAGAATAAAACAACAAAAAACCAAAAAAACCCAAAACAACAGAAAAAAACTTACAGAAAAGTTTGGATGCGGTGATAGCTCTTTGAATTGAAACATGAATCCTAGTTCCTTTAAAGTCAATTTAAGAATAAAAGTTCTGATTTCTGTTATTCCCCAATTCATTAAGAATACCTGTAAAACTTAAAACTGAGTAGAACTTTGGATCACATTAAAAATCACATCTTTCTGTCTGAGCCTTAATTCCTAGAAAATGTAAAAGTTAGGGCTCTTTCCTGCAGTTCTGCAAAATGGGTAATAGTTCTGCTGCTACATCACCCTTTCTGCAGCCTGCTGTGCACAATACCTGCCACATCATTAATCTCAACCACTGTTTGGGACCTGGATTGTGGAGCAAGTCCCATCCCAAGGAACATTCCCATGCTGTGTAAATATATTAAAAGGTCTCAATGTATTTCAACAAGTTTTTGAGTTGAGGAGGAAAAGACAGGTTGAAGAAAATGCTTCCACAAAAGCAGTAACACAGATCCTTCAGTGATTTCTGATAATTGGAATAAAGAGGAAAATGGACATTGTACAGAGTGAGAATAATTTTTGTGTTCTCTAGATGAATAATTAGCTGAAATTATATTCCTAAGAATATCAACATTTCCACAATCGCAGTAAAAATATCTTAGTAAAGAAGCTACAAAATCAGACTCTGAAAGATTCATTTGAGGATAGTTGCTCTAGCTTTCAAAGTGTAACCAAATTCATTTGACAACTTCAGCATGCTTCCAGAAGTCAGGTTCGGTAGACCAAAAAAATGAAGAACTGGAGATGATGTCCACATAATCTTGATTTCATTCTGTTTGAGCATTGCATCCTGTGTCCAGAACCATGACAGTCTCCCAATCTTCCATCTACAGAGACAGAAAAGCACCTTTGAAAGAGTAAAATACAATACCCATCCCCCAAAATGGATCTGTTTACCCTTGCTTACTACAAATTTTTGCTTACCACTCAAATCATAAGGAATTTCACTACTATCATTGAATAACCTCTCTCTGATACTGAGGTTTTCTATTTGCATGTGGACATGTTGAGAGAAAATGGCTAGAGAATTGATGTGTTCTAGTTCAAAACAAAATTTTTGTTTGTTTGTTATGAGTTGTGTAAGTCTTCAAAGCTAGATACTACTGCACAATAGTTTTTTCTGAAGGTTTTGATTTCCTCTTTGATTGGACTGTCATTGTATACTGAAATAATATGAATTTGTAGGGGTTTACTGTGGGAGAGTGAATGAGACAGAACACTCAGATGGTTTCTTTTCTGGATTCTCATTGTGTGATATTTCACAGAATCATGGAATCACAGAATATGCCAAGTTGGAAGGGACTCACAAGAATCATCAAGTCCAGCTTCTGGCCCTGCACAGGACCATCCCCAAGAGTCATGCCATGTACCTAAGAGTATTGCCCAAATGTTTCTTGAACTCTGTCAAGCTTGGTGCAGTGACCACTTTCCTGAGGAGCCTCTTCCAGCACTCAAACACCCTCTGGATGAAGAATGTTTTTCTAATATCCAACCTAAACTACCCCTGACACAACTTCAGGCCATTCACTCAGGTCCTGTCAGTGGTCACCACAGAGAAGAGATCAGTGCCTGCCCCTCCTCTTACTCTCACAAGAATGTTGCAGACTGCCATGAGTTCTCCCCTCAGTCTCCTCTTCTCCAGGCTGAATAGACCAAGTAATTGCAGCCATTTCTCCTACAGCTTACGCTCAAGGCACTTCACCATTTTCCTTGACCTCCTTAGGATGTTCTCTTATAGCTTAGTAACTTTCTTATATCTCAGTGCCCAAAACTGCACACAATATTCAAGGTGAGGCTTTCCCAGTGCAGAGCAGAGTGGGACAATCCCCTCCCTCGACTGGCTGGCGATGCTTTGCCTGATGCATCTCTGGATGGAGTTGGCCCTCCTGGCTGCCAGGGCACTGCTGACTCAGATTCAACTTGCCATCAACCAGGACCTACAGGTCCCTTTTCATGGAAATTGAAACTGGGAAAGGATTATTTATTTATTTATTTATTCATTTGGTCAGACCGTCTAAATCTTAATGAGATGCCAGATCTTTCGGGGACTTAGTGAAGCAAAGGTTTCTTTCCCATTTTTTCAGGACTACAGGAAGCAGAGAGGCTGCAAAAGAACAGGGAGCTGTGTCAACCAATATAAATGACAACAAACAGTTACTAACTTATTCCTGAAAACTCACAGCAATTTATAACAATAGCAATTATGGAGACATTAGGAATGTCAGAAGTGACAGCTACAGCAATAGTGGTTGGAAAGCTAGCCTGCTTTTAACTGGGTAATATATGTTAGTACATGCTTATCCATATAAGCATAGCAAGATATATGAATGTGGATATCTGAAGCCACAGATGCTGTATTTAGGCTTTGTGAAATAACTCCTCTGTTTATTCTGTGAAAAATAAACACTCATTTCATCTGTCTTAATAAAAAAATTTACTCACTTAGGGCTTTTGCTTTGATTTATGGGGTGTTATTATAGCATTTGTTCTTTAGCATGAACATATAGTTTTGTAGAGTTACTTGTGTGAGTGGTATTACTGCAATCAAAGCAATGAATATGTGTCAGGTTGACTCTTCAGATAAATTATTATAGATTTTTGTATGGGTTTCTTTGTGGTTTGAAAATTATTGTCTCCCACTGCTTAAACAGTGGATGAATTTTGTGATGTCAAGTGCAGGAAGAAAACTGATCTTTACACATTAATGCTCTCTTCAGGTAGACCTAAATGAAAATACACATCTGAGCATATTTAAATGAACTATTGACTGACATTCTCTTCTGTTTCCCACAAACTTTAGCAGGGAGCTGGTTTTTGTGTTGTCAGGTTTGATTAAATTGTGAACAGCAGGTAAAGATGGATGCCATACATTTTAAATTAAGAACAGAATCTCAATTATCTTTAGTCAATTTGGAATAAATCGGTGATCTGAGTTTCAAAGAGTCACATTCATAGAATATCCTGAGTTGGAAGGGACCCACAAAGATCATTGAATCCATCTATTGGCCCAAGACAATCCTAAGAATCACACCATGTGCCTGAGAGCATTGTCCAAACGCTTCTTCAAGTCTGGAAGGCTTGGTGCTGTAATCACTTTCCTGGGGAGCCTGTTCTAAGGCCCAACCACCCTCTGGGTGAAGAATCTTTTCCTAATATGCAAGTTAAATATCTCCTGATAGCTTCACACTGTTCCCTCAGGTTCTATCACAGGTCGTCAGAGAGAAGCATGGTTACGCACATATTCCCAGAATTATAAACAATCTCAAATTTAATTTCTGTTAACAGTTGTTGTGTATTCAGAGCCATTGGTGGTTAATACAATATCTTACTAATTATATCTAAATTATTGTAGTTAGGTGATTCTCATTATATCTGTCAGTTCTGGAGCTGGGAGCAAGTCAGATCTATGAATTCTGGGTGATAGTTATTAGGCTTCAATTATTACTCTTCTTTAAAATGAAATGAGAACAAGGCATGAAGGAACATGTTAGTTAAGTTATCTCATCAGCAAGACATATACAAGAAAGACTGAAGGGGTTTCTGTTGCCAAAAAGACCCCTTTTAATTAAGGAAAAAAAAATCTAATGAGAATCCAGCAATCCCAAATTATGTATCACAATGAAATCCAAAAGAGACAAATTGGTTCACGTAGATCTAGGAGTCAGGAGAAAGAAAAACATCACACACTGTGAATGCAGTAGCAGCATACAGCAGTTTAAACAAGAATGGCCCACTGCCAGCATAGTAAAAATATCTACTTTATGGGATATTCATGCATCTTCAGCTCAAGTACAAATGTGAAAACTAGAAACTGACCAAGTAAACTATTACAGAGGTGTGCAGCCCATTTGTACACAGGACAGTAATTCCAATTCAAATAAAGTTCAGTAGCCAGAGTTGTACAGTGGAATTTGTCTTCCACATCTAAATGAATGGGAAACTGGAGTCTCCAAACAGAGACTAAATCCTGATAATGTATGATCTTGAGAGAACAAGGTAGATGTGGCATTTGCATATGAAATTTGGGTATGCAAGCATTTGCCATCTCCAGCATGATGTCAGCCTATAAAGAGTTATGAAGGTCTTGTAGAGCATTAATGTATTTTTTTTTTTACAAAAAATGAGTCACTGTTGATGAATCTTTGAATAAGATATGGTTGCAAAATGCACTTTTACAGTGACTGAAAATGTTTGCTCTGCTTTAATATGAAGAATGAAACTGTGTTGTGCTACAGTTAAGCATCTGGAGAATATGTAAATGAGACACATCATTGATACCTGGGGCATGGGGCAGTGCCTCCTTAGAGGAGGCATCCTCCTCCTTCATGGATGAATGGCAACCTGGTGGCCAAGGGCTGTTTGGAACAGTGACCCAGATGTCTTTCTGGTATGCAGATATGATTGCAAGTGATATCATCTTACTCCATAAATACTGGACAGCCCAGAGCCCACAGCTCTTCTGCACAGCAGTAGGTTGCACCAGAGAAAGTCTGCTGGAGAAGGAATGCCTCTCAAGGTACTCCTTGAGTCTGAGAGATTCCTTGCTGCAACAGACACTTGTTAAGTGATTAATACCATGCTAAATTTTGAAATCGTAACTAAGTGATATATAGGCTTGATTGCGCATATATAATCCTTTAGACATAAATCACTGACCAAGTCACGGACTGGCAGTGGATCCATCTGCACCTACACTCCGTCCTAAGAAGGAGTTTAGAATTTAAGAGGGTCCTTTCTGAACCGCATGAGTCAATGGAAGGGTCTAGTGACAGTTTTGTCTGACCCTATCCTCTATGCAGTAAGTAATCAAGCTTACCTCACTGTTGACTCTTGTTAAATCACTGTTACATTTACCATTAGACTTTGTTAACTCTCTGTTTTATATGAGTAAAGCATATTGTTGCTTCTCTCTTATGACCAAAATACATGACTCCATCTGCAATGAGGAAACCATATAAAGCTTGGAAAGAACTCACAGAATAACATAAAATAGGAGAAAAAGAACTTTCTTTGTGCACTAAGCAATGCCTAGAGCACATGGAATGAACTAAGATTATTATCACCCATACCTGAATCATGATTTATGAGAAGCAAAAGGACTAATCAGAGCATGCCATGACTGTGTTAAAATGAGAGAAGATAAAAACTCCATAGGTATTGTACATGCTGTGCTTGCAGTGCAGCACACAGCAGGTTAAAATGCCAACATAAATGTGGATCTTCCTATCTTTTTAGATAAATTAGTGTTCCTATTGCAGAAAGAAATTTTAGGCTCAAGGAGAACCAAGTGGTATTATAATCTCAATGAAGTTCTAACAGATTTTTTATCTTCCTTTTGGCTACATATTGCCATTTGAGAAGAAGGGAACGCCATGACAAAGACAATATTGTGGATTCAGAATGCTTCCTGGATAGTTCATTGGCCCTTTTTTGAGGGGGAAACATAGCAATTCTTTATAAGAATGAAAACTTGTATAAATCTTAGTTATACTTTCATTATTGAAACTAACTATGAGTATGTCCATGCCTGTTCTGTAGCCTCTAAATCCTGTATTGACATCTGTATAGAAGTTCTGTTGGTAACTGGAGAAGCTGTAGACCAGAGACTTATTTTTATCTTATGTGTTCAGAAATCTTGATAATTCAAATATATACAGAAAATAATGAATTATTATATATACAATACACCTCAATCCATTGAATTCATTGAGGCCACTTTTCTGAATCATAGTTTAACTCTTCCTCTTAAGCTGCTAAATATTATGTATTGGACAAACACATCTACTGGCAAAAACCAGTACAGATCTACCTTACCAAGAAACCAATATATAAAAGGACTTACTAGTAGCTTTTGTAATATCTAACTTAACTCATTTATTAGATTGTAAATGTTACTAGGCAGCAGAACACTCATCCTGGATTGTCATAATAACTCATTGTTGTTTCAGTTCTGTAAAATCTGTTCATTTTTATTCAATGTTTGCAGTAGGATTTTCTTTCTGAAGGAAATACACATTAGGAACTGTACATATTTTGAAGTAAAAGTTCACAGGATGGAAAACAGTGCAAATGGCAAAACAGTCTTTAGATTTTACCTCATAACACTGTTTTTCTCAGTCTCTTATTTTAATTTTATTACTTGTTTTTTATGGTAGACAGCTTTTAATGCCTTTTTGTCTTAATGTTCAGTGTTTTCATAGAATTGGTCATCTTGAGCAAGCATATTGGCTACTGAAATGCCACTATATTAGCAATCCAGCGGTAAAACTTCAGGGAAAAAATGCCTTGGTATATTACTTGTAATGTGTATTCTGGTACGAGAGCAGAGAACAAATCAGCAGCCTGAGGGATGGGGAGGTATCACACACCCCTAAATGTGAGTAACAACTATTTAAAACACTTGGTAGTGGGTAACAAGTGTAACAACATATCATGTATAGAATATGAAGATATGTAGGTCTGAATTGAAATTGTATGAGAGGTAACTTGAAGTGCAGCACTGGCAGGTGTGGTATTACAAGGATAAAAGAGGGCAGCTAGCAGGAGAGATAATATTTCACACTCAGAATTCTAAATTACCAAGACAGTTTTCTTGTTAGAAAATCCTTAAGTATGTGGATTTATGTGTGCTGTGATTTGGTAGTACACAAATACTCATACTGTATCTGTATATCTTCTAATTGAAATGCACTCACATTGTTAACAAGGATACTTCAGCAGGTTAGGATACTTCACCTGTAGAACTACATAGGGTACACATTTTATGTTAGCATAACAAAGATGATTCTCTCCTCTTCAGAACAGACCTTGCATTGAAGTACATGGCAAGTATTTCTTTACAGCTAGATATCCTCTAGTGCTCTATTTTACAAAAAATGTTTTTGCATTTTGGCCCTTAGGCTCTCAGCAGACATTTGTAGAATGAGGAATACCAAATGTCTGGGTCATACAAAGTTAATAAAAACAGATGCTACTAAGACCTCACTTTATCAGTATATTCAGTGCATCAACTTAAGAACTGGTTTATGTAGTTTCAAGAAGAAGGAAAAGGAAGGAGATAGTGTCAGGATGAAATGAAAAACAGGTATAACTGGGCATAAAATTTGGAAGAGTTACATATGAAAAAAGATGATAAATTGATTCTTTGTATTAAAAATAGTTTGTGTGGAGATCTCTCTATTCCAATAAACATCATGCAGAAACCCATCAAACCTTCATAGGCATAGTGGTATATACTTACCGCATGGTCACATACATGGGGACATCACTTACCTGATTTTTCCAAGTAAAATTGGCTCACTAATGATGAGTACTCAAGGTCAAAGCGAGAAACAAGAATTACGGTGTAATATTAATTAATTGGACATTTCCTGTTAGCATGGTTAGTTCAGGCAGTGGGCAATACGTTTTTCTATTTCTGAGTGTGTAGCAGGAAACACAACATGAGATCTGTTTCATTTTGGTGGGGTTTTTTATTCAGAGGAGGAAGAACAAGGAAGGCAGCTTCTGTCCTTCCTCGTTGCAGCTGTACAGTGATTCTTTGTTATGCGAAATAGCTCTATCTGTTTTCTTTCTGATCTCCTTCTTCTCTGAATACATATGAAGGATAGCATATATATGAAGCACAGTGGCACAGCAAACAGCAGACTAGGAAAGCAACTCCAGTAAAACTAGAGTAAGCGGCTGGCTTCTAGGTTTGAGGTTTTTGGTTTTAAAAAACACCTTTTGTCTGGTCTCGGGGATATGTATTTCTAGCATTGTTTCACCACGGCTAGTTTTTATGTGGGCTTAAATATGAACATGAAGCAACTTTTATTTTATCTTGAAGAAAATCCTCAATGCACAAGTAATGACAATGGAAATGAGACTTAATTTTTTTAAAAGCACAAATTGAAAAGTAACGAAAATGATGACATTGCAAAATTGTTGGAGATTCACTCAACAGCAGGAAGACTTTTTCTCTCTTTTTATCTGTTATCTCTGTGGCTAACATGCTTGTCCTGTCTAAATGTTAAACTTCAATTCTTTTTTCTGTCTGAAGGGATTAAAAGCTGTGTTTCTCATTTTAGTCTAACTACCAGGGTGTGGTCAGCTCTGAAAAAGCACTAGCTTAGTCCTTCCCATTTGAGACATTCTACTGTAAAGTATGCCTGGTTACCAAGGCAGCTATTTTCAACTTACTGAAAAAATGAAAATCAAGAGCATTGTTAATGTTTTCTTGTGGCATAACTGCTTTACTCTCATGTGTTTTGTAGCTGGCTTGAGTTAGACTTACCACATTACTGCTGCAGGGTTTCCCTCCATTTTCTCTCCCCAACAATAACCTGAGCTCCTGCTACTCTTGTGAGGGCACTCATGATTGGTGACAGCTGGAGAAAGGGATGTACTTATTCTTTTATAAAACATCCAGATTTGTTGGCAGCCTGATAAGTAAACTGATGTTGCTCACCACATCAGCTATATTTTCATTATTGCTAAAACTGTGAGGCTTGGGAAAGAAAGGAAGAGTCACTTTTGGTCAGCACTTCTTACCAAAGTCTGAACTGGTAGTGTACCACATACTGCAAGTGTGGCAGTGGCTCGCACCATGAAGTTTCTTACTTTTTAATAGAAGAGTCTCATTTCATGGTTCATGTCTGCAGAACCTGACTCAAATTTAATAGTATCTTTGGAAAGCTAATGTAATATTCTTATGTGAATTTGAATTTCATTGCAAACATTATAATTAAGTACTCTTCATAACTTTTCCTACCTTAATTCCCTTTCTAATTTTATGCTTTACCTTAAATAATGTGCATAGCATGAATCTTTCTTTCTTTCTTCTTCTTTGCTTGCCATCTCCTCCATGTTAAATGTTTTTCTTTTTTTCTTTTTTTCTTTGTCTCACCTCATCTTGCCTCCTTCCCCTCTTCCCCTGCCCTCCCCTTCCTTTCTTCTTTTTCTTTTTCTTTTTTCTTCTTTTTCTTTCTTTTTCTTAACTTGACATAGGGCTCATAGGATTAGCAAGGGTTTGCAAAAACTATACTAATTTCTGAACTTGAAAGGATTAACTCATAGAAGTTTACTATTATATTTAAAGGTTATTCTTCTGAACTTATAAAGCTGATTTGAGGACCTTCTTCAGCACAAACTCTTCCTCAACTTTAATATCTCTTTAGAAATCTAAATCTAAAATCTAAATACTGGCCACAAATATACTGAATATTGAGTATTTCCAAATTAAAAATTCCAGGTATGGTAAGCAAAGAACACAGACACCCATTTGGTCATAATAAATTGGTCTGGTGTGTGGTTCTGGTTGTCTTCTTCATATGGAATCACAGCAGCTGTAGCTACAGAGCTGTTAATATGCTCAAGGTATGAAGGAATCTAAAAAATATGCTAGAGAAAACTGCAGCTCCATCTAAACCAGTATTTCCACTAGTGTTAACTGATACAGTAGCAGTAATTTTAACACACCTTTCCCACTGACAGACTATGCTCTACTCTCCTGAGGAATTCACTGTGAAGAAATTGCTCTGCAAAGATGAACTGAGCTCATCTTTTTGTATTAACTTCTCTGAATTAATTGCCTACTATGCCTCTTCTCTCTAGTACATGTCTTTTTTTCTAGTTAAATATTACTGTTCAAATGTCAGTCTGCCCCTTACTTTATGTTGGTAGCAGCCTCATTATTCACTTAATATCAATCATGGGGGTGAGTCTGAGGTACTTTTGTCTTTTAAATTTTGTGTTCCACTTAAGGAAATCATTGCTTTGTGTTACTGAAATGAAACAGTGCTGGACTCATGAGATCAGTAGCCTTTACTGGACTCTAGTGATTAGTCCACTTACGCAGAGCAACGAGTAAAGGTTTCATACTACTGGCTCTGCCTGAGGCTTCAGGAGTGCAGGTAGGTGGAAGACTTGTGGAAGCAGAGTCCTCATTCCTGCATATATGGTCTTACTGATCCACTTTTATGACAGATCAGTCTTCAGATAATAGGAAACAATTTAAAACCCAACTACTTCCTTTGGAAGGGAGAAAGGATTGAATTTGGAAGTAGTGTGTAGCCATGCCAATGTCTCAAAATGTTGAAGCAAAGCAGCAATAATTAAGGCTTATATAGCTCCAATTGCAATTTTATTTTCAGGGTATAAAAATTGGTATTACAAACCTGAATAGGTGAAATCTCACTAAGACAAAAAGATGAATAAAGTAAGATAAAAATTGCAAACATGAGTGAAAATATACCTTCCTATAGCTGAGAATTAAAAGAATTTTTAAACTAGTGCCAGAAGGTGAGAGGAGAATTTTGAACAGCTTTATTTCCTTTTAATTATTTATCAGAAAAGAAGAAGAAATACATAACAAGCAGATATAACTTTAGAGTACCTCTCACATTTTGATCACCAGGTCATATAGTATGACCCAGAAAAACATGAGAAATAATAATCTGCTGGAGTAAGCTCAAAATACAGATGTATCTACTTAATGTTTTAATTATGATGAAAGTGATGCTTGTTTAGACACTTACCTTTACAAGACTTGACAGTCCTCAGTCTTTACAACAGATCTCTTTGGAGAAGCCCAAGGCTTGTACTACCAGTCCTTCCACTGTGCAGCTCAGACTAAGGTTTTCTTTAATTTCTAGACATGTCAATCAAAAACAATAATAATAAAAAAGTCTGTATGTCCTCTTTGTATTCTTTCTGTCACTTTAGACAACAGAGACACAGTTTAAATCAGCCTGGAATGGTTTGTTCTAGTGATGAAGCCTTTATCAAGATAGGTAAATAGCAGATGTATTGTGGTCCTGGAAATTGGATCTAAGCTAGATGTTGCATTTTGTTTTATTTTGACAATCCCACTCTGGATTGCTATCGAAGTGTGCTGCCTCAGGATGTTAGTTTGTTAAGCTATCTAAGCAGTTCAAACTTAGGCTTCTTTTAAAACATGACATGAGAATCATGAGATGCATGTCGTCCTGTGCCCCTTCCGTTTCCCCGTCCGTGTCGTGTCTGCCCCCAATCTCCGTGCTGAACTAAAGGTAGAGAGATGCCATTTCTACCCATCTTTATGAGGGGAAGGGGATAATCCAGGAGACCACTCTGGTTTATAACGAGAAGGTAAATAAACCTGCAAATAACCTCTTTGCCTTTCCTCGTCCAAGAATTCCATGCGCGATTTGTTATAGTTGCAACATATTGATTTTTAAGGCTATTTCACGGGAAAAGCAGAAACCGGATGAGAGGAGGGGAGGGGGCGAATCCTCTGGCGTGGAGCGCCCTAACCACGCGGCTTTTTCTCACGCAGTCGTTTCCCCCTGCAGAAGCAGCCACCCCTCCCGACACGGCGGGGCCGGGGGCAGCTGCAGGCGCGGGGCAGGCTCTGCCCGTTGTACCCAGGAGGATCCGCACATCCCCAACACCCCGCACATTCCGGCCCCGCTCCCGACTCGGGCTGGGAGGGGCGGCTCGGAGAGGTGACATCATGGGGCGGTGCGGGGGGCGGTGCGGGCGACGGGGCGGGGGTGGTGGCGGTGGCAGTGGCAGTGCCGCGCCGCGCCGGGCGGCGGGATGGGGCGGAGGGCGCATCCCGGCTGGAGCCGGACCCGCCGCCCCGGCACCCGGCTCTGCGAGGCACCTCGTCCTGCCGCTGGTGAGTGCGCAGGGGGCGGCCCGGCCCGGTGGCGGCAGGGCACCTGCTGGGTGTCGGGTACGAGGGCTGCTTTTTTTTTTTTTGTTTG
>JAWWEV010000134.1:32955353-32998824 GCA_035583235.1 Hafferia zeledoni | reverse complement strand
TTTTTTTTTTTTTTTTTTTTTTTTCTCTTTTTAATCCGGGTGCGGGAGTGTGGGTCGGGTTGGTTTGGTCGGTTGGTTTGTTGGTATTTTTTGCTTTGTTGTTGTTTTGGTGTTTTTTGGGAGAAGCGCGCCAGGGCTCGGTGCTGACCGGCCGGTCCCCGCGGCGGGGCGGGCACGGGGCGAGGGTTCCTGGCGCTCCTCGGCTGTTTTGGCCGCTCTGTCGGACCGGCGCTTGGACAGCAGCAGCCTCCGCTACTCCGACCCCTCGGGGCCAATTTCACACTCTCCTCCGCTTAACACCACCATAAATGCCGCTTCAGTGTTTAGGGCTTTCTGAGTAAGTGTGGCAGGTCGCGACAAGAGGGAACATGGGTTTGAAAACCCTGGCGTGGGAACGCAGACGAACCTGGCCTTTGTTTGTAATACAGTGTCAAGTGACTTCTTTTTAGGTTGATGCTGGGTATGTGGGAAGGGGAATAGAAATACCAGCCCTGTGGAAATGTGAACGAAGTTGTTCAGGTTCCCACTGCTGTCAGCATGTCATGGCCAAGGTTCCTCTTAATGTGTCAGATCTCACTTTTCCTCTAACCCAGACTTCTTGGGAGCACAAGCATAAAGTGCCTTCTCCCACTTCTTCCCCATCTTCTTCCTTGTATGTTTCTTTGTATGTGGCTAGGAACGAATTGAAAGGAGGGAAACACAACCTCGTACTGTAATGTGATTTAAATTGTCTTAATTGCCTAATAGAAAGGTAATGAACTGCCCTATATTTCTCTGTGTAAAATGCTACAAAATTCAATTATTGTGTATGGAGATCTGTAAATCTGATAGTTACTGTAGTGCATTTTCTTAAATCCCTGTGACACTGCATGGATTGAAGTAAAAAGACAAACTGATGTACTACCTGAGAGAATGAGCTTATCTTGCAGAACATTTCCTTTTCAATACTGAACAGCTAATATGTACTCCACCACAGTGCTTCATTAAAAAGTTGGGAACTAATTAGCTGTTTGTTACAGCTAGAGTTCCCGGTTTTAATTAGAGTTCCTGTCTTCAAGTTTAAACTGATTAAAGTGGTGCCAATGCCACTGTGGTTATTTTCAGTGTTTGTTTAAAAAAAAAACAAAAAGAAAAGGAAAAAAAATAGTAAATTTAAGCTCATGTTAACTTCATGTTGAAAAACAAGTCCTTCTGTTTGGGTTTTGTCAGTGAGCCTGCTGAGTGTGGGGGGTGAGAAGATGCGTGCTGTGTGTATATTGTATTTGAGAGAAGAAGGTAACTAATTAATGGCAATGAAACTCACAAGTTTGCTGTTCATAGGGTATTGGATTCAATGGGAAACCCACAATTTGAAAAGGAAAACTGTAATGTGTTAAATAACAAAGCAGTGGATAACCTGTGAGGACTCAGGTGAATTTCCTAATGTTCAAACTACATACCAGGGTGTGTTTGGAGACACAGAGATGGTGCTTCCTAATAATGGTAAAAACTCTGCTAGTGTCTAGTATTACTAATCCAAAGTCACATGCAAACTTAAATAAAGCTGTCATAATGGTTAAATATTGCTCTCCATTATGTCCTCTATTAATCTCATGTGCAATGTGCATGTTTCATTCTGCTGAAGAAGAGTTACGTGTGTTAGACTTAAAAAAAACAACAAACAAACCAATGTGTGGCTCATTCATGGGTACCCGGCTATACTTTCAACAACTTCGTCACCATTTTTAGGAGTTTGAGGAGTTTGCAAATTGACAATTCCTGAGGGAGTTGTTATGCTGATTAGACTTGCATAGTGTCTTTATTCTGAATATTTCACAGCATTCTTTATGGGAGGAGTTTAATGTTTTTCTCACACTGATAAGCACTTGTGACATGATTTAGCAGTGGGTGCTTTGAAATAAAAATAATGAAGTTTTCTGAAAAATATACGTTAAATGAATGACACCCTTTTAAGGTGCATGGATTGGACAAACTAGCAGAGCTTGAAACTCTCCTATAGACAGACAGCTGACCTTGACCTTAGCTCTATGAACTTGTTTCATTTCCATGTTTGACCTAGTCAGTACTGTGATAATCCTCATTTTATAACACAAAGTTTTCTTGACTTTTCTGAAATTTCAAGGATATTGCTATTATTATTTCACAGGGCCTGAATTCTGTGCAAAACCCCTTTGTTTGCAAAACCCTTAGTTTTAATTTGATGTTGCTAGAGATTTGCATTTAAGGTGCTTAAATTCTCTATGCTGCCAATGAAACTTACATAGTTGAATCTCTAAGTAATTGTGACTAATTTTTGCATTTTTTTGTTAACTACTGCACACATCAACTAATACGATGTCAGCATGGATAATGAGATACACCGTCATCTATTTTTATATTTGATATGGTATTTCTGTATGTGACTACTGCAATTTTTAATATCCTCAGAGTAACTGTCTGACTTAGACAAATGCCTTTGCTCTTGTGGAGGAAGCAAATTCACTAGGTACACCTATGTGGAAAAATGAAAACATTTATTAGATATTTAGAAGATTTTATTAGCTACACAGTCCTGGGAAACCTCACATATGATCTAAGGACAAAATTCCCCAAGTATGTATTAATAAACTATTAGCATAAAGAGTGTGGAATTGTAGAGTGGTTTGGATTGGAAGGGTATTATCTCGTCAGATCTCGGAAGCTCAGCAGGGTCAGCCCCGGTTAGTACTTGGATGAGAGACCTCCTGGGAATACTGGGGACTGTAGGTTCTAGTCCTGAGGACTTCACTGTCACTGTCCAAGCTTACTTGGCCGCGGCAGATGAACCTTCGGAGTTAAAGGGTGGGGCCAGTTCTGCGCATGCTGTGCCTCACCTAAAAAGCCACTGCGCAGGCTCAAAGGACACACCCACGTGGGTAAAGCCCTTCCCAAAATCTTTGTTCGCAAAGCCTGGCCATGACAATGAGTTCCAACACTTCTGCTGTGGGCAGTGTCATGGGAATTGGAAGTTTCTCTGTAGTCTGTGGAGTTTTATTGGACTGGTCCAACTAGGAGTGGATACATCTAGTGGTAGTCTTTTCCCAAACTATATGCATCCCCTTGTAATTTTTGTTCTTCTGTCCTTTTTCGATTTCCTCTGGTTTTGGCTGCTGCCATATGCCTGTTTGCTGTTTTTGCTGCCTGTTTGCATTGCTTCCTCACCCCTTCTAGGTTTTCAATTTTGATTTTTTGGTGTTGGTTTTTTTTTTGTTTGTTTGTTTTGGTAGGTATATTATACATTCCTTAATCTGGTAGATTTGCTAATTATGTCCCTGCCCATGGCATGGGGCTTGGAACCAGATGATCCACATCCCTTCCAACCTAAATCATTCTATGATTCTATGTAGCATACAAGACAATGAAATTATATGCCTTAAAAAAAATTATGATCTTTTAAGAGAAACAACTTGTTATGTGAAATTAAATCCAGAATAGCCTCATCATCTTAATGGCAGTGCAAATTCAAATAATGACTTAATAGAGGAACTTAAACCTTTAATGTGATGAGAATAACCTTGTTAATTATCAGGGTTAATGAGGTGCATTCCTTTAAAGTGAAGAGAGTGATCACAGGCCAGAAAAAAGGATATCTCTTCTGCTAGATAGTATTTTTCCAATTCATTGGTAATTGAAAAGGGCATTTTGTTTCAGGAATGTATATGATAATACAGTAATTTATATCAGATTCTTTAGGAAAGAGGAATAAGCACCTATTTAAAAAGTAGACTTTATGACCCAACTAAAGCAATATGAAATGGTAAAGTAATTTTTCCCTGGTTTGTGTTTCCATTTTTTTGGCTCAATGCCTTCCCCCTTCTCCCCACACCCCTTCCCCCCCCCCCCCCCCAGTTTCACTGGCAACCAGGCATATGCTGAAACTTAAACCTCATTAATCAGAGTTCCCCAATTTGGAAGTAATAGAGAATTTGACAATATTGCATTATTCAGTGTTGTTTCACAGCTCCCTTGGGTATTTCAATAGTGCTTGTAACTTTCCTTCTGTGGAATGATTTTTGGAGTACAGAGTCATTAAAAGTGCGTTGGGTGATTGTACTGCCACAGTGCTATCCTGTTGGTTTTAGGACAGGTGTGCAAGAGGTCTTATATTGAGTGTATCTTGAGAGGCTTTGGCAGTGCTGAGCTGTGGATGTCTATAAAGTTAATATCAGACGAGGTGACTAGTTTCAATTTTATGGTGAAAATGATACTATGTTTATAGCTTTTTTATAATCTTACAAATTAATGTTTTTGCATAAGGAGTGTGGCTTTCAAAGTGTCAAAAGCATTTCTGGTACCTCGTGTGTAGGAAGAGATTTAATGTTCCTGCCTAGATTTTATCCCATTAATTTTGCTTGTTTGTTACCAGATTTCTTCATAAGAATGTCTTCCAGAATTGACCTATCTATGGCCTATGACATGTGAGCATTCCTGCTTTAGGACAGTGGTGGGAAGTACAGCATAACATGAAACCTTAGCTTGTTAGCTGCTTCCCTGTACAGGCTTGGCTGAACATCATGTTTTGGAGTGAGGTAGAGGGCTGTATTGCATGCTCTGTGTGTCTATCTGTACCGGCAGCACTGAGCAGGTGATGAGAGGCAGTGGTTCTTTCTGAATCAGAAAAAATGTTCTGTGAATATGTGTCTATCCACCCCATATAAGAAACAAGCAAAGAAAGAAAAGCAAGGAAACTGGAGCTAGATGCAGCTGTTACTGGAAGTTTGAAGATAAAATAGAAGGGCAGTTTTGTTCTATGCAAGCTTTTCTTGGTATATTGCACGGCATGGAAGGAAAAGCAGTATTACTGTAGGTTAGCTGTATGCAATCTTGAGAATTTTCTAACTTGTGGAGGATCTAAGGCCATCCATCTGAACTTCCAGAGAGCTAACTTCAACCTCTTCAAAGACCTGCTTAGAGAATTCCCTGGGTTGGGGTTTTAGAAGAGAAGGAGGTCCAAGAGAGCAGGTTAGTATTCAAGCATCACCTCCTCCAAGCACAAGACCTTTATATCCCCATGAGCAAGAAATCAAGGAAAGGGAGTAGGAGATCTGCATTTATGAGCAGGTAGCTCCTAGCAAATCTCCAACGGAAGGAAGACATTTATGGGATATGAAAAAAGGGACAGGCCACATGGGAAGATTGTAGGAACATTGTCAGAGTATGCAGGGATGCAATAAGGAAGGCCAAAGCCCACTTGGAGTTGAGTCTGGCAAGGGATATCAAGGACAACAAGAAGGCCTTTTACAAGTACATCAGCAGCAAAAGAAATATTAGGGAAAATTTTGGGCTGCTGCTGAATCAGATTGGTGTCCTGGTGACAGAAGGCAGAGAAGGTAAAATGCTTTTTTTACCTCAGTCTTTACTGCTGAGACTGGCCCGCAGGAATCCCAGACCTTGGAGGTAAGAGAGGAAGGCTGGAGAAAGGAAGACTTTCCCTCTGGTCATAAAGGGTTGGATTAGATATCAGCTAGGCAGACTTAACACCCATAAATCTAGAGGCCCTGATGGGATGCACTCATTTTTGCTGAGGGAGCTGGCAGATGTTTCTAAGTCACTCTCCGTCATCTTTGAAAAATCATGGAGAATAGGAGAGGTGCTCAATGTCTGGAGGAAAGCCAAAGTTACTCCCACCTTCAAGAAGGGCAAAGAGGACCCAGGAAACTACTGTCCAGTCACCTCCATCCCTGGAAAGGTAATGAAACAGATAATTCTGGAGGTTATCACCAAGCATGTAAAAGAAAAGGTCATCATGAGTAGTCAGCATGGATTCACCAAGAGCATAGCCTTCTATAATGGCATGGCAGCATGGGTTGATGAGGGGAGAGCAGTGAATGTTGTCCACCTTGAGTTCAGCAAGATTTTTGACACTGTCTGCCGTAACATATTCATAGGTAAGCTCAGGAAATACGGGTTGGATGAATGGGCAGAACTATCTGAACGGCAGAGCTTAGAGTGTCGTTATAATGGAGTAGAATCCAGTCAGAGGTCTATAGTTGGTGACTTTTCCCAGGGATCAATACTGGGTCCAGTCTTACTCAATTTATTTATCAACAACATGGACAAAGGAATAGAATGGACCCTTAGCAAGTGCGCTGCTGTTATGAAACTGGGGGTAGTGGCTTATACACCTGATGGCTGCACTACTTCAGCAGGACCTTGATAGGCTGGAGAGTTGGACAGAGAGAAAAATAATGAAGTTCAACAAAGGCAAATGCAGGGTCCTGCACCTGGGAAGGAATAACTCCCAAGAGTTTGGGAGTTGACCTACTAGAGAGCAGCTCTGTGAAGAAAGACTTGGGGGTCTTGGTGGATGACAAGTTGACCATGAGCTGGGAATGTGTCCTCGTGGCCAGGAGGGCCAATGGTATCCTGGGGTACATCAAGAAGCATGTGACTGGCAGGTTGAGGGAGGCGATTCTCCTCTCTGGAAAAGGTTTAGTCAGGGCCACAAAAATGTTCAGGAATCTGGAGCATCTCTTTATGAGGAGAGAGTGAATTAGCTGGTCCTGTTCAGAGAAGACTAAGCAGGGATTTCATGAATACATATAAATATCACAAAGGTGGGTGCCAAGAGGTTGGTGCCAGAGTCTTTTTGGTGGTGCCCAGTGGCAGGACAAGGAGTAATGGCCTTTAATGAAAGCACAAGAAGTTCCACCTCAATGTGAGGGATAGCTTCTTTACATTGAGTGTGGCAAAGCACTGAAACAGGCTGCCCAGGGAGATGATGGAGTCTCCCTCTCTGAAAACATTCAAAACCCACCCAGATGTGTTCCTATGGAAACCTGCTCTAGGTGACCCTGCCTTGGCAGGGGAGTTGAACTGGGTGATCTTTAGAGGTCCCTTTCAACCCTAAGTATTCTGTGGTTCTGTGAAGTAATAGCTTGAAAATTTTATAAAATGTGAAACAATTGTTAAAACTTCATCTTAGTCATTGAGTGCATTTTTGCAAAGGCGAATCTGCATGATCTCAAGTTGACTTTGTTTCATTTATAGCAGTGTGGTTGTGCTTTGCAGACAAAATTAAGTAGTCCAAACCCTCAAACTTTAGTAGAATAAAATACACAATTCAAGTCTGGAAGATTTAGAAGGGTATGATGTCTTGGGAATGTTTCTACAATTGCCTACCAGCAACTGAAATCAAAGTTTGATCTATTTGTACCTCCAAATTGACTTTCAGGCAGACAAAATTAGATGTCAAATGTGATTTTTGCAAGAAGGATATGTTAAATTTGCCTGTATTAAAATAGTGGGCAATATGGGACATGGTGGAAAATGTGGGGTACAAAATACTTTATAACACTGAGTAGTTTTAAGTACTTCTGATCTCTTCAGCAGGGGAGTTTGGCAATCTAAAAATCAGAAGCTTGTTTCATTTGCAATTCAGAATAACATTCTTCTTTGTCTATTTAGTGAAAAAGTAAGTTCTTTAAATAAAGTAGTGGTCACTGACTGATTTTCTTGTAAGGCTTTCTATTTTTCTCATAGGAACAGCTTCTCTATTCTTTTTTGATGTTTTTATAAGTATTGCAATTAACTGCTCCTTTGTATTGCGTTTTTTTTTTTTTTTTCATGTTCACAGCTATAGAGGGGACACGCTGGGGAAGGGAAATAGCACCATGGTTCTGCAGGAACTTGTGGAAATATAATCATCATGGCATTGTATGGTTAGGTCTCCCAGTGAGGAGATGTAGGGGCAACTTCTGTGCATGTCCAAGTTGTTTTGGTTGTGCTTCATCACTGAGTGAAAATGTATTTGAGGTCAGTAGCATACTAGTCCCTGTTTTCTAGTTTCTGCCTATTAGCTCTCTAAAGCAGAGAAGAGATTCCAAACAGAAGCACTGTGAGGGAAAGCCAGGCTGTCTTTGCAGTCATGGGAGCAATTCCTTGGTCTCCATAGAGTGTAGTTTACATTGTGATGGCTTGATGACTGCAGGTCTCATGGCAGATATGGTTCTCCCTCCTTTCTCCAAAGTCATCTTCTCTGGAGTCTTTGCCAGAAGGGGAAAAAAGTACCAATCATGTTATGGAAGAAAGAGACTTCTTTAGCATGGAGGAGAAGTTCAAAGATGAAGCCAGTTATTGCTTCAGAAGTGAAATTCATGTAACATGAGCCAAGTTAGGTATATAACTAACCTAAGGGACAAAACTCGGGCATGAGATAAAGTAGTAATTAAATAAGAACTAACATAAGATTTCTAGCCAATGAAGATGTGAACTTTTGGAGCTGTCATCTCACAGGACAAGCGTGTACATGTGTTCCATTCTGTCTACAACTTCCTTGTGAGGGGAAGCAGAAGGAGGAGCAGGCACTGATCTCTTCTGTATGGTGACCAATGACAAGACTGAAGGGAATGGCCAGAAGTTGTGTCACGAAAGCTTTAGGTTACATATTAGGAAAAGGATTTTCACCCACAGGGTGGTTGGGCACTGGAACAAGTTCCCCAGGGAAGTGATCACAGCACCAAGACTTCCAGAGTTTGAGAAGTGTTTGGACAATGCTCTCAGGCACATGATATGTCTCTTGGAGATGGTCCAGTTCAGGGCTTAGAGTTGGACTTGATGATCCTTGTGGGTCCCTTCCAGCTCAGGATATTCTATGATTCCATTTGGTCAAAGTTTTAAGGGGAAGCTCATGTCTGGTGTAAGACATTGTAGGACTTAAATGTGGTGAAGGAAGGCTGGAACAATAATGTGGACTGCAGCATTAATCCTGGTGTATTCCTGCCAACCATCAGCTGGAGCCCCTTTCTGTAGCAGACGGACATGGGATGAATTCCAGATCTCTGATTTTCAGAGTTGTCTGAGTGTAGAGGCAGTTGCAGTGCTCTCTGTTGCTCTGCTGTTTAAGGACCTTGATGCCATCAAGTGGAGTAAGGGAAAACCCTGCTCAGAAATAGGCTACAGGGTAAAAGTCCCATGGGCTAGCACAAAGTAATGTGCACCAGGATGAAATCTAATCATACTTCCCTGGTCTTGGGCTGTCATAAGAAAGGGAAGACCGTGGTTCCCAAGGGTCGACCTTGTGCTTCAACATTTCCAATATATAAAACTGGCATCAGGCAATGTGACCAGTCCTTGCCTTGTAATCTATGAATGCAGATACATTCCTGTCCTGGCTTGTGGTGGATAATGTACTGCTTTACCTCATTGCTGCTTCAGGCTCAGAGGGTCTTTGCTGCTTGTTTGGAGAGAAGCATAAAGCATGGCTTCTGAGTGCAAACCCCCTTCAAAAGATGTCTGCTATATCCTCACAGGGGTGTGATCTCTTCTATTTAAAGTCTTTCAGCCAAGTGCAGCTAAGCACAGGTCAGCTAATGAGACTGAGTTGTTTCCCTGGTGAGTAGTAGTAATTTCAGTGCCATGTAGAAAATTTCTCTATGTAGTGACAGTATCAAATTGTCCTTCTCTATGGTAGCTCTATTTGTGGGTAAATGGGCATTAAAGAATCAGGTGATGGGTATGAGTTTTCGTGAAGAGAGATGCCCTTTCATAAAGCTGATAAACATAACTCTATTGGATTGAAAATGCTTACTATAATTCTGCCTTGTTGTACAGTACCATCTTAAAAATCAAACAGTAAAATCAGTGCCTTAGCTCAGTGGAAGTCCTAACAGATGTTATGAGGTATTGGCTGGAAGGTGGCATACCTGCAAAAAAAGCCAAATTAATTCCATCTCCACACGCCTCTCAAATGCTGGTCTTCACAGCTGGTGGGATGCAGTGTTCCAGTGGAGCTGAGAGAAAGGGACTGACTGTCCATTGGAGGCAAAGTACTTCAAAAAGATAATAGCTCTTTGTTAGATTCCTGCTAGAGTGAAGAACTGAACTCAACTTAGCAATTTTATATGGGTATACTGAAGTAGGTAAGGTTGGCAACTTAAAGTAGAGATGAGCCTGAGAAATCAAATTTTGTTCTGCAACCACAAACATGGGAGGGGGGGAAAAGAAATAGATAAGCCTTGAGTGGTTTCTTGGTAAGTTTATTATATGAACTGTCTTGCACTTTGTGAGTAACTTTCTTCTGAATTTTTTGAGTCTTGAACAGCATTCATAGTATAGTTTGCTGATTTCATTCTTTCCTTTCTGTGAAAAAACTTCAATGCAGATCCTGTTCAGTCAGTAAGTGTTTGAAAATAGCCATATTTTATTTAAGTTAGAAGAAGAGGACTTCGAATACATGTGTTTTGCTTTGAAAGAGAGTGATGTTACAAAGAATGGATTTTGGCAAGTGGCAAGAACTCTGAAAAGAAATGACAGAATGTGTAAGGGGCAGTTTTTATTCCTACTGATGGGTGGTTGAGAAATTTGAGAAATTTCAAGAGGAAATGATAAAAAGAATTTTCTGGAGAGGAAGAGAAAGGTAAGATTACTGAAAATGGAGAAAGGCCTAAGCAACCTAGAGGAAAACAAACTGCTAAAATCTGAGATGGTGTAGAGTGGAAGTGAATAGGAGAGAAAATATCTGTGATAAGCGAAGATTGATAGAAGTGGGTGAAATGATCTGAGTGGAAAAGTAGTGGAAAAAGGAATAGAATTGAGATATGGAATGAGGGATGATGATCACTGTGTGTGGAATAGGAAAAGAAAATATTGTTGTAAATATGTGCTGTGTTTAAAACTTCCAAAACCTTCTCTTCCCTTGTGCTAGGTGAAAATATTGCATTAATTCTGAGAGAGGTGGGACTGCCACAGCTCCATGCCCTGGTTCCAACCAGCCATCAGACTGAACACATATTCCCACTACACATGCACACAGGCAAATGTTCTCCCGCACCCGCTCCAGGTGCTGCGCTGCAGACACAGGTTCCCATGACCTGGCCCAGACTGACCCTTGCAGCCACTTGCCCCAATCTCTGGGGGCTGGCAGTCTCACCCCAGTTGCTACACTCAGACCCCTGTGCACACACAGAGAATGAACAGAGCCACACACCCTGAAAAGAGCTAGAAAGGATTTAATGATAGGACAGACTGCACTGATTGGGGCAGCGCATGACCAGGCGAGTGAACCAACAAGCAAAATATTTGCATGCAACTGGCCCTTTTTATTTACTTACTCCTCTGTTTTCTCATACTCGTTCCTCCCCAAATCATGTAAATTCATCCCTGTTCCTGCCTTTGGTTCCTCATGTAGACATTCCATAGCAAGTCCTCTGCAATGCCTAAATGCCCTTCCCCTACATCTCATAATGTGTCCCACACCCCTGGGCACTCACATGGTGGGTTTAACACCTGGACAGTGTGACTGAGGATCTGTCACAGTCCTCTGAAGAGACTGGATGGAGCCTCCCTTCCTTCAAGTCCCTAATTTGTGTTCCTGCTTGTCATTCTGCAGCCTTGTGGTCCTTGGAGCTTGTAGAGATGGGCTAACTGCTCCTGTGGCAGACCTGAGAGAAGATGCACAAGGTTATTTATGTTCCCCCACCTGCCACTGCCTCTCTTTGCTCCTTTGTAGGGGTGCAGATGAGCTTTTATCGTATAGTCTAGACATATACAACCATCTTAATTTGCAATGGGAATTTTAAAGACTAAAATTACGATAAAAATATTTTGTTAAATAATATGTAGGAGTGAAATATATGTAATTGTTTTAGGGCACATGCTTGCTGCTTCTTTGTTTGGCTTTATGCTATGGAATACAAATTGTATAACCTGCAAAATCTAGTCAAATAAGATTTTTATATTAAAACCTGAAAGGGATTATTCTCTGGTTAAAGGCTAGTCAGTAACAATAAGCTAAAGTATGGTTTATAGCATTACTTAAACATGTGTGAGGAATCCAGGTAATGGTAATTGTTAAAAAACAAAAACCAAGGAAGTGCTTTTGATTGCATGTGGTGATGTTGTACCTAGTGGAATTTAACTAATTTTTTTCCCCAGAATTGCCACCAGCATTTCTGTATATGTGTTTCAGAACTTAGGCTACTTCTAAAGGCTGTAACTATCGTAATTACTTCTTTTTAAACCATGGGTAAACATATGTGTGCTCTGCAAAGCTGTCATAAAGATACACTTGAACTCATGAGAGAATCATTGTGTTCATCATTGGTACTGGGTTTTCAGTACCTTAGGACTGGAGACTGGAGCATGCCCAGAGAAACTATGAAGCTGAGTTAGACCTTGCAAAAAGGGTATTGGAGTAAGGAGCACAAAGTTCATCACATATGTTTCCAAGAGTGGGAATGGGAAACATTAAAAGTCTAGGTTTGTCTAAAAACTTTACTGTGTGCCATGTTTTACACAAGTTACTCATCTACAGAAAAAGAGATAGAAGTATGGAAATGGAAATTAACTTAGAATCTGAGTGCAGATTGTGTGGGAAGTGGGGTGGTCAGCTAATTAGGCAATAACAGGGCAGTGCATTTTTTTTTTTTAAGGGAGAAAAGCTAATCCAGGGAACTGCAGGATTATGGTTTTGACGTCAGTGTTAATCAAGTTCTTAAATTGCTTTTGTAGGAAGGGATATTTCTGTGCATAATAATAAAAGAAAATTAGAAAAAGGTATTAGGAATTTACCAAGAAGACTGATACTATAAAGAAGTGTGACTGGCTAAAGACCTCTTTGCCTCAGCTGTGCTTATAGAGCTGTCTTTATAGATAAACTGTAAATAAGGTTTTTCGTGTTTGTTTTTTTTTTTTTTTTTAAGATTGATTTTGTTGTTAAGAAGGAAAATGTAGTGTAAACTTTTTTTGACTCATATCATGGTCATTCTTTGGAAGCTTGACTTCTTTGGTAAGGTTAAATTTATAGGGTAAGTACTCTGTGAATGTGTGGGAATAGTCAGACCCAAAGAATTTCTTGGAATGAGGCAATGCTGATAGAAGAGCAGGTAACCATATTGGCTGTGTATAAATTTTTCTCTAGAAAATTAGAGTAGGATTTCTAATCAATAGAATAGCCTCCCAATTGAAGGTATTTTATATCAAACCAAATCGTACTGCCTTAGAGTCTAAGATTTATGAAGAATTTTTCATAAAAATCATGAGAATGCCTATCAGAGCAAGGAACTAAATTCATGGAGCAAGGGAACTCTTCTCTGTAGTTTTTTCTGAAGTAAAGTTCAGATAAAGTGAACCAATATCTTAAAAGCGTATTTGACAGCAGATGTGACTCTCTGTCCATGGTGGTGTGGAGAAGAGTTTTTCAAACAGAAGCAACCAGTTTCAACAAGTACAACAAAGGTAAAACAATGTGGCAGTAACAACATTTTCCCTAGAAAGGCAACGGAAATTTCAACATGTAGAAATGTTAAATTGCTAAAAAACCCCCCCAAACTCAAAAACTACAAAGGAGTTTTCTTGGATAAAATGCAGAAATAGATAGTTGAAGTTAAGAATGTGATGAATACTCTTTACCCTAATAATCTATTTAAAGTCAGCTTTTCTTGATATATGACTTTGGTCATTGTTACTTAGGCCTTTTGCTGGTCTTTAAACTCACTGTGTGATGTCTGCCAGACTTTTGAGAGGAAATTTTTGAAGGTTTCAGCAGGGTTAGTGAGTTGAGCTGGGGGGGCAAAGATAACAGTCAAATGCAGTTGAAAACTTGCATACACTGATGCTTCAGGATAGCGGCCTTGAAACAGAATAGATTGATTGTTGTCCAAGGAATGAGTTTCTCTCCTTCAGAAGATTTAACTGCTTTTCAAAAATATTAGACCTCAACACCTATTTCTATGCTAGGAAGACCTAGACTTTATTGTCTAAAACCTCTGTAAAATTTGATGGCTGGGCCAAAGCAGGATTACTTTGAAATCACAAATGTGAGTCATTTGGGCTGTGAGAGATGAGGGTGTGAGCAGCCCAGCTGACACTTGCTGTCTGCTGTCCAGGAGCTCTGGAAGAGAAAGCTGCTTAGAAGTAAGAATACTGTGCAAGCAAAACTAGGAGAAAATCACAGGGAAGGGAACAAACCCAGAGAGATGAATACTTGAAACCTGAGAAGTCAAACTATAGGGTGGGAAAGTTATACCCAGTCTAGGCTAGAAAAATAATGTGCTAAAACATAAGAATTGATCTGGTAGGACATGATTCCAGATAAGGGTACTAATGAGGGAGAATGATAAAGAGTTAGTTTATGAGAACATCAGCTCAACACAGCATGGTGTGGTTTGACATGGTGAAAGGAGACAGGCAGGTGTGCCCAACTGAAGCTGAGTTGAGGTGCAGATGAAATGTCCCATTGATTTGAGTTCTTGATCACACAGGTGATACCACCTCAGCACTGTTACCTACTTTGGCTATTACAGCAGACTCTGCTTGCTCTGCAGGTTTCATTGGTGTGTGAGAGTATGTATTGCAGCTGCATATAATACCTTTTTCCATACTTTCTGTCCCCTTTTCATAAAACTGTTGCTCAAAATTCTGATGTGCTGGGGATAAATCAGAGCTGTATGACATTTTTATCTGTAGAGCTCTAACCTCATTTTATAGTGCATGGTGAATACACAGTAGGAAAGAAATGTTTTCTGTAGTTAGGCAGCTAAATGTTACCTTGGAGATATGGCATATATCCTTTTCTACCCACATAGGTCTTGTTTGATGCTAGACCTGTTTTTTATATTTTAAATTTTTTTTTTTCTTTTTTAATTTGGAAATGTATATTTTCACTGTGTCATTCTTTTCCCTTCCTGGTTACCTGATCTGAAAGTCGGGATCTAATCTGCAGATAAATTAGATGATTACTTCTGAAGCCAAAAGAATTTTAGTGCTTGCTTGCTGTAGAGGCTGTACAGCTCTACCTGTTAGTGTCTGGAGATATTTCTGAGGCAGGTGTCATGCCTGCATTTAATAACGTTCAGTATTATTCAGGAAATGACATTACATTATCATGGATACCTTTTGGTTTAACAGATTTGTAAAAGAGATTTCTGCCTTCCCTTTAAATAGTTTAGCCTCAGATCTAGCTTCCTACTTAAATATTACTGGGGAGTAGTATGAAGCTTGCTCCAGTTCTCCTTCTGCTTTGCTGTGTAGTGTTATGGTCTCCCTCGGAATGCAGCTGTACGAGTTGTGCTTTTATTCCCTTGAAATAGCCATTGCAGAATGGGAAGGTTGTCCATGCTTTAATGCTGTGTTGAGTGTGCAGTTCCATAATGGTGCTTCATGCATTATGATGTCTATAATTCCTTGTGCAATCATCACAGCTATTGTGCATGACTTTAAATGCACAGACAGAATGCGGATGCTTTACTGGAAATGGAAAGAATGTCCTATTTTTTCCCCTGCAGATATTAAGTTTTCCACTTCACCTTTAGTTAAATAAGAATTCATTTTTGGACTAATAATAGGATAGTTTCTTGATTTCGTTAAAGAACAAATAATGTAATAGACATCTCAGAACATGATCATTAAAACTGTCTGAGGGAAAGGTTTGCTTTCTCAATGTTATTAACAAAAAAAAAAAAGGAATAAAAATAATGTTTAAAGTATAATTAATATCCTGTGTGTTGTTTGCATTTTAGAGTGATTTAAATCGTTTGCCAAAAGGGGAATGCCAGGAAATAAAAGATGGTGGCTTGCAAAATTGACAGAGAAACTAGGCAACTTTTGGTGGTGTTTAAATGGAAGTGTTCAAATAGAGCAACAGTCAACCTGACTCTGTCCCTCAACTTTACAGAAATACAAATGGATTGACTGTTAACATCTAACCAGCTAAAAACTTGTCCTATACTTTCTTAAGCTATTTGTAATGTGATTTTTAAAGGAAGTGTTTTAAAAAATAATTGGATAAGTTTGTAATTAAGAGACCAAAGGATAATGGGGGCTTAATTGCCTAGGTTATAAGGTGACCAGATGGAATAACATATATCTTCCCTAAACATGCACATTTAACTTACAATTTATAAACCTTTTTTTTCCTTTGACATTAAAAAACCTGCACAACTGTGGTTATCCACTTCTCATCTACCTTCACCTCCTGCCCTTGACCCAGCCTTGCTAGAATGATTTCTGCAGCTTGTGTTGCATAAAATAGTGTTAAGCAATGGTTATTATAAAGCCAGGAAGCCTAATGAAATATTTACATGGACACTTAACTAAACTTTAAGATTGAACAGACCACTTGCTCTGCAACTGAAATAGAGCACTGTTGCTTTCAAAACTAGTTAGTTACTGAAGGCCAAGGAAAGATGCTGGATAGAGCTCTGGGAAAGCAGTTTTCTCATCCCATTAATTCTTTTAAACGTTAAAAAAAATTACTTGGCAAGTCCAAAGGCTTTTAGGGAAAAAAGAAGAATGGAGGTGGGGATGAGGAAGAAGAGGAACAGAAAGAGAAACTAGCAAAGAAATGCAGTTTAGAGTAGCATTCAAAAGTGCGTTCTCTTAAAAAGGTCATATCTTTTGCGCTTCCACCTTATTTTAATAATTGGCTGGTTTAACACATTGTTCTTCTCCCCATATTGAGAGCTATTTGTTCTCTGTCTTCAGTTCAGAAGCTACATAATGCTCTGTTACTGTGACCATTACCCAATTCACTGGCTCTTTTTCATAAGTCTGATTAGCAAAAACACAGCTAGTGCTGGCTCTGGAGCAGTTTGTGTGTACTCATCCATTTAGATGTTTTTTGTGTTGAGAGCCATGTGCTAAACTGAGGTAGACCTTAGCCATTGCTGTGATCAGGAATATCACTGGTTTAACTGCTGGGATCTTCCAGTTATAAAAATCTAGGAGTTGACAGGCATATCAAAATATTTTTGACTGTATGTGTTCCAGCAAGGACTTTATCTGAGTGAAATAGATACATCTTTCAAGTATAACATCAGATAGCAACTAAATGCAACATTTTGCCTTGCAGGGGTAAGGGTTCCTTGTCAGACGCAGTTGCTACCCTTCCATTTTTGCATTTAAAATTGTTACCAAGTTTGTTCAGTCTGTGACAGTGGTTATGGCCTTTTCTCTGTGCTTGTGTCTAGAACAAGATGAAATGAGATACAGGGAGTCAGAAGTCAATGCTGTTTCAACAGCTTTCATACAACATGTACTCATTTCTTTGTAAGTTCACCTGCTCAGACAGGCAGTGAAGGAAAGACTGTAGCTTCAAAATCTGAATAGTCAATGGCTTGAAAGAATACAAAGAATTTAATACCCAGATATCCACCCCTGACAAATAACCGTTAAGCAGTAGATACGGGATTACAAACAAACTTAAAAATTCTTGTCTTCACTGGTACTAGCCACTTCTGTTGTGAACGTGAAAATAAAATATATATTTTTTTTTGGCAAAGTGGAAGTAATTGTTGTCAACTGGACCTGAGAGGGTTGATCTTTTTCATAGGTAAGGAATGTAAAATATCCTCCTGCTAGGTTAAATTTTTTTTTTTTTTTTTAATGCTGAAGCAACAAAGAACATACTTTCTGGTTTTTCAATTAGGTGACAGCTACTCCTACTGTCATACATTACTTATTAGTACCACATATTGCAGGAATTATATGATAGTAGTAACCATGGGGGAAGGGTTATCTGTTATACTCTGCAGGAGGGTACAAGTCTGTCAGTGCTATAAGTGGCTACTCTTTTTTGGTGGACAATTGGAACATCTTGACCACACAAATACACCAGGCCATAATTAGAATGTTTCCTGACTTGAACTTCATGATGCTGAAAAAGTGAATACTCTGCCACAGCTTCCATTACTACAGTGCTAAGCAAGGTTTGGTTTTGACAATGCTCAAGTTGAGCTAACTTACTGCTTATTTTTGGTGTAATATTCAAATTGTTAGCTATGAAGCAATTTTCTCTGGCTTTCAGTCAACATTTTAAGCACAGGCTTTGTGTTTTGTCCTATAACAAATGCTGCAAGGATTGCAGAACTGGCTGGTACTGCAAGTACTTGGTAATAGCAGAGGCCATTTCAGGTAGCAAAACATTTGGCAATTGTGAGCTTTTCTGCCGGGAAACATGGCTTACATTCAATTAGGGAATGTTCTGTAACAAGAATGCTCTGAATACTTTTATTTCTAGATTGGAAATTGTTTGACTGACACCATACCTTGTAAAGAAAGCAATAAAAAATGATTAGAGGTTTTTTGAAAGTCTTAACTAGAGCTGGTGGTCTAATTCCCTTTCTGCACATCATTTGTTTACTTACGGGAGCATTTTAGAATCAATTTGATGTTCATTGAGACCTTCCTACTTTTGCCTTTATTCTCTGTTTCATCTTTCTCCAGTTATTTTGGCTCAGAAGATATCTTCAAACTATGTCCTCTTTCCTAACTTTCTTTGTTTACATACTGTATAGTAGTTAATTCTGTTTGTTGAGAACATGAGATCTCAGATTAAATGTGAAGCTTGTTAGCTGTTGGAAGTATACACAGTTGATAAACACTTATTGCACAGAATGCCAAAAACATTTTCTTTAGGGAAAAGGATTCCTTACCTACATACCGGTGTCAGTGTTGTGGAAAGTTCTGAGCACCTAGTGCGCTCTCTGGTTCATGGCCAAAACCAAGACAGAGGAGACAAATGTGTAAAGGCAGGAAGTGAAGGTATTCTTTATGAGTCAAAATATAAGCTGTTAGCCATAAAGATACTATGTGTTGGTATTTAATTATTCCTTGGAAACATTCCCATATGGTAAGTAGTCATAATGAAAGACCAAAACCTACAATTTATGAGATAATGGAGAATGGTCTTTGCAAATGGATATCAAGAAAAGAGAATTTAAATAAACCAGCCTCCTGGGCTTGCACTGAACAACTCCAATAATCACACCATATGCCTGAGAGAATTGTCTAGATGCTGGTTTTGATGGTCATCAGCTTTTGGCTTCTTGGCTGGAATTTCCAACAATGACAGTTCATGCTGTTTGTGGTGGCTTGGCTTACCTTTGCTGACCTTTTTTAGAGATCTGTCACAGAAATATCAAGGTTGGTATGAATGAGGTAGAAATGGTATGTTTAGCCACCAGAAATAGCAGAAGGGTTAAAAGGAAGGCCTGTGATAATAAAGAGCAGCTGTCTAAGAATGCAGCTCCCAGGTCACTGTTCCCAGGTGTAAGACTGAGGAATGTTTAATTCATGTCAAGACTAGAATGCCTGCCCTCTGGAAGAGCAAGTGTCTTGTCAGTGAAAGCTTATTATGTGTACTAATACTTTTCCTACATGCCCAACAGAATAACAGGCTATAAACGATATTTCAAATGAAGAAAAACAGTAGGAAACAACCTGACCTAAGATTTATGGAGAGTGAGGTAAGTAGAACTTTGGTGTGGAGAACCACCTGACAATGGGTCCTGGGTCCTAAACACTATGAAGATCTATCCAAGAACTAGTTTGTTATTTCCAGTCAAAATAAACCCAGAAATATAGTGAATACTTGATACCTGGTGCCTCTTGTCCTTTTTGTCATATACAGGTGATGCTGACGTCTGGATAGATGTGCCACTTGTGTATAGGTGAGTTTGAGTTAAGAGTGAATGAAATCTCTGGAAGGATGAGTATGAGTGGAATATTTTCAAATAATGTCTTCTTTTATAAGATCTGATGTAGAAATTTGCTGCAGTAACTTTCCCTACTACCAATTTCATGCTGAAATAAAACCACTGTCCAGTCATAGATTGGAACATAGATTTCCTTGTTAACATGAGATCTGTTGGTAGGGTTAGGAAGTGTCAAAGGAAGAAACAGGCTAAACGAATTTATGGTTTTAGAAAAGTCTTGTGTATCACCTGAGTACTAGAATTTAAGTCATACATGAAGAGCAGGTCAGAGGGGAAAGAAAAAGGCTGGACAGGGTTTGTTACTGAGTATCTTGTATTAGTTAGACAATTTATTTTTAATATAAACTTTTGTTTTTATTGTAACATATCAACATTATCAATAATAGTAAATTGTTTAACTTAATTTTTAAAATAATGATATTGATGTATCAACACCACTAATAATAATAATTTTTAATACAGGCATTTTTGAATGGTTATACACGATCCTCAAAGGCACCAGCATCCTTTGATGTGATTAAGAAATCTTGGGAGTGCAGGAGGCTGTTTGACCTTTGTTCTCCTTGGGTATTTCAACACCAAAATGTGACATTATCACAGTTGTGTTCCCTTTTTTCTTAAGAGATGTGTTATCACTTAATATTACCTTCAGAGGGGATAATAAGCAGAAAATATAGAGAACAAATAGCAGGCAACAAGAGGAAAGTATTTTTATAGAGTTCAAGCAGTTGTCAGGAACATGCTTGGTAAGGAAGAGGTATTTTGCAAGCCAGAAGAATAGCTGTGTGGCACATGCTATATTTTTGTGAACTGCCTTTTCAGTCTGAAGAATGTAACATGAGTTATATTCACTGTATGTTCAAGCTTATGCAGCAAACCAGTGGGAAAGACTACGTAACAGACAAATAGACTTACAGCCTA
Organism: Hafferia zeledoni; assembly: GCA_035583235.1. Lineage (NCBI taxonomy): Eukaryota > Metazoa > Chordata > Aves > Passeriformes > Thamnophilidae > Hafferia > Hafferia zeledoni. Next base: position 32,978,452 of record JAWWEV010000134.1, on the reverse strand, counting down.
GCAGTTTTGTTTAGGTTATTTGCAGGATGTGTTGCTATTTACATGTTGTTTGTTTTTGTATCTTTTTTTTGATGTTTACAACATGGTAATCTTTGTGCCTTGTATATAGTGTAATTAACTCCCTAGAGTGAAAGGGGGAAATTCTTGGATATACTACTTGATAAAAGCTATGCAAGCCAGTAGGATGAGTAGAAGGAGAAACAGCAAAGTACCTGATGGCTTCCATGTGTCCTTATGGCTTGGCTGGTAAGGACCTATGTTGTTAAATTGAGCACTGCTCTTAAAGCAACCCCCCAAACTTTTCTTATCTTGTTCTCTAATCTTTATTGGAAGCCTTTAAAGTAATTAGGAATTTCGTTTTGGCTTTTTGAGAAAAAAAAATCATAATTCATTAAACTTCATGGATAATGATACTGAGTTGCAGACATAATGATTTGTTTTAAGACATCTTTTCCTAAATGATATTGTAGCAAACCTGTGGCTTGTTTCCTGTGCTCTTTTTAAAGTGACACCATTGAAGTCTGTGCAGTAATTTCACTGTATTAATACTTTATTTGGATTTTATTTTGAACACAGATGGTTTGGATTTCTTAATTTCTGCAGAGGAGTGTAGCTGAATCAATAATTGGGGAGTAGCAAGAAGATAATGCTTTATTTCATGCTTACTGAAGTGGTGCCTCAGGTGAAACCATTGTCTTTAATTTGCCTGTCAAAAGAAGTGGTGTGTTAGAAGGGTTAACCTTTGACTTAAACCTAGAACTAAAGTCTGTCTAATGAAAAAGCCGCAAGAAATGAAAGGTCATACAAAATGTGATGAATTTTTTAACTCCTCAAGAACGATTTCTCTAAGTATTGCAATTCCCTTCTGATTTGCCTAACCAGAGAGACTTTTCTGTCACTGTTCACTGAACACAGTTTTACTTTTACTCATCATCTCTATGCAAATATAAAAATTCTAAGCAAAATATGGCTTATGAAAAGTCTAAACAAATGGTGTGTTCGATTCCTGATGAAATATGTCAAATTGGGTCAAAAATTTTATCAGCCTGAATCAATTCAGTAGCAGCTGACCTTGTATATATTATTTTCCTTTCTGTTTCTTAGCAACAGCAAACTTTTGTTCAGGATGGCTACTTAATATCCTATTATGTTTTGCAAGCTTTTATACCTAAGGAAGAACAGATGGTCTGAGGAAATTTTATTTGTAGCAATCAAGATAGGAAATATCTATGGATAATTTTTTTCCCATGTTATTGTCCTGCACATATGTAGTATTTCCAAGGTGGTTGTAAAAAATGTCCGTCAGGAACAAAGAATAAAAATAACAGTCTTCAGATGCTATAGGTTTTTTGTTTGGTTGGTTGAGATTTTGTGTGTGTGTGGTTGTTTTTCTTTTTTAAATGCATGATGCATAAAAAATGTGCACTGTTACATCTGTGATTGTTTTCATAATCCGAAGTGGGAGAATATGTATAATTATATTCTATACTAAGTTGTACTTGAATAAATGAAGACAGCACTATCTACAGGGTGATTTTGTTCACTGGCATTTGCTTACTTACTCTAAAAATCTATCATGTAAAGTGGTTTCCTTTCTCTTCGTACAGATTCCAAAGGTTCTTTATATTTCAGTGTGAAGAATCTTTTGAAAGTTTACTTTTATGTGACTTAGTGTTCACATAAATATTTTTAATCTGTAGCTTTCAAACACCATTTCGTAACATAGAAGAAATAATCTTGGGTTTTTTTCTAGTGGTGTGAAACTTCTTACTTCCAGAGAAGCAAGTTGAGTGCTTGATTTTTTTTCTGCATTAACTAAAATAAGTACATCAGCCTTGATTATGACTTTATTACAGCCACTTGTGAATAAGAGAATAAGAAGATGTGTTGTCTTCCAATTCTTTGTCAAAGTGCTGTGTAGTACCTTTCCTTCCTTGCTCCTGAAGCTCTTCACACAAAGAGAAGTAGCTTGCCTTGTTGGCTTAAGAATTATTCCGTAATGATGCTCATAAATGCCTGACAGTGAAGGTGTCTGGTTTTCAGTGATTTTCGGTTTGTAAAGGAGACAGTTCTTGGCATGCAAGTCCTGATCAGCAGGTACAGCTCTTTTAGCTTTATAGTGTTATATGAGACTGTCTTCCATCATGCAACTTCCTCGATATCCTGTGTCTCTGTTGCCATATTTCTATGTTGTCATAGGCTGTCATGGTTTAGGAATGGCACTCCCTAATTCAGTGCCTGCTCCCCGCCGAGACTCTCCCAACCAGATACCACTCCCTCACTCCCCTCCCTTCCACTCTCCCTTCCCACTCCAGGGTTGGAGTTGGGAATTGGAGGCTCTAAAAGGTAAAAATGATGACTTGAGAGAAGAACAATTTACTGGAAACAGAAATGAGATAAGAAAACAAACAGTGCCAGCAACAATACTAATAACAAAAGTGTACAAAGGGAGAATGATCTACATGCAAAAATACTCACCAAACCCCAACATGACATGACCACAGCCAGTGGCATTCCACTCCAACTTCTCCATGTGCCATGCTTGCTTCAGATTGGAAACCATATCACTTCTTCCTGGAGGTGAGAGAAAGTTTCTCTCCCCTGCCCCTGGCCATGACATAAGATGGGATCAAACCCCAAAATGTGTTGGCCACACCCCCTTCCCTGATCTGGGCCAGAACTAGGACAGTTGTGAGCTACTGTATTTTAAGAGTTGGCCTAAACATATTTCTACTTGAAACTTTTGCTTGTTGCAAGAAAGACAATGTCATAATTTTTTAGCTCCACTAAAGTAAAAGTTTCCTAACTTCATACATTTTCACATGAAATATTTTGAAATGAAACTTAAGTGTGGAACTTCACTTGCTTTTACACTTTCAGAGAGGAGCTCTTCCATTTTGTTATGCCTCTTGTGTTGTATTTTAATTGGTTGGGCTGAATGAAATCTGGAGGTTGATGTTTCAACATATTCATCCCCATCTACTCCCTTATTCCCAGATTTGCCATAAAGATTCATTTGAAGCCTGAAACAGGCTCACCCTATAAAAACGATAAATGTCTTTCCTTAGGAATGTTTTGTGTCTCCCAATGAATGCTTCCAATCCTTGAGTCTGTTCTAAGTCATACATCTAGTAATGGAATGTGTGATCCAGAGAGCAAAGAGGTACGTTTTGAAACATCATTACTGTGGCTACAGGGAGTCTCCTAAGAGAAGCAAGAAGGAAGTAAAGAAAAGGTGAAAGTAGGAAATATTTTTCTTGTTTCTGTCATTTTTCCCATTGTGTTTTAAAAGGAATGATAGGAAAAAAGACGAGAGCATGGCTTTTAATAGGTACTTAATCTAATGTTAAAAGTATGCTTTGGTTCTTGAAATCTTTCATGGAAAATGGCCACATGAATTTTCTTGAATAAGTGAATTGCCTAGTACATTATCATCCTTTTCTGTGAGTTAGCTCATTATTGAGAGGTAAGGTAACGAATCTCTAGACTCTTTTATTATATCTGGCTCTTACTTGAAGAAATGATAGCCCTTCATATTTTGGTCTTTACATGACTAGGAAGATCAGTCTAGGAAGGAAGACCTCCTCAGTCTTAATGGAGGATTGTCACAAAGTGCATGTGTGAACTTGGTGAAAAAGTAAAAATTTAAAGTATATTTATTTTCAGAAGCCCCCTTCCCCCCTCCCCCCCCCCCCCCATTTTTTTCCTGAGTTAAAGTTCTTTATGAATGTTTTATATTGTAGTACTGAAGCACATCTAGATAGTGCAAGTGACAGAGCATGTCTGCTCATCTGTTACTTTCACTAATAGATCTGCCTATTGTTTAACTGAATCTCAGTAGTTGCTGAAGGAGTTTAGGATTTTGAGTGGTTTAAGTCACATACTAGTTGAGAATTTATTTTGATCACGTTGAGTGTTGCCTGATTACTAATGAAATGAAGTTTGAGTGTGCTTTTCAAAAACTAGTTTCTTCCTGGGACAGGCCATGTTGGTTGTTTTGTTTGTTTGTTTGTTTGTTAATTTTTGGGTAAAGCAGCAAATTTGTACCATTTCAAAAGACTTGATGAATGCTCTAAGTGTACTCAAGCTCTGAACCATGTAGAAGAACAAACTCATGTCTCTGCAACTGTCCAATACATAGTACTACTGACTATTCCATCTGTCTCTAATTGTATGTCTCTTTCTAATGCACAAGATAAGTCTTTTATAGGCACAGGGTCCTAATTTCAGTGTAACAAGTGATGTGTGGGCTCTCTTATGTTGATTCACTAAACTTCAGTTGCTCCTTTTCCTTTCCTGTTCCTCTTCTTTCTGGTCTTGCTGAGTCAATAAAAACAGCTAGAAACCCCCAAATAACAAACAAACATTAAAAAAGCACCAAAAAATGACACCTCAACTCCCTGACAACCCCCACCCCTAAAAAGAACACAAGCACCAAGCAAAAATCCCCATAACAGAAGAAATAAAACCCTAAGATCTTATGAAAAGTCTTGCTCGTTAGTATTAAGATAAATTAAAAATTAAGAGTTTGCTGCTGCTTTAGATTGACAGTTTAATTTATACTGATACATAAACTCAAAATACCCACAGCACAGTGCTATAGAAAGGAAGAATATGGATTGATATCACTGTAGCATCTAGAGCACATTGATTTTCTTTTCATGCATTATATTTCTCTTCAAGCATGTTAATTCCTAAGGTCACCCTTTCTTACTTTGCTTATTTTAGATTTCTTCATAAGTAATATAACCTACTCTCACTACCCTCCAAAAAAATAACCTGTTGGTGCCACTTTTTAATTTGAAAAGCTGGATACCATATGTAATCCATGGTAAAATAAGTCATGGATCACATACCTTGGCATCTGTTAACTGAGTCTTGATATATGTCATCGTTACTGGAATTTAGGATTCTTAATTCATGCTTCATTTTTCTGTATTGAACAGGCAAAACCTAGCTTGATCTTGAGTGTTTTGTCCAGAGGAGCAAATATAATGATAGTAATATCAACAACAATAATGAAAAAAGGATCCACTTAATTGATGTGGGTATATTTTTTTTCTGAATGAAGTTTTAATATGTTCTATATCATTTGAACTCAATGCAAGCACATGTTGTTTTATCCAGCTCTTTGTTACACCAGTTGTTTCATGATTTAAGTCCCTGCCAATTCTTCTTTTCATTCTTACATCAACTTATTTCTGTATTAGTTTCATCTAATGTCATGTAACCCTTTATAAACATTTACAAATTTTTTCTTGTTGTTCAATGTCCAATTTAGCAAATCATGGATTCTTTGCATGCATTCATGCCTCATGATCTTGCATGGTTATTTAGTTACTATAAAAGAAATTTCCATGAAAATTAGAGTATATGTAATTCGTCTTTAAAGCTAGATGTGGCAACATAATTTGCAAGCATTTGATTTTCCGCAGTGTCTGAACAAGGCCATCAGGTATGGGTAAGCAGCATTTTCCTGCTATAAAATTAGATTGTCATGTTAATAGCACAGGATGGTCTGTTGGAAAGAAGTTTTATAACACAAAAGTCCCCAGAAGTCTGTCTGAAGCATGTTTCAAATTAAGTGTACCTGTCCATTGCTGCCTATAGCATCAAACCTGCTGCATCTCACAAATGTAAATGCAGCATGTCTATCAAACTTTATAAAATAAACATGCTTTTTAAAGTGTTTTTTTTAGTTTTCACACATCCTATTCTAGTCCAGAGAGAACTGTCTGAGGCATTTTTAGCAGCTCAATAGACTCTTCAGAACCAATGCAACCCTCTACACTGTTGTTTACACCCCTGCGTGAGATAAAATAGGTAGTTGGTTATAAGTAAGAGGGGAAAAAATTCACCACAATACTCCTATCCTAAACAACAAAAAAATAAATCCCTAAATCTTAACCATCAAACATTTTGATTTGTCTTACTGCCTTATTCTTCAATTATTTCCCTTGAAGGGTTTTTTTCTTCTTGCGAGGAGAGCATATCCAGTGCATCTGTCAACTTTTTTATTTCAGTTTTCATATTACAACAGTTGCTCAGCTATCTTCTGTGAACTCCCACAACAGTAAAAATGCTTTAAATTTTTAAAGTGTGTCAGAATTCACACATACCCACGTAGAAACTTGGAGTATGGTGTGTCATCTAATCATTCTTCTCAGTTTTGCTCCATCTTCCTTGAGACTGTTCCTCTCTCCTTTCACTTCTGAGTGAATACTGATGGAAGGGATATGAAGATAAATGTGTAGTCTCTTGGCTCACAGCAGTTGATCTGTGGTCCTCCTGGGATATTGGCCAATACTGAATTTGTCATACTTCTCACATAAAAAAAAACGCCAACCACAAAACAAACAAACAAAACTTGAGAGTTTGGAACAGTTAAAAAATTTATTGAGTAACTTCTTTCTCACAGCATTATAAAGTGCTTTTTGACACTTATACTATATATGAGAAACACATATGAAGAAATATCATGGAATCATAGAGTCATTCAAGTTGAAGGGCATCCAACAGTCAAACACCACCCCAGCATCTTGCTCACTCCCATTTCCTGTGGGATGAGGAGAAAATAGAAGGAAGGCAAGCATGCTCATGGATCAAGATAACGACAGTTGAACAAGAAAAGCAAAACCCTGATGTTTAAGCAAAGCAAAAAAAGAAATTTAATTCAATAATTCCTGTAGTCAGACAGATGTCCAACTGCTTCCTGGGAGGTAGGGTCTCTACATGCATTATGAGTGCCATAACTGTGATTGTTCCCCCTTTCTCCTTCTTCCCCTGAGCTTTTATTTTTGAGCATGATGTCATGTGGTTTGTTACAGCTGTTCTGGTCATGTCCTCTCACAGCCTCTTGCTTACCTTTGCCAATTGACTGGATACTGTGCTGGCACAGTTCAGCAATAGGTAGAACACTGGTGTGTCACCAACACCATTTTATCCACAAATAAAATCACAGTACCATATGGGCTGCTCTATAGAAAGTTAATTCCATCCCAGCCAGACCCAATACAATCTCTACCCTTATTCCATACAATTTTTGTATCATCTGGAAATGATCTGTCTAGCTGCCTGCTTGGAATGGGGCTGGCTTTGAAGGTGTGTGGACTGCTCTGGGCCATGTTCTGGATATTTTCAGGTGTGAAGATTCCTCCGTCTTTCCTGGCAGCCCGTTTTGATTTTTGATCTTTTTTATGAGGACCATTTCTCCCCGCCCCCCCCTCCCCTCCCCCCTCCCTTCCCCCTTTTTATTTAATCTGAACTTCGCTTGCTTCAGTTTACATTCATTGCTTCTCATCGTTTTGCTGTGAATTTCCCAGCAAGTCTGGCTCTGTTTTTAAATAGTTGAGTATGGCACTGTGGTCTCCCCTTAGCATTCTCCTTCAGAGGCTGAACAGACAGTTCTCTCAGCTGCTCCTTATACATCCCATACTCTAGCCCCAAACCATCTTGTTGGCTTTCCACTGTACTGATATGTCTTGTACCAGGGAGCATAAAATGGAATACAGTACTCAAGATGTAGTCTGTGAGATGTAGATTAGAATAATAATTTCCCTTTACTTGCTGATTCTACTGTGGCTAGTGCAGTCCAGTATGCCCTTAGCATTCAATTTCTGCAAGCGTGCATTTTGACTTATATTCAAATTGTCCACCAGACCCTGCATGTCCTCTTGTGCAGAGCTATTTTCCGATCAGTTAGCTCTCACACTGGACATTTTTCATGGGGCTATTCTGTCCTAGTAATAGTATTTTGTGTTGTCTTTTGCTTATTTTTCTTGAGATTTGGCAGCCCATTTCTCCAGTCAGTGGCAATCCTTGTGAAGCACAGCCATGTTCCCTAGTGTGGGAACCCACCCCTCAATAACCAGTGAACTTGATGAGGTACATTCATCCCACCATGCAGACCATTATGGTGGTGTTAAATAGAGAGTCATGGTATCATAGAATATCTCAAATTGGAAGGGACCCATAAGGATCATCAAGTTCAACTTGCAGGACTACCTAAAACTAAGCCATATGACTAGGAGTTCATATGCTCCTTGAACTCTAGCAGGCTTGGTGCCCTGGAGAGCCTGTTCCAATGACTAATCACCCTCTCAGTGAAGAGCCTTTTCCTAATATCCAAATTGAACTTGCCCTGGTGCTGCTTCATTCCATTTCTTAGTGTCCTGTCACTGCTCACCAGAGAGAGGAGATTATTTTAATGCTGCTGCTCATCCTGTGCTTACAGGGTCAACAAGTTGAAGGGACTCTTGGGAAATTGAGGTTTGCAAACTGTAATTTGTGTTGTTGCTAGAATGCAGTCTGTTACAAAAAAAAAAAAAAAAAAAAAAAAAAAAAGAGTTACGTAAAGATTTAAATGTAATTTCATTTTAATTTATAATCAAATGGTTAGAATTTCTAAGTTGTCAGTACCCATTCTTTTGGGAGATGCTGAATGCTTGAGGAAAGGGTTCATTCATAGTGATAGGGAAACTAGTAAGAGGAGGAAGGGGACTATGGAACCTAACAATGTAACATTTCCTTGGGACAAAGGAGTATTTTAGATTATTGGATATACTCCTTATTTCTTACTTGAGCTTTAGCAAATCTCTGCATTTGGAATAATTCTGTTGCAGCTGTTTTATTTATTTTGTGCAACTTCAGCAGAGGTGTAAGTGTTTTTGTAAAATCCCTTGGCTTCACCTGAACAGATTCAATTTATACCTGGATAAGATAAACAGAGATAACACTTGTTTTTCTGATTCCAAATAGGATATAATAGAATAAGATAAGACAGTTAAAGTAAAACACTTGAAAGATTTTATTTCCTAAATGTTACAGCAAATTTGATTTGATCATTGGCAAAATCAGCTCAGCTTTGATTATGTCCTTTCAAGTACTACATTTTTCTTGCAATTTTTTTTTTTTTTTGCTTACCTTTATACACCAGTACACAGAAAATACTAGTTGAATGGTTTTCTTAATTTGTTCTGCATTTTTATTAGGGCCTGTGTATATAAGTAGTATTCCTTCTCTAAGTTCTGTGTCATGAAACACTTTGCAGTGGTACTGGATGAATTTAGTGACTTAGATAGTTTTTGAAATAACAAATATAATAAAAAATTTATTCAGTAGAGAGATGGTATTTCTGTTTTCAGAGATTATATTACTGTATATTTCAACACTTTGTCATTTATGGTTTGTGTTTATTTCCACCTCTCTCCCCTCTCCTCCTTTGTTTTGTAATTATAGTTCCTAAAGGAGAGACTTCTTTCCCGTAGTAGTTCAGTGTTTTCAGTGGGTTTGCTCTGTCTCAGCCCCTTGGAGGTTCTAACTCAAGGTAACAAGAGATATTTTTTTCAGAAGTATCAAAGCTGGTTAAAAGCACAGAGACAGTTGAAAACTGATGGGCGTTTTCCTAAATCAAGATAATTTTGATGCTCATTTGACTTCTGTGCCTAATAGATAGCTGGAAATTCTGCAAAGATGTGGTTATGCATAACTGCTACATAATGAGTGGAATTCATGAGCAAAATTAATATTGGTAGATATTTAAAAGAGTCTAAAAAATTTTCAGCCACAATGTTTTCCATAAATCTGTCTTTCATTCCTTGCTGTTACATACTTAAATGGTAATCTGTTAAATACTGTGTTGCTATTTTTTATTAACGCGTGCATTTTTCACTCTGAGATAAAATGCTCATTTTAATTTTGGGGTTTGGAGCTGTAAGATTTACTATTCTTGAGTATGTTTTGCTTTTCTTACAAATGATTTAGAATCTCAGTATTAAGTCATAATTGGCCTGATGAGTTCTTTCATTGCTGCCATGGAACAAATGGGTGAGAATAGCACATGTCAGCTTTGACATCACCCCACTTGAGTACAACCTTGTGAACATTTGCTGTTGATTGTTATGGCCCTTCATTGAAAGATTGCAAATGTTTTTGTTTCCACCTTATTTTTAAACTAGAAATGTCTTCCTGATGCTACAACTTACTGTGTTGTAGCAATAGTATTAAGTTGCCATATATGTATGCCATTCATTTTAGATATCATTTGATCTCTGAATGATTGGTCAGTGAATGCTATAATCCTGTTTCAAATGCTTGGTAAGTGGTGTGGAACTTTCATATTTCCCTTGCATATGCTTTCTAAATTATAGAGTGAATCTCTTCGAGGTCATACATTTGCTAAATGACAGCTGAATCTGAGAATTTAGAATTTAGCAGAAATGCACATAACAAATAATCATACTGTGTATTTTTCTTTATGCAAATACAAAACTCTGCTTAATTTTTGACTCAAAATGCTAGCAGCTTTTCCAGTCTTGTAACAAATGAAGCAAACCTTGATTTCTGGAAGCTTTCCACAATCATTACTTGTTTCCCCATATTGACACTATGTTTTCTTTATACACTTAAATTGGAAGGGAAAGAAAAAAGCCCCAACCACCTCATACCAGAGAAGACCTGCAAAGAAGCTTGCCAGGTTTAGTTAGTTTTTTTTTTCTCTTTTCTTTTGTCTGTTCTCTTTTTATTTCTTCTGTGTTTTCAGAAGTCAAAGCTGTTGCACTTCATACTTTTCTTTCCTCTCTGTCTTTACTGTTTTCCACTGATTATATTAGACATTTTGTACTTGTGTGTGTTCCTCAGAATTCATAGTTATTTTATTTTATTTATTAGAAGTTATTTGGTGTTTTAGTTAAGAACTACACATCTTTTGTTCAGTAAACCTACCAAAATGTTTTTCCTGTGCAGAAATTAATTTCTTGTTTCCTTTATATATTGGAAGGATTTTCTGCAAAGAAAAATTTTTCTTGTTTGTTCTTTGTCTGTTGGGAAACATTGCAATGACTCCCTTTGCACTTCCAAGCTTTCTGAGCACTTGTGCCAAGGTCTGCTGTAATTTTCTGTGAATAGCACAATTTGAATATAGGAAGTTGTCAAACATATGACTCATCTTTGCTTGCAACGTTTCTGTTGTGTTTTGGCATTCAGACTTCTTTTTCGTATGCATGTAATGCGATATATCCAAGTCTGCAGTGTTGTTAATTTGCAACAACCTTGGTTTTGGAATAGCTTGGATTTTCTGTTTGTTTGTCTCACAACAGGTTTGCTTGTCTGTTTGTTTGTTTTTGGCCTCCCCCTCCCAGTTAACTTTTTCAATGTACAGTTTCCCAGAATCTTGACGCTAACAGGAGGGTATGAGATGTCTGTCACCAAGATGTGTCTAGGGGAAAATTATTGCTGTTCTGATCTATAGCATAATATTTATAATGCTTTATGATGTACCCAGAAAAATTAGGATTTAGCTGTAAGTGAATTCTGGAATATCTTCTCCTGTGAAATAATGTATGGATATTTTTTCCCAATTAAAAGTTCCCAATTAAAATATTTATAGTAATTATAAATTTGTTTTTAATCATAGAATATTTGATATTGGAAGGAACCAGTGGAGATCATATGGCTCAGTCTCCCTCTAGGGAGTAAGGTCAATTAGAACAGTTTTATAAACATGTGTCCATTAGGTTTTGAGCATCCCCAAGGCTAGAAACTTCACAACCAGCCTGAGCAGAGCTTGCTACAGTTTTTGGTCTTTAGGACACATCACCCAACACTGTGGGGACAGACAGGAGCCTGTGCAGGGGTCAAGGGGGTACTGATGACAGCATGTCAAGGCTTTTTCTTGTGTTTTAAGTGGATTTTGCTGTATTTCATTTTGTGTCTGTTGATCTGTGACTGGGCACCACTGACAAGAGCCTGCTTCTGTCTTCTTTGGTTCCCAGCATCAGGTTTTTAGATGGATTAAATCTCCTGAGCCTTCTCACCAGGCTGAATAATCTCAGCTTTCTCTGCTTCTCCCAAAATGAGTATGCTTTAAACCAGTCCTGGTAGGTCTTAAGATAATATTTAATTGATACAACAGTAGTTACTCAGGGATCTGTGCAGAAAGGGGATGACCCTTAATTTGGGTGATGGGAGGATATGAAGGTGTAATTTGTAAGCATAGGTAGAACTTTTGAGGAGCTTTGCTACTGTATGTACTGACTTTTAGACCGTTCAGTTTAGTGTATTCTTGAGGTCTTCAGTACATTTACTTGAATTTGAGCAAAAGGATTGTGCTTTTTGCTAAGTTACAATTAAAGCTGTGTGAAATGGGAAAACATACGTTTTGGTGTTTATGGAACTAGTTTCTTTAAGGGAAGAAAAAGAAGGAACAAAAATCAATCCCTCCAGTTTTGGTTTGTGGTGGTTTTTGTTTTGTTTTTTTAATTTTCTATGTCTTTAATTATATCACATATTTAATATTTTTTTCTTGGTTTTATGAGTGACTTGTAGTTTTTTAATGTTGCAGTGTAGTTTCTGGTTAGATAATGGGTCTGCTTTTTGGCTTTGGTTAAAAGGTGCTTAAAACTCCAGTCTGGAACGAATACTTGTAAAATATGTAAGGGACAAACTACATTGTATCTATGTCAATTGTTATTGACTAAGTTCTTTTAGGGTTTCTTTTTAGTCATAATATTTGTCATCTTTGACTTGTTCATTTGATTTCAAAATAGCATTGGGAGAATGATCTTTAATGTTTCTCTAAGGTGTTCAAATGAGTTGGCTGTAATAATACAGTGTGAATCAAATGGTAGTCCTCTGCATTCCTGCACTTAATGGTGTTTTCTGATCAGACAAAAGAAAAGCTACATTCTGGGGAAGAAAGAGTTTATATTTGACACTATACCATACTGCATGACAGTGTCTCTTTTACCCCTATTTCCGTAAAGCTTTCTGGTAAATAGTGTATTGATTTTAGCTTTTGGGAACAAAGTGCCTCTGCATGAACAGCAGTCAAGTGCTTCAGCCCTGCCCTGTACAATCATCTCTTCTGAAACAAAATCTGTGGTAAAATATTGCAGTTACAGTTGAGCCTCTCTATCCTGTCCAAGGAAGAGGTCAAAACCTCTTTCATCTTATCTTTCTTTTTATGTTGCAATAAATTGATTTATTAATTTCATAAAAGTTTGAAGGTGTTTTTTTTTTATTTTTAATTTGCCTTTTTCCTTTCTGTTCCCTCTTTTTCCATCCCCTCCCAGCTTCTCTGTCAGTGTTTAAAGATGAAGAACATGAAGACAGTAACATTTGGGTGGACAATGAAGTATAAGTGATAAGATCATTACAAGCGTGCATCAATAGTAACAAGTTGTCTGTCTTTTCCCAAAGTTTGCTAGAAACTTGACCTGAGGCATGTTTGTCTATTTCAACTACTTGAAAAATACACTTCCAAATTCTGAAGCCTCAGATTACGTCAGGGAATAGTCCTGCAGGTTATGTACATGGAGATACCTTGCTGGTATCTTGGTCATATTTAATCAAAAACCCCTATTAATCTCTTTGATTACTTTGTTGTTGGAAGGAGGCTTGTAGCTGAAGAAGATGAAGTAGGCAGTGCTTTTTGACAAAGAGTGATTTTATGTTTTCTGTTACAGACAGTGATTCCCTTAGAGTTTAGGCAGACTAAAACTTCTCAGGATAGAGCAAACCAAGGAGAAGAAATAAAGAATTCTTGCCCTTTAAAATAATCTAAAAAGAAATTCTATATTGGCAGTGTATTTCATTCAAATAATCAGTGCATAGAGCTGTGGAAGAATAAAATGATTTCTGATTACACAATGCTATAGAAGGAGAACACAGAGACACAAAGAGTTTATTCTTTATCTTGTGGTTTTGTATGGGAAATCTGCTGTACTTGTTACCAGTATGTGATAGTTCAGAACAGAAGACAATTCTCTTATTATAATGACTGATTGTTAGACATTAGTTAATTCAAACTGAAAATACTTTAGAGGCTAATAAAGTGTTAGGAAAAATATGTTTTTAAGGTGTTTAATTATGTTGAATATTTGTTGTTTAGCACCAAATCTATATTCAGCACTTTTTTATTCTATTCAATACTGTTCCAATTTATTTTGTTTGCTCGACTGTACTGCTTTCAACAAAGAAACTGCTAGTTTCTGTGTTGAAAGAAGGACTAATTTATCGAGAACATCTGAAGCTCCAGAATCTGCTGAAAAGACCCACAGCTCAAGTGAAAAAATCCACACAGACTGTGCAGCCAAACAGCTTTTCCTGTATTGAAATGTTTGATACATCTCAAAGTCTGATTAGTTTTTCCCTATAATGTCTATGGCTTGGTATTTTTGAAATGCTGTTGTAGGTGGAAGAAATTCTTAGCAATTGATTTCTAAAAAGAATTTAAAAACTAAGATTAGAGGCCTTCAGGTGTATTTGCAAATTAGACTTCAAGTTAGTATGTAGTTTTCAAGGGATAAAGCAGTAATATTTTCCAAAACTGTTTAAGTATTAGTGGGTTAGGAGAATTCAGATATTTAGCTTTGGTATTTAATTCAGAATTTGTCTTTGCAGACTTTTTGATTGCTGGCCAGTTGCACTGAAAAATTAATTCAGAACAGGAACTTAGGTTTATACCTAAGGTGTGTGAAAAGTCTATCTGTCAACTCTCTATATGTAGATGAATTATTTCTGACTTGTTTCTGCATCACTATGGGGAAAATCTAGTATCTGATTCCCTCAAGTGGAGGGAAGGAGAAGAGGCAAAAGCACTGCAAACATTGTGGATATTGGTACTGAGATGGATCGCATAAAATACTCCAGGCAACCATCACAGCTGATGGTTCATAGACATATGTAGGTTGGTAAGTACTTCTGGAGGGCCTTAGTCCAGCTTTGTGTTCAAATTGGAATTGACCAGAGGAGGTGCTCCTCCAGGCAATTTTTGAGTGTCCTTTATGGGTGGAGATTATGCAGCATCCCTGCGAAACCTATTCTATGACGTCTCAGCTGTCTGGCAAGGAGGAGGTTAGCTGCCACTAGTAGCCAGATTTGTAACAACCAAAGAACAGTGTGGTTGCTCCATTGTCTTTAGACTTCAAGGGCTGCTTAGAAGAAGTTTTATTTTCATTCTGTTAACTATTACATTTTCTAAAACAAGACTAAGTAATTACATAGAAGAGTAACTTTATCACAGACGTTCCTCTGGACACAATAAAGTAGCTATTCTGCTGCTTTGCTTTTGTTGTTTGTAGTCTTCTATACTTTCTGGTCAGCATTCTTAGCCTGGACTGATGGTGCTTGTCCTATTCCAAGTTATTTCCGGTAGTTAGTGCTGACTGGAAAGATTCCAATCTCCATACAGTTGCCTTATTCTGCCTTAATCGGTTCACATACACTCAGGTATTAAATTCAGCCACAGCTGGTGCATATGTGGATTACTTCTGATTCCTTGTCATGGTAAATAAAATTGGTTAGAACTTGCTGTGAGGAAGCCTCTGTTATGTGACTAATGTGAAATGTTTGTCTGTAAGTCATAGAGCACTTAACAACTGTTGTGTGTACTTGTAGGACAGTATTCTTACTGTGTTCAATAGCAAAGCAAGCAGCAAAATTCAACTTCATGTGACTGCACAAAGCAACTACAGCACAGTTGTATACATAGATAAAACTTCATACAGTGAGTATCAACCCATAATGTAGTGTTCAAGGGCTTGACAGATCTAAATGGGTTAGTGACTCTAATAAACTAGGATGATGGTTGCTTCAATTCAGATCTTTTAAGATGACTTGCCCAGCATTTTTGTCTTATTTGAGAGACATTAGTGTCTGTCTCCTGTTAAAGTTCTACTGGAAGGGTAGTAAATTATCTGGGACTGTAAATGCTACGTGATTCAGGATGCTGGGCAATGGTAACAGAGGCAAAAAGTGATTTTCTTATGTGTGTGAAGAACTGTTAGAATTGATGATCTACATGTCTTATTACAATTCCTCTACCCCCTCCCCGATTTCCTGGAATCTGTCATATAGGTGAGAGTTAATCAGGTCTCAATGGAATTCTCACTATTTGTGGAGTGGTTTGTATTAATAAACTAGCAGGACAGAAGGCCTGAGATAGATGAAGAGTGGGAGGAAAGGAGGGTCATGGGAGCCCACCCACCCAATTCAGGGAGCCAGGCCTAAGCAGGGCCCTGAGAGAGGTTCTGGGATGGACAATTTTCACGATGGGTGTATCCCATTAGATATGATAATTAGCTAGTATAAAATTGTAAAAGCTATTGTGTGTGTGTACTAGTATATCTTGTGCACCCTGAAGTGCTTTAATTAAAGACCTGCTCTCTACATTAACTATACTAAAATTGCCCAGAGAATTTTTCCTTGATTTTAGGCAATGCAGGAAACAAAAAATTTGCAATACTTAAAAAGAGGCAATCCTACTAAAAGTTTCAGCTCTCTGGGTATCCATTAGATATCCTGTTATATGTAAATAAACATTCTCTTAAAATAAGAATGAAAATACTGTGTGGAAGTATTGAGAAGACACTATTGAATTTGGATGTCTATATTTAAGATACTGGTGAAAAAAAGGTAAAAAGCCTTAGTCCTTTACTCCATCTTCCTATTCTTTGTGCAAGCATTAACAGTGGAAAGATTTGTTGTTTTTTGTTAGAAAAAACAAATGCTAGAGCTCTGTCTTTTCAGTAGTATCTAACATGTCTCATGTTTCAGTTTCCTTTTTTCTCCACTGATGAACTTTATTCAGAGGATTTGTTCTTGCTGAGCCAACAAAGGTCCTGTGGAATGTTGTCTTGATTACTCCATCAACCCTCTCTGAAAGATGTTGGAGGTGAGATGGATTCTGCGGCTAGCTCCATATTCAACTGCTAAGACTTGTACTGTTGTTAATGGGCATTGTTGTTGCCTCAATGCCCTTAATGGGCATTGTTGTTGCCATAGCAGTCACTAGGGAAAAATAAAGTATTTATGCAAAATTGCAATGGCTTTTCAGAGGCTTCAGATTTATAGTCAGTGTTAGACAACATTTGTAGGCACTGTAAATGGCTTCTTTTCTGTTTGCTTTTGGCAGGTAAGGGGAGGTAGCACTAATATTAATCTAGTAGTATTTCATCTGTATGAATTACAGTTTGTGAATACCACAGAATAGTGTTGGGACATGCATAGATTCCTTGAAAAGACCTACGGCTGTAAGGCACAAATTCTCTAGCATTATGAAATTTTGTCTTGAGTTAGTTTGTTACTGGGAAACAGCCCAAAGTAATGGTACTGTATTGTTCTTTGGAAAGTTCGTTGTGATAATCCAGTTTGCCATTAAAATTGGAGTGTTATAAAGGTGTAAAAGTAGAAAACCCTGTATCTAAGATGAATTGAAAATTGGAGTGACTACTTTTGCACTTAAAATGTTCCAATGATTTAGCAGTGTTTTATTCCAAATTAAAATAGTTTCTTTTTTTTTTTTTTTTTTTTTTTTAAGTATAACATGAGAAGGAGGTTTCAAGGAATATAGCTGTAAAGAAACATTGATTTTGATATATTCAGATGTACTCAGTCTGTTGGCTGACTCCCTGTGGATGTAGAAGCCACTAGAAGCCTTTGGAGCCTCATTTTAACGTACACTTTAGGGATGTTGTGCAGAGAGAAATATGTAATAGGATTATACCACAGAAATGCATTTGTTATCTCCTTGGCCTGGGTGTGGAAAGTGGATGGCAGGCAAGGCAAACAAATGAAAAACTCCTAAAAATATAGTTGGGGAAGCAGCTGAAGGAGGGAGTTTCAGATGAAGCAGAGAAAGCAAACCAGGTGGAAAATGTCTTTTTTCAAGACAAACTGACAGAGGGATGAGTATTTTAGCACAAAGAATGTCGAAGGAGGATGGAAAAAAGAAGCAGTAGAGTTTACTGAAGAGTATATGCAGAAGAAGTAAGAAAGGTGATGAAAGATGAGAGAGCCTGAGAATTTGAGTAGTACTGTCACGGAAAATGGTGGAGTTGCCTCCAGAGAATGTGTAGATGGAAATATTTAAAAACTCAAATAAATATTACATGCTCAGGCAGCTGAGAGAAATCCCTAGTTTTTATTTTTGGCACTTCTGCCTCTGGGGAAAACGGCTAAAAATTTTGTGCTGTGCATTTTCAAGATGAACTGTGGTGCAGAAAGGTGCTGGTAAATGTTCAAGCTTCTGAACTACATCTGAGCACAGATACTCTCCTGGACCTATTTTTAAGAGTGTTCAGTCAGTGGGGGAATTGGTTCTGCTACCATTTTAACTGCATATGCCAAAAATATTAACCCTATTACTATACAGTTCACTAGCTAGAACTGAAACAGCAATGACATCAGATCCAAGATAAATATACCACAGGAAGAAATGGAGTGACTTGAAGTTGCAGGCCTATCTGGTCCTATTTTGCTTGCCAGTTCCTCATATCCACAGTTGTTCCTGCTCCTTGTAAATAGTTTTTCTTTGTGTCTGGTTTCACTTGTCTGTTATGCATGAATCTTTTAGCAATATGTTGTTCTCTATAAAATTAAATGGAAGTTTACAGTAAGAAGCAAATCTGTGTTAATCACCTTGAGGTCAGTTTTGTTCCCTCTATTATTAAAATTATATATGAAACCCAAATAGCATTGTAAGTTTTATTAGTGTTTGTAAGCCAGATAGTTTCTCACCACAGGTTTTACATTTCTAAGAATAGACTTGGTCAACTCTTTAAAAACAGCTGTGGAAAGCTGAACAATTTACATATCTGTCTGGACATTCTATATAAGAAAAATGAAAAGCAAATAAAGCTACAAAGGAATTAAATCAGAAAAAATGTTTTTTTTGAATGTTAGGAAAAAAAAATCTGTTTTTCAGAGAAAACTGTATAGCCTTCTAAATGTAAGGGTGATAGTTTTGTAATAAAGAAATAAGTTGGATATGATGAATTGTGATATGTAACCTTTATAATGCACAGGATATTTGTTTAGGGCAGTGAGTTGCAATTTGTTTCAGATTTTTTATTTTCTAAACATCTCTACACTGTTGTGCCAATAGTTGTTGATAGCAGTGCTTGTGAAAATATGGTTAATTAATAGCAGAAGGGCAATGGACTGTTCAGAAATAACAGCTGAATTGGAGCATGCATAGTGCAAGTTAATCAGTTATTGCCATCAATAAAAATAGGGGGAAGAAGTAAGCTTACATCTCAATCATGGATTTTGTTATTTTTTGAAGATCCCACAACTGACAGTGTCTGCCATTTTCAAATTGTGTAAAAATGTGCTGTTTGAATTTCTGACACCTGGTGAATTCCATTTGGATATTTTCTATATATTCTTGTCTAATTAAGATTGTATTTAAAACATTGTAAAGCCAGCACTTGGAAGCTCTAATAAAGATTAAGAAAGTAGAAATGTGTACAAAGGTGATTTTTAACTGTCCATAACATATGTGATTCAAATTGATATAAGATCAGTCTAATTCAAATCAAATAGATTAATATTAGTGAATGTTGCATGAAGTAGTGATGCCTAGGGAATAACTGAGGTTGCAAATCGTGGAAATGTGAGCCATTAATTACTGATGCTCTAGTTCCACCAGGAGGTGAACATTAAGTATGTTTTGAAAAACTGTGGCTCATTACTTGACAACTATATTTGTAAAACAAGCCAAAGGAAAAAATTACTCCAAATTCAGTGCTGTTCTTTTTAAAATTAGGCAACTTAGATTCTTAAATTTTCTGCTTTGTGAAATTTTTATGAATACATCCTAAAGAGAGGATTCAAAAATTTTGTTTTTTCTAACTAGTGAATCTTGACAACACTCTCAGGCACAAGATGTTATTCTTGGGGTGTCCTGCACAGGGCTAGAAGTTGGACCATGATCCTCATGGAACCCTTTCAACTCAGCATATTTTCAATTCCATAAGGAGAAAAAACCTGGATATGTACATGCCCTTTTTATCTAAAGGATTCAAGTGACAGAGACATTTTGATCAACAGCAGTGGTGGTAAAATAAGATATTGATATAAACAGAAGGCTGAAGTCTCTTTCAGGAAGCATATCTTAAAGATTTCTGTTTTAGGGGCAAATCAATGCAATATAAACGGGAGGAATATAATGTTTATTTTTTTTTAACAGTGAAAGTGTTAAATTTATATAGTGTAGAGAGTGGTGTATTTAAAAAATGTTTTATTTTTCTAAATTGCATCCAGAGGACCACTATACATGAAAAAGAAGTGAGTTTTTCCTGTGATAATATTAAATACCTATGAATTCTTCTTCATAGATTATGATATAGTACTCAAGACTGCCATTCTAAAATAGCAATAATTGCATATGCAAATCCAGATGGCCTTTGGGATAAGGTTCAAACAGATAACCTTTTCAAGATAGTTACAACTTGGATTTTGATTTCATCTATCTATCAAGACATTACTTAAATGAAAAGTTTGACTTGGCAGAGTTGCTGCAACAGATCTAGTACTGAGATGCTTGTTCCAAAAAGCAAAGTGGTTTGTCTTTTAGACATTCCAATCTAAGTTGAATATTGGTTACTATGAGACATATTCTATATGTATCTATAAATGTATGTGGAGAAATATATTCAAAACTCATCAATTTCCAAGTAAAATGTCACACCTCAGTTCAGTTTCTAAAGCATTCTCTACTAATTACTTGTCTTCCTAGGAACACCTGAAATTTAATGTAGTTAGTAATGTATGGAAGTAAATTCCTGTTCCATCTTCCTTTTGTGTATGTCTGTGTCCATAAAACATTAAAGTCTTCTGTGTGTTAAAAGTGGCCATTCTGATAAGGCTAGTATTTATGACTTCTTCAGGAATAAATTACAGTTTTTCTAAAATGGGTGGAAGACTGAATGTTGGTGTACTTGTAGATTATCCAAATGATACATTTGGCTGCTTTTTTAATATGAAATTTGGTTGTGTTTTATTTGTGGGGCTGTTCAACTCATTTAAGATTACAGTAATGAAAACAAATCACAATAAGTCTTGATATATGCAATCTCCTAAATTTACACTGAAAACTAGAGATAAATTACTCAGGTGTTTTGAAGGTAATGAAGTTAGTGCATGGTCTCGTTCATGTTAGTACTATAATGAGAAGCTACATACGCTCACAGGAGGAAAATAACTTCAGTGTAAATGTTTACAGCCACACTGTCACTTTCAATGTTGATTCTCTGGCTCCAAATTTTTAGTTTTTCCACAGAAGAAAATACATTAAAGTGCCAATCTGTAACTCCTCTATTTCATTTGTAAGTAAGGTATTGAAAGGACACAAGAATTTATCTTACTATAATTTTGGTTTCACTGGCTAAAAACAATAGTGATAATTTTTTAGACTCTGGAAGGAAAAACATGAAAACAAATATTTTAGTCTTTGAACAATGGTTTAGTGGTAGTGTTTTTACTTTTATAGTGAAACTGTTTAGAGTAACTTAAAACTTGTGTGCATGTGTATTGTCAAGATAAACATCTTTGAGATAACCTACATTTTAAAGTCTGTTTGGTACTCTTTTTTTCCAAGGGAGAATGCCAGTCAGTGAAAAACAGCCTAAGCAAAAATTGTCTGAAAAAATGTTCCTTATTTCTGTAGTATTTAAAGATACCTTGGGCAGTAGTGTGAAAATTTATGAGAAAAATTTTTGAGTTTATTGTTACTGTCATGCCTCTAAAATCAGCAGTGTTTATATATTGTGTGTTGATAGAAGTCCTTGTGAAAATATGCACACACACGCACTGACACCCCATCCCCCTCAATATAGAAATAGTGTACACGTGTTCAATTATTTGTTAAACTCAAAGAACAATGTGCAAATCCTCGCTATTAAGAAATGAGGCTATAGCACCGTGGAATGTACTGCAGTAGTAATGGAATAGTACACAGTAGTAGGATGCTAACAACACTGCTCCCCAATTCAAAACCTCAATAATGTCTGCCAAACATTGTTGGTTCAGTGAACTTGTGATAAGGGCTTAGGGTGGGATTGCTACTGCTTCACAAAAGCTTCAAAGAAAAATGACTTAAAAATCAGGACATAAACATTCATAGTGCGGTTTCAGGATAGGATGCTGTGAAAAAGTTGAAGGCTTCAACATATATTCCTTATACTAATTTCTTCTGGGGAATTATGACATAATTTTAAAGTAGGAGGGCTGCACTGTAGGGTAATTTAGATACGGCTGACAGGTATGCAGGAATACTGCCAGGAAAGGAATTTCTGGCATCTGATGAAGAAATCATGGCAAACTAGGGTATGGTAACATTTCAAATATAGGGTGTGTATGTGTACTTTGAATGGAATACACAGAGTGCTGTAGCAAATTCTGTTGCAAGATTCATAGTATCACATAGCTAATTAATTTCTTTAAGAACAATTAAGATATGTAAAAATATGGAACCTCATATTTGAGGAAAAGGATGACTTGGAGGAAGAAAACAGGAGAAGGTAGGTAACAAAAGGCTAGTTTTTGCAGTGTGACTTGAAATGTCAAGTATTTTATCTAGCTGACAAAGATTTTCATCAGTGTAGAATCTGTATTAAGTTTTGACAGGTTGTTAGATTGGAAATTGGGATGAAGGCAAGAAGGATGAATCAAAATCTTACTCTGCTCAAGAAATGTTCTATTTTAAGATCAACAGTAGTCTACTTAAGGTATTGCTTGACTTCATTCTTCTGAATCATAATGTGCATGTGAAATAGATGAGTCTCTATTAATGCTTTATTTGGATACTTTGTCAAAGCAGGTGTTTTTTATGGTAGCATTGTGGGCAGATTCTCCACACGTGCATAGCTTCTGTTGATCAGCCAACAAGTGTGGACAAATTTTAAATCCTTACCAAGGAGATGAAAGTAGGAGGCATTATGAATAGTAGTATATTACTGATTTATATCCTTTGTTTTTACTCATTAGCCACAAAATAGTGATTTCTTGATCCTCTGTAACAGTTCTCAAATCTGGATTGGGAAACACTGTATGAAGCCTGTGTTTTGGCTTAATTTGTATAATGATATAAAAGTTCTTGATTACAGAAGTATCCTCCAAATTGTAAAGTACCTCTTCCCAAAAGATTAGATGTTAGGTTAATTAACACATCTAGAATTGAGTCACGTTTGCAATACTACCTTTATTCAGTTCATTTGATTTCACAGAGATGAATGGTATCCATGGATATCAGAAAAAAATTCTTTACAGAGAGAGTAATCAGGCATTGGAATGGCCTGCCCAGAGAGGTGGTGGATTCA
>JAWWEV010000134.1:32859895-32955253 GCA_035583235.1 Hafferia zeledoni | reverse complement strand
GGACTAGAGATGGACCAAGGGTTGGACTCAATGATCTCAGAGGTCTTTTCCAACCCAGTCGATTCTATGATTCTATGGTAGAGGTTTAGCTTTTTACAGTAGCAATGAATAAGGATTAGTGAGTTATTTTTATTTAAGATGGCTGAAGGTAAAATTATTTAGTATAATTACATAATGGGAATTAAACTTTTTCACTGTAATTAATACTCCAATCCATGAAACAGAAATTTCTGCTCTTCCATTGCATGGGTTTAGAGCAGTTGCCTCCAAAGACTACAAAAACAGGAAACGTCAGTACGATCTTGTTGCCAGAGAGTGTGCCTTAACGATACTGCCTTCATTTGTCATTTGGTCCCAGGAGGACTGACATCCACAGCATTTGCAGCAGGACTGTGAATTAAAGTTTCTGACCACCCACTCTCCTGTAATTTTTTTCTCTGTGTGGTTGCCAGGCTATGTGCAGGATGAAACAGGACTTGAACAAAGAACAAAAGAGGGCTTTTGGGCTATGCAGTCTTAGTGTAAGAGGGGACTTTCCTGAAGATCCTCATAGCTGTAACAGTTTATGGAATGCTTTAAAAGCTAGAAAGCTGCAAAAATAGAATTTACTTATTCACCTTTACTCAAGCATTCCAATTAGACTTACATGTATATGTGACATTAAGGTATTCAACAAAAAATATGTTTAAAAACAATGAATATGAAAGGTCACATTCTGCCATGAATAACCTATGTATAAATCTTTGTTAAAATGAGAAATTTCCTTTCCATAGGAAATGGATGTTTTAAAACATAACTTGAATTTATTTAAACTCATTTTTCAGCAAATCTAACTCAAAACAGTTTTCTAATGTATTATTAAATGTGATCTAAGGTTAGAATGTAAGAATTTTTGTGTTACTAGTTTTTTTTTGGTTGAAGTTCTACTTGGAGTGTAGACGGCAATATTCCTGTCCCTGAAAGCTTCTTCAATATTTTATAAATGTGTTTATTCTGTTCTAACAGGAGCTGGGTAGCTTATCTTTGAAATTGTATGTGTGTGGAGCTAAAGCTGTTTCATGGTAGATAGTATTTATAAAATGAGGTCATCCACTTTGCATGCTGAAAGCTGTTTCAGTTTCATTTAGAAATCGCAACAGATTTTTTTTTCCTGGTTCTTTGATAGCTCATCTGGATGCCCCCTCTATGTAATTTTGTCTAGCATGGCAAGCTGTGGTTTTGTCCAAAAGTTCCGTGTTGGATATGCAAATTTTCCTGGTTAAAGCCTTCTTACAGTTGTTTCTCAAAATTTAAGAGAGAGAATGCCATCCACAGGCTAAAGAGGGATGGTGTGGGGCAGCATTTTCCTCTCTATGGATAAAGCTGTCTTTGGTTATATTGCCTTGCGGTCCCTTTCAGGGGACAGGTTCTGATGTGGCTGTTGAAATAATGGTCTGCTCCTCTGCCATCACCTCTGCAGAGAGAGGGGAGCTGCAGTTCGGTAGCCAGTGAAGGAGGAAAGTCATAAAATACATCACACTTGCAAGATAATTCTAAAAGCAAAGAAATCAGCTTGAAGTCACTACTACATCCTGTGAATTGCCATTAATTAAAATAGCATTCAAGTGATTAAAAGCTTAACTTAGTGACTTACAGTGCTCAGTCCTGGTGAGCCCACATGTAGAGTGCTGCATCCAGTTCTGAGCTCCTCAGTACAAGAGAGACTTGGAGCTCTGGGAGCAGGTCCAGCAGAGGGCAGCAAATTGATTAAGGGACTGGAGCATCTCTTTTATTTGGACAGGCTGAGGGAGCTGGGCCTGTTCAGCCTCAAGAAGAGACGACTGAGAGATGACCTCATCAATATCTGGCAGTATCTAAAGGGAGGGTGTCAAGAGGATGGAGCCAGGCTCTTCTCAGGGGTGCCAAGCAATAGATTGAGAGGCAACAGGCAGAAATGGAGGCACAGGAAGTCCATTTGAATATAAGGAAGAACTTTACCGTGGGTGGCCACACACTGGGTCAGACTGCCCAGAGAGGTTGTGGAGTCGCCCTTACTGGAGATATTCAAGAACTATGAGGATGCAATTCTGTGCCATGTAATCCAGTATGACCCTGACTGAGCAGGGAGGTTAGATGAGATGACCCTCTGTGGTCCCTTCCAACCTTACCCATTCTGTGATTCTGTGACTTGCAGAAAGTGTTCTGACAGAATCATGTATTGTGGAAAGATGAGGGAAACATGTATCATCTTTCTCTATAAAAATGTGTGCTGGAAGATCAGTAGATTGTTCAACATGTACTTCAGTTTCTAAAATTTTGAGAAGTCTTGCTACTACTAACATTTCTAATAATTGCTGCATAGTATAATTATATCAGTCTTCGGTTTTCAGAAGGTGGCAATCCGTGGCTGGCAGTAATAGCACATTATCATCTCTCCAGGCACATTTTCTATTTTTTGTGAAGAATGTTTCTTGATTCATATTTACCAAGCTGGTTTTTACATTTCAAATATGAAAATTGTTTGTGGGTGGCATACTCTCTTTTTGTGCGTGCGTATCAGAAATCATCTATCATCTGATTTAAACTTCAGTTTAGTCAGCAGAGCATCTCTCAATTTAGGGAAAATTGGACTCCATTATAAAACAAAACTGTGACAGCATTATGGTTTTATGATAATGTATGTAATTTATTGCTCTGACTATTATGCAACAGATTGTAGAGTAATGTTTTGACTTACTCCTTTAAAGATGCTTTGGAACATGAAAATTATAACATTAATATTATGTGGATTCTTTTCTTCAAAATTTTTAAGAGACATACATTAGCCTGGCTTTCATGGATAACATTATAAGGAATTTTCAAAATGTGTTTGTTACTATGAAATGAGTAAAAAAGGGATACAAAATTGGAAAAAAAAAATGATGAAGGTGTTTATTCAAGAGTGAAATGAAGATCTTTTAATTAAGCTTTGGGATCCTGCTGGTTTTATTTACCCTAATCTTGTATTTTGCTGCATGCACTTCGGTGATATCTTGTCTCTGAGCGGATTAAGTGCTAAAGTTACGAATACACAGATGCTAAAACAAACAACTTTCCTTTCTTGGGAGGAACTTCATAACAGTTTTGAAAATATTGAGCTGTAATAACAATTGTGAGTTTATAAAAACTTCTAACCCTTAAAACACCAGGACTTGTGCTATGGGTCAGCAAGTTACTCTGTTCTAGAAGTGTATGATCTGAATGTCTTGTGGCTATTGGTCTAATGGCAGCTTCCCTGCAACGTTGACAGCTTCTTTCCGCCCAGAAATGGGGTTTATAAGGCATGGCAATCCTATGAGACCTCTCTGCAGTTTGTGCTTGTCCACTTCATATGCCCACTATTCTGTGATTAGAATATGAGAGATATTCACATACTTAAAATTGCATCTAGCTTAGTTTTTTTTTGTTTTGTTTTTGTTTTTAAAGAGGATGGGAACAATATGCCTTGCTTTCCTGACAGAAAAAAACCCCCCAATATTGTGGTTTTGAAAATGTTTCTTATTTTGGATCATTGTGTCCTGAGTACAATTATTCAGTAGACAGCTAAGAGGAACTGTGTGTATGTAGGTCAAATGCATGCGTTCAGAATCACCCTAGGTTTTCATTTGTTTTTGCTTTATTGCAATTAGATGCAGTGCAGACTAGGTAGCTTTCAAATCTAAAAACCTTCATTTTCAGTGTGATTTTTAAATGCATTATTCTAAATATTGTCACTAGAAGATAATCAGATATTTACAAGTTCTCTATTATTAAAAATAATAATAAATTTTTAAGTGAGGTTGAAACTGTGGTTGTATGAGCCACCGACAACTTTACTTTCCCTTCTATGTATGATGAGTAGGGGAAACTCTAGGAGTTATGTATGGACAAATCTTAAATCTGATTTTTGTAAATTCATTATTAAAATGATATGTTAATTATTTTCCATTGTCGGCGGTCCTCTGGCAGTCTCAGACTTTTTGGTATTCATGCAGTTCTGTGTAGTGTCCTGAAGTTGGTGTATGAATGAATAAATTATGTGAAATGAGTTGTTCTATAATCCTCATACAGCAAAATCTGTGATGTTGGTGATAAATCTGTTAATTTGTTTGGAGGAGTTGTTTTCATGATATGGAATAATTCAGACAAGGGATTTGAAGATGAGCTTTGCTGATCCTGGGGGGCAATCCTGCTTTTCATTGCCTTACCAAGGTGAGAGATCAGATAGCAGGACACTTGAGAGGTGTACACTTGGATGGTAACCTTAAAGATGAGGACATCATCAGTGGGGGAGCATGGTTGTCAAGTCTTTTTTTTTTTTTTGTATGTCAGGATTTTATGAATTATTTGACAGATAAAAAGGGAAGCTTCTGCTAAATTTTCTCAGAAAAGTTTTTGTTTTCTTAATTCTGAAGATTAAACTTTGAATTCAGGTTTAATCACTTTCCTGATTGTTTTTTGGCTTTCTTCTTAATACATGTTTTTCAGAATACAATCTAAAAATACTTTTGGCAGGGATTCAGTATTGTTATTGTCCTCCCCCCTACAATCCACAAACATGTCTGCATTTTTCAGCTTACTTCACAATTAACATTACTGGTTTTTTTCTGCTTATAAGAATGTTTATTCTTTGAAAAATGCTTCATTCTATTGCTTTCCTATACTAAATGTTTTTTTCTGCCAGGTTGCAATATAAATGGACACAAGAAGTAAGATCCTTACTGAGATAGCTAGAATTAATTTTCCAGTAAGAGAGGTGAGCCACATAATATAGTGCAACACATGCCTTTTGTATTATAGTAAAGCACTGGGCTAATACAATGTTGGAGCTGTTTTCTTGATCAGTAATTAACCTAATTCTGGAATCTATCCTTCTTTAACAAAAGGAAGTGGAGATTTTCTTTGCCAATCTTTTTTGTATTAGCTTCCAATTAATTAAATTTGTACAGGTTGCTTTGTTCAGAATCTCTGCCTTTTTTATAAGTTGAATTATTTATTGCTTCATGGCTTTGCAAGTTTTCTTCCTGCTGTAAGCATTTTTCTCAAACCAGGAGATGTAACTACAGCTTTAATAGTGTCGTTCAGTGTAATGGATTAAAAAAGATTGAGAAAATTGGTACAAGCATAGTTATAATTCTTTGTGCTATTTTTCTTTGCTTATCTAATGACAGCTCTTTCTGCAGAATAGACCAGCTTTTATGTCTCTCTGCAGCTATATCATGTGACTGCCTTACTACTTTGAGCATATTTCTTGATAAATTCTTAGTATTAGGGAACAGCATTTGGTCTAGAATAAAGGGATAAAGACTGCATAAATGCCATGCCAATTTACTGAGGATTTTTCTTTGTCTGCATCCTGCCTTTTTAACCCAAATGTGCATTTTTTTTTTTGTCATAGCCATTTCATTTTGGAGTTTTGAATTTAATTTATTCTGAGGCTAATCAGCTCTTGTAATGGCCAAGACCTTAAAAAAAAGTATAGAAAACAAGCCCAAAGCAACAGCAGTAATACCAAAAATAAAACAGGAAAAAAGGAAGTTTTTCTGCTTGTAAACTTTGCAAACTAAATGAGAGAAAAATTGATAGATAAAGACAGGTAAGAATGAACAAAAACCAAGTTGACAATATTGGTTAAAAAAGAAAAAGAGAGGGGTCAAAAATTGGTTCAGTTATTTGCTGCAAGCTCTTACATTCTCATATTCTTATTGTGGCTTCATATATTCAGTAAAGCATGTGGCATTAGATTAATTCAGGTTTTTGTTTACACCAGAGAGATCTCATGTTTAGAGGTAAAAAATATCTCCCAAGGGAAGGCTTGTCACTTCAAAACCTTTTGGTTTTCCTCCTAAGATCGAGTCATTCATGGTTAGCTTGGACTCAATCATTCCAATGCCACCCTCTCCTTTCTTTCACTTGTTATTGGGAGAATGTGGATCAAGGTAAAAAGATGTAAGTGATACAGTGGTAGTGAGAAGGAGGAAACCTAAATTGAGAATAAGAGACATCTGTGAAAGCAGTTCTCAGCTAAACATATAGAATCATAGACCTGTCTGTCAGAAAGGTATTATACAGCCCAACCTTCAGGCAGTGCTGCATAATGGCCAACACTAATGGTCTCGTGGGACTCACTCAGATCTTGGACTCCTTGAGGGATGGGAAGATTCCATAACCTCCATGGACAGCCAGATCAAGGACTACATTGGCTCCTGTAGGGAAATGTCTTGCTAATGTTCAGTCTGAACTTCCCAAATGGGAGTCTGTGGCTGTTTCCCCCAGCTTACTGAGAATTTGACTTCCTTGTCTTTGTGGTTCCCCTTCACATCAGCTTGCCTGTGTACACAGCCTGCCATTCACCAGGCTGAATGAGGACAGCATCCTCCATATCTCCTTGTGTGTCATGGCATCCAGTCTCCTGACCGTTGTGACAGTCCTCTGCTGGACCTCTCCATGTTGCTTTTGAAGTGAGGCTGCAAAGGCTGACTCTGTAGTATGCCAGTCTCATCAGTGCAGACTGTAAGATGACAATAACTTGTTCTTTCAGCCCTGTTTGTTAACGATGTTCAGAGTGCAATTTGCCTTATTCGTGACAAGAGGGCACTGCTGGATGCTGTTTAACTTGGTGTCCACCAACTGTTGAGATGTGTTGTTGACTGTTTGTTTTAAACTTAAGGAGGTTCATGATGCTCAGTTCTCAAGTTTGCTGAGGTTTCTCTCAGTCAAAGTTCTACTGTTTATGTCAACCATTTCTTCTACATCAGTGTCATTTGCAGATTTCCTAAGGATACAGTCCAGATAGAACTGTAAAGTATAATATAGTGATTGGAAGGGATGTAAGAGACCAGCAAGAGCAAAAGTATGATAATTTTGCCGTTAATAACATGAATTTCACCCTGATAAGACCATTGATGTAATCTGTTGAGTTCACAGAAGAATAGTTGCAGCTACTTTTTTCCAGACACTGAATTTGGAAAAACTAGCTTGTGTGTGCTTAAGACAGTATTTATTATAGAGAAGAAGGTAAAGATCCTAAACTTTATTCATAGGTTCTTAGATGGTTTATTGCATTTCAGAGAGACCCAAACTGACTCGTGGGAAAGTGTTCCTTAGTAAGTTGTGTCCCAAAGTAATAATCTTCAGAGCAAATGATGCAACTTGTAAGTCATGTTTTTTCTGATTCATGATCTGCCCAGTCTAGCTAGGCATGTTCTTGCTATCCTGCCTCAGTTTTCCTTTTTTTTTTTTTTTTTAAATTCTTACCAACACATTTCCAGAAGTCCTGTGAGTAACACAGTCCACAAGAATGGGAAGGATGTCATTAACATGAATTTAGTTTTCTCAAGTTCATGAGGGAGTTAAACACATTTCTCTTGCAAGCTAGACAAGTTGTCCTGTCTAGATGTTGAACGGAATGAAGGTAGTCTCTTCTGGCTTCAGTGTTCCAGGAGTTTTAAAATGAGAGTGGTTACCCCTATTCAACAGTAAGAATTCCTGGGCATGTAGAGCAACTTGCTGAACTCCTGAGTAAAGTGTCTAAATTGTGTAGAAGATAAGATTTAAAACTGCACTCCTGCCCCTCTTGACCTTGCAGATACAGTGAGGTGTGTTCAGAATTATGTTGAAATTATTTTATTCTTTCAGAAACAGGAAGTCTGTTAAATCGCTTCAGACTTGATCATCAGTCCACAAATTAGCGTTATGTTCTCATGTGCTCTTCTGTTTGATGCCATTAAAACTCACAGCTGACCTGAAATTTAGCAGTTATCCTATAGTTAAGAACCTTGTCTTCAAGCTTAAATTTTAACCTATGAAAACTTGAGGAAAGTACTAGTATCTACACAGCTTTTCAACACGTCAGCCCTGTTTCTAAGGGAGGCTATTCTGTGATTGTCAGAACAGGATAATTGATTAAACAATATGTGTTTGTCACCATAATCGTTGAAGTGAAAGAACTATTTTTTATGTATCATTCAATCATCCAGCTATCAGTGGAGGGGGAAAAAACCCCACCTAAAAAAGATGCTTAATAGGTAGCTGTGTGCCAGAAGTACAGCTTCCATTGCCATAGTAGTTTTTAAACAAGGCTGTGTTTACCACGTCTGGACAAAGGAGATGCCTTCACTGTAGATGCCGATTGGAGTACTTCTGTTGCAAAAGATTGAAATTCTAATATAAACTACTCAGATGATTAACTTTCTTAGATACTTTAATTATTATTTTCTGTTTCTATGTAGCCTTAACTGTTTGTAAATTAACTGTTTACACTTTTCTTTTAGTGAGGTGCTGTCACTTTTTCTCTCTTTCTGACCTGATGAAAGGCTTGTTTGCCAAAAGTTTCTCTGTGGGCTTGGTTGCCATCAGTTGCTATTAGTTGGTTTAACAAAAAGATACCTTTCAAATTTTGCCTCTTTATAAAACGTATTGTGATTTTGCTAGGATAGTGATTCAGTGGCATTGTAGTAGAATTTGTTGCAGTGCCACAGCAGGCAGTGAGAAGATGCAAGGTTTGAGTGTGTGCAGTTGATTAGATGAAATGTGTTTTGACAAGGCACCTAGTAATTAGAATTTAAAATTGATTTTCTTTCTGCATTTAATTGTGATTTATTTCAGCTCTTTGCTGAGAAGTTTTTCATTGGCTGTTAGGAGTTTGTGGTACTGAATTCCACTGAATTTCATGAAGAAATGTAAGTCATGTAATAATGAGCTTTTATGTGCAGAGCTGTTAGTGTGTTTTTCTCAAATTATTTCCAAGATCTTGGAGTCTGTCACCCAAGACCCAGGTCTATGATCACCAAGATCCACTGGTCTATGGAGCAGCCAATTTTAAGAGCCAGTTGAAGCACAGGGAATAAGCTCAGATTGCATGTGCGGCTAAGTATGCTGATCTACTGTGATTTATGCTTCCAGTGCTACAAAGACTTGTGTTGAAATAAATAAAAAAATATAGCAAGTGTTTTACTACATCCATCTTAAATTATAATAAAAATTTCCATGGAAGTGTAGTACTTAAACGGATTTTCTCAGTTTGACACAGTTTTCTCAGAGAGAAGATCCACAATCTGCTCTTGCTGCTGTACCTTTTCCTTCCCAAATACTTGTTCTGAGAACTTGGTACTGAAGCTGTTCAGTAATAAAATAGTATGATTTTTCCTATTTAATGCACTTGGTTTAAAAACAAAAACTCCACTGTGCATAGGACTTGTTCCTTTTACCTGCTTTCCCTTAAGTCCTGACATGAAAATTAACTGTGTGAAGATTATTTTTACTCTGAAAGAATTGGTTTGTAAGATTGTTCTCATATAACACGTTGTTCTTCCCACGTTGTTCCCCAGAGAATGTTGTGAGGTGTTCATCTTACTGTTAATTTCCTCTCTCGAGTTGTAACATAGCTTTTGGGAATGTGTTTTTTCCTTTTAGTACAGGCTGTGTAATATTTTACTGTGTTGAAGGATGCAGGAGAGAGACAAAATAAGGGATAATGAAGCTTTTAACCTTGAATTCATTCCTTGAAATACTAAGTTTTCTTCCACACTTCATGTGTCAACATTAGTAAGTTCATCTGTGTGGTTCCTCCTGGCTGTACGCTTTTGTGAGCACCAAACAGAAATGGAAATTTGATGACTAATACAGCAAAAGAGAGATAAGGAGCTACATGCTAAACTGCCTCTTCACTGTAGCCAGGCCCCTGCTCATTTTATCTCTCCGTGTCACTGCAGAGCATTGAAGGACAAGTGCTCATGAGGCCTGTCTCTCATGCCTCAGGCGCTTGCTTTGTTGCTATGATCCAAATCTTTTTATAATCTCTTTTTTTTTTTTTTTCCTATTTTGTTGATCAGAAATCATAGTAATTAAGAGTATATAGTGAATTTTGGTTTTGGATATTGCAAAATCTTTCTGCTGTAACAGTTCTTCGAGCAAAGCAGAACAAATGTACCTGTAAATGCATAGTGTTTTCTCTGAGTTAATGTGAGAGCTGAGCACAAAGACTTTAAAGAAAAGTGCTGGAAAAGAAACAGCTCTTCTGAGGAGTGAAAATAACACTTTAATTAAAAAAGTCTGTCTGAAAATCTTTCCTGAGAGTTTTGTATTGAGCTGGACCTGAAGAAGCTGAAACACCATCCTCACCATGTTTCTTCTTCTGAGGAAGAGTGAACATAGAATATGTTATCTGGGCCATAATGCCTGGGTGGAAGGAAAAAACTGAATTGTACTTGTCACACTTTTAAATATCCTTGGATGCAGATCTGAGTGCTAATAATGCCTTTTATACTGGGAAGATGGGTGTTTTTAATGTGTGTTTTTTCTTTGTTTGGGGTTTTTGTTTGAATTTTCTTCTGGAATACCAAGTAATTTATTTGTTTATGTGAAGTATTGACTTTGGGAGTTTTTGGTTGTTTGGTTGGTTTTGTAGGTTTTTTTCCCTAGTTTTCTCTTATGATTGGTTGTTTTTGTTACTCGTATCCCTGACACAGTGTAGCAATAAGAGATACTTCTATGTGTAGACGTGGTAATAGCTTTACATTTGCTGCTTTTTATTTTTCACCATTCTTGACTCTATCACTAACTTGTAGGGGAAAACCTCAGCCAAGTAAAGGAAGTGTACAGAAAACATACTTGATTGTATACTCTGCAACTTTTTTTTGTAACAGCCTTGCTATGAATACCAGGATTGCATCTGTGTCAGGATTTCCTGAGATGCTCTTTCTTGCTGGCATATCACTTAGTTCTGGTAGGAGAGAGGGAATTGAGATGTAGTCATTGAAAAACAGAACACAGTTGATGACATCTTGCCATTATGATGTGGTCATAACCAATTTCTATTTACAGCATTTATTCAGTAAACCCTTAGTTTACAGAAGTCAACACTGTTATTTTTGTTTAATATGCAAATAAGAAAAGTGTAACTGTAAAAATAGTTAAAGCATAATTAACTGCAGGACACATTATCTGACAGTAAATATCCACATTTGTAAGGGTAAGATAGGTGTCTGACTTAAGTTATGCCTTTAGATGTCAAATTTTACCAGTTTTTCTTGCAACAGGAGTAAGAAGACATGATAAAATTGCTGGAAAAATGGTAACATGAGGCTGATCTGAATGCTCATCTGTCAAGTGGAATAGTCTTTGAAGGAATACACCAGCGCAACCACTTTTGCTTTTGTTTTTCCTTAAAACAAATAAAAAAGTCCTACCCCTAGCATTGTGACAGGTTTTTGTTGTTTTTTTTTTACTTTCTGCAAAAATGCAGTTTTACAGTTAGCCATATTTTTTCATTAGATTTTAGTACTTAGATCTTTGCCAGCCAATCTTTGTTTTCACATTCCATATTTCAGCAAAGCAGATACTGTCTGAATTTTTATTTTTAGCTGACAAATATTTTCAAGAGTAAAACCAGCAGAAGCTAATGTGTTGTCTTGATGGAAAAGGTTTAAAAATGTGGTAAAATAGCAAGCAATATGTTTATAGCAAATGCCTAGCTCTGGATGGGGTTGCATTTAGTATGTACCTTTGAATTCTGAGTTACTCTTCAGACATTCTGTTTTTAACCTGTTTTTATTTATTTAATTCCCCAGGGTGTATAATTCTTTTTATCTTCATCTGAGATGAACCTAAACTTTTTAGTGAATGAAGTTTGTGTTGTTACTGGGGTTTTTTTGTTGTTTCGGAAAGATGCTTTTAGCTCATTTCTCAAAGTCTGTTTCCTTTTAACTTTTAATCAAGCTTTTCTTAATAAGTGGTGTCCGCTGGCACTGCTTTCAGTATGGTGTCTTTCGGCAAAGTACATGATGTTTGTGGGATTTAATTCTTTTAGGACTTCTTTTTTATCTTCTATTTAATAGGCTCTCTCATTTCTGTGTCATTTTCCTTTTGGAAGTCATGTACAACTGTGGTGGATTTTTTTGTGACTCCTGTAGGGATATTGAGCTTGAATGCATTATTAGCGTGCCTTTCAACAGAAAAAAAGTGGAACGAGATCCTTCATGCACTCTGGGACTGCATCTCTAATGGTTTCCCTAACCAGCCCTCTATGAAATGATTATTGTAGAGCTAAAAGTTTCTTCTCTGCTTTGTGTCCCAGTGTGATACTTGCCTGATATTCATGGGTATCTGCCATTACAATTGTATTTCTTTCCCTCATTGCGTCTCTGTTCTCTCTTAGTGTATCATCGGTGGTCACTGCTATCATTCTGCTAAGAAAATTGATAATACTTTGAGCTCTTACATTTGGATCTAGGAACACTGAAATCTTCCTTCTTACAAAAATCGAGTCAGAGGCCAAATGCTCCCCTGGACTCTTAATGTGGACACCTGAGAACTGAGACTTTCTACTTTGAAAACTTCAATCTGCTTAATACCCTGTTGTCATTCCATTGAGAGAGCAATGTATTAAGTTCCAAGGCTTTTATAGCTGGTCCGCAAGATCTGGCATTTCACAGGAATAGGGCAATAATTACAGAATACTTCAAGTGTGTCCTTATTCCAACACAACTGATGATGCATTTTCTTTCTGAACGTTAACTCCTGCCTTGGTGGGGGAAAAAATGGGCATGCTGTAGACATCTTCAGAGCTCTTCTGTGCCATAAGCATGTATTTGTTATTTTTTTGTCATCATATTGAAATAGACATCTGAAGGATGTACAAGGTAAGAGTGAATTGCATCAACATTGAAATTTACAGGAGTCCCTGTCTCTTTTTGTTTAGCCATGTGTTGACCTCCATAGCCTAGTTAACTCTGCATGTATTTGTTCAGAGCATTATCCATTCAGAATGTTATATTACAGCTAGTAATAATTGACTTGTCTTTTAATGCTAATCTGTACTATTCAGCTCCTGGGTCCAATTACTTATTGTTGAGTGGATAGAGAATCAATGGTGACTTTTCTCCAATTCTCCCCTAGATTATATCTACTACATTGTAGCTATTTAAAGTTCAAAAAATTGCACAGTTACAGGAATAGGATATTGTTATTGTGCTGCTGAATACTGACTTTCAATATATATTCATTTTTGTGATGGAATAGAACAATTTCTTTTAAGCATGTTACTTTTGATAGGTGTTTTGTTTAGCCTCCATTTAAAGTGATAATATTTGTATTAACACCAAAAAATATTCACGTAACATATTTTGCTGAGAACTCTGTGATCCTATGATATGTAAGTAGAACTTCATCTATAACCAAAATCAGCTCTTTGGCAGTACTTTTTTTTTCCTGCAAGACTGGTGAAATGGATTTTATGTATAAGATCTATGAGCCATTTTTTATAATAACTGAAAACAGTAATACTTGTCTTTTATATGGTCCTTAAGTTTATCAATAGTTTTTATAACAGTGAGGTTTATCTATTAAGTTATTATAATAACACAATCAACATATAGGCCCAACCACAGATTTAAATACCTTGGTTAGGGTTAGAAAAAACGGGTGGGACAAAGGGAGGAAGGTGCATCTTACTGTTCTCCTTCTTACACTTCTGCAAGTCAGTAAGCACCACATCAGAGTTAATCTTAGTGCCTTGGAACTATATACTGTAAAAGCTGTATGATCAGTGCATTTATGTTCTAGTTCAATCCCCATGCTTCTAAAATGCTGAGGAGGCTAAATTTATGGGGTGTGTTCACCTGTGTGCATTTTAGACTTTGTCTCTAAACTATGCTAGTCCATCTCCACCTCCTTCAAACATACAAATATTGAGAGATGCCTTAATTTAGTGACTGTTTCTCAGTTGAGATGACTCTGTGTTTTGTCAGAAGTCTATATAGTATTAAATACATTTCTGCATGCCCATTCTGATTCAATGTAACTACATAGTAGAGTTTTGACTTCCTAACTGCAGAGTGTAGTATTCCCAGCAGATTAAGAGAATTCTAAGTATAAGGAATGCAATAAATCAGCAGTAAGTTCTGTGTGGAACAGTGGCGTTGATTGCAGGTGGGCTTGTCACAAAAATGTTATGAAACACTGAAATGTTGGCTTTACAAATAGTTATATAGTGTGCAAATTTGTTAAAAATATATGGGGGGATAGTGAAACTTGTACAGGCTGAGCTTGAACTTGTCACAGAATGATAAGTAACTAATTTTTCATATTCTAGTTATATTTTAGTGCTGCTGTTATAATGAAATATGTGATTGATGCACCTGAAACTTGTACAGTCTAGAAGAAAAATTTCTAGCTGGTGTGATAAGGGTCTTCCTCCTGCTAGTTCTTTGTTTTATTGCTTGTCTATCAAATTTATGATGTAGTTCTAGGACATGGTCTGGAAGCCAAAACAGGATAGGAGAATTTGTTCCCATATAGGCTTAAAAATGACCTGTAATCTATGT
The DNA here is from genome assembly GCA_035583235.1 of Hafferia zeledoni. Lineage (NCBI taxonomy): Eukaryota > Metazoa > Chordata > Aves > Passeriformes > Thamnophilidae > Hafferia > Hafferia zeledoni. The sequence continues at coordinate 32,940,932 of JAWWEV010000134.1, read as the reverse complement.
ACTTGTAAATATTTCTCATTATTGGAAATAATGACAGATACTTTCCTATTTTAACGTTTGAGACATACAGAATGTGTAAATAGGAGATTTCTACAATCATCATGTGGTATGAAAAGTATTGCCATCCGGATTTAGATGAGACGGTGGAAAAATTTTAGAAATTTTCCTATTATTTCCCTGGGAAGTACTGGTGTCCTCAACTGAGAAGCCAATACAATGAACCAGTAATAATGAGCCTACGTCAATGACTAGATAAAATAATATTTACTAAACAAACAACAAACAAATCAACAATAGCAAAAAATCTTTAAAAAGAGGAAATGAAATTTAAGTGCACACATAGCTCTGAGACTTGACACTTTTTCATTTAAGTAGCTCCATTGACAAATTCTGACTGTATACAAAAGATAAATTGAGAAAACTCAAAAATTCAATTGTTCTACAGAATTAAGGGATGGAGTAACTTTTTCACAGGATTCATATTTGAATTGCCTGAAACTAGACATATATTTTGTCTTTGGTGATTTGTTCATTCCACAAGAAAACAGCCTACATTTTTCTGAGGAAGAAAAAAACCCAAAGCAATAAAGATATTGAAAATGCTGAAATTCTTTTCAGATGAATGAAATGCCTAATTCTTCTCAGGCTAAAACAGCACAAATCTTTGACTTCTGTGTTCTTGAAAACACAAGCCCCATATTACATCATGTCAAATAGAAACATAGCATGCTATGGTGAATGTTCAGGAAACACTTGAACACTTGAAGAAAACAGAGAATTTTTGTCTTTTTTTTGTTAACCAGAACCCTTTCATATTTTTGTTCTAACGGACGAAAAACGGTCTATTTTTATTTTATCTTTTTGGTAAACTGGACTTAGATGTTTACATGTCTGTAGATAAAAATATTTGCACATTTCCATGTCCTGCCCTATTTGTTCATTTCCCTGCTTACAGATACCCAGAGCCTTAATACTGTCCTGCATAACATATATACTGAAGTTTCCACAACAGCATATTCTGAACTGCCTTATTTTGGATCCCATCTATGTATTTACTGTCCTGTGTCTTAACTGTCCTATGTCTTAATATATATTGAGCCCACAGACCTGCAAGTCTTGAAAGGAAAGCTAGAACTTTTGTAATTTTTGTATTTAAAATATTTTTACTTACTTTTGTAATGATTAGATATAATGACATTTTCTTTTCCAAAGGATATTACATATAGTTATTGGACTGTTTAAAATGCTAAATTTCTGTCTGAGTAGTATGTGTTTGAGTACGATACTGTTCCTGCATTTTCCCAGTGCATACATGTTATTCATTACTTTTTGAACACTTAGGAGTAAAATAGATATTTATTGTTTTATGAGAAGAAAGAAAAAATTTGGTTATTTTCTTTTGAAATATTTACTTCAGCAGAAAATGAAGTATTCACTCAGTAGGAATGAAAAATAGACATCAGAGGTGGCAAATAAATTTATAAAGCTGTAATTTGCACCTTTCTGAGTACAACATAAAAGTACCTTGTATATTTATTTGCTTTGTTACACTTTGAATGTCCTAGCTGTTTCAGCTACATACTTTTTAACAGGGTTTTTATAGGCTAATAAATATCACTATACAAAAGTTTTCCTTGACATCGCTTTTTTTTCTTTCTTTCTTTCTTTCTTTCTTTCTTTCTTTTTTTTTTTTTTTTGGTTCTTACTTCAGACTATTATTTCTAATCATTGTAATGTCCTGAATAACATCCTGAATAACAGACCATGTTTCTTTCTTTATATGTGTGTGTATATATATATATATATAAAAACACACATACGTACAGTTTGAGCATATGGGAGTAATTCTTTCCTCTTATAATTATCTTATTTCTTTTTATTCTTTAACATAGATTGCTTCTTTAGGCTACTTCTTGAAACTTTTCTGTTTTTCTGATGACTGAGAATTAAAATTTAGCTTCATCAGTGAAACTCTTAGAAGCAAATGATACATACTGTATATTTATCTGTCCAGTAGTGAATTACCATCATTACTAATAGAGACCTTTGAGAGGTTAAGTTGGAAATGTATGGTATTGTTTGCTGCTGGATTCATCCTGTTTATATTTAAAGCTGTAATTGTGAAATACAAAGCTTTTGGAAGTGTTATCCTGTGTGAGGACGTTTTTCTCTCTATGAATACTCTGCTGTTCTAAAAAAAAGTAATTGAAAATTGTGGACTGACAATTGTAATAATTGGTCCATGAGTCATTATGCTAATTAGATACTTGCAGTAATTTCGATTGCTGGTACAATAGCATTTGTGGAAGAGTTAGAGTTTTTCAATGGCAAAACTTGCTCTCTTTTAAAATTCTATGTCTCCTCTTGGAAATTTTTTAACTACCTGAAAAACAGCTGAGGCCTCACCTAGCCGAGGTGCTTTGTAGAAGCCTGAACATTAGGGCTAAAGAAACTTTGGATTGTGAATTATCCATTTACTGCAAGAGCAGATTTTTGTTTGAATTAACTCTTTATTTTAAGCTTTTAAACACCCCTTTAAAGAAAAAGGTAAGCAACGAGCTCCCTCAGCAGGCTGCTCTCCTGCAAATTTGACTTGATAATGATGAAATCATGTAACCTCACTATTTTTTATTCTGAAATGTCAAGTCAGAATTTATATCACAAAACTGAGAATATTTCTTAGCATTGAAATCAACTTTTTTGTCGTTGATAAGTGTGATGGCAAATATGTTAGTAAAGTGAATGACCACTGTGCTTTTAAAGAGCAGATTTTTAAAAAAAAATCCCTGTGTCAGTCTTTTTCTCCTCCAAAAATTGTAATACTCTATTAAAACAAAAAAACTTAACTGTTCCCTGAAACAGTGCACAAGATTCGAGATTACTTGAACTATTGATTTTAAAGTTCTTGAAGAGTGTCTGTAATCAGCTTAGCAATTTGACTTCTTAATTAGGCTAGTCCTACGAGAATATGGCTCCCCATATCAGTATGTTTATGAATCTAATCAACCAGGCAGCAAAAAAAACCCAACCAAAAGACCAAAACAATTATTGATACTATCTTTATTTAACTTGCAAAGGAGCAAGAGTTGAAACATGGACTGAATGAATAGAAATTTTAAAAAAAGTATTACCCTGAAGAAATCTATTTACCACAAAATGAGGTCTCTGGCAGCTAACAGAAGGGGATAAAAGAAACTCTTGGACTGTGCCATAATATACCAGATACCTGCTGGGCTAGTGTGCATAAAATTCCTTTTTTTTTTTTCCTTTGGGGACTTATCGAGGCACAAGTTATACATGAGAGTTTTTGGTTTAGTCATGGCAGATCAGTCAGTCTGCTGTCTAGATTTCAAAAGGAAATGATTGTTATCTATTATCGATTCATGTCTTCTTCCTGATTGAAATAAATATGCTATGAATTTGCCATTAGTTGTCCTTTCTGTAATGAGAATACCTAGAAGCAGTAGTTAGATTCAGCAGTACCCAGGTTTGTTATTTCTTCCATTGAGTTTTTCAATAGGTTAGTTTGACTCCTAAGGTTTTGAGTTCTGTGTTTGGTATTACAACTGTGTTGGCAATTGAATGGTGTATTGTATTCTGTGAACCCATCTCTGTAGTATTTGTGGATATTAGTCTGCCTGGTGACTGACAACTGTCTGTGGTTTAATTATTGCCTTTCCTTTCCTTAGGAAGGAGGTTTGTGCACGGGATTTTTTCTTGTCACTGATAGAAGAGACTTGGTTTTTGGTTTCAGTCTTCGATTATGTTGAAGATTTGAGTTTCTAAATGCCTATGAGAGAGTTCTGAGGAGTTTTAGGTTGGTCAGGAGTATATGCCAGAGCCTTTTACAACTATCTGGTTTCACACAGATAAACCTATCTTCTGGGGCAGACAATTCTGCTTTGCTTTTGGAATGGAGTTGTTAGTTTTGTTCATTTATTCCAGACCTCTTTTACAGTCTTGTAGCCGTACTTAAGCTAGACAACTGATTGCCTAAAGCTGTGGACTGAAACCTGGCAGTCAGTACTATGCGAGGTACAGAGCAGAAGAGACAAAATTTACATTCTCACAGGCATCGTTTACCTTGGTGTAAATAGCCATAACTCCAGCTATGAATCTTGCCTGTGAGAGGTTTTCAATTTAATACATTTTTTAAAATTACTGAATCAGCAGGAAATGTTCATAGTGGTAGGCATTGATGTCAAAAGGCCATCTGGGACTTTTAAAGGGAAAGGTATTTATTATTTTCCCTGGTTTCCATCTTCTGGTTTCAAGTTCCTTATTTAGTAGTGATTTTTGTGAGGGACTGTTGGCAGTAGTGGGGCAGCTGTGTACACCTGGCTTACTGTGTCTTTTGGGAAATGCCCAGTCAGAATATCAGTTATGAATGTAGTATATTCTTGGCTATATTTGATGCAGTTTAATGGCACATGCTGTCATTCTTTTTCTTGATCACAAAATTAGAATTTGGGTAAAGTAAGGATATTCCTACTAACAGTTGGAGAGAGACTTTCAGGGTTTGAAACATGATATCTGATATAATAAATGGTGTGTGGAAAGTGTTTACTGTGAGTAATGAATTCCTCTTTAACTAAAAGACACCTGATGGCAGCTCTAAGTCTTAGAGATATTTTGTTAATTTGACAAGATCAACCGCTGTATGATGTTAGGCACAGGCACAGCCACATGATAATGAAAACTAAATTCACTAGGGCATGTATGCACTCGCTGTCATGCTAGTTCTCCAGCCCATTGACTGGACTTGAAGGCCAGAAACATGCCTTTGTATATAGACTCCATAGGCCTTTTTGATTGGCATTCTGGAGGTTTGCCTTAGAGCTAATTATGTTACCGGGTGGCAGGTTTTTTTGTTTATTGGATTTGGTTGTTAGGGTTTTTTTTCCTTTTCTGAAGGATGTAATCTTTTTTTCTCCACGGTTTGACATCTCATCTGGGACCTGGAAGATGATGATCATTTTCTTCCTCAATTCAGTTCCATTTCAAGTGAACTAGAATAGGAAGACAATTTTCAGCCTCTGCAGATGACGTGGAAAATATACTTGATGATGTATCTTGGGGATGTTTACTTGAGTGTAGCACAGTGATTGAGTTTTGAGATGATGAGTTTTGAGTTGCAGAACTTGATGTCTGAAGTAATTAACTGCAAAAGTCTCCCAGCTTTCACTATGGGATCCTTAAGTGTGTTAGCTAGCCTGTAGTTCTTCAGTGAGGCAGAGTGTGCCGGAAAAACATGAGTAAGTAGCAGGGAACAAATGCTATTTAGATAGTGGGAAGGGATCTGTAGAAATCATACATTTCTCATACGAACTTTACCTCAAATCATTCCAAAATTACACATCTGTAGAGATATTATCTACCTAATCAGTTAAGAATCTGCATGGATGTGTTATGATTGCTCTGTGTGGTTTGTTAGTTTGTTTGCAGTTTATTACCTGTGGAAGAGGGCTGCCTTCCTTCTGATGCTAAGAAATGGTTTGGGTAGAAATTTTGGGGACGAAGGGTGACTGCTCCTTGCCAGTAAACACCTCCAGATTTGTCTGGGGGAGGGCTTTGGTAATGCTGTAGGTAGTCAGAGACTGGCTTAGCTGCTGCAAAGGCTTAAAACAGGCATTAAGATGGGCTTTTGAGAAGCAGGCAGGCTTATGTGCGTTCAATTTTTAAAGATGGTTAGAAAAGTCTTGTGGATGATTGAAAAAGAACTGCTTGGGTTTTGTTACAAACCGGATGCTTGCCAGAATTTCAGGCTTGGTCTGAGACCAGTACAAAGAATCTTGCTATGCGGGGATGTGGCATGGGTGAAGATGACTGTCTGATTACCCTTTAGAACCAAATTCCTTTATTCCAAGATTTCATTCTTCATTCTAACTCTTTTTCAGTAGCCCTTGTATTGTGTTTGATTACTTCAGCTTAAAGTAGTAATGAAGGTAAATCCACTGAAAACTCTGACAAATTTGAGTGGCGATTGCAGTGTGCAGCAACACCAGAAGCAGAAGCAAGTGCCAACCTTTGTTTAAACTGCAGAATTTACCTCCACACCCACACCACCTGCCTTTTTTTAAGATCTTAACACCCTCTTTCAATTTTAGTGAAGTCCCCCATCTACTGGAAAAGCTTTAAAGAGACAAACTGATCATTGTATTATCATGTTTTCAGTGGCCAAACTTGAGTTTATGGAGTGTAGAATATTGCAATATAGTAGTGGTTTGAAATGCTAATATTCCCTGAGTATTTACTAGGAAAAAAAGTCTGAGATTATGTACCTTCCTTGTGTATAAGTAAAATGGAGTTGGGCTCTTTTGTTTGGTTGTTGTTGTTGTGCTTTAGTTTGGTCTTTGTTTCCTGAGAACAGGGAAAATGAAAGTTTAAGATAAAAATGCTTTTGGTCCTATGACAGTTTCTTTATGAAGATTTTTCTTAGCATTAGCCATTCACTTTAGGAATTCAGGGTATATATATTTTCTGACAAGTACGTTGCACAAATTTGCTAGGGCAATTATGGTTTTGGGGTTTAATAATGTAAAGGCATAATAATTCACTCTCTCGTAGAGAAAATGAGTTATACAATGAAGTTGTGTGAATGTAATCCACTGGATTGTGGACTAAAAACATTAAGTCAGAGAGGATGAAGTCACTGGTAAGGCAGGGCTTTGCATGTTTCTCCTGTTTCAGAAATTGGATTGCCTAAGGCACTAACTTAAACCTTTTACTCCAACTTTAAGACAACAGTTTCTTTATATGTGCATCTTACCTTACAAACTTATACTTGTACTTACTTCAGCTTGTTGAGTAAGACTTCATCAGTTTAGCAAAGAGTCACACTAGGTTTGCTAGTCATGTAAATTTGCTAATGCTGCCTCTGAGAGGCACCATCACAGAAAGCCACTATTATTTCTTTTTTGCAGAAATCACAGTATAGAGGCAAAAGGCTGTGTTAGGATACCTCTCTATCTTACTTTTAAGATATTCCGTGTATTTTATTATCATAAGGAAACAAACACCAGATTCTCTGTGACCTAGTGAAGTTTATGCACCCTGGCACTGGTTATGTGTCCTTCAACCTGTGTTATACTTTCTTTTGATTTCTGAAGATGTAAATTCATAAACAGTTCTAAGTCAGTAATACCTCAAAAATTCTCCCAATTTTTTTCTTCTGCTTTTGCTTTATTTCTTGATTCTAGAAAAAGGATCATTTGAGCCACCTCATGGTAACTTACCATAGAAGAGACCTAGGTTTAAATGAATTCAGCATTTTAAAAAATAAGCTAGGGATGATTGTAATTGTGAAAAAAACTCCATCTGGATTTATAGGTGGGAGAAAATGTTTCAGAAAAGGTATAATGGCTTCTTATAAGGAATAGAGGTCTGTAATGGAAGACAGCATTTGTGGGTAGGAAGGTATGTGTAGTACTTTTTCATGGCAGCTTGCTGGATATCACTTGACAACTAGGGTACAATGAGTTCTCAAATTCATAAAACAAGAGAACTGACTTTTTTGTCAATTAAATATTAATTTTCTAGATTAATATTCAATTCACAAAGCACCAAAATAGTACATAAAGGAAGGTTATGGATGAGTTGCGATAACTTCTAAATAGTAAAACAGTCACCCTTTAAGTAGGAAACACAAAGTGAGAGACACAGCTCACTTGATAGAGAATTACAAACTCAGAACTTTTGTCAGATTTTGAGTGATACGCAATATCTATTTTGCATAGTGAATGAAGATGTTTGGGATTGAGATTTTTTAATGGCAAAGTTTATCAGGGCTTGAAAAACAGATAGTACTTTGAAAAATCTGCACAATAAAATTCAAGTGATCAGAATTAGGAAATAATTCTAGTGTAAGGCAATTGAAATAAAAGAATCACAGAATACTTACTCCTATAAACACTCTTCCCTAGTTTATTTGTTTGGTTTGAGATCATTTTTTTCCACAATTGATTAGGCACTAGTGTTTCTGATGAGTATAAGAATTCTTACTTTCAAAGCAACAGTCAGCCAGACATAATGGGAATATAATCATTCAATTGTTTGTGAAGTCAACTCTATGCAAAAACATAGTGCCTCATAACAAAACACTGTATAAACACATTAATTCTCAGTGTGGGTGAGAAGGCTTTCCTGAGTTCCCTATTTTAAAACCAGATATGTTGTTTCTTAACAGGATCACAGAATAGTTAAAGTTGGAAGGACCTCTGGAGACTGTCCAGCACAACTTTCCTGCTCATAGCAGGGTCGCCTAGAGTACATTGCACAGGGCTGTGTCAAGGCATTTGTTGAGCTTATACAAGGATGAAGATTCCACAGGCAACCTTGGTGACATTTTCCACTGTTTGCCCAATCTGAAAATAAGAAAGGTTTTTCTCATGTTTAACTGCAATTCCCTGTATTTCTATCTGTACCTATATCCCTGTGTCCTGTGACTGGGCACCACTGGCAAGAGCCTTTCTCTGTCTTTTATGCTTCTCATTAAGTTTATAAACACAGGTAAGGTCCCACAGAAGTTTCTGTTTACCGTCCTGAATACCATCTTTTATCGGCTTCCTGTGTAAAACATGCTCCTGTCCCTTAATCATATTTGTTGCCCTTTGCTGAACGTGCTTCAGTATGCTCATGTGTCTCTTGTACTGGGGAGCTCAGGATTGGAGTCAGCACTGTAGAGGTTTCTCACTATACTGAGCAGAGGGAAAGGAGCACCTCCTTTGACCTCCTGAAGAGATCAAGTTGCCACGGACCTTTGCTATGAGGACACACTGCTGGCTCATGGTCAGCTTGTCCACCAGGACTCTCAGGTCCAATTCTGCAAAACTACTCCCAGCAAGTTGTCCACCAGCCCATGCTGGTGCCATTCCTCTGCATGTATGGGACTTTGCATTTCCCTGTTGTTGCATTTTATGAGGTTCTTTTGCTCTTTTCTCAGCCTGCAATCCTCTGATGTGTCTCTTAGGTTTGCATTATCTGTGAACTTGCTGAAGGTGCTCTGTCTCAGCTTTCAAGTTAATGGTGAAGATAGTAAATAATATTACCTCTTGTATTGACACGTGGGGTGTGCCTTTGATGACTGGCCTCCACCTGCACTTGGTGCTTTTGATCCACAGACCTTTGAGCCCAGCACTGTGAACAGTTTTCATTGCTGATCATTGTTGATTTTAGGAGGAAAACATGTTTGATAATTAGCTGTTATTGTGAGCAAGGATTTTTAAATACCCATGGAAATGTGGCAGTCTGTGCACAGAGACCAAAATATTTTTGGAAAGGTGATAGTGTGTTGTTAACATAATTCACCTAAAAAGCCAATCAACAAGTACAGAAATCTGGCTTCCTCATTTCTGAGACTCAAGGGAAGCACTTACATATGTTTCATCTGCCTCTAGATCATCCACTGATTTTCCACTATCCTCTTGTTTTCATGCCAGGCCAGGGTGGGAAATGTTGATAAGAGAAGAACCCTTCTAGTTTCTCTGTCTACATGGGAAAACCTGAGATCAACAGGGTTAGTGTCCTCAGAAGAGCAACTTAAAAAATTGTGGCCATATGTAAGTGGGAAAGATGCCAAACATACTAGGTGTGGAAATAAATGTATCTATGACAAAGTGCTGGGTTGTCACAGATGGCTTTTTGTCATTGTAAGGTTAAAAGCAGCGTGGAATCTTCAGGTATGTTCACATAAGAGTACAGTCTTAAAAGATAAGAAACAGGATGATGCTGTGAAAGATCACATTTGATCCTTAGTGTTAACTGTTGATCTAGTGATGCTCTGTGATGAAAATTTTGGTTTACAAATTGTGTATATGCTAATAAGAGGACATATGATGTTTTCATAACTCCATTAGGTCTCTTTCCTGATTAGCATCATATCAGTGTAATCCAGATGGATTCCTGTCATCTCTCTATGTTCTCTTGATTTGGGGAGTAGGAAAGACAAAAGAAAAGCTGAGTGGCATATATGGCATCTGATCTAATGGAATTGAACTAATTGAACAGGATGTAGTTTATTCTAATTTGTTAAAATATGTATTCGATCTTTACATTATTTTCTTGTGACAATCATGTATTTAGAAGCTAGGACAATTTCTATAATAATGTTTGTGGTTTCTTCTACGAGAAAAGTAGGGACAAGTGTTATCCCTTTGCATATTTGGTCACTTCCAGAAGGGTCCAAGGATCTAACGCTTCCTTTCGTAAACAAAGATTTATTTCTGCTTTTTGAAAGTTCTGCTTCTTTGATAGGTGCAATGTATACCTGAACTTCATGTATCAGTCAATAGACACTAATCTGTATTACATAAAAGATTTTAGACACAATACAGAATTCCTTCAAGCAGAGTTTTTTATATTCCCTATTCCGTAAGAGGTAGGCTATGGGACCTCACGCAGAAATTCAATATATCTACTTTTGTTTATTATGGGACAGTAGTTAAGTGACTTAACTGTTATTGGTGTGACACCTGACATAGATTGCCATCACTGTGGTTTGTTTTTGTCATCTGTCAATCTCAAGAGAATGGTTGCTCCTGATAGCTGTGTTGAAACGATTTGGGGAAGGTCAGTCTGTAAATTCTCAGGTCCTACTTACTGTGTTGTGGTTTAGGAACATTTAAGGATTTTTCTTCATTATTTTTTGGAATTTGGAAAGAGGAAACTTGTTTACAGTTGGACCACCTTCCTTACTTAAAACCATATGAATAATAATAAAAATTGCATGTCTAAATTCTTATAATTAACAAGTTGTGCCATAGTTCCAGATCCTGTACTTTAGTCAGTTCTTATATTTTCATTGTGGCTGAAAGTTTTCTGTTCAACAAATAAAATATCCAGTCTTCAAAAAGAGACATTTGTTGGAATGTGCCTTAGCACCTGCCAATCTTTTAGTGAAAATTCATGTACAATTCTTGAAATATTTTCAAACCTGAAGCCTTTGGGGATTTATTGCATGTGAGGTCACCACTAACAGTGTGGTCATGTAAAATGGTAACTATGGCAACTGCAGACTATTGGAATGGAGAGTGAGCAGAGAGGTTTATGTGAAAGAAAAAATATCCTTGGACACAGAAAACATCCTCACAGAGCCTCCTCAGATGAAGATAATATATGAGCAAATTTTTTTGTGACATTCTTTTGTTTTCTAATGGCAAGCAAAATTAAACTTCCCATGACTAGTCCACTTACAAATTTATTTTAATTGGTACTTCAGTTTTTAAAGAGAGGTTTAGCTTGTGTTCCTCTGTAATTTAAAGCTTGTGGAATATTCCTAGGTCTTTCAAGGCATTAACACCCTAGACTTAAATGAAGGGAAAACTAAAGCTATGAAAATATGCGGCTTAAAGTTTTGCTATCTCTTTCAGTTTCATGAGAAAAGGAAGGAACAGTACCTTTTGAATTTTGACAAAAACTTGGTGAAATAAATGTAAGTGAATGGTAAAGTTACTTAAGCAGGCATGTACATAGAAAATGCTGTGCAGTATTGTGATTTGAAGCCTCTGGGAACAGAAAATTACTGTTGTTTTTCAAGGCATTCTAAGCTGTAGTAGTTGCAAAAGCTGTCATTGGATTCTGCACCTACACCTCTTTATACTGTATCAAATCTCCAGATTTTCTTTTTCTTTTTTTTTAAAATTTATTTATGTATGTATGTATGAATTTATGTATTAATCAATCAATCAATTAATTAATTCTATTTCTTTGAATTCTATTCAGAGCTGAATTTGATTTCTTGTGATTTGTCCCATCAGTGCTGCTTCCAGTTATGAGCCTTTTGCATCAGGAAGACTGGGTTAAAAAAATGAAAGTAACTGTGTGTTTTGCTCTCTTCTACTAAAAATAACAATTCACTGAGTATTATGTCAATATGGATAGAAGTACTTTGTTCTATAGCCTGAGTGGACAAAATTGTAAAGTCATTGCTAATGACAAAGGGTTTCTATTTTTCTTTTTATTTAAGTAGTCAGGTTTGTCTCTTTGAGTATCTTGATGTGTAGGACAAGACTGAATCTGGATCTCTTAAGTATCTTGTCAAAATGTCCTAACTGTTAAGAACATCCCTGCCTTCCTCAATATGCTTATAGTGTTTTCAAGTAAAGGTGAGCCTCTGTCTGTTTTTCTTTGAAAGACAGAACCAAGAATATTTGGAAAGAAGCATTTTGTGCGTCTTTCTTTGCATGTTGAACTCCCAGAAGCTATTGCTGAGCTTTGCTCTGTGATTTCCAAAATGTACTGTCATTCTGATTTAGACTAGGGCCAAGCTGGTGATTACAAAATCATTGGACAAGTCAGATGTAGGAACTATGATGACATGACTTTGTACTCTACCACAGTGAAAGAGAAAACATGACTTAATCCTTTGTTATGTCATCCTTGTCATTAAATATAAATAGGGTGAAATCTTCACCCTACTGAAATTTATGGCACTTTTGCTATTGACTTCAATTAAGTCATGGTTTTGCAAGTTTTATATTATAGAGAAAAATCAGAAGGTTTAGATTCAGGTGACTGTCAAGAAATTTTTTTTTCCTGCTGTTGAATGGAAGCGTGATTTCATTTTGCAGTTTTTGAGGTCTCTTAAAAATAATCATGCAGACTTTCTTTATCCTATATGAACATGGCTTTTCTGTTTTGTCTTGTTGCTTGTTACAAGAAGGACAGTAGCAGGATAAGAAGCTAGAAAGCAGAAATAAAATACCAGGATGGATTAATTTTCTCTTATTAGTGGACATCCTCCCTTCCCCCAGCCCAAATATGCACACTTCTTACCATGGCAGAGATTTCATCTTTGAATCATGTTTGATTCTAATATAATGCAGAAGTGAATGGAAGTAGAAAAATCAGCAGGCATTGAACTAACAGTTGAACGGCTGAGGAGGAAGTGGAAATTTTCAGTTAAGGAATGTGGTATCCAGTACAATTCTTCAATTCAAGGAATTCTTTTTTCTTAAATTAGGGGATTGTGGAATATATTCCTACACTTGCCAATTCCATCTATGGAATATATTCCAGCTACTTGCCGAAAAATGTACCTCCTCCTAGTTACCAAGTGTAATTCCAGGTAATTAGGATTTGAGCATACAGTCACAATGTCATTAGCTCATTTTACCTGTACCCAGTGTCAGGACTGAGCTGGCATTTGAAGTTGCTCAGGGTTGTTGTGGCTAAAACCAACATATCCAAATAGGATACAGGATAGAACTTACGCTAGTCTTCTGAAACATCTGCCATCTTTCCAAGTTGTCTATATGGAACAAGTCCAAGATTTTCTACTTTGTATCAACAGAATTCTTCTACAATAAAGATACAACTCATTAGTTGTTGTTTGTCTGTATTGTCACACAAATAATACTGTAGGAAGAAAGGTGATTTTCATCTTTTGTGTGGCCTTATTCAAATTACAGTGCAAATCCTGGTCTCCCTTTCTAATGCTTGCAGCATAGTCCTCTGTCAGAAAGGGAGTGAGATGGCAAGGTTGAAAGGTGATCTGCTGAGTTCTTTCATTGATGGCCAGCCAGCAGCACTGACTGACTTAATGCAAATGAGAGCTAGCTTTGCTCAGAGAGCCAGTTTGAGGTAGTATCATGTACTTCCTTACGGTAACCTAGTTTTAAAATTAATTTTGAATGTATCTTTTGATATCCTTTTAACCTTTTGGTTTCTTTTGCTGTTATGTATAAAGCATAGATATGCAGAAATTGCTTTTAAATGTAATGCATGTCACCAACAATCTTTTTTTTAATCACAATTTTTTTTTAATCTTTGGCTTTGATTATGGTAGTATTGAATCTCAGATGAAACCAGCTAATGGATTTTGCAGAGAAAAGGCATAGTTACTATGGCTACACAGCACTCTGAATGGTTAAAAGGACAAAGGATAAATGAGTATGGACCTGGCTTCTCAGCCATTTCTAGAATAGATTCTAATAATTTAAAGGCTTTATAACCTTTTAGACACTGTCAGGAAAAGTGGGATGCTAGTCCTTTAAGAATTTGTATTTATTTTTAGATTGAATCATTACTTTTGAAGTAGCATATTTGAAAAATATTTTTCAAAACATGTTCTGCTTGTAATCAGTTTATTTCACATGTATCTATTGCATGTAATGAAATTGACTATTACTGATCATTTCTTCACTGATGTTTTTACTATGGTATTTTAGGATGCTTCAAAATCTAATCCTTCCATGGACAGGTAAACACAGAGTAAGTGTGGTTTGATGAAAACTTGCAGTAATATACTTTTTATGGCTTTCACTGTAATTTTGGCTGAAATGTTTTTACCTTTTATTTTCTTGCGAACCAACCTACACATTCAAGGGAAACATTTTGTATGTAGTAAAGAATAATAAAACACGTTCATGGTTAGCTTCATACAATTAAGGATTGACTTACCATTTTTTAGCATCACCCTGGTGACTTACGGCAGAAGTGCTACCCCGTCTTTGCTTGAGAAATAAAACACATTTGATAAACTTATTGCTCATCAATTCAAGGGCATATTTTAATGACCTATTAAAAAAAGACTACAGAATAAAGTTTTTTAGAGCGTGATGATAAAATGCATCTATTGTTCATCACAAAAAGTGAGAACTTCTGCCTACTGATATTTGTATGCAGTGTACTTTGACTGATGAGTAGTAGAAAACCATTGGAAAGGTAGGAGTGGAGCTTACAGGTGGTTTTGTAAAGAGATATTTAATGTGCTCTTGTTTTCAGGTAGAGGTATAGCTGATTCTGGGGGGTTTGGACAGGCAAATCTAAAATAAAGGTATCAGACTGAAATTCAGTAGGGTAGTTTTCCTAAATTAAAAAAATTCTTTAATTTGCAGCTTGAACAATGCTTGTGTTGCAATTTCACACAGAATCACTGTGCTCAGGACTAGCATGATATTTACTGAGGGGTTTGGGGGTTTTTTGGATGCTTCTTTTAAGAGAGTTTTGCAGAAGATTTACACTTTAAAATGTATATTTCTACTGCGTCTTAAATTCTTTAGATAGAATCTCAGGTAAAATATGTGTTACTTTAATGAGATCAGTGTATTATATTATCCTACATAAAAATGTATTGAGAAATTTTCCTCTTATTTATATTTCTTTGATCATTATAAACTTGAAGATGTAAAAATTAGATGTGCTAATAATGAGTTGTAATTGATGATATCTGTCTGAAGTTGTCCTATATTAAGCAGCCATTGTAGGCTTTTCATTCCAAAACTTATTTTCCAGCATAGTGGGATCTTATTCTTTAAAACTAGTGCCATGCACAATTTATCTTGCTCCATGTAACATAATGATTTTGAAATTCAATCAACTAAAAAGTGCCATCAGATTAACAGGGTTTTTTTTATAACATATATGTTCTATCCCACCTTAGATAATTTAAATATAATGCTCTCCAAAAATGAAATTATTAAAACAATAAAATAAAGAATAAACTCCTAAATAGAGGGGCTTATTCATGGGTACTTGTTTCATTCATGTGGTGCTTTTCATTTTTTCTTGATGAAATACTCCATTTATTTATTTACTTCAATACTGCAGAAAAATATGCTTCTTGAAATTCAGTAGTGGATCCGTTAGAAGGGCTTTGACAGAAGACTGAGACTATGTGATATTTGATGTTGCCATGGGAAACTGCTTTGCAAGAACATTTGCAGAGCAGATGGACCAAGATAAATAAAACAGATACAGGTATTGAATACAGATTGTTTAATGTTCTGTGAAAAAACAGGAACCTAAATAAATATATGTAACATCATTCTGATGATTTGCCCTCTTTTTATGGATGTGGTGTTTGATACGAGTAGTTCCATAGTGAAATTTTCCTATAAATTTTGTTTTTGCCAAATCAGAGAAAATTCCAGGTTTATCTGCTTCATCTTCTATATTATGCCAAACCAGTAGTGTCCTGACTTTATGCTTGTAATCTACTGCCTTCTGGGATAGCCTCTGAAGATACATCCAAGTACCCAAACAATATGGAACGAAAAGTCTTTGTATTTCAAATGTTATAATTTTGTTACCTTCACATGCTCTTAACTGCAGAGAGCTCTCCTATAACCTTGCACACTAGCTTTTTTCCTTGATTTAAAAAAGACAAGACACATACTCACCCTGTTTAAGAAGTAGAATGGCTTTATAACAATGTGTTTGGCACGGAAGTTTGTTTCCATAGCAACATGAACACAAAAGATACCCATGTGACTATATACATAAAATGTACCTTTATGTGAGTACATATGTACAGAAATATACTGTATGTTTAACGTGTATTTGTTCTCTCTGGCAATGAATAAAATAGGCATTTGCTGTTGGCTTTTTCTTTAAGGAAATAAGTTGTTAGAGAATTTAAAATGTAATTTTTAGTCATACTTTTTCAACAGCTCAAACTCAAACTTGTAAAAAGGAAAAGCTTATGGTAACATAAAAGCTTAATTTGCTCCCTTGAAGATGTATGATTTCAACTGCTAATTGTTTTTTTTTTTCCCTCTAAGTAATATATTGACTATATTTCTTTGAACTTTCTGCAGTCTATCTCATTGTGCTTCTGGTCTTCATGAGTTATAAAACTAACTCCAGGGGTTGATTTCTGCATATGCTGTGGAACAGTTCTTTGGGTCATGCTGTCATAAATTCATGAATACTCATGGAAGCATTGGTGTTTTCATTTAGTGTGAGATGTCATGAAATACCATTCCACTGAACTCAATACAATTGATTCACATTTTTTCCAGTTTTTTAGAGTAGTCAGAGTAATACTTGTTTGCTTTTTTATCTTTTCATTATAAAATGAAATACATTTGATGCTTTTGTTCTTAATCCATTTTAAATATTAAATGTGAATATCTGCCTGAAGTTCTGTGTTTAAGTATATTTGCTTTCTCATGGGAAACTAGGAGAGTTAGAGGCAGGGATTATTGGGGAAAATTTTTGTCTTTTACTATCACAGAATCACAAAATCGTTAGGGCTGGAAGGGCCCTCTGGAGATCATCCAGTCCACCCCCCCTGCCAGTGCAGGGTCATCTAGAGCAGGTTACACAGGAATGCATCCAGGTGGATTTTGAATGTCTTTGAAGAGGGAGACAATGAATTGGATCAGAGTATATGAATTTCTTCTGTTGCTTTTAATCTATGATTGTAAAATCTTGCCATTAATATCAGAGAGTCCAAAAGACACTTTGGCATTCATTAGGCTCAGGATTACTATATGTTGCTAGTTTTCAGCTATACCCTTTTTATTCATTTTACACTAGCTAAAGCACAATGAGGTTGATTGCGACATGGAGAAGAGATTTCATGGGTGATTAATTTAACCTCTTTTCAATGTATTTTAAGCAGAGACAAGTTAAATAAAATACTTTACAGAACCATAGAACTGTTGAGTTTGGAAGGGATCTCTGGAGATTGCCCAGCCCTCTTGTCAAAGCAGGGTCACCTAGCACACATTGCTCAGGACTATGCCTAGCTGAGTTTTGAGTAACTGCAAGGATGTAGATGTATCTTGGGCAACCTGTGCCATTGATTGACCACCCTCAGAGGGAAAAAAAACTATTACGTTTAAGTGGGATATCTTGTATTTAGTTTATGTCTGTTGCCACCTTTCCTTTCACTTGATACCACTGAGAAGAGTTGTACCTTCCTTACTCTGCCCCCAACCAGATATTTGTAAGCATAGAACAAATCTCTCCGATCTCATCTCAAGATCCCTGTCTCTCATAGTCTCTCCTCATACAAAAGGTGCTCCAGTCCTTTGATTACCTTTTTGATCTTTTGCTAGCCTTGCTCCACGAAGTGTATGGCTCTCTTGTGCTGGGCAGCCCAGGACTGAGCCCAGCATTCAGGATGGCTTATCACGTCCCTCAATATGCTGGTGATACTGTTCCTAATGCAGCCTAGCTTGCTGTGGGCCTTCATTGCTGTGAGAGCATATTGCTGGCTAGTTGTCCGTCAATCCTTTTCTGCCAATACGCATGGGATTATGCCTGCCAAGTGCAGGAATTTGCATTTCCCTTTGTTGAACTTCATGAGGTTACCATTGGCCCATTTCTCAGCCTCTCAAGGTCCTTCTGCATAGCAACACAACCTTCTGATGTATCAGCTAATCTTAATTTTGTATTTTCTTTGCACTCTGTCTCACCTTGCAAGTTATTGATGACTTGCTGAACGGTATTCACTCTTATATTGACACCTAGGGTGTGCCCTTGATGACTGGCCTCCGACTGAACTTTATGCTACTCATCCACAACATTTTTTGCCCAACAGTTCAGCCAGTTTTGTGTTTGTATCACTCTCCATTTATCTATTTTGTGTTTCATCAGTTTGTCAGGGAGAAGACAATGGGAGGCTCTGACAGAAACATTATTAAGATAAGTAATGTTCTCTCCTTGTCCACTGGGTCAGCGTTCTTATTGTGAAAGGCTATCAGGTTGGTCAGGCACAATTTCCCCTCCATATATTCATGCTTACGATGCCAAAACAACTTCTTATTCCTCTTGTGTCTGGCAATGATTTTCAGGTTTAATTTTTCCATTCCTTTCCTAGGAGTTGAGGTGAGGTGAGGCTCTGACTGATTTTCTTGAGAGTAGATGTGATACTTATTCCCTTCCAGTCTTGGGAATTTCTTCCCTCCACCCTGATCACTGTGATCTTTTTTGAGTTGAGTGTTCTCACAATGACATCAGCCACCCTCAATATGTATGGGTGCATCTCATTATCACCTGTGGATCTGTGTGTATCCAATTTGTTTAAATACTTCCTAACCTGATCCTCCTTCACTGAGAAGAAATCTTGCCCTAGGCTTTCCCACTGGTCTCAGGGACCTGGGATTGTTGAAGGATAGTTTTGTCACTAAAGAGTGAGATGGAAAAGGCATGCAGTGTATTGGCCTTCTTCATATCCTTTGTGACAGATCTCCGTCAGCAGTGGGACACAATTTTCTGCTGTCTTCCTTATGCTGCAGATAACGCCGGTAGAAACATTTTCTATTCCCACTCACATGAGCTGTCTACCCATGTCTTTGATCCCAGTGAAGTTGTTGTTCTCCACCTGCATGCAGACCTCTTAATTCCTCCTGTTTCCTATGCTGTGTGCATTAGCATACAGGCTCTTTGGAGAGATACAAAAGCATGCTGATTTCCAAGAAAAGGTAGAATAACTTTACCCATACTTCTGCCTGGAAGGCTTTCCCTATAAACATGTACACAATTGGGGTGGGACCCTTACAGTCTTCGTTTTTTGCTTACAGTTTGCCTCCTCTTGACTTTGCCCCATACTCTTTGATTGACAACCTGGTCCTTCACTTCCTCTCTCAATTACTGGTCATCCTCTCCTAACCCTGCTATTTGTAGTTTGAAAATCTCATCACTGGATTAGCCAGCCTGTTGACAAAAAGATTTTTCCCCACTTAAGTGGACAGCATCTCTGCTGAACAATTTTCTGTCCTCATAAAAGATCCCATGATCATATAAAATCTAAAACCCTCTTTCCCACATCAACTGTGTAACTAATTGTTGACTTGTGGGATCTGTTGACTCTTTCATCATCCTTCTGCCTTTCTGGAAGCATTGAGGAGAAAACTGCCCGAGCTCTCCAGGCACTTGATCCCCGCCCCCCCTCCCCCAACCCCTTACACCCCACACATACACCCCAACAGCAACATAGTCAGTGCTTGATACTTCATTGTCTCTGGCATCGTCATTGGTGCTGGTATGAAAGAGCAGCAGAGGGTAATAGTCTGCAGCAGCCTTTTCACAATATCCCATCTGAGTCTTCAGCAGTGAGCAAACCATCCTGGGTAGCAGCTGTGGGCTTCAATCCAACCCAGCAAGGAGCTGCCTGCAGCAAATACCCACCACGTGATCCTGTGCAGCTCAACTCACTTGCTAGCTTGGGTCCTTTGCAGGAAAGAGCTTCTATTTGCTAGTTTCATGAGACAGTGATTTTAATCAAGTGTTCTATGTATTTTGCTCTTTGTTTTGTGAGCAAATTTGTGTAAAAACGTTGCTGGAGAACTAATTATATGTTTCGGCTTTTTTATTTTATTAAGCTTTATTTATTCTTGAATGTTACTCTGCCAATGCTATATAAGTTAGCTGGCTATGCAAAGGCTTTTTCCACTAGTGTGGCTGATAGAGGGAAAATCGTGTATGGTTTTTCTGTGCTTAGGAAGATCAAGAATTAATCTCAGATCAGTCTAAAAGTATACTGACAGATTAATAGGTATCTGTATCGGGTGAAGAATTTGATAAAAATTATTTCAGACTGTCTTTTAATTCCAGGATTTTTATTTTAGGGTGTATCATCTGGAAGACACCAACATAAAAAGTGTTCCCAAGCCTTGCTTCATAACATGTTTTAAGACAATGAAATAGACACTATTTTAACATTATGACTGGTTTCACATGTGTCTTATTTCTGTTTCTTCTAGGAAATGAATGCAGGAAGTAATGTGAAGGGTCATGTGAAGCTCTGGCATAGCAGAAATTTTCTAGGAGATTGCTTTACCTGTAAGTTCTTTTCTGTTGTTGAATGTTAAATTCTATCGTATTGTGAGGAAAAAAAAAAAAAAGGTTTATTTTGGCATTTTGACTTGCAGCTTGATTGTGAAGAAAACCTTGCCAAGTGCGTTCTGTTTAACACCTGCTATTATTAACTTTCAGTATTTTAGGGAAGAGCAAACAAACATTTTTCATCTTTTATTAAGGTTTTGAATCTAATGAGCAAGATTTTCCTGTTGAGTCATGATAGGTTATACATCCACTGTGATGATGCTAAACTGCAATAGCTTATTACTCAGAAATTCTTTTAAAAGCAAATAAAAGATAAAAATCATCCAAATTCCTATGAGAGTATGAAACTTTAGCACTAAATGTTCTTTAGCAAATATTACGTGTGCAGGTGCCTGCTGTGACTCAGTCATCTTCAGGATTCAGAGTTATTAAATTAAATGATAGTGCCCTTTACAGTTGTGTCACTTGTGACAAAGAATTTTTTTCAGGCCACAGTGAACTCATTGAATTTTATATACATCTCACAATGAACTCCACTTAGGAATTTAAACTACTGTTTTCATCTAGAGTCTCATTGTCTATGTCAAAATACTTAAATGAGTGAGATGAACTTGCCTTCCTAGCAATATTGCAAGAAAAATATTAGAGGATCCATTTTACACAAAGAACCAAAAACATTAGGCTTGATTTTTGTCAGATTCATGTAGGTGGGGGCAGAACTGAGGACAGAGTTTAGAAGTTCTTAGTTCCCATCACGAGGTATAGTTCAAAAATACATGGATATGCGTATAAAGTATATAATGGAGATTGGGATTTTGCAAGCTAGAATGTAAGCAGTATGTTAATTTCCCCCCTTCTGTATGTAATTATCATAGTTTGACTAAACATCAACTAGTTATCAAATTGTTGAAAACTATAAGGGGGAAGGTACTACTGAAAAATGTTTCAAAACTGATAGTAGCTTTAAAAGTAATCCTTTAAAAAATAAAAATTTAGCACTCTGTTTTAAAGTAGCAGCAACATCTATACATGGGCAGCATAGGTAATTTTATTTGACGTAAAACCTGCAACCAAATAAAAATTTGCAAACACCAGTCTTCTACAATTCAAGTTCTTTATGAAGTTTCAGAAAACGTCCTCATATTTATTTCTGATTTTCTTCAGAAAGTACTTCTTTGTCTCAGTATTTCTTTACTACTCTGATGTAATTTGAGACAACCATAAATTAAGTACAAGAAAATCTGTTAGAATTTAGAATCTTAATTCTGCACTTTGAGTTGTACAGTAAAAACTGAACTGTACTATCTTCGTTATATTAATATTCACAAAGTAATGGTGCAACTTCAGCGGTTGCCCTTTGTTATCCTATATGTATTTAAATGACTCTGATGGGGAAGAATTTCTTTTGGTTTTATCATAGAATCTGGAGAGGCTGTTTCAGGATAATTCTAGGAGACTTTTACAATTAGTCAGGGAAGAGAGAAGAAAAATGTTCCTCTGATAATGCTGTCTTAAGAACTGAATTTTTAAGATTTTCAGTATTATTTAGTAGGTTTATTTACTTAGCACTAGCCAGAAAAGTGGATTTCCAGCATCATAAAACTAGCCTTAAAAAACCCACAAATAAACTGATCTGATAAGATTGAGTTAGAATTTACTAATTTATTTCAGTTTTATCTACTCTTTCAATTAATTGCTCTGCTCATCTCTTCATGTTTCCCTGAGAAATCCAAATATTTGTGTGTACATGTATATATAGCAGTGTGTGTCTGCAGGTTTGATATCAATTAGAGATATTTATATTCAGTGAAGATAAGACAACATTTGGGATAAAAGTACAGAACTGACTTGGAAAATTCTTAGGTGAGAACATGGCGAAAAGTCTTTGACAGCTTGCAAACGTTGTGTTGTATTGCATGCTGAGCAATAAAGTACATTTTCAGCCTCCCAGACAACAAATGCATTGTTTGGAGTCCTCCAAATGCGCTGAATTCCATCTGATTTGAATAGTGTGACTGTATTTGAGGACGAAATAGCAGAAAAATACTTTTTTCTGATCTAAAATGTTTGCAAAATTGTCCATTATTATATAGTTATCGATAATTCTGAAGTCTGGTTGAAGGGCTGGCAATATGCAAGCATACTGTCTGTTGAAGACTGCAATTGATTTTATAATTCACATATTCAACCACTCTATTGGTATAAGCAGAAAAGACTGTATAGAGACGAAAAAAGAAGATATCAGTGCTAGAACTACTATAATTTTCTGTGCACAGGTTGCTATGAGAGAGGAATCTCACATTTTTAACCATTAGATAGCTCCAACTTATTTTTCTCAAGTCTTTTTGCTATAGAAATAATTCTATAGTGTTAATTGTTGTATTGATTAAAAATGTTTCTGTTAAAAATTTAGTGTACCTGGTAATAATCTGGATAAATTACTCAGTACCATAAAACTGGCTGTCTTGATACATAGACATGTAAATATATAACACACTGAAATTTGTAGATTGTAGTGGCAATTACTAAATTATGATCAGTTTTTAAATTATTATGCTTTTATTTCAAAAAGAATTTACATGTATTATCTCTAATAATATTAGCTGGTGAACAATAGAATAGTTTAGGTTGGAAGGGACATAAAGATCATCTAGTTCCAACTCCCCTGCTGTGAGCAGGGATACCTTCCAGTATATTAAGTTGTTCTAAGCCTCATCCAGTCTGGCCTTGAACACTTCCAGGGATAGGGCATCCACAACTTCTCTCAGCAACCTGTTCCAGTGCCTCACTACCCTCTGAGTAAAGAATTTCTTCTTGACATCTAATCTAAATTTCTAGTCTTTAAGTTTAAAACTCTTCCCCCTTGTCGTATCATTAATCACTTGTGTAAAAAGTCACTCTCCTTTGCTTTAATAATCTCCCTTTAAGTACTGAAAGGCCACTAGTAAGAAAACAGGAATATTTCTATACTTTTGTCTTTGGGCAGTTGGCCATGATGTCCAACGATAAGGCAGCCCTAACCTGTGAACCAGTCCTGAACTTGGAACTGTGGCTTTAACCAAAAGGCAAAGGACCTAAGCTGAATTAATGCTGGTGCTGATCCTTGATGACAAGACATCTGCTTCGAAGGACCACATATGGACTATATATATATATGTATTTATGCGCGGGATATGAGCGAATGCGAGAATACAAAGGTTGCGTGGAAAGACCAGTGTGGAATAAGGGGTGGAGAATGTAATGGGTTTAATCCATGGCTTCCTCAGTTACCAGGGTATCCAAGGAAGTGGACTTTACAAGTATTCCACACGTGTTTTCCACGTAACAGAGGGGGAGGAGTTTTCCTGCCCCTTCTCCTTCCGGCCTTGCCTGCCCACATTCTGCACCATTTAATCTGCCTTGGGTTGAGCTGGCAAAACGCCAACTGCCCAAAGACAGAGTCAGCCTCCAGCTGAGGAAAGGGAAAAAAAAACTCTAAAACCAGGTTTATGCTTAAAACTAACTACATATATTTATACAGAAGAGAGAAAATTAAAACTACAGTATAACACACACTTACAAAAGTTGTGTATAACAAGAAATAACTTCCCACTTCCCAGTAAACACAAATTTTACCATTTTAACTACAAATCACTTTAGAGAAGTTAATTCCCCAAAGACAGACTTAAGCAGAGAGAAAAGCTAAGAACAAACATCTTACTTCCGTAAGATAACATGATGGTGAGCCGGTAGTCTGGGCTTGGGCCTTCCCATCCCTCTTGGGACGGCAGCGTGTCTTGCTGGGACCACAGCTGTGAAGCAACTGCCCAAGCCACACCCACATACTGGATTTTAGACCCTTTGAGATGATGTAGTATGGTATGGAATACAATATTATTGGCTAAAAGAAGTCAGCTGTTAGCTAGCTTAGCCCAGCTCAAATCACCTGACAATCTAGGCCTAGTCTGAACTTTAAAGCCTAAATTTAGGCCTATCAGCTAAACCCATAACAACCTTTTTTTCCTACCACAGCTGGATTGTTCTATGTTAGGCTAGTCACCATCAAACTAATATTTCTGTCCTGTCCTTATAAAAGATCAAAACTTTAGGTATCTTAATACGTTCTGTGTAAAATAAATAGTACAGAAATTCTACTTCCATACGTTTGTAGAAGAGCTAGAATTTCAAAATATGATAGCTATTCACCTTGACAGAAATTTAAGAGTACAAATGTTACATTTATGCATTAAATTATTCCTCTTTATGAGAGACATGTTTGCTGATGAGATCATCTTTTTCTCTGAATGCTTCCCTTCTTGGACCTTTGGAGAACTTAGCCTTTTCTCCTATTCTTCTCACGCCCTCTGAAAAAAACGATTGGAAACACCTTCTCTTAATTCCACTGTCAATACAGGGTTGGGTCAATTATTTGGAGATCCTGATGAAAGTCCAGTGCAAGTAAGAGAAAAGGTGAAACTAACGCAGTAAAAAAACCCAAAAACACATCACCAAAATCAGTAGTAAGAATTTAAGTGATATCTATAGAATCTGGTGAAGAATTGGTTCAGAATTTTCTACAACAAAAAAAAAAACTTAAGCAGACATTAATTTCCAAGGAGTGTCTTGCACAGCTCTAATTAAGGTTTCAGTGATCACTGAGGATTGAATCTTCCACTACTCTTCCCATGCCTGCCTTTTGTCTTTCTGAACTAAACTTATACTTGAATTTTTGTATCATATGTTCCTGGCATATGTTTTTATGTTAGCTTCTGTGAATATATTCAGGGGAATACACGTCTTAGTTGAAGCATTTTTGCAGACTGTAAGCACCTTCCTGATCATAAGCTTGTACAATGCTAACTTGCAGAGTAAGGAGAACAGAATTATTGTAAAGCTCTTTCATCTTTTGCTTCATTACTTATTATGTAGATTTTTTTATTAATAAAGGGTATACTGAGAACTGTAAATAGATATATCTGAACTGATGACACTAAGAGATACAACAGCAATCCCCATTGCTGCTTGATAATTGGCTTTGCTGAGTTATAATTTCATGTTTTGTTAAAATCAGGCAGATATTAACTATGATTGGCTGAAGGTGAAATGAGAGGACAGGTTCTAAAATTTCTGTGGTTTTAAAAATATATGGTACCTGATACTCACTGAACGTAGTGGTCAGGAAAAAAATGACCTGTAAGTTAAATGTGTCGACACAGTAAAGAGCATCAATGAAACTAAGCTAAAATAATTTATTCCTTGTGGTCAGTATGCAGTCAATGTTTTCTTTAGGCATAAATTTCCTAAATCTCAGGTAGTGTCAAAATGCATGTGTAGATATCAAAACGGTGCTAGTGAACATGTATACAGCATTCACAAGCCACCAGCCATGGCTTCATGAGCATAAGGAATGCTGGAGAATCATGTGAGCTGCCTTAGAAATTAAGAGGTTGATGGTTCCTTAGGGAATAAGCAGTATCAAGTTTGAAAAAGTACCTTTGGGGGAAAAAAAAAAAAAAGACACGCAAATAAAAAAATATATTGCAAAGAATTCTCAGGAACTGAAGATATGGTACTCTGTTTTGAATAATAAAAAAAAAATTTGAGGTGCAGTGAGAGAGAAGGGAGGGAATGATACAAGCAGGGAGGACTTGCAACTAATAGTTGTTAATTTGTATTTTTGATTAGGCTAATCATTTTCAAATTCAGCAGAAGACAACTTCTTAGTTTATTTTCAGTTTTGTGAAAATACACATTATTCTATATATAAATTTTATTATTAATAAGTTTCTACTTAATTATGTGCTGGCTTACAGAACGTATGTGTAGGAATTATAAATACTTTGATTCGCTCATTTAATATGGTGTAGTTATAATATATACTTCAAATTATGCAACAAGATTTGGCTTCACAGCCTCTCTCAAGACTGAGTTCGCATCTGTCCCTCTTGAAGTGACCATCTTGACCATGCTGTAAAAGTACCTTGGAAGGGAAGGAATGAGTACCACTATGTAACCTATCATTTTTACTTCACCTGCTTATTACACTCGTTACTTATTACTCCAGAATTTAGTCCATTGACAGGAAACGTTATCTGGGGTTTACAGCCAGTGAAAATTGTTTTTGCTGATTCTGTTTGCAAACAGTTGTTTGTCCTGAAAACAAGATTAATACATTTTGGAACAGGAGTCATAATGATCTCAGAAAAAGTGCAAAGAGAATTCCCTATAGTTTTACTTCACAGCACTTTAAAGGAACAGCAATTTCAGGTGAGATATGGTATTTTATACTGCCTGTCTACATCCCGTACTACCTGGCTTTGGGCAAAAAAACTGTTTCAGCTTTCCAACAGATGAACAGTTCAACTCCAATATCAATATTTGCACAGTGTGGAAGGACTGCATTATCATAGAGATGCAAGGAGTGTAGCAGGACCTCTAGAATGCCCACACAAGGACACACCTCTGAGGAGCTTGTTTGTACCCACTGAAAGCAGAACACTCCTGAGAAACTTCATATTTTTGAGAAACAACTTACATTTTTTTCCTTCATGTTGCCTAGAAGTTGATGTATCACTGAGCACTAAAGGCAGGTTTAAGGTGACTGTCTCAGGAGACGTCATTCTGCAGGATTACTCTTGCCATAGACTATTGATACAGTATGAGAGACTGTAATGATTGTGGCCTTGTGCCGCCCACAAAGCTAAGAGGATAATTATTTATTAATATAATGAACCAAAGCCAGTACTGTTTTTGTGGGTTCATTCATGTGTGGATGGTCTAAGGATTCTCCATTTCCACTGCCACCTCAGTGGTTTCCTGGAAAAAAATATTATAAACTCTTTGCTTATAAACTTGAATGGGAAAGGCCTATTCATACTTCTGTAATTATTTTGCTTGCAATTTATTGTTGCAGTCTATTTCAGGTAAACTCACACTGCATGAATCATAAAAAATTACTACCTAGAAAACAATTAAAGTGTAAAGAGGTGCTTTTGCTCCTTGAGTAACTAGTTTAGCATTAATGCCAGCTCTGTGTGGCTGTAAGTTGGTGTTGCCTTTTTTTTTTTTTAATCATGTGCACTGTAAGAGCATTGCCTTTCAACTATGCAGTAATCTGTGATAGGTTGCCTGTAGTTTTAGATTTTGTATGACTTTTGTACTCAGACTACAAGGTATCCTTTTTACATAGCCCTTGCTTTGTAAATAGTTTCAAAGTGACTGCAACTATAAGTAGAAGGTTTATTTAAACAGAAACAACCTAAATTACTGTCAAACTGACAGGAGGGCAGTAGGAATACTGATGTGCTTCCTGTGTGTGTTTCTATTTCTATGATTAATCAGTGAAAGAAGTCAATAATGTAAAAGTAAGTAAACAAGCAAAACTTGTCTGTGCTGGTCTCTACAGCTTTCTGTTGACTAAGAGCTAGGACGTAACAGCAGCTTGTGAGTTTTTTTGCTAGACTAGCTCAGCAGTGTACATAGTCTATATTATATAGAGCTGCATACAAGATCTGGAGAAAACAAGATTTTGTGCACTATTGCCAGCTCCCATTACTAGCACTGCATAGCTATTGCTGTAATTCTTTGCCTTTCCAAGTTCAATTATCTTGTTATTAGTGTTAAAATTGGAAAAATACTGCCGATAGGTGATATTTGTGTGTTTAAATAGCTAAAGTACATAGTTGTAACTGTAGCTAGAATTTCTAGTAGGTACACCCTGCAATGTGGCTTGGTCATCTTGTTCTCTGGCTGGGGCTGAGCTAGGCCAGAGCTATGTGTGCTTCCTTGCCTGCTTGTGAGGGTTCCCTGCTAAGGCATCTACCATGTGCATAGGTCAGAGAGGAATGATAGGTATTAATCTTACATTAATTCAGAAGGTACTGTTCCTGGAATGTTTTGCAGCAATCATTCAAGAATTCCTGCTAAAGTGAAAGCTTCCTTTGATTCTCTTTTATGTAAAATGTCCAAAGAGTTAATTTGTGAGGCCACATTAGCACTGACAGCGCTAACTGCTGATAATTTCAGAGTATGAAATTTGTCCAGACATCTGGCTTAGAGGAGAGTGGTTGCTTTAGAGTATACACTGCACATACTGTAAATGGCTGCAGTTAGATGGTATATACACATTCTTTCTCCAGTGTATGTCAGTCAAAGAAGGAGGATTGCAACAGCTTCCATTTTGCAGTGAACTTGACTTTCATATTCAAATGATCTGTTGAAGAGGTGGCAATAGTGTGCATGTTAAAGAAGTAGGTTAAATCATCTATAATGACCCCGTTTGGCTCAATTGACATTAGAGGGCAGGAAGATCCTGGAATGATCCTTACAGCTTCAGTTTCCTGTGTGCTCCCACCAGAAGTGTCTCATGGTTTCACCAGGTCTCATAGTCTGGCTTTCATGTGCTCAAACATGAACACTCCTGAGAAAAGAGAATACCTGAGTCTGCTCCTGACAAGGAGAAAGAGCACAGCTGTGATACTTGAATATACTGTGGTAGCTTAGGGGTGCCTGTGGAGTGTCTCTGCCCTCACATATACTGACTTGGCAGTGGGAGTATGTGTGTATTGTACTGGAACTCTTTGTGTCCAATGCTGTAGTGAACACAATTGCTGAGAGCTGACTTGCATTGGTCACAAAGAGAAGTTGAAAGCTGATGTTCAGTTCTTAAGAAAGCAAAATGACAGCAATTCTTTTCTGACCATAGATAGACTAATGGAGATTTTTGTTTTGGAAGAGATTGTGTGTATTTTATTTTAAAAACAGAGAAGACCTATGCATAAGCAGAATTATAGTGAGACAAACAGATATAAAAGGAAGCTGTTGTTTTGGGGTTTTTTTCCTGGAAGATTTCTCTAATTTGCAATGTCTTGGTAGTCCACATAAATCAGTTTTCAAAGATGTCACCATGAATAAGAATTTTGTATTTGACAAATGCATTTAAGTACAGCTATACTACTACTAGTGCTGCTATTATTAGGTGAAGTGATGCCATGTTGGACACTTTGAAGGAGGCAGATGTGAACTCATCTGGAGAGATGTATTCATGACCAGTAACAAAAATTATTTTATTAGTTCTTAAAATCTCATCTGAGACCTAAATTTGGATTTTGTTAATGTATCCTAGGAACAAGTCTTTCAACAAAATTTCTAATTGTCTTCTGATTCTTAGTGTTATTATGACTTTAAATCCAACCTGTAACTGAATTATTTACTTTAATTTTATGCTTTATGAGAATTCCAGCCTTTTACAATTTATGAAATATTTTTGTTATGATTTCATTTAGAAAGTCTTTGTTTTCTGTCCTGGCAAAGTTCTTCATCTGCTTTTTCTATGTATCTTTCATTGTTTTATTCTTTTTTGTTCTTCATTATTCCTCTCCTCCAATGTAATGGTCTGTCCTTTTCATCAGTCTCTCTGCAGGTGGAAGTTTTGTAGATTTTGTACTGTTTAAGTGAAACTAATGGGGTGGGAGCGTCACAGTGAGTGTTTATGACCTTGTAGCAATTATTTCTTTGAAACTGCTGACACATTCCTCAAAAAATGGAGAGAGCAAGTACAGTAACAGTTTCGGGGGGTTTTTTCCTACTTTTTTTTTGTGTGTGTGTGTGTTGGTTTTACAAAGCTTTGATTTGATCCTATTTGGCTGTGGCTATAATGTGCTTACTTTATGTTAGAATAAGTCATAGCAATAGTCTCTATTGCTTGTTGCAATAAAAGTACCCCAATACTCATGCTTAGTTGTTTTTACATTTGTGATCCCTGAATGGAAGAAAAGATGGTTTTTGCAGATGTAAATTGAACAGTGTTGTTATTGCAAGAAGTGTGAGGTGGGAAGGGTTTTAATGATTATTTGAAGTCAGTGAATTTTTATCCTTTTGCCATCTTTAACAAATGTTGTTGTATATTAATATTGCCTAAAAGGTTTCTAATTTGCTAGATATGACATGCAAATAAAAATGTATTTTTCTCCTGTAGGAGTGCCTACCATCTAAATATACAAAAAACATTGGTTGAGCATAAGGTTGTAGATTGGTAGTTTTTTCTGCAAGCATAACTCATTTGCTCTGTCACTTATGTGTTATTATTGGTTAAATGAAGAAATCGCAGCCATAACTGAACAGGCAGCACACAAAGGCGGGTGCCCATACGTGCGTCATACTTGTAGTCATCCACTGCATTGAGTAAACTGGGCTATGCAATTCAAAGAAGGGCACCTCTCAGCTTTTTGTTGCTCTTGTACTACCAGGGAATCATGCTCAGGCAACAGTGGGGAATTTCAGTGCTTTTCTAAAGAAAACAGTTCCAAAAATTGCGACAGTAGGACACTTGATCTAAAAACAGATTTGTACCTGCTATTAATTGTATTCCGGGCGGACTTCACAGCGTGCAGCAGAAAGGGAAAATCTTTTCCTTTGCGTCACAAATGTAAGGAAACTCTTGACCCAGTGCCACTAATAGCTGTGGCTTAGTTGACACAGTTTCATAGCTTTTTTAAGCTGGTAGGACAGCAACAACTGAAGGCTGTGAAATGTATTTCATTCTTAGCTGAGTAATAGGAGAGAGCAAAGCTACTTCATTCATTGTTTAGTGTCTCATAGGCACCAGCTTTTCACTCTTTCTGGTAAATGCATGTTACAGCATTGTCATTATAGGTCTGATTCTGTCTCATGTCACTTCAGTTTTCCTTACTGTCAGTGAGGGAAAATTGTCTAGCCAGTGGTCATTTTTCACCTGCATTTTCTATCTGAACAGAGAATTTCAGTGAGATAAGTGAGCTCTGGATTTTCAGTTAAGTTGGTTTAAGTTTACTACCTATGCTGGAAAAAGCCAGTGGGATGAAATTTATGTGATAAAATACCTTTTCAAGCTGCTGAGGAACACTGGAGGGAGTGAGCAAGAACTGACTAGGAGGAAGTTCTACAACCTATTTATGAGATAGAATGTTATTTTAAGGTAAATAATCCTTAAAATACTAATATCAATGAAGTTCTTATCAATGGATATGTCAGAAAAAAGTGGTAATCAGAAAAAGATGTGCCTCAGTAGTTTTTATGAATATTTAAGCATGCAAGCTTTGTTCAAGGTGCTTTGAGACTCATTTTTCAGGGAAACATGAAAATGTTATCTAGGCATTCTTTCCTAAAGGAATTTCACAATATTCAAAATAATGTTTGCCTGAAATGGAGATTTTACTAACTTCAGAAAGTATTCAATTTCTGCTTCAAAAATATTTTTGAATTTTAGATTTCTTTTTTTTTACCTGAACTGGTTTGCTACTGTCATAAAACACATTTGATATCTATTGTGTCTTTTGTATGCTAAGACCAAAATTTCACTAAATTCTCTTTGAAAAAAATAAAGGACAAATCAAGAATATCTTTCAAAGATATTCAGTGTAGATTAAATCCATCAGCAATTGAAAAGGATACAGTTTTCAAATATGATCATAGTGGATTTTTCAAGGAATTTGGTTCCAAATTGCATTATAAATTTAGCAGGCGCAAGGCTTTTAACTTATTTAGACTCTTCAGAAAATCCAAAGCCTAATCCCAGTTTAAGGCACTAAGTAAGTAGCAACCAAAGAGGATCTTTCTGTGCAGAATTTAGGAATAATCTTAGGAAAGGGCTGATTTTATTGGTTTTGAGATGATTTTTTTTTTTTTAACTTTTCAGGTTGCTTTATTTCTAATGTGCCTGTTAAACTGACATGGTACAGTCTAATAGTGATTTTTACCAAAGCCTGTATTAATTTTCCCCAGTTCTTTCCTTTTTCAGCTATTTTGTAGCTTTTTTTTACTTCATAGTATGTGTTGGATTTCTCTATGCAGTTTCAAATAGCTTTGTACTGGTATCTTCAGGAGCTTTAAAGTGCCCCAGGTGTATATGCCTAGCTGCTAAACCAAGTATTTTTGTGCATTGGAGAAAGGGGTTTTCCACACCTATTAACTGAAGTTTGTGTAATGTGATCTGATATCAGCATATAGTGTCTACTTTGAGACAGGTGCTGCCCCTGCGTTCTTGTCACACTGGTTACCTTAATGAAAATGAAGATATATTCCTTGTTTGCAGTGTTTATTACTGGAAAATGTCTGTGAGCTTGTGCTGTAAATGGTCTTGAAATGTGCAGCTTTTTATAGTTTCATACTGAAAAAATTTTCTTGGGGGGTGGGCGGGGGGGGAGGAGCACGATGGGGGGGATGGGGGTGGGAGGGGCAGAAAATGCTTAGAAGCCAAATAACAGCTTCCTGTTCCATCATTTTCAGTCAGTGTATTCATCCAGCATAATTTTAAGGGTGGACCTTTGCTATGTAAGAAATATGTGACGATGCACCAAGGCTGTGATTTTGCTCATGTCTGTAATAGGAGCTTTTGAAGTTCAGAGGCAGATAGATGGGAGTGGTTTCACATCTTGGAAGTGTTACAGTGTAACCCTAACTTTCAGAGCTGGGGTATCTGTGTTGCTTGGAGAATGGGAAATAAAGACTTGCAATCTGAACTGGCATGTACAATCCACTGCTGTACTTTGCAGTCCTGCAAGAAAGTAAACTAATCCTCTCTGATCAGCATGTGGAGATTCCGTAAGCCTCATAAAAATCCAGCTTCCAAGTTCCTGTTTAGCCCAGATACTGTGATGATGGTGATCACATGACCTGTTGGAAAGCAATCTTATTTTCATAAAGCTGAGGTTTGTAAAGTTGAGTTTTGTTTTACAGCATATCAATGGTGCATGAACTGTTGGTAGTGTTTGAGAGTCAGTCTAAGTGAATCTTAAACTGTTGTGCTTTGTAAGATGGTAAGATAGTCAAGAGTACAAAATAAATTTTTAATCAGTATGTGATGTTAAGAAATTGCTTAGCTTTATAGCACAAGGGCGTTGGGTACTCAATCCTGAGAATGAAATTCTAAGCTTTTTTAAAAGCAGAATATTGACATATTAACCCCTTGTTAGTTAATTCTGACTCTGGCAGTTATTCAGTGAGAAAAACTTGAAAAAGCTTATTTGTGTCTGAAAATGTTCTTGGAAGGATGACTTCAGAAAGTGTACTGGAAAGCAATTGTAACTTTTCTCCTAGTATTTTTTGATTGGTATGGGCGAATGATGAAAAATCATGCTCACCAAAGGTGAAATAGCAATGTGTAGAAGCTTGGCACTCAGAAGTGCTTAGTGGAACTTAAAAGAACTGTAACTGGTATTGGGTCTTCTCAGGTTGGATTTTCTTCCAGTACTTAAGCAGCAGTGTGATTACAGAACAAGTGCTTTTCATCGTCTCCTCACATTACACAGGAGTTAACTCCAAGAAGGACTACTTTTCTGTAGTATCAAAGAGAATTTAGTTTTTTATTGAAGCCTGAAAGAACAGATAAATGAAATAGCATATTGTGCTCTGTCTTATCTTCCAAAACAAAGCATCTAGGCAGAGGTAAGATAAAATATGATCAAATTAATCTTGCAATGTTTAGAAAGCTGGTAATGGGTGATGCAAAGAAATATATAACTTAAATGTGTTTGTTAATTTGGAATGAATAATTAAGACACAAAATCTGAAGAAATACATACAGAGAGTCCATTGATTTGCCCAGGTGTAAATGTCGAATGGTGCTTTTTATTTTTGAAGTAATTTTATTGTCTTTCTTCTCGTTCCTGCCTCCCAGCTCAATTACCACTGTTAAATGCTGAGCTCCATGGAAAAGTAACAGACAAAACAACCCCCTCTAAACTCTCGATTTTTTGATCAATAAGCAACATGTAAAACCCCAAATAGTTCTTATTTCATTATTTATTTTCAAAAAGTGTTCACAGGCTTGGAAGTAATCATCAGATCCTTCAGAAAAGAAGCTTGAAGGATTTTTTTTCTTAATCTGGGTCTGCTGCAATTTAAACTGAGGAAACTGTATTGTGATAATAAACTCAAAGTTAGTATGGAAATGTCCATCTAAGTGTAATAACTATTTACAGAATTAGGTAAGCATCATAATGGCAAACTACATTTGATTAGAAATTGTGCTAATTATGTGACTACTTTTAATATACTTCCACAGTTTTAAGATTAATTTATCAAGTTAATCTCATATTCTTTTGTCTTGTAGTTTAATAACACTTTGAAATTCTCTTTATGTGGAAAAAACAAAGAGGGGTGAAGAAAAGACTTGTGCATATTTAGAAGAATGCTGTATCACACATTTCTTCACTTAATTACCTTTATTTAATCAGAAATAAATACCATGTGTGTTAAAGAAACTACCTTTTATGATTTCATTAAATTTCTCAGCCAAGTAGAGTTTCACCCAGGCAATGTGTTTTGTTTTGAACTCAGTCAGTGACCCTTGTAAAAATGTTTAATTAACTTTTGCCAATGTTAGAATAGTTCTATTATACTCAGTAGGCTGGATGAGCTCCCTCTGGTGGCTTATTTGCATTGAGGACCTGTTTCTTTTCCTTGGTATCTTTACTCGAGAAAATAAGGTTGCTGACCCCAGGTATCAGTCAAGCACCAATTCCTTCTGGGCTTACACTTTAAATGAAATACATCAATAATTTTCTTACAGAATGAAACAACAGCTTTTTAATTCATAGCAGTTTCAGTTTGTTAGCAAAATAAAAGAAGAGGTAAATCACAGAATAGGTTGGTGACAGTAATTGAGCAGTGGCACTTACAACAATGTTTACTCTTAAACTTAGGAAATATCTGAATATTAAACTGAAATATTTAGATGTTGACCATGAGATTGTGGAGTTCATTATCAGGTGAAGAGGAAGAAGGGCAGCAAGTAAGATTAAAACATGGATTCAGGAGAGAAAATTTTGGCCTCTTCAGGGATCTTCCTGGAAGAATCCCATGGGAACAGGCCTTGCAGGTAAGAGGGGTCCAAGAGAGTTGGTTGAAATTCAAGAATCACTTCCTCCAGCCCCAAGAACAATGTATCCTGATGAGCAAGAAATTGGGCAAAGGGAGCAAAAGACCTGTGTGGAAGAATAAGGAACTCCTGTCAATACTGAAAGATAAGCAGGGAACACGCAGGTGATAGAAGCAGGGTCAGGCCACTTTTGTAAAGCATTTAGAGAGGTTGTCAGAGTAAGTAGAAATAAGACAAGGGAGGCCGAGGCCCATCTGGAATTAAACCTGGTCAAGTATGTCAGGGAAGACAAGAAGGTCTACTTGAAATACATCAATAACAAAAGGAAAAATAAGGCTAATGTGGGCCTGTTACTAAATGGAGGGGGGACCCTGGTAATAGAGGACACAGAGAAGGCAGGATTACCAAATGCTGCCTTTGCATCAGTCTTCTCTGACAAGACCAGCCTTCAGGAGTCTCTGACTCAAGAGGTCAGAGTGTCAGAAGAAAGATTTTCCCTTAGTCAAGGAGAATTGGGTTAGAGAACACCTAGGCAGACTTGACGTTCACAAGTCCATGGGTCCCCACTAGTACTGCGAGAGCTGGCAGACAGCATGGCTAAACCACTCACAGTCATCTTTGAAAGGTTGTGGTGACTGGAGGAGGTGCCTGAGGACTGGTAAAAAACAAATGTCACCCCAGTATTCAAAAAGGGCAAAAAGAAGGATCCTAGAACTACTGGCCAGTCAGCTTCACCTCAATCCCTGGAAAGGTGAATGGAGCGCCTCATTCTGAAGATCGTCTGTATCCACGTGGAGGACAAGAAGGTGATCAGGATTAGTCAGCATGGATTCACTAATTGTAAATCATTCTCGACCAACCTGACTGCCTTCTACGATTAAACAACTACCTGGATGGATGAGGAGTTTGGCTGTGGAGTTTGTCTACCTCCGCTTCAACAAGGCTTTTGACAGTCTCTCACAACACCCTCACAGGCAAACCTCAGGAAGTGAGGACTGGATGAGTGGACAGTGAGGTGGATTGAGACCTGGCTGAACAGGAGATTGCAGAGGATTGTAATTGGTGGCTCAGGGTCTAATTAGAGGCCTGTCACTAGTTGTGTCCCACAAGGTTTCATGCTGAGCCCAACATTGTTTAACTTATTCATCAATGACTTGATTGAAGGGAAAGGTGCCTCCTGAGAAATTTCACTGATGACAAAGATGGGAGGCATGGCCAATACCCCAGGAGTGCTATGCAGCCCTTCAGAAGGACCTCAGCAAGTTGAAAGTGGGCAGAGAAGTTAATCAAAGAGAAAGACTAGGTCCTGCCCCTGAGGAGGAACAACCCTGGGCACCAGCACAGGTTGGGAGCTGACCTGCTGGAAAGCAGCTCTGTGGAGAAGGAACTGGGGGTCCTGGTGGACAGCAAGTCCATGAGCCCATAGTGTGCCCTTGTGGCCAAGAAGGCCAAGGGTATCCTGAGATGCATTGGAAAGAGCACTGCCAGCAGGTTGAGGGAGGTGATCCTGCCCCTTGACTTAGTCCTGGTGAGGCCACACCTGAAGTGCTGTGTCCACTTCTGGGCTCCTTAGTATAAGAGAGACTTGGAGCTCCTGGAGCAGGTCCAGCAGAGGGTAACAAAGATGATTAGGGGACTGAAGCATCTCTCTTATGAGGAAAGGCTGAGGTAGATGGACCTATTTAGCCTTGACAAGAGACAACTGAGAGGGGACCTCATCAGTGTCTGTAAGTATCTGAAGGGGGGGTGCCAAGAGGATGGAGCCAGGCTCTTCTCATGGATGCCGAGCAATAGGACAAGAGGCAATGGGCAGAAACTGATGTACAGGAAATTCCACCTGAACACGAGGAAGAACTTTTTCACTGTGAAGGGGTCTGCGTACTAGATCAGATTGCCCAGAGAGGTTGTGGAGTCTCCCTCACTGGAGATACTCACTGACTGTCTGGATGGAATTCTGCCAGATTGAGAATCACAGAATATTCTGAGTTGGAAAGGACCACAAGGTGATATCATTGACACGAACTCTTAAGTGAATGGCCTGTACTGGGATCAAACCCATGACCTTGGTGTTATTAGCACCATGCTGAATGATCCAGATTGAGCAGGGAGGTTGGACCAGATGACCCACGGTGGTCCCTTCCAACCTTACCCATTCTGTGATTCTGTAAAGAAAATGATTAAAGAATGTGATGTTTGTGTTTTTAAAGTGGGTTAATCCTGTGGATGAACTAGAATATGAGTCGAAATGAGTCTTGGTATCAGACTCCATTTAAACTATTTCATAGAATTAAAGATAAGCAGAATACATCTCCCTTTTTGTAGTTTTCTTAAAATTATGAAGCTAGAGGAATTTTGGGTCAAAACCACCACCAAATTTAAAAATTATTTCTCCATCTGTATAGTGTTTCTTTCCACAGATCCTTTCTAATTCCGTGTTTTTGTAATTTAATGGGATCCTTATCATACTAGCATTGAACTGTCCTCTCTCTAAAGTAGTGGGAGAAGTT
The DNA here is from genome assembly GCA_035583235.1 of Hafferia zeledoni. NCBI lineage: Eukaryota > Metazoa > Chordata > Aves > Passeriformes > Thamnophilidae > Hafferia > Hafferia zeledoni. The sequence continues at coordinate 32,903,075 of JAWWEV010000134.1, read as the reverse complement.
TCAAAGCCAAAGAGCCAATGCAAACTGGACATAAGGTTAAAAACCCAGTTCAATATAGATGATTTTATTTATTAAGGTGTTGTCAATAAAGCTGGTTTACAGAATAGAATTTTTTAAAAAATAGAGAAGTTGTAATTCTTGGAATATGAGTATTTAGCCAAAGATAAAATTTTGCCTGTTTGTTTCTGAAGGAAATGAGGAGAAAGGAATCACAGCAGATGAAAATGAGGGAAATAACAGTATTTGTAAGCTTATAAGATAGACATGTAAAATAAAGGGAAAAATACAATCCAGTCAACAGTAGACACCTGTAGGAAATTGAGAAGAAATATCTTATAAAAAGTGGTTTCAATGAATATTCATTTGCATGTTTTAATTAATAACTTGCATTTTTTCATGTCCCTTATACGTCCTAGTGGTTGACATTCACAAAACAAATAATGTTTAGCAAACATGGCAAATCTCTAAAAAGTAGACTTTTAGTATTCACGCAGATGGACCTTTTATTTTTTTATCTCAAATAGTGCATCTGTCTTTGTTCTTTGTCAAATAATGATCAAGAGCACAGTTCATAGCACAGCACTGTGCACCTGAATATCTGTATTAAAAATAAACAATATTTATCTTCCACTCTAATTACATGTGGCTAGTTAGAGAAGCAAATGGGTTAGCAAATAATTTCCTTTTATGCAGTTTTTTTTAGAACAGTTGCCTATTGTCTTAAAGTTCAACATCTCCTTGATATTGGCAATCAGAATTTTCAAAGTAAAAGGTCTCATATTTGAGGATATTACTGGTGTACTTTTTTCAGGACTAAGAAAAATTGGAAATAATTGCTTGGTGCACCCTGACACTATACATTTTTACAGCTGATGATAATGAGCATTTTCTAGTCATCATTTCATAAAGAAACTGTTCTTTACTATCAGTTTGTGCTCCTGACTGCTACCCGAGTTCTTTTTCCTGTTCTACCAGTGCCATAACTGTTGCTTGTACTATTGAACTTCATCTTGTTTCTAATGCTCTCACCTAGATGATTGTCCAAGTCTTCCAGCATTGTGCCCTGGTCCTCCTATGTTGACTGCCAGCTTTGAAGGTTGGCCAAGAACTTGAGTCCATTATTACCAAAAACTCTTTAAGAATAATGGATTCAGGTTTGCAGCATTTAACCCAAAACTTAAGAGGATGGATTCCACTGCTTGCTAAATTTTGATGTTTCTGTTGTAAAGATTGTTAACCACTTTATGTTAGAGTGCTGTTTAAATACCTTTTTTTCCTGTAGGGTGCTACGAAGTGGAAAATAATGGGAAAAATAGTGGGAAATAATACTTTAGGTATCAATATCTTTATTTACCCTCTTCTCTGAAGAGTCGCTTTGATGACAGCATTTGAATTTTGTATGCTGGTGGAAATGGGCAGCTAGACAGCATGGCATGCAGGTTACATCCACCACTACAAAAATAGGAACAATACAGTTCAATTTTATTAAATGATGCCTCTTTTATATTGCTGAAGGTCAGCACCGTTTGTAAGCAGACTGATAGTTGGGAGGTTAGTGTTCGTCATGAAGGTAGATGTTCATCATGCCTGAACCAGTGAAGTGTTAGGACCACTTACTATGTAGATGTTGGGTACTGCAAACTAGAATAAATACTTCTTCAGTGGACACTGAAGCAGCATAATTTCTTTTATTTTGTAATGTAAATTTGTTAAATACATACTCTACCCATTGTGCCTAGAAGTTGATCATTGACTTTTTTTGTTAGTTTTTATAAGGTATAGCTCCAATTAAACAAAAATTCAAAATTCTAAATGGGCTGTTCAAGTTACTGGCACTTCGTAGAACTTTGCCAGTCTTCCCTTCCCTATTTCATGGGGACACTATAGTGTGATAAGTGAATAGTATACTTGGTTTAGTTTACATGAAGGTCTTTGTGTTTGGCAGTGAAAATCAGTTGGTTTTAATTCTGTTCTCTAAGAGATAATGGAGATAATTGATTTTAACAGCCAGGGGCAACACTTTATCCAATCTGCCCATGCCTATTTCACTTTCATCAAATCTAAGTTTTGGCTAGGTAAACCTTTATGTGAGGTATGGGTCTTATTTTAATTAAGTCTCAGCTACTAGGTTTGGATTTTTTAATTTACTTTTTAACTTGTACCCTTCCATGACCTTGGATTTACAGATGTTCTAAAGATGTTCTACTTTGGCAATTTATCTACACAGAATATTCAAGTGACAAAGAGATTCTTCCATGTTTGCATTGACTTCTGTTTTAGCCTCTGAATGGAGGAGAAGAAGACCAATGCTTAGTAATGCTGCTGATTAAAGGATATGCAAGAATGTACAGTATCCTGTGAATAGCAACACAAAAAAAAAATCCAAAAACTGTAGTTTGAAATTTTCAGTTGATTACTTCCTTAATACCTTTAATACACCCATACTGCTACAATATGCCGTATTGCATTACATGGTACTTCTCAGCACTTCAGTCAATTGTGAAGCTGTAGAAGGCAAAGGAAAAAGCTACCAAAACCTCCCTGAGGATCTAGCAACATGAAGACAACATTCAAGTTTGCACCAACTCCATGCAGTATTTAAAAAGTGACTTCTAATATGACAATAAGTGACTTGTAATATGCCATCTCACAGCCATTCGTTCTAATTTGTGAAGACTACAAAATCTGTTGATGTTTTTAAAATAGCTTTTAAATTTTGCTTTTGATGAGGATTTAGTTGAATATGAGTTCTGCTGAAAACTCTTGCATTCCTGAGACTCCTCCATTTGAAGCCAGCTCTCAGTAGAGAACAGTATTCTGGACATAATTGTCCAGATAGCAGAGAACAGGTTTTCCCATTCAGAGAAAAAGATATCTGAAATCTGCTGCTTTGGAATATTTGTGTTTAGCTAAAGATATCTCTCATATTTGCCCTAATTCCATGACTTTTTATTGCAGTAGACTTAAAAAATTTGAGATCTAAAGGAATTTTTCATTTTTCTGAAAAGTTCATTTGGTTCCAGTGTCATGTAACTTCAGGATGCTATGGAAGCCCAAGGGATTGCTTTACATCAGTCCTGTTTGGTCTGCATTAGACTACTGCTAGCTGTAATTTTAAGTGTTAGAAGCTTTTCCTAGTTAAAGTGACTGTCCATCCCAGTTGATCATTATCTAGTACTAGCATTTATCTACTCCCACAGCTGCTGTAGTGATCAGACTTTCTTCTCTGTACCTAAGCTATAAATGATAAGACAAGCTATTCCTGTTACGTAGTAAAAGGAGCATAGTATATACAGTGTAATTTTTCTGTTTAATTTTTAAGAACAGTGAAACTCATTACTAAGTCTCAGGAATATAGACTATATGTCTGTACCTTTTTGTATGTTGTGTACTCATAGCCAATGGATCTTTTCAACAAATAATGTGGAGTCCAGACTACCAACCTGTGTGTGTTTTATCTGCAAAATGTGGTTGTTTTTTTTTTTTTTTAATTCAATATAGCTTTTAGCTGAAATCTCATGATAGCTACAGTACATCTTATCTAAAGACAATTTTATGTTAGCAAAAAAGTAGAATTATCTGTTTCTGATAGTAGTACTTATACAGGTAAACTTATTATTATGGATTTTTTTTTCAATTCAAGAATCTTGTAAAAATTTGAGATTCTGTAAGTGATGGCAACAAGGCAGAGATATTATATATAAGCTGCCAGTGAACTGGCAGTACTCTAGTACATTGTTTCCTTGTAATTGTGTTAAAAAATGGGTTGTGTTGCTGTTTTTCATTCTCTCATTGACACTTGCATCACCATGGTTGAACTATTAATCATAGCAGATTAGATTCTCTTCTTAGTTCAATGCAGTAGTTGTGTGTAAATGGGTATGGTGAGAAGATAATGTGCTCCTTATTGAATTAAACTAAAAACATTGCATGTGTATATAGGGCTACAATTCTTATCCCTTTTTGTTGTCAGATTCCTATAGAAATACTTCCAGGAACTATTTGTGCAGGGAATGTATGTGTCCTGAGGGTGGGAGAGGACATAATATCCTCAGAGCCATGGATGAAGGGAATAGATGAAGAGGTTGCATGTGCTCCAGGAAAGAGCAGAAACATACATGGTAGTTGTCCTTTTGTCTTAGTTTCCTTCATATTCACCAAGATCTGACTGGAACTGTTTATGAAGCATGTACTGAAGGGCGTATGTGGAGTGACTACAAAGGAAGTTGGATCTCTTGGCTTATCTGAGTTGGGATTAGTAGGGTTCCAAACCATAAGCAAGAGGAGGGAAGCATGATTCTTTTCTCTTTTGTAGTTACTTGCTTCAAGAACTGTGAATTATATTTCGAAATGTAAATCAGTTGCTAATGCACACACATAGCTCTCTTCTCTGACAATAACATTTTCACCTGCTCCAGGTGACCAGTTTTCTTCTGTTACTGTTACCCTCTCTAGATTAAAACCGTATCATTCTGCTTTGCAAGGCAACTTCATACTTCACTGAGCAGCTGTCATGCTGTCCTTCAGGTGAGACATGGCACTGAAATTATGGCTTTTTGGGTGGTACATTAACCAAAATTAACATTCTTTAAATAGAACACCACAGGCTGATCACCATAGGGAATAAGTGGAAGCAGGTATATTTTCTAACGAAGGGATTGTGTGCGTAGATATAAATCACTTTGTTTACAAGTTTGAAATGCATTGGGACTCTGGGAAATAGAAACACTTTGTAAATTGAAATCAATAGTTTTGTCATCTCTTCAAGATGTGCTCTGCTATTGTAATGCTGTTCTGAGGTCATAGCTGTACTAACACCGATGCAAAAGTTTTACATTTTATAATTCTGTCATAGTAAACTTGAAAAAGCAAAGACGGAAAACTAAAGTTTACTGAAAAATGATCCCAAGTGCACCTCTACCACTGACTTTTCCTGGGTGCATTTGGATATTTGGGATATTTGGGTATTTTCTAACAGCTTCCTTACCAGGAAGCAGTGGTGCTCTCTACATTTCTGGATATAGCAGTGTGAGGCTTGATTGGTTTGCCACTTGTTTTAGGACTCAGGCTGAGAAGAGCCATGTGCAGCACATGTACAGTGAAGTAAATTTAAGTCTCCACATGGTGAAGAAATGTAATTAGTGAAATAGTCAAGCAGAATGCAAACATGGGCCTATTTAGTATTAAGATATAGCTCTTATTTTGGACTAGATTTTTTTGTTATATATGTATTAACATTATAGGTTCACTGTGGGTGAAAGAAGGGGCCACAAGACTTCATCATTTTGAAAAGAACTAAACACATCACACCCTTTAAGATCTTTATTCTAGCTAAAACAGATATAGATGGGATTAGGAAGGTTACTGGTTAACCTAGAAATCTCTGACTTGAAATCTCAAATTCATATGATTTAAAATGCAGAAGTATTGGCACAGTATCAAAAGCCATGTTGACTTTTATAAGCTTAACTAGACATGAAAGCATATTTAAAGGAAAGCTTCATTTTAATACCATAAACCCACTTTTCTATCAATCTTTTTGTCAAAGAGGTGAGTGATTATCATGACAAAGCAGAGCCAGGCTTAGGAATTCTTAATCTTGTTGTGCCTCAGAGGAAGGAAAAGAGTTTTTCTGTAGCTTTAAAACTTTCTGTTAAACTAAGGAATTTCCTTTACGTTATAGTCAAATTTAAGATTAACAGTTAAACTTTATCAGTCTGGTATATCACATGTCTTTGAATACTTCTGGAATAAATTTTTGATTTACTGCTGTCTTGGTAGAGCTGGAGCTTGTCTTGCTTTATTTATATTTAAAATTCAGAAAAATATGCCTGTGTAGATTGGAAGCTATTTAAACTTACATTCAAACTAATTTTGAAATATAAATAAAAATGGAATAAGCATGTAACATTTAACTAAAAATGTGTAAAGGAATTGTATAAATGTCAATAGACTTTTATTTTTTGTAAATTTGTTACATGACTATGGATGTACAATATATATATTATAAATATAAAACTGTACAGAAATACACATTTCTTGCAGCATCTGTTAACTCCTAGTACAGATTATGTTTCTTTGTTAATGCATTTGATAAACTCTTATATACAACATGACAATGTATCTTAATTTAAACCAGTGATATAAAACCGGGATAGCAGTGTGAACCAGATCGCAATTGATCTCAGGCTAGTCCCTTGTAAGCTCTATTAACTCAGACTGAGAAACAGTAACTGAAGTAGTGGAGTAGTGAATCAACAGTATTTTAAATCCTCCCCACATGGCTTTGTAAGAGAATCCAGGCTGTATATAATGCTATTATTTCTTGTTAGAATTCCAAGTGCCACTGTGTATGGCTAGAAATAAAGATGATTTAATTCAAAGTTTGGGTATTTTTTTTCTGTAATTGACAACATATTAAAACATTGTCAGTGTTTGGTCTGGGTTGTGTTTTTCTTGGGGGGGAAGAAGGCGGGGGTTCCTCTTTCATTTCTGTATTATTTATACAGTGCTAAGAATTTGATTCCTGATCTACAAATTTCTTTACTATTTTTAATCAAAATCAGTTTTTCTGGCATTCCTAATACTTGTTAAGAACAATAGATTGTTTAAAGAAATATAAACATTAAGAGTTTTCTTTTATCCATTTTTGTAATACAGCACCTGGGATGTTCTTCTATTGTTTTGCATTTTGAAGGGAGAGAAGATAGTGAAACAGTTTTTCTGGGTGTTTTGTTTCCTGTTGACTGAGAGAACTGAAGCTGTTGGGAGGGAGAAGTAAATGACATTCTCAGAGTGCGTGCGACTACTGCAAAGGCAGCACATCTATGTCTTCCTTTGGCTTGTCCTGCTGAGCTGGCTTCTGGTGATCTCTTGGAAAATGACAAGTGCAGCAAAGGGTTAACTTTTTACTATCAACCTCAGAAAGGCACATTTGCAATCCCTCCCAGTCTTGTCTTCCTTTTACACCCCATTTGCTCACCGCTGCTATTCACTTCAAGGCAGATCCTTTGACCTAAGCAGATTATTGTAGACGCATGAAGGGCACAGCAAGCTATCCTGTGCTTTTAAAGGAGGAGATTTTGGCTCCAAAATAGGACACTAAGCTTTTCAGCCTTCTGCTGCTGTACCTAGTCAGCACGAGGCAGTATCTGGGGGTGCTTAGTGGACTCCTGTGGAATCGGATGGGAAACAAAAGCAGAAGTGGCAGCTGCTGCAAATGTGGGAGCCTGTGCCGTTAGTGGGAAGTGATTGCTAATAAAGGCCTGCGAGACCTGGGTTTCCTTGGTTTCCATGACAGTTATTAGGTAACACAGAGATTGAATTGTCTCCCACAGTGCTCCTGGGGCATAGTGGTGTGAGGGGGTGCTCCAGGAACACGGACTTGCAGCAACTCATCACTCTATGAATGTGAAACTCTCTGGACTGTTGTGCCTTACTTCTTTCTTTGCTGTGTCTCATTTGTGTTTGCGATTTGCTCTGCTTTGCTTTTTTTTTCCCGTCTTGATGGAAGACCCTGGCATATGCTACACCATTTCTCAAATAATATTTTCCCCTTTTTATTTAGAGCTGAGCTTGGCAAAGAAAGGATATGAACAATTATACAGGTGGGCTACTCAGGGGGAGTGAAGATATAAGGCATCCAAACAGGTACTGGCAACCTGCAGCACTGTAAAAATGCCCCTCCAGCAGATTTCTGTAGTTCCAGCGCGGGAGACTGCCAGCAATGGGAGAAGTTCAATGGGCACAAACAAAGAGAGGAGCACGGAAGTCGAGGTAAGAGGAAGGTTTCAATTTGCTACGGTAGGACAAGTCTGCCTTTGGTAGCCAGTGGGTCTGGCCGCTCAGCAGGATGCAGCATGCTGGAGTGTTGCACAGCACACATGGGTGTAGCGTGCTCTGGCACACTGCAGCGAGATTTGTGATAGCAGCATCTCAGCATTACAGAAAGAAGGAGCCTGTTTTAAAAATAAAATACATAAATAAAGGAAGTTGCAAACGGGATTAGGGGGTTTTGATGCTTTCATTTAAAAGCGTGCAGCCTGCTAGTACTGAGATTCAGTGTTCCCTATAAGCTGTCAAACAGCAGTTTCTTTATAATAAGGTTGGATGAAAAAGTAGTTTTAATAAAATTCATATCTCCATTTAAAAACAACAAAAATACTGTTCTAAAGGCTGCCTTTCTAATACATGTTATTCATAGCAAACATAAGCATGAGCTTTATAACTTAATCTTTTTATCATTTAAAAGGCGTCAGTGTTTAATTTTATATCCCTTGACTGACTGACTCATAAACATATAAAAGTGTTTCATCAGTAAATATTGTATCCTGCTGTCTCCCAGTTAAGAAGAAACTGTACGTTCATATTATATTTATGGTTAGTATAAAAAAATACAGAAAATCTGTGCAATTTTAATGGTATTTTAACCTTCAGGATTCTCTTGTGCTATGTATAGATTAAACATGCATTGTGCAAGGCCAAAAAAAACCCCAAAAGGCATCCCTTCCAATCCCAAAACATAAGTAGTCTGTTTATAGAAGTAGCAATAAATATATATAACATAGACTATAACATAGACATCTGCTTTGTACAGGCATGTTTTTTGTCTCTATGTTTTTCTTTTCCTCTTGCTTATGGAAAATAAGGAACTATTGGGAAAACAAACATGATGTCTTTTAAGTGTTGTCTAAGAAACTGTGCCAAACTGCATCCCTGAAAAGAAAGAGTCTTTGTGGTTTGTGTGACATAGTTTGCAGGAAATTGTCAAGTTCAACAGATGGTTGATATTCATAAAAGGTCTGTGTGATTGTGGAAAAGTATTGGTTTGTTGGTGGTTTTTTTTGTTTTTGTTTTTGTTTTGTTGTTGTTGTTGTTTTTAATTAAAGATTTTTTTCCCCAACATTTGGCTATGAAAAGTTCAATGAATATGATTATTCTGTTTTTATTATGAGCACTTGTGTTTAAGCAGTGTCCTTCCCTGGAAGTAGTCTCCAGTTGTTTACTGATAGCGCTATCATCAGAGTTCCTAATATTTTAAGATTTGTATCCTGAAATGGAAAACTTTTGCTTTGTTTTTATTCTTCCATAGACTGGTTAAAGATGAAAATTCAGGTGAAAAGTGTATTAAGACTCAAGGTGTGAAAAGCAGAAATATACTTGGCTTAAAATTGCTCTGTGGCATTCTTATTTTAGTTTGATCATTATAGTTAAGAATACATGCAACATTCACACAGGAGTCAGATAAGTGTGATAGTTGATTTAGGGGGATGGGGGAAACGTGGAGCTCCTGAGTTGTAATAATCATCTCATGCACTTTGATGGTTTGGTTTTTTCCTGTGACGGCTGCGGTCATTTCAGCAAGACTCCAGTGTCCCAGGAAACAAAGTTTCCTCTTGAATGTTGTGGAAGTCATATACCAGAAAAGATGAAAATGGCATGAATAACTAAGTTCATGGAAGTTGTCATCTAAAATTAATATAGAAAGCACCAAACACCAATTGTACAAAACTCCCAACAAACTTAAAGTACCTGGTGCTCATTGAAATGTATTTGCCGAACTGCTCTCTGCTGGGCAGAGCCTAATCATTCTGCTTGAATATCTGCTCATCCCTTAAGGCTTATGGCTGGAATTCATACAGTATAAAAACTCCCTGATGCTATTGATAGAGATTGTAGATCCAGCAGTAGAGACTAATGTTTTTCACATAACATCTGCAGTTTAGGTAAATAATGATTATGTTCAGGTTTGTTTTATGGATGGAGTGTGGGAGTAGTGAACCAGCCTTTTTATTCTCTAGACAGAGATTGCTCAGGCTTGTGTAGATGGTCTTCTACCCTGGCAAATCCTGTACAGCATGGTCCTCGCAAAGGGAAACTTCCTTGCTGGTAATCAGTGTTTGTACCTCTGTTGACGAGGGTCTTCTGGGCTCATGGTATCTACTGCTACTGTTTCTGCAAGTACCTGCTTCCTCTGCCTTTCCATTAGCAGGACTTGGCATGTGAAAGTTAAAAAGTAGTTAAATGGGCCTCTAGCTGAGAGCATCAAGCTGGTTCAGGTTCAGGAAGACACAAAAAAAGGAAATGTCTGAGAGGTCTTCCAGTTGCTAGGATAACAATTGTTAGGATTGTATGCCAAATTCTCTTACTGCCAAAGAATTTTATATGATGTCCATAAACAGCATTACAGTTTATGAAGAGTTCATCTTGTGTCTAATTGCAGAGCTTGCTGCAGTGAACTATTTCCAAGTTCATGGTGAATTATGTAAATCTGCCTGACTTAATCATATGCAACTGAGGTTCTTAATGATGCAACTCATTCTATAATGCTTTTCTGTGATTTTTAGATGCTTGTAGACATGTTTTATTTGAAGGGTTTAATATGTGTCTATGCACATTTATAAATGATTGTCAAACATTGGTCTATCATTGAAATATTAATTGTGGTGTCGGTTAGGAGCCACAAGTGCCCATAATGGAATTCTTCCCAGTAGTAAGACTAGAGGTGTCATAATGGCTAGAAGCAGCTTTTTCAGGGAATCTTTCTATGTAGTATCCTTTGTGGGGGCAGAAACTTCATTATAGTCTCTTCTTGCAATTTTTGAGTGATTTGCCTCAATAGAAGAAGTTGTAGCTAACAATGGAATTTACATCAATTTTAACTATAGAGCCTCCTTGAATGTAGTCTAAAGACAAGGCAGGCTTTTTTTGTAATAAAGCAATGAAAATGCTTAGGGGTTGAATAACCTGTTGCAGCAGCTGTGCACTACATTTCAATATGCAGGTATAATCTTCTGCTAGTTTGTTTCACTGATTTTGGGAAAGCTTAACAGTCATCAGTGCTACTTGTTTTGCCCCTGAACATGTAAGTGAGCAAGCTGTCTTTCTTACTCTTTTAGTAATGTGGTTGGAAAAGGTTGTTGGAGGAATGAAGACCAAAGTATAGAGGGTAAAGTGCATTCACAACATGATGTGGGCTTTGGTTTTTTATTCAGTAGTTGATTCAGGTTTTTTCAATATTTGAGAAATATCATCAGTTTGCAGTGAAGTGTGGAGTTGTGTTTGTGTGACCAAGAAAAAGACTTGGGTGTTAGTTTTCAGAAGACTACTAATAGAACTGTTGTTTAGTGTGAATTAAATCAGTAACCTCAGGATTAAATTCTGTCATCAGGACTCCATATCTAGCAAGTTTTCAAAAACATAGACTTCAGTGCCTTGTGAACAGGGCCATATTTATAAATAATCTGCATTTTTTATGTATATAGTATTTTAACTGTTATGTTGAATTTATGGTTGAATTTCTCTACTGAGATAAAAAAGGTAAAAGAAATGTATATGATTCCCGAAGAACATGGTTGGTGATATGCCTGCTGTGGCTGATAGTTTCATTATTTGTTTGTGAACATACATGATGATGTTCATAAATTAGTCTCTTTGTCTTGCATATGCATGGCCATGGATTATGATTCTAAAGTACAGAAAGAAAATTTCATACAGTGAGAAAATTGGACAGGGCAAGTGAGTGAAGGTAAGTAAAAATACCATGTAATGCTAACCAGTGTTTTGCAAGGGTGATAGAAAAAAGGGTGACTAGTGTGGAAAAAAATACTTGGATGTTGTATACTCAGAATGGTAGGAATAAGTTTGTAAAATTGGCAATTAATGTCATTATATGGGAGAGAAGATACTCAGTCTTGATTTGGTTACCTTTCAAGATTTTCATGAGAAGAAAAGAAAGGCCTTTTTACTGTGGCTTTTGGACACATTCATATGGTAGTATGACTTGCTTGTTAGGGTGATGAGTCTTTGTTGCCCCCAAACCAAATCCAATATCCTACAGATATTACGAATTTTGATATTCTGTAGTTACTACTAACAAGTAATGATTATCCATGTTATTATTGGTTTATTTGTATTTTTTATCCTTTGCTCATAGCTTAGTGGTAAATAATTTTCTAGTGTTCCTATAGTCTTAATATATTTTATTGTTCTGGCAGAGGGGAGGAGGACTATTAGTTTTCTTCACAGAACTTCATAGCATGTAGTAAGATGCAAGGAGGAAGCCTCACTCCAGTGTTTATCATACTTTGGCACAAAATTGAGTTCTGTGCTCTGCATGGTTCTGTGTTGTGAAAAACTTTGGGCCTCTGTCTGTTCTTCAGCAGTTCTTCAGGTTTTGCCATCTCAAGAGAGCAAGAGAACTTCCACTTTGGAGGCTTTAAATGTTACCAGGGAAATACTTTTACATTTATTAAATTAGATTTGAACTTGGTAATTTTGCTGTAGTGTTTGTACATTAAAAAGAAAAAAAAATGTGTTGCTCAAAATTATGTGTGCTCATTTCATGTGAAGAGCATGCTTTTTTTTTTTTTTTGTAAGCAGATCTTCGAGTCAGAACTGAGACTGAAACCTAATGGTTGTTTCAAATTCCACGTTTGAGTAGCTGCTAACATTTATTTTCAATATCAGACTAGAGTTACTGCTAAGGTTTGCCTTAAAGCTGGTAAATAGTCTAGGAGATATTGACATGTTTTTTAAAGGAAGAAGCAGTAGCTAAATTTTTTTGGTGGGAATGCATAGTTTTTTTATTTACATATGTTATCTCACTTGTTACTTATTTAATTTTGAATAGATTTAAGGAGAGATGAAATACTTTTAAAGACATGCACTTCCTTGTGTGCTGCAAATAAAGTAGTGTTTTTGTATTTCTATTAAATGATCATCATGGCATTTGTGAAGTACATACAGAAATATTTGATACCTGAAACATGTCTGTAATTAAAGAAAAAAGGTACATGTCAATATTGTTTTATTGCCTTACAACTTTAAGCCAAGCAATGTATTGGGGTTTATTGTTGTTGTTGGGGTTTTGTTTGTCATTGTTGCTGTTTTTGTTTGGGGTTTTTTTTGTTTGTTTGCTTGGTTTGATTTTTTTAATATATTTAGTGTAGTTAAATTTGTTAGCAGCTTTGATTGCTTTTCCGGTTGGGTGAAAATAGAGTAACTCCTGATATGGAAAAATGTCACCAGTGCTAATAAAATGGCTTAAGACATGTGATCCAAGGAATAAAAGTTTTAGAATTGCAGGATATTGATGAAATTATTCTTAAGCCAGATTGATGGCTTTGGTTTTGTGCCTGATTAGCTGACAATCTCAAAATTTCTTAGGTATAATTTAACAGATAAATAGATGTGGTCATTTATTACCTAAAATACTGTTGGATTTTTTTCTACAGAAAGGGTAAGGATGTTTGTTTTCAGAGACAGCTGCCTGAAAAGAGTCATGTAATTACAGCCTTTCTTGGAGATACGGTTTTATATTCAACAAGAGGTATGGGGGTGGGAGGATGGATAGGTGAAGCTCTAGTATATGAATCAGGTTATTGATGTACTGTGATGTATTGCTGTCCCTTCACAGTTTCCCTTAATGTAAATCGCATCTTGGACATGATGTCACATACAATTTATGACAAAATCTCTAATTTGTATATTGTCAATATTGAATGCTATTTCTCCAAAGAAAGGTTATTCTCCTTTTCTTGACATGACCATGGTTTGGACTTCTATGCTATGTGTGCAGGGAAATCCAATTGTTTCTGCAGTTATAAGACACTGCTTCCTGGTGAAGTTTTTAAGTATTTTTGTGGTGATAGATTTCTTCTGTGCTCAGTGGTTGAAGTGCTCCCAAAGTACATCTATAAATTGGACTGTGGCATGCTCAGTTATCTTTAAGATGCTTTAGAAAATTAAGGTCTTTATCAGTAACTCTTCTGGCCCCTGTTTGGGAGCTGTTATTATTTTGGTCTGCCATGTGATTCTTATGACAAGCAATTTCATGACAGTGAGAGAAACGACAAATGTGACCTAATAGAGAATAGTTTTTTCCTAATAATTTTGGATCCCTCTTCCTTTATAGTACTTTTGTAAATAAAAAACATTACTCTGCTACCAGTAAGAAAATAAGACATTGCTTGCTCTGCTTTTATTAGCATGCTTTGGGATAATTCAATTCTTTATAGGCTTCTTTTCTTGATAAGATTATGCAAAGGCTACAGGCTGCATATTATTTTTGTCAGGCTTTTTATGAAAAGTCCATATAAGTATATTTCCCCAATTTGAGTTGTTGTGTATTGACTAGGCATCAAATACAAGTATTGATTTTAATATTGATCTTTTCACTGATAAAGGATTTGAAACTTAAGATTCCATATCTCAGTAGCCTTTTGATTCTTTATGTTTGTAGCCAGTGCTTACAGACTGCTGGTGCATGTTTTGTGGTGCTGCTGCAGTTTGACTACAAGTCTCATGAAGAAAGCTCACATAATTCCTTTTATCTCTGGAATTCCCAGTTCCAATACATTGAAAGTTGGGGCTTGTGTGTATATTTCCCTCTCTTACTCTAAAATGGCTCTAAGTTTAAAATATTAGACTTCAGATTTCATTTAATTTGGATTTCTTTCTAGTTTTATTAGAAACATCAGCTTTATGTTGTTAATTATTGTTATTAAACATCAACTGTTTCACATTTCAGGGTGGGATGATTTACCTGCAATAAGAAGATAAAGGATCATTCTTGGCCTGCTTTAAAGTATTAGTAGATGTTTTCTAGACTTTGAATACGCAAGATTATTGACTTCATTTTTTCATCAGTGCTATCTTTTAAAATTGTGGCAGCAGGAACAGTCTGTGTAGGCAATGGAAGCATTTCCTCATTCAGAATATGTTTTTTAACTGTATTAATGTTGTGGAATGAAACTTTTCAGTCATTAGCATGATGTCTATACCTTCATTTATCTCAATTATTAGCTAAATGCATCCAGCTATGTAGTCCTGGGATTATGGGAATATAGAAGGTTGGGACTATTTTAGTGTCAATAATAAGAAAACTGGCTCTTGAAGCAATTGGATGAATTTTCTGAATCCATTAACATGTGATCCAAAGGAAACCCTTTTATTTTACTCACAAGATATATTTGAGATTACAGCTATATTTTACAGCACCATCATGCTGAAACAGTTTCAAGTAGTTACAGTAATGTCTTATTGATTTTAAAGAAGTGTTTGCCTCATTAGAGAGATTTGTAATCTAGTGGCAACCCAAATGGAAAACATACCAAACAACAAAACCAAGCTGTCATCATTTCTCTTAAAAAAAGCACACTTGCAGATGCTTAAAGGAAGACTTTTCCTTTCTGTACTGTACCATTCCTGCAGGAACCTGTTGCACTGGCTTTGTTTGTTCGTGGGGGATGAACATACAGCTTGCACTTCACTCTCTTATTGCTCCTTATGGTTCTGGGCAAGAAATCAGAAACCTTCATTTCAGTATAGGATGTAAATGTCAAGTACACAGTGCAGGAACAAAATGAAGTGGAGCTAAGGTCAGACAGCAACACTGTTAGTATTTCTGAGTTTTATCTACATTGAGTATACTCCTTCCATTTATTTCAGACACTATCTTTGAGAGAAAAATAAAATGCTTCTCATCACTTGACTTCTCCAGGTGTAGGCAAGCCGTTACCACAGTGCAAATGATTAATTGGACAAACTTTGTGAAAATAGTGCATTTTGTTGGTGAAATATGTTCTGAAGATGGGTTTGCCTTTTTAGCAGTGAACCCTGCAGTGCTGGTGAGTAGGGACCAAGATTTCTGAGTATGCAGTATCATCTAACAGATGCAGCTAGAGATGGTTGTGATTAGGCAGTGTCCATTGCCCAAAGAGTAACTTTGGTAACTTTGTAGGCTGTGTGCCTGGAAGGACACAATCTGCAGTGCTGGATGAGAGAATGAAGAGTGCTGGAATTGCATGGGACAGTGATTGCATGAGTGTTGTGAAAGCTTTACTGCGCTTCCAGTTTTCTGACCATTTCCAGACTTCCACTCTGAATACAGGACATCAAACACAGGTGGGAATGTGAATTGTCTCTCCCAAACCCAGTGTCAGGGCTGTATCACTGTTACAGATGGGCAATGACAGGAATGCCTGTTAAGATCCTCTGATGCTGCTGCATTCTCCTCCAGTCAGGAAAGGAGGTCACAGCATGGACAGGGCAGTGCTGCTCTGAGCTCAGCCTGTCCACCTGCTGGGGCTGAAATCTGCTTCAAGTCTCATTAGTGAGAAATCCCAACTGTAGGCACTGTCTCCCAGTAGTGTGGTTTGGCCCTCCTGAGCCACAGTGAAAGTACTGAGTGGTGGTTTGCTGATGGTCCTCTTCATAGAATCCCTGGCCAATCATTTAGTGCATGAAAATAGTCTTACTTGTTATGGTAGTTTTTCATCTGTATTTCTTCCCTCTCCCTCCATGATCCATAAATGCTGTTTCTCAGTCATTATAGCAAGGACTAGATTTGATGGACACCTTACAGTGCTCTGACTTTGATTCTTATTCCATATATATTTTT
This sequence comes from Hafferia zeledoni, assembly GCA_035583235.1. Lineage (NCBI taxonomy): Eukaryota > Metazoa > Chordata > Aves > Passeriformes > Thamnophilidae > Hafferia > Hafferia zeledoni. The sequence goes on along the minus strand of JAWWEV010000134.1, from coordinate 32,886,673 downwards.
CTGCGCTTTCCTTTTTCTCCTCTGAAATTAGTGTGGCACTGCTCCTTCTGCTTTCATAGAACATCATGAAATCCCCCAGTGAAGTCCATTTTTTGAAGGGAGTTGTGTTGTGTAGTTTCCTGTGGGTGGATCCTGTAGGTAAAAAATTTCCATGGAAACAATAAGCCCTTTAGCTTTTCATGTTCCCACAGAATTGTGAAAGTTCTGTGCATACAGTGCAGCTTGGATCAACTTACTTCTCATGTGGAAGCTCCTTGTTTTTTGCCATTTTAAGCTTTGTTTAGAATGCGAATGTTAATCACTTCTCTCTTGTGTATGTGTTGAGTGTGACTGAGAATTTGGACTGCTTGTTTCATTGTCCCTTTAAAATTTTTGGATAATAACATGTAAGAACTAAAAATCATAAGTTAGAAGAGGTTGGAAGAATAATAGTAGAATTTGATGCAGAACTGTTGAAACTTAAGTTACGTATCGTTTGATATTTATGGCCTCCAGGATATAGCTTCTCATTCTTGAAATTTCTAGGGCCTTTTTGATTGTGGGAGTGTTTGAGGATTTTTATATTCATGTTACTGCTCCACTGTGGTTTTAGCAGTTAGGTAGAAGGGCAGTTTAACATTTTCATGAATTATTTCAAGGTTCTGGTTTTCCAATTAGGCTCACAGTATTAATGTCTGATAAAATAAAAATCTTAGTAGACTGGTAAGGGTAGTGCTGTCAATACCAAATGTACAAGTTGTGAAAAAGAATCACCCTTAAAAAAATGATGGGCTCAAAGACTGTAATTCAGAATTGCCTACTTCAAAACATTTCAAACTGAAAAAAAAGTCAAACTATTCAGAATGTGTTTTACATATTTTCACAGATTGCGTCATCAGGCTTTTTCTCTGCAATTAATCATAATTGCAAGACAATGGCTTGCTAAGAGAATTTTGACATTCTTGCTTTATAACAAAACTTGAAGAGTGAGCATTGCAGTCTTTACTTCCAGAGGTGTCATAGTGTCAGCATCTGCCACCAGCCAACCTGGACAGAAAGATTTTGAGTTAATTTAAAATCTTAATATAGAACTCTCTACTTCTGAATTGCTGCTGTCTGGGTGATGTCTGGGTTATAGGAGAAATATGACAGAATCAATTTTCTCTCTGAAGCTAATGTAACCATTATTGTCAAATAGCTAAGCTTAAATAAATAGATTATGACATAACTAGGAATAGCTACTCTGCTGTTGCTATTTGCAGTTCAGTTCACAATGCTACCATGCACAAGTGATGGACCTTTGAGGTATCATTTTAGTGTCTGTTCTGAAAAAAGTTATTAACCTACAGTATTTTGCTAAGCTCGTGTTTTCCTGAATTGGGGGAAAATTTAAACATCTGATTGAATTGTTGATTCATAAAATGTTTTCTGCTAAAATGATAACGCCAATTTTTATAGATCTCTCTGTATGGTAACTTAACATGCAGATAAGTTAAATGCAAGTTAAATGTGTGTGACTAAAGTTTAACTGAACTCTTCAATGTGACATATTTTTTGGTCTTGTTTGTTTTTTTCCTTAGAAGCCCTACATTAATACTTGGTAATTTCTGATTGTGCACAAGCATATTCTGTTTGACATTCACTTTCTGGCAGACTGTTTGGCACTGGGTAGAATCACAGGGGTTGAACACTTAAGAAACAAATGCTGTACTTCTACTAGTAGGGAAGTATTACTCTGTTCAAAATAAAAACAAGCAAACCCTGCTAGTGTTCTAGCTCTTCAATGAAGTAATTAGTCAAAATATACCTAGCCATATACCTAGTCAAACATTTAGACTGCAAAATAGATTTTATATCTCCTTACATTACTGACAACCAACATTTCTGTGACACTGAAAATAAAAATATTATATTATGTGTCATGTAAGTTTAAGTGATGTAACAGCATGTCTGAGTTCTTAGACAGTTGTCTCTGTAGTGCCGATACCTATTCCCAATTTTATGCTACTGGTGTACTACTTCAGCTTCTGTTCTGTAGATATTGAGTCTCACAAGTTTCCGAGGATGATCTTTTGACTTATTGTTTTATCTAAAGTTAGAAGGGACTGTTGTAAGGTTGTGCTTGGGGTTTTGTGTGTGTGGTTTTTATTTGGTTGGTTTTGTTTTGTTTGTTTGGTTTGATTTTGGTTTGGTTTTTTTCACATGATGGGCTTTGGCTGTTTTACATTATTGGTATCTTTGCTTCATCTAATGGGTCTGATTATTTCTGGTTATTGAGTACTGTATCTAGGAAGCATTTTGGTTGTAAAATTAGTTCTATAAGGAATTTTAAATCAGTTCTATGCCAGGGGTATTTTTATATGACATAGAGTTTGTTTTTCATCCGGTTCAGCAATTTGTGGGGTTGTGTTCTTCATGGTAATCTCAAGTGGGGTTTTTTCAATGCCTCCTGCAGCTACCTGTGATAAAATTTTTCTAAAATTGTAACAAATTGAGGCTGTTAGATAGGCACTTACAGAACCTCCAAGGTAATCATCAATTGCATGAACAGTATTTACTTGTGAGTGACAGAGAATCAAGTTTTGGCAAATTTGAACCTCGGGCAAAAGCTTGCCCAAATTTACTTCTTTTTTTTTTTTTTTTTTATGTGAAAAGGCTGGTTTTGGAAAAAATGGAAGGAGGATGGAATTTCAGGATAAAGGACATGTTCTATTTTATGCACAAAGCAAAAGGGAACTTTTACCAGGTGTCCTCATAAAGTCAATTGCATTTGGTATAATGTTAGGGCCACCAAAAACCACATTACAAAACACTGGACTTCATTCTGCACCTGAACATTTGTCTGAATAGAAATTATTTGTCATGCATGTAAAATTGTGGATATAAAAACAGCAGAGCATGTCACTATGAAAAACAATTCTAAACACTCTGTGCACTGAATAGATGGTCCATAAAATTTATCTTCCACAAAAGGAAATAAAGGCATGGGCCACAAAGAAGTGTGCAGCAGAAAGGCCAATTATAAATTTCTGGGGTTTTTTTCCATGAAAGAGCAAAAAGTTTAAAGGAAAAAGCTATTAAAAAATTCTCCCACAGCTCAGCAGCTGGTGGAAGGTGCTCCTTGACAAAGGTGACCATACTGATCCTGTTATTACTATGAGTTTGTAGAACTTTCATGTCCTGGAGAGCGAGAATCTGCAATTTGAAGATGCCAGATGAGTGAAGTATGTGCATGTGCATGTGCCTGCAAGTCTCCAGAGTCTGACTTGTGTGTGCAGAAGTCTCTGGCATGGGTCAGAGTTTATAGTAATTCTCTGACATAATTACTTTTTACCAATGTCATGGGCATTTGAACACATTTCTGCAATTACATTTAACCTTTTTTGAGTTCTTGCTTGTTTTAGTAGGAAACTTTCTTGAAGAAAACGAAGCAATAACTCCATTAAATAATTAAGAATAAATAGAAAACTTGCATTTCAAACAGAAAAGTGTTGAAGCTCATGATCAAACATTTAAAATATCTGTATTATTTTTACCTAGGGTACATGGAATTGATGAGTGGGAAATTGTTTTCAGATATTTCTAAACATCAAATAATTATTCTTTGCCTATTCTCCTTATTCATTCTTTATTACTGCATAAAGTCGATACCTCTCTTCCTATATGACATTTAGAAATGAAACTTCATGATACCTAGTACATTCTTAGCTTTCAGATTTGGACTAAGAGATTCCAACAGGGAAAAGTACATATGATACCTGTGAAATAATACATAACTCTTAAACACAGAGTTGTATAACAGCATGCACCATTTACAGAATTGTCAGTTAATACTAAGTGCCACTTAATCAGTGTCAGATATGTTTTAACCTGCACAACTTGAAATAAGAAACTTATAGACTTGAAATAGAAGGTGCTAAGGATTCTTGATTGTAATATCTGATGGTCCAGTGGTGCCCACCTCTCAGTAAGACAGTTAAAATGTGGTCATGGCAAAATGTGTTTAACCTGAATTATTTTTCAACAAATACATTATTGCATTTTGAAGTCCCCTAAAGTGCACACTGTAATTGTTATTTCTTAGAAATATTAATGTGGATTTTATATGAGAAATTCTGCATATAATATAGGACCTTCTAGCGGGAAAAAAATATGTATTTTCACAGGGGAATTTAGGGTGTGGTACCTACAAGAACAGGAGCACACCATGACATAAAACAATTTAGTACAAGAATATAAAATAAATTGCTAAGCAAAATGATACAGTGGGTTGACAGCAATTTCCGTTGTGAGACTTCTTTTCTCTGAAACTTGCACATACTGTAAGTAAACACAGACTGGTCAAGGCTCCTGCCCCTCTGACCCAGTTGAGTAGCACCATAGGCTGGGGGCTGTTTGATAGTGCACACAGTTTTGTAGTGCTGTTAACTCAAAATGGTGATATTTAGTGTGTGAAGTGTATATTACTGGTTAATAAAGCAACACGCATCTACCTGTAATCAGTTGATGGATAGATATTATTTGAGTATATCCCCTGACAAAGATCTCTCATTTGAAGTGATTTTTATACCCAGCTGCAGTTTCATAGTTTTTGTTTCTGCAGGGAGGCCCTTCCTTTTCCATTTTGTCTAATGATGCACTTTAATGATTGTTTCTAATGCAGAATAGCAGTTTAAGAATTTATTTGACCAATGACATGAGAATGTTAGGTTTGTTCAGTTTTAGGGTTAGTGCTTCAAACTTTCATCATCTGTGAGACACAGAAGATGCAGACTAGCATACATTGCATCCTATCCTTTCTCTCCTTTCTCCTGCTGGGAAAGGCTGTAGCAGAAGGCTAGAAGCCAGCAAACATTTGGTGTTACACATATTTTGTTTCCTTTTTTTTTTTTTTTCTGTAGTAAAATCAGACAAAGATACTGTAAACCAATCCTAATAAAGTTCCAAGTATGCAGATCATTGCAGAGAGTGCAGGATTTGGTATTACTTCAACAGACACCCTGTTATTTTACACAAAAGATTACAGTATTTGGGTAGTCACTTGGAAATACTATGTGACTTTTAAATTTGTTTCAGTATCTCTAGTTGTAAGACTCTGGTCTTGCTGTTTGCTGTTTCAAAGCTTTAAAAATCTTCTGCTTCCAAAATGCAAAAGGCTATGATGCTATTTAAGAGTGAACAATAATAGTTGGACAGGTAAATCAGCAAAATTTACAGCCCTAATAAACTGTGAACACATTTGAGAGGCTGATACAGGTTTTATTATATACTGTAATCAGAATTGCAGTAAAGAACTATGGAACACAGTTTTGGTAGTTTTGAGTGCCTTTTAATATTATTTATTAATATGAAACTGATAGTTCTCTAGAAGGCTTTAAACCTTTAGAGCAGACAGTAGTCATCTTAGACCTCCACAAAAGAGTGCAACTTCTTAAATCTTGAATTTCAGCTGAGAAAAGTAGTGATGTCAAGTTCATTATGTTTCTTCACAAAAAGGTTGAAGTCTTATTACAAAGTTACTGTTAAAAAAGATGAATCATAATTAGCTCTTTTGAAAAGTAGTGAATCTTCAAATAATTTACAAGATACCTTTCTTTCCCCTACACATAAAGTAGTAAATGTATTGATCAACATCTTTGTCTTTTCTCATTAATATCTCATCTTCCATAAATCCTAATTAAAACACAGTAATTTTTATGTTACTGTCATAGTAAATATAACAAGTTTTATATAACAGATTTTTGTTAACAGCTTTGTTATTGTGCCTTGAACATTCCCATTTACTTTTACCCATGTCCCATCGTTCATCATTCATTGTTCACTCATTATTCATTGTTGTTTCTAATGTAGCCATGAAAGCAGCTCTTTTTTCTGCTCAAAATGAAGTGAGTGGATCCCTGGCTGTTTATGATGGTGTGAATAGGGAGTCATCATGGAACAAAGTAATAGAGATGAAAAATGCTTGCACAGTTAGTGCAGACTGCAGCTTCTGCAGCCTCACGGGGAGCAGCGAAGTCCAGGTTTGGAAAGTCTGAAGTTCAGGCCATAGTTATGACAGTTGTTTTACAGCCTTATATTCAGGATGTTATTTGCTCCCAAAATCTACACCTGAGTTAATGTAATAACACAAAAGTAAGAGTAAATATGACCTACAATAGTGAAGATGCAAGGTTATCATTTGAATGTGTATTGTTAAGTCACTGCACCTAATTTTCAGGAACTGGCAAGAGTTAAGCTCAGAAGAGCTAAGTATTTTGGGGCCAAAATACATTTAAGTGCTGTGACAGACTTTTAGATACTAAATTCCTTTAAAAACCTGAGGTTTTGTCAAAGCTGTAGTTATTTGGAGGTGCTTCATGTTATTGTGTAAAGGCATGACTTTTATTTGTGTTTTGTTTCTGTTATTAGAATGTATTGTATTGATGAACTGAATTCATCAGACAAGTTCTTGAAGCCTAACAATGCTCAAGATATACTTCTCTTCATGTTTGCTAGAATTTAACAACCAGAATGTCTGAACAGAGGGAATAATTAAGGATTAATATGCTTACAAGGACACTAAGTTCTTCATTTTACTCTGAAATACATTTGCTTCTTTGTTGGAGAAATACTTAGGAATGTAGATTGTATATTGAAGGGATTTTATAAGCAGGAAAACCAGTGAGAACCTACTCTAATTGGTCTGTGGTAGTATATTACCAAGAAACTAGATTAGATATAATTATCTTGGGAGGTTAAGCAACCCTCTTATCCCCATTAGTGTACTTACATAATATATGTTTTAATACTGTCTTACAGAAAGGCTACCGATAAACCTTAGGAGATATGCAGATTCCCAGTGTTGCTTTTTCTTTCTCAAAGGCACAGAAAGGATATCATGATTCCTGCAAATATGGTTTTCTTTGTCCTCTCTTTGACATTATACAGGCACTTGTAATTTCCCACTAGCTTGGCCTCAGGTGTTTGATTGTTCTAAAGGAAGGAAAAAGGTAATGTGAACAGCTGAGTGTTTTTTAACATTCCCTGGAAGAGGGTTTTGCAGCTGATGATATCTGGTTGATTTGATGGTAGAAATCAGCAGCAGTAGTAGGAGAAAAATCCTGATTTTTCCTTTTTTTTTTTTTTTTTCTGTAATGAAGAAAAGTGATCTTCTGTGCAAACGTGTCATGCCTGGGAGAGGCATTGAATGTGTAAGCTCTATGTTAATTGTAAAATTTCTGTATGATGTTACTATATAAACATTATTAGTAAAAGAGCAGAGTAGGTTTTAAGATTCTATAAACCCCTCATTAAATCCTATGAGTACAGCTCTTCCTAGGTGTGCATTAAAAAGGAAGATATTTTCTTTGTGTACTTAGCATGCCCCCATCAGTGCAACACTGTCAGAAATGTGTGAACTTCTGGAAATGTCTTTCAGTGGCTCAGTAGAAGATTCTTTTTCTATTTTTATTTCTTTAACACTGTCAGTTTTAGCGATCTGACAAACATGAATACTTTGAAAGTGCTGTCTCCTTTTGTTTTGCCATTCTTGCTAGGATTTAACCTATTCAAAAGCTTCTGTTTCAGTTTGTTTTTTTTTACTTTTTTTTTCCCTTGGGTTTGGTTTTGTTTTGGGGGTTTTTTTCCATGTTTGAGTTATGAATAAAATTTTTTTTTATAAAATTAGAGTATAAGAACCACTACCCAACATTGAAATAATAAAAAAAAAAAAAAGGCATTCAGGTTTAGAAATGTTTTGTTGTATACATTTTAGATTACATATTTTCTTGATACTATACTTTACACTTTCTGATATGGCCAATGGCTAAAGTAGAGATGGTCTGATGAGGGAGGACTAATAAAACCTGTTTTTATTAAAAAAAAACAAAAACAACAACAGCAAAAACAAAGTCCACAACCACAGGAAAAAAAAAAACCAAACAAAAACCCCAAACCAAACCTAAACCAAACATCCAAATGTGGTACATTTTGTTGTTAGCACATTTTACTAATTCCACACCACCTTCAAGAGCCTATTTCCAAAGCAGTTTTTGGAAGGGCAGTCTTCTATGATGGGTTCTTCCACTATGTACTCTCCCATCTTAGAGATGGTTTCCTCTCCCACTGAGCTTTCTGTGAGTTGAAGTTATTTCAAGCAGTCTGGATTGGCAGAGAGTAAATCATTAATGCCTTTACAACTTTTGCATTTACAACTTCACGAATCCTTCTTGGGAGAAGTGCTGAAATCCAAGATCTTGATTTTACCATAATAATCTTGAGCTTTGCATCCATAATGGATTGCATATGCTTATTTAAGAAGCAGGCCAGTTCTTGCAGAGTTGGATTGAACATTTAAAACCATCTTGCTTTCTGAACTTCTCTGATAGGTCATAGTATACACATACACTATTGATAGCAATAGCTGTTGGTTGTACTAAAGATATAAGAGGATTGTATCATGTTTCTAACTTTGCTAAGAAGGGCTATTCTTTTTATATATACAGAATTGTACAAGAGTTAACTAAAGACTATGTGAGTCAACAAAAATAATCCTCAAATGGGATTGCATATTTTTTGAGTTTGTCTAATTTCAATATATGGCCTGAAAGACCTTTTGTTTGGCAAAACCCTGGATTTTGCATGTAATTCCAAGTTGTGGCTTTGGAAAAAAAAAAAACCAACAAAAAAGCAACTCTCTTTTTCAAAACAGATGTACACATGTACCAAATGCTTTCTATGTTTAGAGCTACCACATTTATTGCTTTAGAATACTATTCTTTGTATGTTTCAAGCTGTCAGTGGACATTCCAAATAAAGTATTTGGGACACTGCTGCAAGGATTTTATGTGAACATTTCTTCCTTTGGTTTCAGTAGTTGCTTTGCTTTCCCAACATTATATTAAAAAAAAAAAAAAATAGAGAGAAGTTCTGTTGTTCTGTTTTGGTTTGTTGTTCCCCAGTTTCTTAGTGCATGAGATATTCTGCATGACTACATTTATGTCAGAAACAGTATAGGATATGATCTTATGGAAATAAATCAATTACCAGTGCATCTGTTTTTATGATGCTTTGGGGTTGTTTGAAGGGTAGGATGGAGTTGTCAAAGATGTTAGGCAATTTAGGTAAAATTTTTTGTAGTTTTTAATAATAATAAAATAATAAGGATAATCATAAAATCATGGACTGGTAGGAGTTGGAAGGGCCATTAAAAATCATCTAGTTCCAACTGCCCTAACACAGGCAGGGGTAACTTCCTCTAGACCAGGTTGTTCAGAGCCCCACCTGTCCTGGTCTTGAATGTCTCTGGGGATGGGTAGTCCACAGCTTCTCTGGGTAACCTCTTCCAGTGCTTTACCATCCTCACAGCAGAGAATTTCTTCCTAATTTCTAACCTAAACTTACTCTCAGTTGGAAGCCATTCCCCCTTGTCCTGTCACTATATGCTCTTGTAAATTGTCTCTTTCCATCTTTTTTGTAGGCCCCTTCATTTGCTGTAAGGCCACAATTAGGTCACCCTGAAGCCTTCCCTTTCCCAGGCTGAGCCGCCCCAATTCTCATAGACTTTCCTCCTAAGATTTTTGGTGGACTAGGTTTTTAGAAGAGGAGGAAGATATATGAAAGGCCAATAAGACCGAAAGGCTTTTTGAATAATAAACTTGTGTTTCTGAAGAATTTATTTGTAGCCATAGGTTTTGTTTTATGTTTGAATGCATAAGCTATATAGCAGTCATGATGATGTTATATTTTTTATCTTTAATTTTTTGTCATCTTTAATTCCCCACCATTGACATTCATCACTCTGGGAAAGCAATATAGAATTATCCTATCTTAAATATAGAACATGCAAAACAACATACAGAAATTTGTGAAAATATTACTCAGAATTTTTAAAACAGTACTTGCTGTGTCTGTCAGCCAGTTGCTTACCTGTTACTATGAGGTCTATATATATTGACAGCAACAACTTTATAGATGCACAAGTCCAGCTGCAGAGCTTACCTACAGTTGTCCTTACATAAATAGAGATGACTGCATTGACATGGTTTCCAGTTTGTACTTGCCTCTACCCTTAGCTATTACCTATGATGCAATCACCTGACACATGGTAATTTACTGTTATTTCCCAAAGTTCTCATTTCAGCCTCATTTTGTGTTTAATTGGACTGTAGGCTTATGTGGTGAGTTTTGCACTTCAACCCAGGTTACTTGATTTTTGTTCATGTCTAATTACTTTTAATTACACAGTAAAAACAGAAGATAATGCAAAGAAATAGACTGGATTCTGGTCTTAGTGTGAAATTAATATTTCTTTATTAATTTCTAAACGTTTTTATCTGTGACTAAAACAGTGCAATTACAAGGGTATGAAGAGAGTGTTCTACAGTGTGCTGAGCTTTTTCAGATAATACATGAAAAAACAGGAGGTTATTTTCAAAGCCCAAGCTGATTTGTCAACATCTGCATTTGGAAAATTTATGTAGTATTCAACATTCATAGCAGACACTGAAAAAAAATGCTGGACCTGTAGCACCATTTTTATTGTCCCAATCAGAAATAAATTGCAGGATAACTAAACTTTGTACCACTTAGTTTACCTTGTGATACTTAACTGGGCAACTGCCATTTGAATGCTTTCAGTAGTGAAATATCTCAAGGGGAGGAAGCATGAGTTTTTTAAAAGTAATTTTGACTATAGGATTGGCTTGCTGCTGTCAGCATGCCAAATTTGAAACCAGATTGCAAGTTGTGGAGTGAATTACAGATCCTATTTTCAGCAATCTTCATCTACTGCTGAGAAAGTATGAAATACATCCTGTATGGAGAATGATAGAAGAACACTATGGAAGGCATCCACTAAATTAAACACTAAGTGAAAAACCACACACCTCTACATTTTTAGACTAGTCAAGTTTTGTAGTTTCCTTCCTCAGTTTCATATTTGTCCATGCCTTACAAAATGTTGGGTAACATTCACACAGAATATGCTATAAATTTTATCCATCTGTAAATCACTGAAGCACTACAGTGCATTTATAATTCTAGTATTTATAAAAAATTGCCTTACGTAAGTGTCTGTACTATTGCTAATTGTGCCCAGAAAACAAGTTTGTCCTAAGCCATGGTTATTTTTTTTCTTACTTCAAATTTATCTGTCACTGTGCATGAATGGAGATATTACAACTTTTTTCCCTTTTTTGTTGCGTAGTGCCCACCCAAAAGACTGGGCCACATAGTCAGGACTGTAAGGAAGAACACAGACAGCTTGTGCAACAGGGGAGAAATAGATCTGATCATATATACTGTTCCTGACTGTTCCTCATTCTTTTATAGCTGGGCCTCTTGGCAAAGTATTTATTTTTGAGGCCAGATCTCAACTTGTTCTTAATTTGAAATCTAAGTTTGTCCTCACCAAAGATGTGCTTTCCTCCTGAATCTCACCCTCCCTCCATTGACTTTGAATTTGTTCAAAAAGTATGTCATGATGAACTGTATTTCATTACTTCAGGGTTTTAAAACTTGAGTCAAAGGATTTCAAGAGAGTGATGGGCAGAAATTGGGTATCAGCTCAAAAGCTACATATTTTGACTAACCAACATTGCCTTAAAAATTGAGACATTTGCAACTAAATGGTTTCTAAATTGCAGCTTTAGCTAATAATTTTGGTATGATACTGTCTGAATTATCACACAAGAGGTGTTATATTTTAGGTTGTTTAGAGTAGCTGGATGGAATGATGATTTCTGATGTTTCATTTTTCAGAGACTTTGTATCAGCAATAGTGTGGCCAGCAGGACCAAGGCAGTGATTGTCCCCCTGTACTCAGCACTGGTGAGGCCACACCTCAAATCTGGTGTTCAGTTTTGAGTCCCTCAGTACAGGAAGGACATTGAGGTGCTGGAGCATGTCCAGAGAGGGGCAACAGAGCTGGTGACATGTCTGGAACACAGATCTTAGGAGGAATGGCTGAAGGTTTTTTAGTGTCAAGAAAGGGAAACTCAGGGGGGATGTTATTAATCCCTACAACTACCTGGAAAGAAGTTGTAACAAGGTGAGGGCCAGTCTCTTCTCCCAGGTGACAAGATCACACTTCTTCACTGAAAGGCTAATCAAACAGGTAGCCAAGAGAAGTGGTTGAGTCTCCATCCCTGAAGGTATTTAAAAGATATGTATATTGGTGATTGGGGATGTGGTTTAGTGGTAGACTTGACAGTGCTGGTTTACTGATTGGAAGTCATGATCATAGAAGTTTTTCCAGCCTAAATGATTCTATGATTCTGTGACTGTCAAACAGCATTTAAAACACATAAGGCTGGTACTGCTTCTAATAATTCAAATGTTATGCCACTGCTATGCCTTCTGCTGTGTACTTGCTTTGAGTCCTTTTATCAAGAGAGGTTTACCATATATAAGACAAACAGGACTTGCTGAGTCTTGGGGTTATAGCAGAGAGAATATGGACTTCTTTGCTCAGAAGTGTGATCAGGCCAGAAATTTAGTGTTGTCTCCTTGTGATTCAAGTTCCTTGAATTCTTTAAAGTGAATTACGTAAATGCAATTTTTTATTTTTTTAAAATCCTTGACTCTTCAAATGCCATTGAAATGAGGCAATGAGCTTGCAATTGACTGTATGGAAGAGAGGCCAAGAAACTTTTAAATCAACGTGTTCTATTTTTGATATCTTGTGATAAGGAAAGTGTGTTGTACGTGAGGGTATCAAGCCAACCTATTAATGTCTAAAACACTGATAGAAATGCCAGTTCACACAAAATTATGAACGTAATTGTTTCAGCCAAGAAAGATTTAGCATTTGAAAATAGTTTTCTTCTTAATTTGAGCTGAAATCAAGTGTAATAACAGAAGGTACATTTATATGGGCATATTGGAATGTTTATAGAGAAATGATGCTCTCAGATTATAATATATAGTATTATTTGATTACTACCAAAAAAAAAATTACACCATGGAGGTATTGTTTCAGAAACCAGTGGTTCTTTGGGTCTTTTGTGTGTTTTGTTTCAGTATGGAACACTAAAATTTCTTTAAAATTCTATTATATTGGATGTCTCTAAAAGTTATTGAAGCTAGAGACTCTTCAGATTTGTTACTGGCTTCATTTCTGCTGCTAAGCTGAGAAATACCTTGATAAACTTGGTTGTGATTTTTTTCCTTTTTTTTTTTTAAATTCTGCAGCAGATGTTTATCTTCCATGTGAGACGTAAATTGTAGGATGTGGTAAAGGTGATGAAGTTTACACTTTTCATAGCCTTCAAAAATTGTTGTGAAATCACTAGCTGTGTTCCCATGGGTTTATCACTCAAATGCCCTACTCATGTGATCCTTGAAATTTAGGGAATGACAGATTTCACTGAGTCACTTCTTGAAACAAATAATATAGTTTTGCTTAATTAGGTGAAACATAATCTTGAAATATGAGAGTTCTATTTTTTTTCCAAGTCTTAGAAATCCTTCTTAAATGATTAAGCCCATATGTTCCTCATGTTGTGGAAAACTGTTCAGAGGGAACAAAGCCAGTTAAAAATTCAGGGATCTAGTAGAACTAGATAGCTAAGGAAAATTCATAATGTTGAGGGTTCACACCAAAATTTCCACCTAGAATTAGAGATAATGGGATTTCAAAGCCACAACACTGAATTTCTATTGGTGAATTGAGGATTCCTGACAGCTCAGGTAAAATTTCCTAGTGACACATTGTACACTAGCAAGGACAAAGCTGTTGGGCACGTAAAACTGCCAGTCTGCCAGCCCACTTTGGGCTCTTTAAATTATGTATAGAACTGCTTTAGCCTCTGATTATGGTAGGGTTGGAAAGATATGAATGCTATTGTGATGCAGTTTTTATTCTCCTTCTTTGTAGTATAAAATATTGTGTATTGCAGAGGTGAAAAACAAAGCCACATACCTATGAAAGACCTCACAAATAAAGTTTATGGATGTAACAAGTTTAAAATGAATGCTTAACATTAATGAAAAAGTCATAAAAGAATAAATGTCATTATATTTTTTCCTAATAAAAGAGCCAAAGCGGGAGAATACTTGAGGGAGAAAATTTTCCATCCTAATTCTCACTCAATCCAGTCCCAGTAAAGGTTGCTCATCGCATAAATCCTGGAAAAGTAATTATTAGAAGCATTTTCTCTTAAAAGGTGTACAAGAGTGGAAAGAGGTAGGCACCTATATTTCATAAGAACCAGAACAATAAGAAAAGCTTAATTCTGAGCTGTAGCCTAAATGATTTTTTTGAAATTGTAAAACTAATTTATTTTAACTTAGACAAGAAGCAATCAGTTTTTCATTGGAATAAAACCTGAGATAATATATCTCCAGGGCATAACAGAATTTGACCTGCAGAGAAGTAGTAATCTCATCTTCACTCAACCTGATTTCTATGGGAACGGTGGGCATCCTTTCACAAAATCATCTGGTGCCTCAAGCATCAGATGTGTTTTGCTCAGGCGCAGTGTGGCTCCAGCTGTCTTCACATGTTCATGCTGTGGCTTTGCTTACAAGTCCTCACAGTCTGTGCCCTTCCTGACAAGGGGAATGCTGCTGTGGCTTTTCAGAAGTCAGCTTGTATGTGGACTTAGTTAATAACCATTTTGCACCTAAACTGCTTGTAGGCCTTTAACCCATATATCTGCAGCCATATATGTCAGCAAAGTAGGGGTTTGGAGCCAGGCTGTCTCCGTCACCAGCTCTGTGACTGCGTCAGAGACACGAGTAATGTGTAAGCTGTATGGTGAGTGACATGTGAATAATGGAGTTTTCTGTGCTAATTAATGCTATAATAAATCCAATGAGGAAATCAAAATTCATGTTTTGAAGAAAGACTTGGGCAGTACAGTAAACATGGTTTCATGCTCTTGTCTTTTTTTCTCATCTCTGTTAGGTGATTATTTTCCACTGTGTGGATGAAGTAATGCAAGGAAAAGCAGCGTGTGACCCTACAAGTAATGGAGTTACAGTGCACACATAACAGGCTGCTACAATTTTCGTGCTTTTCTTAACTTATTGTTTGATTTGTCAGCTTCAATGACTTTCTTCAAGAAACAATTCTTGATTTTCAAAATTGAAGAACCCTAGTATAAATCCTTGGACCTGTCTTCTTTTCACAATAGAAATAGTTGCCTACTCTTGCTCAGCAGAGACATGTTTTTGTCTGACACAGAACTTTGCCTAATGCCCATGATTACTTCCCTAAATATCATTTTCAGGAAGGTATTATCTCAAGTTCTTTGAAAGTCCAGATAAATAGTAATTTCCATTCTTTGTTCATTATACTATTGACTTTCCATCAAGAACTGTGAGGGGTCAAAGAAGCAGCATTTACCTTGTTAAGATTTGGCCCATTCTTACCTCATGGTTATCTGTTTCATTTTAGATTTAGCTAAATCTGAAGGTTCCTAGTTTAATTAATCTGAAGAGCATTACTGGGTTTTTTTCTAAACATAGTCCCAGTACAAGTTGCTTAGGCAACCTCTAGTTCTTACGTGAAGCCAAAGAATTGAGGCCAGGTTTCATCTTTGTGTGAATGCTAACTGATCAACACGCTAAAATGCAGTAGTCCAGAATAACTTAAAATTTACTTCTAGCTTTTGTTCATTGTGAATATAGTTATGTCTCTCTATTAGCAATCAGTACTGTCAAGCAAAACTATTTCAAATGTTCAAAGTGAATTAAACCAATTCTGTTAATCTGAGATTCCCCACTATAAAACAAACACTAACAGAGTTTATGGATATCTTAATTTGTGCTTGTTGAAAACTAGATTTTGCAAATATTTACATATACTGGATCTTCTGAATTAGGATAAGCATATGTCTGAAATTTAGTATTGTGACAGTAGCTCTGTGATTGCTTATTGTGCTGTATTTTTATCATAACTTTTTTGTTAGCGTTGTGTAGTTCTGTAATTTTGGACATATGATTAGTTCAAAATCTGCTGGAGAGGTTTTGGAGGTAACTATCTGTTATTGCTATGAGGAGCTTAGAAATGTTTGAAAGATCCTAATAGATTTCTCTCCAAGAACTATTGATTTTAGCTAAACAGTCAAACCAGAAGGTTAGAGAAACAGCTAAAAAAGTCAGTGGGCATAGAATAAGTATCTACTTACCTTGCTTGTCACCTACCAAGGAGTCTTGGTTTGGTTTTCACGAATTGACATAAATCAGCAGATTGACCTGCTGCTTCATTTCCAGAATAATGTATATTTACCTGCAGCTTGATGAATGAAGATGACAAATTAATTACTGTGTACAAAGCCAGACTGAATAGTGAGTCTAAACTCTTGGCAGGGAGTGTAAATTGATGCTATGATGGGGTTGTTACTGATTGTTTCCTGTTAGCTCTTTGTCTTGAAAGAAAATATTGAAATTTTGGAACCCCATTCCTATATATTAATTACTTTGCTGTGAGCCTGTGATAGCTTTCTGCTTACCAGACAAATTGCCTGAACTGATTAGTGGTTGTCAATAAAGTATGTTTATAGTGTTGTTTTAAAATATGATTAGATTTATTTATACTATATCTCCTGACATGACTGTAGTAACTACTGGAGAAAATCCAAGTTAGCAAACTCCCATAGTGTTTCAAGGGTGCACTTGTAATTTTTCTACTCTGTAGATATTTATTCTTTACCAGTCTCTGAATATGAAAAGTGTACATTTTAGTACTCCAGCATGGGAGGACTTCAGTGGCAAGTGAAAAAAGAATGTGTAATTTTCACACTTTTGATACCATACCTCTTCATATTTATACTGAGTTTACATGAAGCAAAATGTATTTTACTTCCCGGTATTATTTCTATTCCAAGACTGCTTTGATACTCTTGTTAAGTTTAAAGACCATATGGTTCTGTCTGTAAAACTGGAAATAATTCTGTAGTAAAGCTACTGGTCTGCTGAAAAGCAATTTTGAGCTGGCACCTTCACCCACCACCACTTTTTACTTGGGAAAAAACTTTCTGGGATGAAATTTTGCATAGTTGATAACAGAAAGATGTATTTCTGTCTTATGATGGAACTTAGATTTAAATGTCATTTTTAAAAGGAAACAAAAATAGAAGCTATCTCTGTTTTACATGATGCTGTGATCTTAGATATCAGCTGGAGTTATATTCTTAGTGCAAGAAACAGTTCAGGAAACATAAGACATAAAAAATGCATAATGTTAGTCTTATTAACAGGTGATAATTCTCCATGCTAACTCGAGTCCCATGGGTTGTCAGTAAAGTCTTAAAGTAAATACATGTGCAAGGAATCCATATATTCTGTATCTGAGAATAGTCTGCCCTGTCCTGACAACACTATGTTGTAGTAGTTTGTGTTGGCATAAATAAATGGGTTTTCATTGTAAACATAATTGTGCATGTCCACTGTTGTTTTGAGTATGTCCTGATGCTTCAAAATGTGACATAGATTCAGCATGGACATGAGATTCACAGACTGTCCTTCACAGCTTAACTTGACTATGAAGATTTGCACAGTGGATTAATGAGTCCTTAAACAAGTCCATTGAAATTCAGCTACAAGGAAGTGCCCAGAGACCACTTCCATGTTGGTCTGTAGGATTCCTAGGCTGTCTTGTTTCATTGCATGTTCTGTGCCCGTTTCATTTTCCCATTTTTCACATCAGATGAGTGTGGTTGACCCAACTGTTTGAGTATCTTGTTTGCACTTTGTCTTTCTCTTCTTCCTACCCAATTCCACCCAATTATCAGTGGCCTGACCTGGATTTGCCATCGCCCAGATATTGCCTAGAGCTTAGAGAGAACCTGGGCTCTTCATTGTGTGCTTGGAGTCTTTTAAAATAAGCACTTCAGTTGTAACAAGTCAGTCTGTATGTAATTATTTTCACCAACGCATTTATTTTCCCCTCAAGAACTTCTTGAAATGCTCCTTAGTTTTGTGGGTGGTTGGCCTGCAGTTAAATTCAGCTTTTACTTTCAAAGTTAGTTTTTCTCTGCTTTGCTTTCTAAATAAGTGTTGAAGTTGAATATCGGCCAACTAACTACATGTGCTTTTGCATTAATCTGTTTTCCATTATTTTGTGTTTCCAGGAGTAAGATTCTTTTCTGTGAAGCTGTATATAGAGAAAGGGTCCTTAAAAAAATTTTACATGTTGAGCTAGTGCTTGGCAATTGTGTTCTCCATCCACTTATATGTTGAGGAAGAGAATCAAATGGCTTTGAGAAACTTACTCCACTTAGCTTGTTGAGACTTGTAGCATGGCAGCTATTTCCAAATTGTAAACAAGTCCCCTCTTAATGTAGTGAAAATTGCTTTTTCAAGTTTTATGATTTTTTTAGATGTGCTTTTCTGAGTGTTTGCTTAATTTTATAAGTCCATTGGTTCTACCATCTTGCCAGAATTTTATTGGTGAATTTCTTATTTATTAAATCTTTTAACAAAATTTCTTCTTAAATATATTTTTCTGAAGATAATAAAAAAAACCTAGCACTAGGTGGAAGGTTGCTTGCTTGTTTACTTCAAATGAGAAAGCTTCATGTAAAAATATTTTGATTAGAGATGTGCATATATATATGAAAATAAATGGTATACCAGAGCTAAAAATGTCAAAGTACTACAAACATTAACAGGACCTTAAAGAAATGAAAATGTCTGAATTCAGTGTAGTAAAACACCTTTGGTGAGCTCATAGCTAAACATATAAATGTCTAAATGAATAAAATTTGATCTTCAAAGAACTGGAAAGCTAAAGAAGGAAGGTATAGCCTATGTACCACCTCAAGAGATAATTTCTTATTGGAGAAATGCTATATATTTTTAGTGATTGATACAAAAAGGATACATAGATTAGTGCTGAAGGCAGAAGAAGCCAGAGTTGATAAATGAAATGGGAGAAATTATCAGAGAACAGGAAAAATTGCAGTCTCTTTTGATGGCCTTTGGACTATGCATTGCAATTGCATTGTCATCAATGGTATAAGGTACCTTTGGAAAGCCAAGGCTTGTGTCTGTTATACCCCACCTGTAGAAGGGGAAAATAATTGAAAAAGATGGGGTGTTCAGGTATGACAGGTCACAGATGCACTAAATACGTGAAGATACCTCATTACTTGACACTACAGAACTAGCGCTGAGTTTGTCTGAGAAGTCATGTGATTGCCTAAGGAGTTCCCACACCAAAGTGTAATAGCTCTCATGAGGACAAAGCTTATGGCTTAGCCATGGAGCTGCTCCTCAGTACAGCTCCCCTAAGCAGCTTTTAGAGCAGGGCCTTTGCACAGGACTGTACTAGGGGATGTTGCACGGCTACCACAGGCACCTTTGTGCCATGCTATGCTGCTTTCTCTTGGCTCAGTTTCAGACTTAGTGTTCAGTATAGCCTAGAAGAAAGCAGTATGGGTGGTAGCAAAGTCAGAGGAGGTAGAGATCAAACCTTCTGGATGGCACAGGATGAGACTCAGCTGAGCTGCTGCACCACAGCCACAGCAGGTATAAATCTTTCTGTGTTCATCCAGTCACTAAAAGGAGCCAGGGAGCAGTGCTGTGCCATCAAGTATTGGTTTGTATTCTGCTGTATGCTCATGATCTCAGTTTCATGACTTTATGTTTTGTCAGTATCCTTGCCAATGCCAATCCTTCCTTTAAGGTTCTTTGGAAATATTTGCAAGAGGTGGATACTTGTATTGTGCTTAGAACTACTTTTAAAATAGAGGAGAGAAACTGGAGCTGTGCCTAGTTTTATGCTTTAATTAGCAAACAAAACAAATACTACATCTTTGATTTTTTACAAACTATTTGTGAAAAATGGAATATAACTTTGACACACATATGATCTGTGTGAATCTTAGTTCACTGACAGCTCTGTGAGTTGTGGTTATACCTGCATGTACTGCATTGTTTTCATCTCATAAAGAAACAAACCCAAATCTCTATGGAAAATAATTAGTAAACCATTATGGTCTGGTATAATAATAATTTAGATTCAGACTTAATTTGAAGCTATTGGAAGACACTCTAAAGAATCCCACTGATTTCAGTTCAGAGTGACATACTGATATTCTTGCAATCTTCTTTCACGTCTCCAGATTTGTTATCTATTCAGCAAAACTTTTCTGTTTATTTCGCTAACTACAAATATAAAAACTGGGACTCCATATTCATTTAACTTTTTATTCCCCTACTCAATTTCTTCAAGTATTTTCCAATTTCTTTTTGGCAGCAACCAGAACAAGAACAATAATTGCTTCCAATAATTATGCCACCATTATTATGGTCTGATGAGAACCCCGTTTAAATAAAGTGTTATTTCACCTATTTGAGTCATAGTTTTGTACCTATTCATTCACTTCAAAGGCTTACTTTTGTATTTGTTTTCTGGAAATTGTGGTCAAAATTTATCAAAAAAAATATTATTCAAATGTTTATTCACACAATGTTTAGATTTTAGGTTGACATGATCTTTACTTATGTAAAGGACTAGTTATTTAAGCTGTTATCAGTAGCTGCAGCATTAGGGCAGTAGGTCAATAATTATTTATAACTTAAATCCGTTTATCCTGAAAAACCCTGAAAGGCCATCTGTCATGGTTTTCTATGAGCAGAGTTCAGATCTTAAGTCATGATCTTCACAATTAATACCAGAAGAACGGGTCTATGAAAAAGGGTTACTTGCAATATAATATTTCAGTTAGTTTAGTGGTAAACAACTATTTAACTATTATATTTAGTCTTTGTTTAAAAGGAAACTGAATTTTCTGCCTTCAGTAGGTCTGAATGATCTGATGATTTCATTTATCATCATTTGGTTCTTTTATCAACTTATTTGGTGGTATATGCAGTTAATACTTGATGACAACATAAGCCTTCTTCAAAATACTTAGCAGAGTTTTCTTTTTTATAATGACTACAACTTAACTTTAAGAAGTGTTCCAGTAAGTACCTTCCAACAGAATATCAAATTTCACCTTCTAACTAATTTGAGGTCTGTAGTTGTTAACAAGAAAATAACTGCACCTCTGTTTCAAGAGGTGACTTTGAATTTTATGTCAATTAGCATTCAAATCAACTGTTGAATTATATTCATAAATCACAGGATACCTGTACAGATTTGTGTTGCTGGATATGGCTGTATTTCTCACAAATCGTAGAATGGCTTAGTTTGGAAGGGACCTTAAAGATCATTTAGTTACAACCCCCTGCCATGTGCAGGGACACTTTCCACTAGACCGAATTGGTCAGCACTCCATCCAGCCTGACCTTGAACACCTCTAGGGATGGGGCATCCACAACTACTCTGGGCAACCTGTTCCAGTGCCTCACCACCCTCATAGTGCAGAGTTTTTTCTTAACAGCTAATTTTAACCTGCTCTCCTTCAGTTTGTAGCCATTCCTCCTTGTCCTGTCCCCCTACATGTCCTTGTAAAAAGTCCCTCTCCATCTTTTTATAGGCTTTCTTCAGGTACTGGAAGGCCATAATTAGGTCACCCTAATCAGGAGCAAATTTCTTCAAACACTATTTATTGAAAATAAGCATAAGCTACATGCAGCCAGAAACCAATTCAAAAATTATGTTTTATAAAATTATCCAATGGAATATGAGGGTAAATGAATAATGGTAGTGACAGTTGATGTTATTCACCCTAAAGGAGTTTCTGAAAACTCTTGAAATGAGGTAAAAACAATTTAAGAGACCAGCAAAGATAAAGTAGCAGTGACATGTAATGGAGTTGTTACAAATTGTGTTACAAAGAGCAGTAATACCTAAAAAATAGGCTAAGCCTTTCTTGGTGGCAGTTTTGGCCACTGTCTGGTGTGGGTACTATATGACTGACCTATCACAGGAGTAGCATCCAAACTGCTCACAATCCATGAGCTTTCTATGTTTAGGGTTGTCAGTGGAGGATTTTTTGTGACTGCCCAGAACGTTGTATTTGACAGAACTTCTGTTAAAAGTGCTTCTCTGACAAATGGAAGGTACTTCTGTTGGACCAAGCATGCTCTTAGCACGCTTTGACGTGTGTACTTCTGGGATGTCAATGAAATCTTATTTTCTCTTTGTTCTTAAAAAATAATTTAAATTGAGGCTTAATTATCCATCCTTTGATACAGGGGTGTTTAATGGTCAAGTTATGTCTTTCAGACATCTAACCTTTACCGGGTTTAAAAAAAAGCTGTTTCTGTCTTTACCTTCTGTTTTATTTTTGAATAGTGACCTCTGCCTGATTCAAAGTGGATTTTATATTACGTTGTGAGCATACCCTTCTCCTTCTGTAGGGAATACAGAATAAGAATAAGGAAAAACATTTAATTTTGCATAAGCCGAACAAAATCCATTAAAGACTTAACTGCAACTTCTTATGCCTTGTGCATTTGGATAACTGCATACATGACTTCATAAGTTAGTTAATGCTCTAGCTCTTGTTGATTTTTTGCATATTAATCTTTTCTGCCATTTCTATAGCTTTCCAGAAGCGTTTTCATTTGCCAAGTGCATTTACCAGTCATGTCTTTATTGTTGATTGAAGCTTTGATTTAAGCTGCTTGGCAATCATGTATGGTTAAATATATGCAAATTCACAAATCAAAAATATGTACTTTGTTCTTGTTCTCAACTCTATGTTTGTTTCAAGGCTGTTTCCTTTCTACTTGGGAGTCTGATGCATCTAGAATTTACATGGAGCAGTCCTGGGAGAAGGTTTAGGCGCCCTTTTGTCATTCACCTATAGCAGGAACGTGCCAGGAGCACATAATGGTGCATTGCTGTTTAAAGGACTGAGGAAAATTCAATGGAGATATATAACCTTAAATAATCAAAGCATTTCTGAGAAGAGTAGTTGTGAAATTAACAGCAAGAGCCTTTTAGAAAACAAAATCATATTTGAGGATGGTATAGATATTGCTTATAAAAATATTTTTTTTAAAAAAAGTAGAATTAAACTCTGCATAGGCAAATATAGATTTGTCAGTATCTACATGTATAAAGATTTTTGGGGTTTTTTAAACACTTAATCAGTGGCCATAAATATACGTTTCTCCAAATTTTCTACTGGAAGTCTTTATAAATGCAAAATGGTAGAATTAACAATGCTAAAAATTTACCGTGGGAAAAAAACCCTGTTGTGGTTTTTCTAAAGATCCTTGAATGAACCCAGAAAAACTATGAGGGCAAAAATACCCTAAATTTTTAGATCTTTAATAAACCAAAAGACTATTTTCTTTGAAAACTTTTGAAGATTTCTTGTCATGCTTTGGGTATAGTAGTTATAGAGGACTAGACAAAGCAATGTTAGCTGCAATAATTTTTGTACAAGTCTTTTTAAATTGTTTTATTTTCAGTGATTGAATTCTTTTAAGTAATGAGTGACATTTGGATCCCTAGTTGTGACAAAAAAAAAAAAAATCAAGGTCTTGAAGGGCTTAAGGGCAACTTAAAATACGTATTAGCAGTGAAACAGAAAAGAACGAAACAGTAAAGGCTGGCTTTAGTTAGAAATAATGATATGGTTAATTATGGTAGAGAAACATCAAAGTAACCACATTATACTCTCTGAAAATTTATTAGATAATACAGGTAATAATTTAAGAAGATGCCATGCTTGACAGTTTGCAGGCCTAAATAAACAATTGAAGCAAGTTACAGAAAATTTGATTATAATAAAATGTCTAATCCTCTAGAGAGGAGTGCAGATACTGTGATGTTTTGAAGGAGATGCTTTAGAGCTAGGGAAAGGTATTTAGTTGTGCATAATTGAGTTTACTCTTTGAGTAGTACCCTGGATGTACTTCTGAAAACAGTCATTAATAAACAGGACATGTTTGAATTCACAATCTTACAGACATGTAATGCAGAGGTGTTTTATTGTGTATAAGCAGTAGCTATACAAGAACCATTATAGTTTTGATTGGTATCATCATTTTAAGTGTCAAATTTGTGGGCACGTGTGCTTATTTTCTGTTGGTCTCTGCATTGTTTTTAATAAGGCTAGAACTTTGGGTATTTTTTTAGGTATTATATCAGGTATTTTTGCTAATTGCTGTAGGTATTGGTCAGGAAGATAAGGTTACACTAGCTTGATGGCCTTTCAAGCCATTTTAATTCAGTGCTAGACTCACAAAATTATTCCTCTGTTTGGAGGGGCAGATAGAACTTCTCATGAAAAAAAAAATAATAATTTACAGACAGTTCTCACATTTGTATGGAGAAAGCAATTTTTTCCCCCTGACTTGAAAACCACCACTGAACCACCACAGTACTGAATTATACTTGACTTTTACTTGTCACGATATATTCAAATATATATATATTTTTAAAATATTGACTGGCTGGTTGAGAAAAGCCAATGGCTGAACTGTGACACAAAATAGCAGAAGCTATCAGAGATTTCTACTGTTTTAAGCCCATCAATTTATGTTTTTATTAAAATTAGAATAATTGATTAGAAGTCACAGCTTGATAAGACTCAGACAAGAGATACACAAAGAATAACAGAGACTGTATTTCTCTTACCAGAGCTCAGATTGAAGCCTATTTGTATTTCCGTATTCCTGTAGCTCTGCTCCTGGAGTATTTTGAAGTTCTGCCAAATTATGCAGTGTATTTAGTTGCTGGACAAATACCATCACTTTGATTGCTGTTGGGAATCTTTGAACACAGAGAACAAAACTTAGCTTGGATAAAGAATATTGTATTTTATGCTCAATTTTCTGCTGTTCTATGATAGCGGTTAGATCCTGGTAAGGACTGAAAAAGCACAACCTTTTCATGTGCTTCATCTTAGGGTATCCTTTGCTGAGGCCTTTGTTAGCCGAATCTGATCATGCTTCTGAATTAAGCATACAGATTCTTTTCTCTTACTGTATTAATGAACTTTTTCAGAGATACTATGCTTTTGTTTCATACAACTAATTTTTAGTACATCATCCTTAACCCCCTTTTTGTTAAGCATTAATATTGTGCAAGATGAACTTGAATACATAATTCTGTGTATCTCTCTGCTTGGCCAAATTGTAAGTAAAATTTTTCTCCCCTGAAAAAAATATGAAGGAAGTAATTCTTTTTTAGGAAATCTATAGGACATGAATTAAGATTGTTTTCAGGCAATTTATTTGTTGTGGTGGTTCTTCCGGTGTATGAGCAAGTGCAAAGATGCAAAGTAGTCCTCCGTTCAGTTACGATCTATGCAAAGGGTTTGCCTACCAAGAGGAACAGAATAGGACTGTAACTATAATCAGATGATTCCTGGTCTTCACAGGTACAGACAATATAGAAAGCCTTGATCGATCACTTACTGAGTGATGATGGTGGTGTCACTTCTTGGAATGGTCTCCTTGCAAATCTTTGGAAGGCTGTTGCTGCCTGTAGATGACACATGCTGATCTTCAAAAGCTGTAAGACTTTGTGAGTCTAGACTGCTTTCCAGCTGATGTTACAGAGGACCTGCCTAAAAGTCATTAAAATTATGTATACCTGTCTCAACTGAGTAGAGACTCATAACTTAATAACTTCAAGTAGTTAGCTTTGTCATGTTGAACTACCGCTGTTACCTGGGGTTTGTGGTTCTTTGTCAGTTTTAAGGAGTTTATGGTTCTTTGTCATTTCAGCTGTGCAGAGTCATCTTGTAGAATATTCCCTAGACGAAATTATTATTTCACTTCATCTGTGATCCAAGTCAAACTATGTAGTATAATATGTTGTATGCTTTTCTGTTATGTGTAGAGTCGTATTCTCAGGTTGAATTGGCTTATATCTATCCCAAATGTGAATACTCCATGACTCTGACAATCGTGGAGGAGGATTCCCTGCACTACATACATCCCTGGAAGAATTCACTGTGTACTTTAACATGCAGCCATATAGCTTCATTTCTGATAAAAGTTTACTTGAAAATTAGATAGACAATCAGAAACAAAGAAAGTAGCCTGATACTAAAAGCTATATTAAAATATAAGCCTACAGTAATAACAAGATAATAATTCATCAGAACTAATAGAATATTAGAAAGGGTCTTTCGTGAAGATCTGAAATTTTACCTCTTAATAAGTGATCAAGTGATGGTTCAAAAGGAAGCTTAAGTTAACTGCTTATGTGAGCTGCTGCCCATCAGTAGGTGTAGCAGGCTTTTAATCTGACCTTAGAGCTTTAGGAACTTGGGAACCATAAGTTTTATTCAGAATGTCTTTTCAACCACTTATGTTTATTAGCTTATTTTTACTGTCTTTGCAAAAACATGTTTGTGTACATTGTCTGGAGAAAGAAGTGTAAGAGTGCCCATTTAAAAATTGAGATTTGGGGATTTTTTTTTAGTTACAGGAATATTGGATATTCTTGTTCTAGAGAGAATTATTTTTAATGAATGATTGAAACAAAGTGAATACTTTCTTAGAAGTTATAGCCTTCTCCCCAACCCCTTCCTCAATTCATATTCTTTCTTCAGTAAAGAACCAAAGCAGTAAAGGGCTCCCAAGTACTGAGATGCACAAGTTGAATGTGCAGCCATCTTATTCATAGTGTGCATTCAGAGGAACAGTGAAGTGTGTGATCTTTTCAGAAATAGCAAGCAAAAAACTTATAATTACATTCTTCTGAGATGTAATCTTTATTTAGTATTCTTCTGGAGAAGTCTTCAAAAAATTATCAGGTTTAATCCAAATAGGTATTTTGTGGTTTAGTTTTGTTTTTAATTTTTTTAAGGATTTTTTTTCTCAACCCAACATTATTAGAAGTCAGACTCCACTGTTTTTCAGTCTTGCTTAGTTGGTGTGCTGGTTTCAAGGTAAACCAGCAGGAGAAATGAACTCAACACGAGAGAGATTATAAATCAGAGCTACAATTTA
>JAWWEV010000134.1:32833585-32859795 GCA_035583235.1 Hafferia zeledoni | reverse complement strand
GGCTAGGTGTGAAGGTGTTAACGACTCCCTGGGCACCTCTGGCAGATGGTCCATTGTTTGGAAATGAATAGAGGGGGAATACACGACCTTGATCACCCCCACACAGTGCCAACTGGTCTCACCTGCTAAACTAGGACAGTTGGTAAAATTATTTGAGCACATGATACAGAAATTAGCTAGAATTTGCAGTAGAAGCTTAAAAACACCTGAAAATTCTGATTGGTTGTCCCATGTTAAGTACATACCTTTCCAAGTTGCAGAGAAGGACATGTACATATGCTCCTCCTGATGCTTTTTCTCCAGTTTTAGCTATATGTACTTCATGGTATGTTGGAAATGCAAGAGAAACATTTAAAACATGGGTTTGTTTTTCATATCTATGTACAGATTGCTTAAGTGCACAAACTGTTTACTTTCGTTACTCTTAAAAACATCCAGTTTAGTATGTGAAGTTATAGGTGCATTTATAGAACTAAGGAAAATAAACAGCCTTGTAAGGCTTACAAGATGGTGGATGCTCTGTTGCAGTGGACGTTGTAACTGTTGCTAAACTGCTGACAATGAGTTTAGTGGGAACATCAGTTGGATTTCTCGTTGTGAAGCCTTTGCGATGTTGTGTTTGTGCCTTGGGGACTGAGATCTTTTAAGCTGATACTGAAATATTTTATATAGAAAAAATGGCTTTGACTCTGTAGACAGTCAACAGGCTGTGTGACAGTCTTCATGTTATTAATGCTTTTCTAGAAAGTTTTTTATATCATGTTAAGATTTTCAGAGACTGAAAAATTATAAGAATCAATTCATCTGTAGATTTACTGACTTAATCATCTCCAGTGCAATATAGCTAAGGCTAATTTCCACTTACTCCTAACAGTTCCATGAGGTTGTGTGGGGAATATAGCTTGGTGCACTTCATACTTTGAAAATTATATTTTAATGGTCAAGGGTGGAAATGGTAGAGCTGTAGTTATTCAAGAAGGGCCTGTAATTTGTCAGACTCGGAACCTGGGAGGATGAATGACCACATTAAATACAACCATGCCTTGGGTACTGCATGGAGATGTATTGCAGAAAAAATAAACCTACTTTAAAGGCGTGTAATATTCAGTGAATTGTCATAGGTGCTACTGTCCCATGGAAGATTTTTAGCTTTATTGTATGTATGATCCAGTTTTATTCAGTCTAGTGCTAACCTCATTTGGGGTACTAGGGACTCAATCTGGTAGATTAATCTTTTTGTTTCCTCTGCTTCATGATGGTATGAAGAAACAAGTTTTAAATTAAAAATGTTACAAACAGCCGGATTAGAAATTGCTTCAGATGTTATGGAGAATAAAATTGCTCAAATTTATTTTTTCCAATTAATTAGCAAAGATTTGCACTGAATACCTCCATTACTAGTGTCAGATGAGTCAAAAATAGATTGTGAACTTTTAAACATGCTTATGAAGGTTTCTTACACTTAAACCCACACTTTACTAGTGATGCATTTTCTGGATGTGTTAGGTATTTTTTATTGTTGCAAACTAAAAACAAGTTCACATGCAATTTTGCAGTTGACAATTAGCATTTATTGCTGTTGTGTGTACATTACTTTTTGCTATTTATAATACATCCTAATGTAACACTTCAAAATGAGCCAGGTATTCTGGTGTGTCCAGGCATGAGTACATACATGTTTATATGTTCTTACACTGTTGGTTTGCATTTAGTATCTGCTACTGCTTTAGGACTGTTTCTAGTTGTATCAGGGAATGTGGGGTTTTGCATCCAAATGCTGTATGTTTTTTCAGATGAAGCTGGTCTCACAGTTATTTTGTAATAAAATCCCTTTAAAATAACACTTTTTTAATTAAAACAACAACTTGAGAAAGATTTAAGAGGGAGAGAAGGCACTGTGTTTGCTGACACTGAAATAGTATTGAAGCATGTGAAGTGTGCTGAAAGTGCATAGCTCTTTTCTAACCTGCACAGTATAACTTTTGGGAATACTTTAAATAAATGTGTTATTTTAAAAATATGTTTAATAGCTTGTTCAGATATAACTTTAAAAGCTGTTTTCAAAGGCATGCATCCAGAGACATGCACACAATGATTTCAAAGTGTCGATGTTTCAGGGAATCTAAATTATTTTCAGAATTTCAGAAATTGAGAAGGGATAAGTGGAAGGAGAAAATGTTGGGCTGGTGCCAAGCGATAGCTCGTAATCCTCACAGACTTCCAAACAGCACAAGAACACCGGAGGTCTCAGGTGATGCTTCACATAACTCTTCTTTGGTGAGTGAAAAGTTGCATTTCATGATGTTGGCATGCTCAGATGAACTTCAGAGGTGAAGTTTAAGTTTATTTTAAAATTTGTACTGTTTGCCACTGCTTGCATTACCTCAGTATGTGCAACTTTTTGATACTACAGCTATTTATTCTTTCCATTTGCTTTTTTTCACCTTTTTTGTTATGCATGGTCCATTCTGACTTGCATGCTGTCTATAAATCAGTATTGATGTTTTGTGAATGGTAAAGTCTTTAAGCAGGAGATGACCTAATACGGATTACTTACATTCTTTGTGATCTTAATCAGTGAAATGGCATTTGGTCTCTGATGAATACAGCTGGACATTACCTAAAGGTACTTAATTTGCTCTTTGTTCCTGCCTGTAACAGGAACAACGTATAGTATGTCTAAACTTATGTTAACTGGACTTTAAAACTGTCTTCATATGTTAAACATGATGTTGGAAGAGATGATTGAGATAACATCAAAAGATATTGATAATAGATATTCAGGCAATGTAAAGTCAACAGTTTACATAGTGGAGTTAACACGAATCATATGAAATTCAATAAAGTTACTCATTTACAAGAATTTTAACCCTGCAATTTTTGTCCATTGAGATAAAACCACTTGCATCACTAGACCTGACCAGGTGAGTAAGAACTGGTACTTGTATGTAAAGACTTCAAACTGCCCCACATCTAAGAGCAAAAATTGTCTACTTGTTTACTTGTTTTAATTATACTGACTTTTCCAGACTACAGCAAGACTGATTATTTGAAACATATTCAGTTAAATTTGCCTGCTCCAATTTGATTAATAAGTATAAAATAGGCACTATATTTTTTTATCCTAAGCAGCATGAGTGATTAGGAAGTACTACCCTCCAGCTGTTACACATGGACAGGATGACATCTAAGCTGAAAGGTGAATAATTATTCTTAACCACTGATAAAATGTGGTATTCCAAAGAGTTATAACTAAGGAGACAGTGGTCTGCTTGAAAGTTGTTGAAGTTTTGGTGAAAAGAAGCCCCTATGTAATGTGACAAAATTGTGTTCAATGGTGAAATATATAGAATGTAAGTTTCTGCTACAGAGAACACAAAAAGGCAGTGTTAAAAGAGGAGAATTTTATAGTTTCCTATATACCTGAAATCGTTAGTATAGCTCAATTTCATCTAGATTTTATCTAGAATACTTTACTGTCAGAGAAATGAAAGTTTACCTGAAAGACAATGGTCACAGCCAGTGTGGCTTCATGAGAGGAAAGTCCTACTTATCCAACCTGATTTCCTTTTATGAAAAGATAACCCACCCAGTTGATCAAGGGAAGCCAGTTGATGGAATCTTTATGGATTTCAGTAAAGCTTTTGATATTGTCTCTCAGGATCCTCCTGGACAAAATGTCCAGCACACAGCTGGATAAACACATCATGTGATGGGTGGGCAATTGGCTCACAGGTCAAGCACAGAGGGTAATAGTGAATGGGGTAACATCAGACTGGTGACCTGTCCTTAGTGGGGTTCCACAGGGCTCCATCTTAGGCCCTGTGCTCTTCAGCATCTTCATAAATGACACAGGGCTGGAAGGGATACTGAGCAAGTTTGCAGATGACACAAAACTGGGAGGAGCTGACGACTCCCTTGAAGGCAGAGAGGCCCTATGGAGAGACCGCAACAAATTAGAGGGCTGCACCAAACATATAAAGTTAACAAAGGGAAGTGCTGCATTCTGCACCTGGGATGGGGCAACCACAGATGTACGTACAGACTGGGGAATGAGATGCTAGAAAGCAGTGCCATGAAAAGGGACCTGGGGATCCTGCTTGATGGCAAGTTGAATGTGAGTCAGCAGTGCCCTGGCAGCCAGGAGGGCCAACCCTGGCCTGTGGGGCATCAGGCACAGCATCGCCAGCCGGTCAAGGGAGGGGATTGTCCCACTCTGCTCTGCACTGGGGCGGCCTCACCTTGAATATTGTGTGCAATTCTGGGCATCACAATATAAGAAAGATATTAAGCTCTTAGAAAGTGTCCAAAGGAGGGAAACAAAAATGGTGAAGGGCCTTGAGGGGAAGCTGTATGAAGAGCCCTCTTCATGAGGGGAAGAGGAGGAGCAGGCACTGATCTCTTCTCTGTGGTGACCAGTGACAGGACCTGAGGCAATGGCCTGAAGTTGTGTCAGAGGAAGTTTAGACTGTATATTAGGAAATGGTTCTTCACCCAGAGGGTGGTTGGATGTTGGAACAGGCTCCCCAGGGAAGTAGTCACAGCACCAAACCCGCTAGTTCAAGAAGTGTTTGGATGATACTTTCAGGCACATGGTGTGACTCTTGGGAATGGTCTTGTGTACGGCTAAATTTGGACCCACTAAGCCTTGTGGGTCCCTTCCAACTTGGCAAATTCTTTGTTTCTTTGAAATTAAATAGCAGTAATTCTATGAAAAAATAAATTTAATGTATATTATTGCCACATTTAATTACTATTGCAATTTTACATTTTATTTAATTCCTTTTACTATTTAGGTATTACAAGTAATACGAGGTAGCTGTTAAGGATTTGAGATATGTGGAAATTTGCATATTTTGATTTCTGCTTGACTGCTAATCAGCATTTAATTTGGTTTGATATTCCAGAGATAAGCATTCCAATCCAGTGTATCAGATGGGATTTAGAAATTATGAACTGGGAAAACAGTTCAGAACTGCTGAATCCATAGAATTAGCATCTTTTAACTTTATTAGTACTAAAACACATTCAAAAGTAAGTTTACATGCAGCTGTATAGACTGCCGCTTAGTTGATGAAGTATGTAAGAAAGCAAGAGATATAAACAGCTGAGGAAGATATTGTGAGTCTAACGTCATGATTGGCTATAGACTAATAATCTTCACAACATGAAATAAAGCAATATTTGAGGCCTGCCAAGTTTTCCTCTTCATTTTCTATGCTTGCTGAGCTCTTAACCATTAGTTTTTCTTTCCCTCATTTCTTAAGTAAATGATATTCAGTATAAGGTTTTGCTGGCAATGTCTTTCCAACTTGCAGACTCTTGACTGAAGTTCCTTATTTTACTTGTAACATTTTTTATCTGAAATCTTGTTTCAAATAAATTTCGTTTTTGCTTAGTAGTCTTTGCCTTTCAGTATTGAAAAGTTTTCCATCTGATTTTGAGTGAAGATACAGACTTTATCGCTGGAAAATGAAAAATAACGAAACAGCAGAAAGTCAAGAATGTAGCAAATTATTTGTTCTAAGTGTACAGATCTACTGGTAAGCTGTTGAAGTCCCTTCTTTCAAAATTAACCTTCCTTTTTTCAGTGCATTACAGCTCCTCTGTGGACCTGATTCCCATTGTGTGGGTTTATTTGGTAAGCTTTTTGCTTTCTTAGACTGTAGGAAGCAAAGTGCAATGTAGGCTGCATCTTTTTTCCACCTCTGCCGCATTTTTTTTGTGTGTGCCCTTCTGATTCAGCAGAATGTCTTCTATATTTCAGAACTTCAGCTAAGGCTTTTTAGAAGACTTTCCATTTAAAAATAGCCCCTAAAGTAGGAACTTGAAAATGCCATTTTTCCAAAGGTAAATGTAAAGAAAATTGCAAGGAAGTCTCATTCATTTTTCATAAGATCATAGAATACCAGGTTGGAAGAAATCTCAAGGATCATCTGGTTCTTTCTCAGCATAACCACCGTCTAGACAAGATGACCCAGCACCCTTTGCAGCCGAATCTTTAAAGCGTCCAGAGATAGTTTCAATGGCTCATTATTCTCATTACAAGCCACTTCCCTCTTGTATCTAATCTGAGTGTCCCCAAGAGTAACTTTTACCCATTACCTCTTGTCTTTTCCTTGTGACTCTTTGTAAAAAAGGAGTCTTCATCTTCTTTGTAGCCACCCTTGAAATACTGGAACATGATGATAAGATCTTCTCTAATCTTTCCTTTCTCAAGGCTGAAAAAACCAGTTCCCTCAGCCTTTCCTCACATGGCAGGCTTCCCGGTTCATTTTTATGGAAAGAAATATTTTTTTTCTTCTAGTGGAAGAAAGAAGGAAGCTTGTGAAGTAGGAAGCAGGTTATGATCATTAACAAATTGCTTTTTTCATTATGCAAGTAAATGGAATGCTGAACAGCAGTGCAGGAAAATTGCAAAAGAAATTAGCTCACTGAAATATATTTAAAGAGTTTGATTAAATCAGTTACACCATTTCATTTTATTTGATGTTAAAATGTTCTAGCTTCATCCAAATTGAATAAATTCTGAAATATTTTATCAAAATTCAACTAAGTATTCTTAGAAACATTTTTCCATTACTATTTTCTACTTGATTGTAGTAGTATCCCCAGACTTTATCACCTTAGTCTACTTTATTTGAAGACTAGATTCTTTTTTGTTCAGTTTAGGTGGAACTCTACCTTCCTGGTTCTGACTATACCTTAAAAATTTTGAGTCATTCTATCATCACATGAGGCATGACTTCTCAAAAATATTGTTGAATATTAAAATTTATTGGATTTAGGGGTTTGTACTGATAATTTTAGATTCATAGTATGTATGGGTTTATTCTCAAACTAAAATAGTTTCATATAGTCCATTAAGTTGGTGTACTGTGACATATATCTGGAATTTACTTTGCTTCTCTGATAGCTAGAAATCATTCAAGCTAAATTTATTATCGGTTTGCTTGTATATGTATTTTTCTGAACTTTGAAGGCTTGTCCTTCGTAATATTCATCATAAATTTATTTTGAGAGACCTGTAATATAACTTCTCAATTTTACTCTCCCTTTTTCTAATAGGTTTCATGTTCCCATGACTATCGTAAAAGATCTTGTCTCTTCATGCTCCAGTTTGAACAGGAGTGACAGTTGTGTTCTTTACAATTGTGACACCAGTTATTTCCTTTCCAGTAACACATGCATCTTATCACGTAGATTTAGAATCACTTTATTGATACTTTTTGTAGCTGCTATTCTAGCTTTGAGACCAAACCTCTAGACCCTGTTTTTTGATCAATACATGAAGACTGTATCTATTCAAATTATTATTGCTCCTCTAGTCATTTCCATTAACTATTTTTATATTTATTTAGCAAAAAGATTCTTTTGTTGTTAACTTTCTTTTTATAGAAAGTGGGTTTTTTCTTGAGAATTCCTACTTTTTTTTCACTATTTTCTCATATGTTTCTTTTTCTATTTCGTGTGGACTCTATTACATCTATCTCTTCTGAAGAAGATATTCAGCGAAATCTTAGAATTTCAGATTATGCTCTACATTTATTTTTCTATTCTCATATGCAATCTCATAACTTTTTGATTTTTCCCTTTCTCTGATATTTTCTCGAATTGGGGAAGGAACAGTAATTTTTTTTTCCATACATGAAAAGACTAGATCTTGAAACCTCATAATTTTATGCAATAGTGTTTGCAGGTTTTTGTCTTCTGAAAGGACAATGGATGTAATTGAAAATATGCAAATTAAAATTATTTCTTCATTAATCACTTGTCTCCATTTATATTGTGATTCTCTAAGCATATATATGTGGTTAGTTCAAATGGTTTTGATGGGAATACACAAATATATATTGACATTGATTTAGCAACTTGACGCAAAACATTTCTGTGTCTGCCTGTCTTTGTACAGTGTTTCTCTCGGTCCTAATTCAGAAATTGAGTGTTATTGTAATGTATGTTCTTAATTGTTATGTGCAGCCTCTTCTGCATAGGGCGTGGACTGGTCCTTGATTCAGTACATCATGTTAAACATATGATGTTTATGGCACGTGAGCACATACTTAGTGCTGCATTGTAGTTATTAATACATACCACTTTTCCCTATTGTATTTCCCACTGGAATTATGGGTGAATATATGTGGAAGTATAGACAGGTGATTAACTAGATAATTTGTGTTTGTATATGCACATGAAATTTAGAAGTCACAGCAAATGATCAAGCATCTAATTTAACTCAAAGGAAGGACTTTTTTATATGCAAGCAAAATGGTACCATCTGCTTTTCCAAGAGAAAGTAAAATAAGTTTATGAATTATCTGTTTGACATAGGCAGATCCCAGGTTGCCACATCTGATCGATAGATGTTGTCTGAGCAAGGTAATGGCAGTCCAGTGGTTGTTCCAGAATATAATTGAACAAACAATGACAAGTGAGAGATTTTTTCTTTTTCTGTTTAACCCTGGTGGACAGCTCAGCCTCGCCTCAGCCTCGCCTCCCCTCAGCCACTTTCTCACAGCGAGACGGGGAAGAGAAGCAGAGGGGAAAGGTGAGAAAAATCATGGATTGAGATAAAGGCAGTTTAATAGGCAGGGCAAAAGCCACATACTTAAGCAAAATGAGGAATTCGTTCACTGCTTCCCATGACCAGGCAAATGTTCAACCAACTCCGGGAAATCCAGGCTCCATCATGTGCAATGGTTACTTGGGAAGACAAACACCACTCTAAATGCTTCTGCTTCCTCCTCCTCCTTTCAGCATGACACAATAGGGTAGGATCAGCGAGGTTCAGCTGTTCTGATTGTGTCCCCTTCCAGGTTCTTGTGCACCCACAGCTTCCTTGCTGGTGGGGTGGGGTGAGGAGCAGACAAAGCCTTCTCATAAGCCTTGCTTAGCAACAATGAAATGTCAGTGTGTTATCAACACTGATTCCAGCAAAAATCTAAAACATAGCCCCGTGCTAGCTACTTTGATAAAATTTAACTCTATTCCAGCCAAAACCAGTACAGGTTTTCCTCCAGTGATGATAAGCTGAGAAGATGGGGTTTAACTTTAAGTTACGCTATGTGAAAGTTCTGAATACTGTAGAAATGATATATCAGTAGATGATCTTTAAAGGTCCCATCCAGCTCAAACCATTCCTTGAATCTCTGATCTTTATATAAACCCCCAAATTTAATTTCAGAACAAGAAAG
Organism: Hafferia zeledoni; assembly: GCA_035583235.1. Classification (NCBI taxonomy): domain Eukaryota; kingdom Metazoa; phylum Chordata; class Aves; order Passeriformes; family Thamnophilidae; genus Hafferia; species Hafferia zeledoni. The sequence goes on along the minus strand of JAWWEV010000134.1, from coordinate 32,850,601 downwards.
ATACCTCAATTTGAGTTTGAAGTGTTTGGCTACCTAATTTTTATCAAGGTAGTGTAATTTCCTTGATGAAAATCCTGTGAAATAGGGTCCGTCTAGGTTTCCCTTAACAGTGTAAGCCTTGAAACGTTAATCTTACAGGGAGTGAGGGGATGTTTAAAATCTATATTTTAATTTGTTATAAGAAAATTCTGTATTTCAATACTAAAAAGCTACATGTGAGGAAAGGGATAATTATCTAAAAATACAGAGTTGGTTTCATCTGAATTCTTATTTGTATAACTATGAAGTAGATTTTATTAATCAGGCTGCAGAATGAGGTAGGAAATCTTCAATACTATTCCTACAAAATTCTCTATAGATACTGCTTTTTGAAATCTAGTAGTAACTTTACTATTGTAGTCAAACAATGTGTATCTGTGAATGAAACTGGGAGAGAGAATACAGAAGAATGAAATTTTCAAAGGTGCAGTGTTATTCACCCAGTATAATAAATTATATTAAATTACAGTGTCTGTTTATGTTAAATTTATAGGAACTGTTCCTTACAATGTTGATGTTCCACATCCTTCTGCTCAATGCTGCATGCTGCCCCACAGGGCAATTGTTTTAACTATTTATTGCTTTCCAATTTACAGGATCAGCCTAAGCTGTCAGTGGCCTCAGAAGCCATGCCACCCCAGGCCAATCTTATTGATTTTCCTTATATTTAAAGCCAATTAGCAGTTGTAACCTTGTTTACCATCACCTTCTACGTTCTCACCACAAATGCGTTATGAGGAGGTAAAGTTGTTAAGAGTTCATTTGTGTTTGTTTTCTATGCATACATAAACAGTTAGAGCAGGGTAGATGTAGGCCAAAGCTTTTGGGTAAGTCTCCCAGGTTCTTCCCCAGTGTATACCAGCATCATTTAATAATTTGAGAGCAGGGCAGATGGGTCAAGGCTTTACTTATCTGAGCAGTGATTTCAGTTAGGCTTCTCCTGTCACAGGCTTAAAATTACAGTTGTCACTTAAAGAATTTTCTTTTGTCTTTTTCTGACTGAAAATGGAGGCCACACAGCAAATTAATATCCCTTTGCATTTGTGGGCAGAAAAATAGCTTAAATATTGGAGAAAAAAAACCCCCAAACAACACTTAACCGAATGCTGGCATCAATAAGACAATAAGGGTTTTATTATTGTTGTTACTATTATTAATATTCGTGTTGATATTATATTGTAATGTTTTATTTAGCTTTATACATACAATGATTTTTATGTTTTCTAGGTGGTAGGTGTCTGCATTTGCCATCAGTGAAATTTGCAAGAAAGTATTTTCTGTTGATAAAATTACTATAAGAAGACATTGACATAAAATATTTTTTAACTATCTGTGTAACTGGTTGAATAGGTTCTATTCAATCCTTTATTCCTTCCCCAGAATATTTCAGGCATCTTGTTTCTCATAGCAACATGTGTTCACAAGATTAGTTCAATCTATTTAATATGCATTATTCATAATTTTTTTCTTTTTTTTGGTATAGTTGAAGCTGTCTCATTAGTTTGTTTCACCTAGGAAAAAGGAGCACCATTTCAGTGTAGAATTTAAAATCTATTAACTTTTTTTAGTTTTGGAGAGGAGAGCTAGGTTTGAGTACATTAGACTTGTTCACATAACTTTTGACTGAAAGTTCAAGATATTTTTCTAGCAATTTTTCATCTGTTTGTAAAAATCTTAAAGTGTATAAAAGTCCAGGTTATATGATGTTGAGTTATAGATACTGAAAGAAAGAGGGGATTGCCAGATCACTGTCTAACTTCCATCTGGAAAGTGAGTTCTATAAAATGAGAAAATCAGACAGGGCCAAGGAATTAACCTAAGTTTTTTTTTATAAGGTGTTACAGGTTATTCTCATTCTAGCTCGGTGAAGCCTTCAGTCCTATCATTGACTGAACACCTACACTGTAGTGGGGAATTCAGGATGATAAACATCAAAGAAATGTCTCTTCTCTTTATTTTATTGCCAAAGTAATACCAGCAAGGAAAGCTATGAAAGCATATCATGTTAAAAAAAAAAAAAAAAAGAAAAGTTAATGGTAGAAGATGATAGTGCAACTTTATCTTGTTAACAATCTCGAGGTAATACTAAATATTTAAATTAAATTGCAAGTTTATTTATATTCCCATTCCTGAGGGTCCCTAGTTTTTGAATGATATTTTGCTGCCCAGTACTTGAATTACAAGACCGTGAACAGTTTAATGATAAGCTCTTTACTTTGCTGACTGCTACAGTTTGTGTAACTCAGTCCCATAAGCAGAAATGTCTGCATAATTTGTTTGAATAGTCTATACTGATACCGTTTGCATGCTCAGAGTGAAGTATGTGCATGCAAGTTTTTGCAGTATGTATGTGTGTATATATATATATATATTTCAACCCTGCCAGTTCAAATTGTACCTAATCACTTAAGTTTATGCAGTTCTTGCAACACTATTCATTCTCACTTGTGAAGTGGTTTGCAAAGCAATTATTACTGCAAGATATACCCAAAATATATACTTAAGAGGAAAACAGGGTTGTCTGTGCACATGCAGAAGCCATTTAATGCACTCATATTAGTACATGAGTTTTACTACAGACAGGGCTGGAAGAGGAAGAAAGTAGTAAAGCTGCAGAGAGCCGTATGTCTCCCTAGATGCATTCCTAATGTATGCCCCTGCTTTGCTATCCTCAGTAAAAGTCTTCCCAACACTACAAATGCTTTGGTGTTGGTTTTGTGTCACAGGAGGCTACACAGTGCACCACATCTCTGCAGCTGGTGGTTCTTCCAGTGCAATGCCATATCCAAGTGTTGCAGAGCCATTTCAGCCTGCATTCAGCTCTGTGGGCCAACCAACCTGTGGACTGATTTTCCTGCAGCATAATGACTCTTCACACATCAGGGGTGTCTTGTGAGCACCTAGCCTGGGCAGAGACAGCTTGAGTCCTCATTGTAGTTGTCTGTTGTTCTTCCTCTTATGTAATAGAGACATGCTGTAGCATAAAAGATTAAGTAGGGCCTTTTGAAATCTGCAGCATGTATGAGTTTCCTTTTTTATAGGATTTTGATGGAGTACTGAGGTAGGTGAGGGTCTGTGCAGAAAACAGACCTTCAAGGAAAGGATAACCTTTAATGGATTCTTCCAAAAATACTCTGGGAAGATTCCAAAATCTAATCTTACCTCTCTGTTTTCCAGTTGGCAGTGTCACTGAATACTTGCCATTGCAACTGGAATTGTGGTGTCCCCTTTAAACAAAGAACAGCAACAGAAAGTGCTGGAGTGATGAATGAAGCAGAGAAAGAACCATCGTGTAGGTTAAACCACTGACTTGTGTTGTATGTAACTTTCACGTAACTTTGTGAAAGTAATTTCTACTATATTATTTCAACCTCATTAGAGTGAACTAATGAACACCCCAGGTGAAATTTCACTTATAATTGTAAGGTGCTTAAATCCTGTAGAGACAAAGATGTTAGACCTATCCTGGTTGATAGTGGAAGGGTTTAAAAACTTTGGATCAATAATTACAAGGGAGGAGGAGAAAATATGGCAGAAGACTTAATTTCTTTCTCAAGATGAATCAACAGACAGGCTGCAGTTTAGTGTTTGTTCCTCAGGACATGGAGTAGCAGCTTCAACCAGGCACTCTGCTGCAATTTCAGAGGTGTTGACTCAAATCTTGATCTTGGAAATGCCAGTCCTATCAATTTAATTAAAATGTTTATGTAGTCAAAGATGGCCATATGTAGATGCTGATCATATCGCTTCTGTTGACTGTGTTGACTGAGAAAGAAAACTGCATGTGACCTTGTTAGGCTAATTACATCTGGGGTTAATCTTATATTCCCTCCCCCTTGCCCCTTCATAAAGTACGAGATGGAGTAATAGGATGAGATTTAGAAGGGGAAATTTAGACTGAAGGTGAAGAGCATACTCTTGCTGATAATGTCTTAGGTTGCTATGTGATTTTGTGTAGAGATTTACAGGTATCCCATGTCTGTGATCCTTGAAATTTGGAATGGAAACATGTGCCCATGATATTTGTATTAGCTTTTTTTCCATCATTTTTTGTGTGTGTAGGGTTTTTTCCTTTTCTAAAGGAAATACACTCTAGATTTTCTCGCCCTGCTAGTTCTTTTGAAAAAATGAATTATATCAGTGGTAGAACTTCTGTGCTAGGTCAGTTGGCTATGATTTGTCTACTGATTAAGAATTGTTTAAATAAAAGTGTTTGGATTTCATCATTTTGAAAGATCTATTTTTATATATATATATATGTAGTGTCTGTTTTCTATTTCTGTTTCTCATGTTTGAGATTTTTTCTCTTCCAATCTGCATTGCCCCTGACAATATTTACTTTTTAACCATGTAGGTTGCAATTTATGTAACTGAGGTATTGTTTTTTATAAGGTATTGTAAATAGATCTTAGGTTTGGCCCATCTTACATTAAGAAGATAGGCACCAACTGTAGCTATTCTTATAGCATTTTTACATTCCATAAGTTAAACACTAGTTCTCTTTGATAATGGATGAGGAGAAAAACAGTGATTTTTTTTTTTTTCCCTGTTACTTTTTTCTCTGTTCTGTTGTTTTGGAGGAAGAGTTTTATGATATACAGCATAAGCATGATCTGACAGAAAAAGATGAAAAGCATGACAAAAATGGACTTCATAGATGTATTGCTATTACAAAGAGGAGGTCTTGCTTTCCTTTTATTTTTTATTTATGCAGAAATGACAGTTAAATTTTTAGAGGTGATTGTTATTCTTAGCTTTGATATGGTGTTTGTTCCACACACAAGAATCATGTTCTAAGTTGCAGTGAGGTGTGCTCACATGTGTAGTCTACACTTTTATTTCTCAGGCTGTAAATGCCTCATTCTCATGTAAATGTGATAACCTATTTTATTACTAAATTGCAAGAGTGCATCCTTTTTTCTGCTTTGACAGAGAAGAAAGATTTTCATTGTGGGCATATGTCTGGAGGGTTTTTCATGTAGAATCATAGAATCATTTGGGTTGGAAGAGGTCTTTAAGGGCATTCACTCCAACTGTAACCCTAACACTGCCAAAATGGAAACTTCCTAAAACAACTAACTTTTCTGTCAGTTTGGGCTATAATCCTCTTTTTATATTTGCTAAGACACTAAAAGTAGTCCTGGAAATACTTTGGTTTTGTTCATTTCAAGATTAGGGTTCTGAAACGTATATGGAAAAAACATGTTAAAAATAATTTCTTGAAAATATAGTTGGCGATAAAATATTTGAATTAAAAGTGAGAGATTATGCCATTTTTTAAGAGTTTGTATTTCTTGAATAGAAATTAATCAGGTAGGTTATAGAAATTTTGGCTCCTTTTGCTTCCCATGTTAAATAAAGGGAAAAAAAGGGTAAAAAATCTGAAGGATCAAATACAGGGAAAAAAAATAAAAATTGAAGGATGTAGAAGATTGTATTAATTCCATGTAATGCCTTTTTACTCTTCCTAGGTATAATTTGTCTCCCCACAGTGTCTTGAGCCCCAGACAACAATCTCTTGGTGGGAGGGGGCTATCTTTACTGTCAATCAGTCTACAATTGGTGTTTTCAGTATAACCATTGGAAGAAATATGTAAGGTAAATGTGTAAATAACTGGAAAAGATGAATTGTGGAAGAAAAGTGATGGTGGAAAAAGCTTATATACTGAAAAGGCCATTAATTTGAGCTTGTGTTTTCCCTAGACAAAGAACCCCCACAAAACAAGAAAACAAAACTGAAATCACCAAACCTGCAGTAGCTGCAGACTTGCTTTTCCTTGTATTTCATAGAGAAGCTGTTGAGTGCAGGCTCTGATTAGTGTAAGTTGGAAGGTACAGAGAGTAAATTTGTGTAGTGAAATTTACAGTAATGAGATCATGGAACAGGAGGCATGCTGATGTTGGTTTATCTAATGGCAAACTCACTGCAGATGAAGAACACAGGGGCAACACAGATACTTCCGAGGGCTCCCAAAACTGTATACTCAGACTTCATATTTAGTGAGAAAGTATAATTTTACCTGTTCCAATTTAGGCATATGCTCTTCTTGGTAACTGATGCTGATTTAGACTAAAGTATTTCCTGATGATTGAATCAATTTTTATATTATGGAAATAATGTGTTTGATGTTTATTTTCTCTGAGTAATATTATTTCAGCATGTGCTAATTACTTTGTGTAATCTTTGTAATCTGTAAATATTAATGCTTATGGAATGTTAATAACAGCTGATAAAAATACAGAAAAATGAGCAATTCTATTAATCACTTTAAATTATTTTTAATTGTATAGATAATTACTAAATTGTCAAAACATCAGTAATTATGCATGTTGAGCTACAGTAGTATGAAATAGTTTGAGTATTTTATACAGATGAAGTATGATTTCCTTTCAGCTTTGTTGCTGTTGTGGGTTAAGGCCATTTTATTTAAAATTGAGATTATAAAATTGTGAAGATCTCATCTTGTGGATAGTCAATTCAAGACACATAATTTTTAAAGAAATGCTAATCTCCCAGTACTTTAAATGTCTAGTGGTGCTCCTTATCTGAAAATCCTGGTCTGTAGTCAAAAGAGGTCTTTTCAAAAGTGTAAATGTAAAATTTTCTTTTAAGTCATTGTTTTGGGATTTCAGTAAACATGAGCACTTTCAGCAGAACCAATAGAAACTATATCTTTAGAATATGTGAAGTGATGCATCTCGGAGCTGTTGACTTATCCAAGTGTGATTTTTAGGTGTAATGTCTCATTTTGATAGGATCAAATAAACTGTGTTTACTAAAATCACGATCCTACCCTGGAATTTTTGAAATAATGAGAGAGTGATTCAGGCTGAACTTTTTTTTATTATTATGTAAAGGAGAGCAAAAATGAAATGAGGAAGATAATGGAGGAAAAATACAAAAAAAGGTGAATTCTGTATAAATAACAGATGTCAGCTCCACATTGATGTGTCTTGTTCTCAAAAGGAAATTTTGTTTTCTTCCAAATGCTTTATCACACCATGTTCACAGTTCAACTTGCCTTATGTGTTAAGCAGTATCAAGTAGCTGAATATTCATTGTGTTGACACTTCCAACTAAGTGAATTGTTTAAAGTATTCTACACCTTTTTAGCATGCAAGTATGTTTAAAATACAATGTAAAAAAAATTGGAGACTTCCACCATTAATCTGCCATTTTGAGGATCAGTTCTAAGGAAACTGAATTTTTACTTGCAATGTCATTTACAGGAATCACAAATAGTTATCTTGCTTCTGATTTTGGTACTTAAATCACTGGAACATTAATTTTTCCTAGCTGATCTTGAATGTTGATTTTCTTTCTCAACATAGACACAGAGAATTTACAGTATAACATAATTAATGTAAATATGTTTTTTGGTAAACCTTTTTCCCATAGCTCCAAAGATGTGATTAAAAGACAAAGAATTCTGCAAAGTGTAACAGTAAAATTTTGGTTTAATGTTACTAATGACCTATTTTTTTTGTTTGTTTGTTTAACACATACAAAAAGCTTTCATGTATTACATGTTCATACATGGGATTGAATCAAGAAATGCAAACACCAATATGGTCTTCAAAGCATGGTCTTTAAAAAAAACATTAAATCTCTTTACAGGGGTTTTCTTGATGAGTTCAGATACGAAAGACAGTCAACATTATTTAAGAAATCCACTTTTGAGGCATAAGTAACAGTACTCATTATTGTCTTCTATCCCTTGTTCAGGTGTTATTGGTAGGTTTTTTTAGAAAGAGGAAACAAGGTGGATCACTGCATTCTTAAACCACTACAACATCACATTGCTGGTCCACAGTGTCCTTTCTGTCACTCAAGTGTGGAAAATACCAGGACTGCAAGGTGTGTGGGGCTGCCGGAAAGACTGATGATGCATGGCTCTTTCTACATACAGTCATGGATACACTGCCCTGAATTTAAACTTGTGTAAAGATACTGTCTGCCACCCAAAATTGCTTCAGAATTTATTAATAAGATAGAGGCTAGGTGTAAGTAGGCTGGGGTTTTTTTTATTTTCAACTCAGTGTTTAGCATTTGCAGAACCATTTGCAAAGAGATGGTTTTTTAACAGTGTGGATTACAGTAGCATAAGTTAATGATTTGGGCATTCGGTGCCTGCCATGGAAAATGCATTTTACTTAACAGTTTCTCAGATGCATGAGATGTGCAATTAATACAGCAATTTTGTATATTTATTCTCAATTCAAAGTGGTTAGTAAAACAATTGGTTTCCTGCAGATAAAAATATATAATTGAAAGCAATTTAGTTTTGTTAATGACAGAATTCAATATGGTTTGATTATCTATGTATTTATTTTTGGGAGACAATTAACTGTGTAAAGGCCAGTCAGAATGGGATCTGTTGTCATATCTATGTATACATGCATTCAGAAGTGACTAGAAAAGTGTCTGCATTGAAAATGCATTTTGGGGTTGAGAATGTTCTTTAATTTAAAAAAAAAAATCACTGTAAGCAAAGAGCCTCTTTTTCAAAATTTTTGTCATCTAGAGATGATATTGTTAGGATTTTGTTTCAAGGAATCATTTTCTGGAAGTTGGCATTCTATTTTTCATTTTATTATTGCATGATATGAGTAAACTCTGACTTTCCAAAATATGTGTAAAGGTGGAAGAATATTTGAAAATTTTGTTTCCTGTTTGCTCACAGGGGATCAGACCAAGTTCACTAGTGATTTTTTCACATTTGAAACAATACAGTGGGATGGATGTGACTTGCCTGTATGCTTTTTGTTCTAAATTGAGAGAGTAGTATTCTAGTGTTCGAATTTTTCTGATTTCAAGTTTGTATTTTGCTTTCACAAAGATTTCCTACTTCAGAGAAATTAGCTAGAAAGCATTCTGGCAAGCTTGCAGACTTGCAGCATAGCTGTCAGAAAAAGTAAATATAATTTCTAACTTAATCTGTTAGAACTTCTTTTAAGAAGTTAATATATTCACCTGAATTATACAGAGTAATGCAATTTTGAGCATTTTTCTGCATTCTTATATTAGATGCAATTTAAAACCAAAGATAAATGGAACAGTCCCCATGGTGGCTTTTTGTAAGAATAGGACTCCTATGGTGGCTTTGTGTAAAATAATAAGCAAAATGTATTTGTTTTCATTCAGCATTGCTAAAAGCATAGCAAGACAGTTCTCCAGTACAGCTTAGTAGCTTCTGTTTTTCCCTGCAGGTGGTATAGTGTCTACTTTGATGCACAGCATTTTTTTTTCCAAATAACTCCAGCACCTTAACTATCAAACAACATCTGTGTTACCACAAAACTGTAAGTGGTGTTGTAGACATTGCTGCTCCAACAAGCAGACCGCTTCTTTTAGGCCTTTCTGCACACTGTCACAGTCTCAGGCTTAGTGCTTAGACCCCTTTGAATCTCTTTGTAATGAGATTTGTGAAGTATGAAATCTCTGATGCCATGTTTCATGATATCTTTTTCTGCCTTTTCTGTCTGATTACAGATTCTAGGTAGAAGATAAGTTTTATAAATAAAATACATGAGATAAGAAAACTGAGAATCAGTAACTTGTGATACGCAGGAATAATGTAAATTTTTGCAGTTTTTGTTTCAGTTATGCAAAAATATTTAATAAACCATTCAATTGCTTTGCACTGATTGCAGCCACCAGGAAATGTAACTGTTTTGTTTGTTAGCTGAGGGTTTACATTATTCCATTAGCCATCTGAAGCTGCTTCAAGGACATAATAATCTTAATAACAATCTTAATAATAACAATAATAATAATCATAATAGCCTTATTGTTTCAATAATATTAAATTTATAAATACTTTGGGAAAGGACAAATATTTCCATATCAGACACAGGAATTAAATTGCTGTGAAGTTTCCTGTGCCATGATAAAGAATGAGGAGACAAAATACATTTTACTTATTTTTTTTCCTAAATAGGGTGTGTGACGAAGTCAGCTATGGGAAACTGAAACCCAGGACATTTATACATTCATTTCTTTCCCCTTTAACCAACATTAAATGAAGTCAAAGATACAGGACTAAGAGATGTTGACTTTTTAAATACATAATTTAAAAAACTGAGATTGAAAATTGAATGTATTCCAATGCTTTGGATCTGTAGGTAATCTTTAAGACAATAAAAAAACCAATTAGATTCAGCAGGATGTCTGTGAATAACATGTCTGCTCAAGAAGGCTTATTAATTTTCTCTAAAAGCCTTCCAGTCACTGCCTCTGTATTTGGATGGCCTGATATAGTTATATTAATGGAAACTGTGTAGTTGAAACTGCTTTATAATCCTCAGTAAAAACTATGGCTGTCAATCAAGAGATTGCTGTGATGAAACTTTCACAATCATGAAGCTAGTTTTGACATTCATTCCACTGCTTCTTTTTTTGGAAATGTGTATTTTTGTATTGTGTTCTGTCATGCTCACCTTTTGAACTAAAAATGAATTTTGCTTTGCCTTGTAAGAAGTCGATGTATTTTTTAGTTTAAGTCCATTAATTGTTGAATTCCTTTGCTTAAAAGAGGTTTTTTTCAAAAATTTAATTGATGTTTAGGTTTTGAGAATTGTTCCAAGTTTTTGTTTTAAATAGTAAAAATTTAAACATTTCAGTACATTTTGAACTTGAAAAACACATTTAGAATATATATATGCACTGCATTGCCCTTATTGTTTTCTCCCATCTCCCATCATGTAATACATTCTCAGGTGTGCACTTCTTTCTTCCCCAGATCTAAAGGTCTTTTTGTAGGATTTGGCCTTTCAAATTTCAGAAATGGACATCATAGATGTCTTTGCAGGAAGAGGGAAGACGGAAAGGTTAAAACACGATTTTCTACTCTTTTACATTTCTCTTAATCAACTATGCATAAATTTTCAGTGTACTTCAACTCACAAATATGCTATCTTTAAGATGAATAAATTTTTAAATGAGCCTTACTTGTAATCAAAGCATAAATACTACACATTAGAAAGATTTTTGTTTTGATTTGCAGAATCTTATCTAGTTTTCAGATTAGAATAGATTTGGGCAAAAACAGTACACATAAAAATCACCTGTAGAGGGTTCAGTATTATAAGGATTCATTGCGTATTTGAATGGTACGCCCAAGTCTTTCTTACCAGAGTAGTCATCTTGGTTGGGAGATGGTAATCATACTAGTTAATACTCAGTGAGCTAAGAAGAGAAATCAGACCAAATGCATGCATTTTAGTAATACAGAAAAGCATATTTTTCAATGGATATGGTAAGCAACCATGTTCATAACAATATTCTTTAGCCAATGATTTGTTGAAAGTGTATCTCTAAAATACATGTGCACATGGGACTTGAGGGATGGGAAAAGCTAAATATACTTGGATTCACCTAAAGTACTTTTATCTTTCTTTAAAGTTCCTTTTCCTTATTCCATTTATCTCACTCCTTGCAGTAGCAATGAACAAATTAGAAACAAAATTAACTTTTCATACTGCCATGAGCTGTGATCTTGTCAGATCTTCTGAGATAAGCTAACCTGGGCCTAATCAGTGTTTTAGAGATCCACAAGGGGCAAAATGTAGGTTGGCAAAAAAGATTGCTCTTGTCTTGTTAAGAGGTTTTTTGTTGGTTTTTTGAGTTTTCTTAGCAGATGTTATTCTTGTGTGGTTTTTAATTTATCTTTTTCAAGTGTATTGTTTTGAAAATGCAAATCACGAAATTTCCCCATCACGTAATCTTGGACACAACAGTTATGTAAATTTGTTATACTGAGTAGTGGATGCAACTTTTAAATAAACAATTAAGAGTACAAAATATTAACCAGCATGCAAATATGTTTGTAATTATAATGAAGTTTGCTTTTTGCTATAGCTACAAATATAATACCTTTTTATGAGGCTGAGTATGACATAAAGTAAGTCATACACTGTATTTTTGGTATTAAAGGATGCTACAGTATGACAGAGGTTGGTATTATACACTGTACTCCTTGAAAGTGAAAAAATTGTGCTGCTATTGGAATTGTTTTTCTGTTTTGTCAAAGTGTTGAACGATGAGAAAGCAATAATGAAATTCAAATGTAAGAGCTTTACATCTCTCTCCACCTAAAAAAGATGTGGTCAGGACTCCTTCAAAAGAAACGGATGCCTTTAGGAGAATACAAATATCAATATTTCTGTGACATGCTCCCCCAAGCTGAAGAGGGGATAACAGGGTTTTTAACAGCCCATGATAGAAGTGTTTTCTTTAATTAATTTCACCCATTGCATTCCTTTTAATATCCAGTGAACATTAACTTTTAACATTGACCAACTTCTCTGGCAGAGTTCGAAAGTTTAATTACTGGGCAATGTAAAGATCTACTGCTTGTTGCTATTAAGGACATCCCTGGGCTCTTGCTGAAATGCATATTGAAATAAATTATCAAATCTTATATATGGATTTAGAAAGTGCCCTTTATGCCTCTTTCATAGACCATATTAAAAACTTGTGTGAGTCCCAGAGGCCTAGCATATATTTTCTGTTTCTGTCCAATTTTGAGGCTACTGTGTGGCTTTCACAAAGGAAAAAAGTATTGTCACTGATGCTATCTCCAAAATTATTTCCTCTACACCTTTGACAGTCACTATTACAGAAACTCATCTCACTTCTTTAAATAAACTGTTCTTATGGGAAGGCTAAAGAATGTGAAATACCTTCCAAAGCATTTCAAGCAGAGTGCTGCTCCTAATTTCAGGTTTCTCTGCAGTGGATTCCCACATAACCAGGGCAGGAGCAAATCTGTCAGCACATTAACAGGAACTGAAAATCCAGTTGAATGGAAGAGTAGAAAGTGGCAATAACTGTTCCATTTTGGCCAATCCCACTGTTCAATGCAGTCTTGCTGCTGTGCCTAGTCACTTCGGGAATGAGAGGCAAGGACATCAGGATGAGTAGTCAAAATGCTTATCTGCTTTGCCTGTATCTGGGATTCCCACCCAGGCATGTGTGCATTTGACTTTCAGCTTCATACAGGTTGCTCTTAAGTCACTTCCACCATTGTTTACAAGGGATAAAAGAACAGCAGCTTTTCTTGGGCTGATGCCTTCATGATTAAGGGATGCTTGGCAGAAAGGTTCTTGGAATCAGGGCAGAATCTCTTGAGGAGTCATTTGTCCTTGAATATCACTTGTAAAGTTTTCTCTGAATAGATGGAGAAAGTTAATAATTTTTTACAGAAGTTAGTTCTTTAGGAACTTGGCAGTAAAGTTTCTCACATCAGGTTAGAAGCAAAGGTGAAACTAAAAGATCATTAATTCTATTTGGAGGCAGAACTTCTGTGATACATTTGTATGAAAAGCACTGCTAAAAGACTTCTTGTTTCTGTAAATTCTGCAGTACAGAATGATCGTATGTGTTTGAAAAGTAATTGATGTGCCTTACGTAACCTGATTTTGGGATGCCTCAGCAGGGTATATCATTTACAGTGTACTAGATTCTTTGGCACTGTATAGTAGACTCAGCTAAAAGTCAAATTTTTATTTTGGTATGAGACAGAATTTGGCTTTAATTTATGCAGAACCTCTGCGATATCTAAGTGCTGTAACACTTGCTAGGAATTGAGCTTTCTGCTTTAACTCCCAAAATCTGATCTAAATCTTATCCTCAGTTTCATTTCAAAGTAGTTATTTTGCTGCCTGACATATTTCTATGGGAAGTAGTCTTGTATTTGTTTTCATGAACTAGGCAAGTAACCAAGTTACTGTACAAATGTGGAAAAGGCTTTGTGTTCGAAGGCTTTATGGAGTCACATGCTGTCATTAGAAGGTCTCTCACTGGAAAATGAATATTAACATTTTTTTATGTAATTTTAATGTGATGAAAAGCTAAAAGGGTGGAGTCCAACATGTGCAGCTGTGCAGGGAGAAAGGACTGAATGCCGGCTCTATGTGAAAGCAGCAGAGTATTGTCAGACTAGTCCTGAAGCCAGGGCTGCAGGTAACCTGTTTAGTTTGCATACTCTTTAACTTATTTATCCCTCAATTGGAGGCATGATTTTTTTTTTTTTTATTGCTAGCATTGCATAGGTGATTAATATAGTGTCACAAAGCATAGTTTTTCTATAATTGCATATTTTATGTTATTTTTTTATACCTGTGCTAAATTGTGCACTCCTTTAGCTAGTATACTTGCATTTAGAAGTGTATTTTTTTGTTTATAGCTTCCATTGGTTGTGTGAGTATTTGATTGTATTATTTTGGTATCTTATAATAGCAGCCTCAGTGTATACTAAAATAAGGTTTTTAACAGGAATAATACATCTACAGAAATGAGATGTTTGAGTTTTGTCACTGAATCTTTAAGCACTTTTGAAACATACAACCTGTTCTAGAAATAGCTCAGAACTTGATATATTAGGAGGAATGTTAAATGTGCTTTTTGCTGTTCTCTGTCACACAGGCATTAGGATGTATAAATGCAGGTGCTTTATAGCAATAAACTAGATGGTTTTTTTAGTAATTTTATACTTCTTGTTCTGTTGTATGCTTATTATGCTGAAGTATACTAGGTTTCATAACTTCCAAGTTAAGATGCCAAGTTTCTTGTTAACCATAATACTACTTTTATCAGATGTGCAGTAAGATACTGGATTATAAAAAAAATTAATTCCAGTTATTTAGTGAGATAAAAAAAAAAAGACATTGACCTCCTGATAAATTGCTAAATATAAACATATGCTGGATAGTTTGTGAATGTTAAAAAGTCAACACTGAATTATAAGTAAAGCTATATCCAGCCATATGATCAAATACCTTATATTTAAATTAATGTAATTCTCTTTATGATTTCTCTTTTCCAATACTCAAGTAGTTGAAAATAAGCTAAGATACAAATTTTACATTACTTACAACTAATGGGAAATTTACAATTCTCCCATGGCACCAGCAAGATCATCTTTCCCAAATTCTCAAAATTTATCTGTGAAAATAATGACTAATTTTGCCGTATTATATCCTACTTTTTGACGTCAGTCAGCACAGGAATTTGCAGGGTGATTCAAGTACGTGGCATTTTAGAAGAAGAAAAATGATGGGTTTGTATCAAGGTAAAAAATAAAAATTACTGAAAAAAAAACCCCCAAAACCCCCAAAAAACACCAAGGAAAAAGTAAAGATTCCTTTAACTTGGGAAATAAAGCTAAAATTTTAAAATTAATATTTTTACTTTATTAACTCTAAGCATGCTGAGACTGATGAGGGGTTAGGATATGTTCAAGGTCACCATTTTTTTTTTTTTTTCCTTAAACAGAAGTTGACTTAAAAATGTATCTCAGAGTTTTCAGGTCATGTTCCAGGCTTCTGACAATAGGCTGTCACAAGACTCATTATGAACACTGGTGGTATCATTCACTAATAACGTGAGCATTATCATCAAGCACTTTGCATTAATTCATGCATTTCTGATATTACAATGACTTCATCACAATGTTGTGGCTATATAGCCATGTCCACATAGCAGCATTCAATTTACTAGTGAATAAGTGAAACCAGTATGATAGGCAATTCAGATCATTCAAGCTGAGGCTTTACACTGAATGTGTAGATTTGCATTAAAGCTTTTGATGTTGTTACCAAATTGAATGGGAATTTCAGGTGTTATTCTATCTATTGTAACTCAATGAATCACCAGTGGCACCATTGCATTTGGTTGATAACATAAGCAGAATGCTGAGCTTAGAGAGGAGATGATACGCTAATGTACAAATTTTCATGTGTCTTGCACTGCCATCTTCCCTGTAAGAAGGCAGTATGTATCAATGGACCAGTTCCAGTGTCAGCCTTTCTGGATTTCCTTCATTTAGGGAAGACTGAAAAAATAGGGGTTTTTTCAACTTCTTACCTTATCATGTGTTTCAGAGTCATCAAAATCAGCAATGGGGCATCAAACCCATTAAATTAGCTGAACTTGGGTTTTTATAGAGACTGTAATGTAGGTTAAAGGAGTGCTATGATGCATAGGTCACTGGGCATGTTTTGATTTGGAAACTAAAATTTACTTTGCTGGTTATGATATTGCCCTGCTTTCACTAGTTAAGTTTGTTTCTCATTTCATTTCTGGTTTAAATTGGGGAAAATCAGAACCTTTTCTAATATCCAATCTAAACCTCCCCTGACACAATATCAAGACATTCCCTCGGGTCCTGTCACTGGTAACCACAGAGAAGAGATCAGTGCCTATACCTCCTCTTCTCCTCACAAGGAAGTTGCAACTGCATTGAGGTCTCCCTTCAGTCTCCTCTTCTCCAGGCTGAACAGACCAAGTGACCTCAGCCACTCCTCATACAGCTTCCCCTCAAGGCCCTTCAACATATTCATTGCCCTCCTTTGGACACTTTCTAAGAGCTTAATATCTTTCCTATGTTGTGGTGCCCCAAACCGCACAGAATATTCAAGGTGAGGCTGCCCCAGTGCAGAGCAGAGCAGGACAATCCCCTCCCTAGACTGGCTGGCGATGCTGTGCCTGATGCCCCCCAGGACAGGGTTGGCCCTCCTGGCTGCCAGGGCACTGCTGACTCATATTCAACTCACCACTGATCAGGACTCCCAGGCCCCTTTCCATGGCACTGCTTTTCAGCATCTCATTCCCCACAGTTGCTACAATTGCCTTACTTATACTGTATTTTGCATATTATATATTACAAAATCTTTAATAAGCTGTCTTGATACACATAGTCTGAGGTCTGAGACTGCGTATTTATAGAACTACTCAAGAGCAGATGGTAATTAAATGCTTGTGCCTTTTTACGCTTTGTAGGAATTTCAAAACTGAAGCTTGGGTAATTTTTGCATTGGAAACATTGCTCAGGCCAGACATTATTGTAGGTATTGGCCAAGTTTGAAACAAAAATGTTCTTTTTTTTTTTTTTTTTTTTTTTTTTTTTACGTTCATGACTTGAAATTTTGAAAACTTGTATTTTCAGTGAAAGGCAGACTCAAGGAAAAATATTT
>JAWWEV010000134.1:32730494-32832286 GCA_035583235.1 Hafferia zeledoni | reverse complement strand
TTTTTTTTTTACGTTCATGACTTGAAATTTTGAAAACTTGTATTTTCAGTGAAAGGCAGACTCAAGGAAAAATATTTCCTGCTAAGCAGCAGTTTTGGTGACGAAGAGTTACTCTCCAGAGAAACCTGCAAAACATTCTTTCCAATATATGTCTAGAGGGGACTTACTCCATCATTGAGTCCAGCCCATGCTGTTATAATTTTCATGTTATTCTTTAATACTGTAAGTTAGATATGGTAATTTAAAATAGGTTTTACAGCATCCAAAATCCACACTTTCAGAAAAATGTTGAGTTTGCTGTTACAAATTCCTCAGGAGAACCTGCCTCAGGATTAATATCTAAATTCATTGAAACTTTAAAAGTGAGAACTGATAAATATGAGAGTAAATAACTAGGCAGGTGCAGGAATAAGACCATGTAAATCAGTAGTAAACCCTAGACAATCTTCTAGATAAAATAGATAAGTATACTGAGATACTACCATCTCTTTTTTTGCTACAGGTCTAATATACTGGAATGCTGATTATTTTAAATTAAAACCTTTTTTTTCTATTAAAAGTATCATTCTATAATGATTAAAACCTGAATGACACTGTTTTTTTTTCCTAAGGAAAGGATATAGACATTCTGTAGAATTCTCCTACCTCCTCCTGTTACTAAAGCTGATCTGTAGATCTATCTTTTCCACTAAGGACAAATTGGCCAACTGATCTCAAACTAAAAATATAGTCAAAGACAATCCTAGTTATATTATGTAGTATTTACAACCCCTTTATATGTTTTTTTTCCACAACTATTGTAAATCATTGAATTTAGTTTCCTTAGAAATGGTAAAAACTTTAAAAATGTTGTTCAGTAGTGTTAAGAACAGTGTTTAATTTACTCTGAACTTCCTCTGTGGCGAAAAACAGTGGACAAAGCTACAGACGAAGGACTCACCAGGAATTTCCCCAAATACAGATGGATTAACAGTCAAGGATTCGTGTCACGCATGATTTCATCTTACCTTTGGATGGTCTGAATTCATGAAAGATGTGTTGTACTGCAGATTTTCACAGTAGCTCTAAGCTAATGGGAGCTAAATAATTTGCTTTACATTTGCAAAGATATCTTTCAGAACTGAATTAGTGAAATTATCTTCCAGGACTGAGTTAGTGAAATACTGTCATAAGTAATATTGCACAACAGTTCTATTGAATTGTGTGAAACGTTCTCATTTATCCCCATCATGTTAATTGAAATGAAAAATTTCAGTCTTATAATTATCCAGTTTAGGTCTATTAATGTAAGAATGTCCAAATGAAGACAAACTAAAAGCCCATATTGCCGGTATGCTATCTCAGGCAATGGCTCATTGTGAATGCCACGAGAAGAGTAAGGTAAGAGCATGGGCTGTTAGCATAACTCCCCAGAATATTCCCCTGGCATCCAGTGTATTGTAGGTTAGAAGTAATTTTTTAGGTGTTCCCCGTCAATGAGCTTTGCTTCTGCTAGTGTGTTGAGTGACTTTTAATCCTCTAAGATGTGAAAAATTCTGATGTGCTTATTAAATATTACCCACTTATGGTGTTTACTTTGCTCTAAATTATTGTCATCTAGTTTGATTTGGTGTTCTCTTGTTCTTGTACTGGTAGACTGATTTCCATATCTCTTACGATTTTCTGGCTCTCTATCTTATTTCAGTTTATTATCCCTCTTCTAGTTTGAACAGTTTAGTTGTTTCTTGTGCAGAGGCCATTCCACCTATTGACCATACAAATTTTCCAGCAAACTTCTCACTCTTGATGGAAGGAAGAGGATTAATGCCTTTGGCATATCGTTGCTGATTGTGGTTTTTGTTTTTTTGTTTTTTGTTTTGTTTTTTTTTTTTTTTTTTCTTTTCCTGGCTCATATTTTTTTCCCTACAATCACCCAGAGGGTATATTCACATTTTCATCACATGGACACAACTTCAACTTTTTGTTGGTTTTCTTCACAGCTGTACATTTGGGTTTTTTTCAACACTAAAAGATACTGAATGCAATGTGAAAATTTACCTCAAATTTTGAAGTCTGGAACAATATGTATTTGCGAAGGCAAGGAAAAAACCATTTTTGTCTAATTGCTTCATAAGTCAAAATGCAGATTAATTTGGGTTTCAAAGAGGTGTAAATTAATCTCATTAATTTTTATATGGATTAATAGTATTATTAATTTCTCTGAACTTTTGAATAGATTTAATTTTTTTTGATATATCTGAATTGGACTTGATAGTGCTGAACAGAATATGAAGTGCTGCAAGATGCAGACCTGAGCAGGTTACTGATTGCTCAACAATTATTCCATCAACTAAAGACAGAATAATGCTTAAAAAAAGAATTTTTGTTTGGCTTGGTTAGCTTAATTGATAAACTGTTTCACAGGAATCTTAGAGCCATAATAGAGGAAGAGGCAACAGATGGTCAATGGTAATAAGGAGATAGTTTGTCATGGTGGCCAAGATGAATTTGCAAAGCTATGGCAAAGGCAAGAATGTTTGAGAGGAAAGTGCTTTTCTTTTTGATTTAGTCTCTCCTAAGTAAAATTATACTGTATAGGGGAATTTCTATACAGTGGTTGCTACAGCAGAGCTGCGAGCTTACAGTACATTTTAAAGGAATACTTAATATCAACTAGCAATTCACCAACTAATGTTCATTTGACAGAGTCTTGCCAAATTTCAGTGAAATAACTCAAAAACCCACTGCCTTTTAATAGTGGTTCTGCTTTGTATTATTTTCATAATGAAAAATATCATGAGCCATTTATTGTATTTGTCATTCGTTACTTTTTTATGCCTTTTAAAGAGCCTAAGAGTAAAATGAGGAGGGGAAATTACCCTTTGTTTACCAGGGCTTTTTTTTGTTGCCAAATATGCAAGCTTGTTGTCATGGAGATCAGTGCACAACTCAGATGCTTGATTCACTGCTGGTAAGAGGAGAATCTTCATGGAATATCAGGTAAATGTTTGACTATATTAAACAGCTGGGGCTGTCCCGTGGTGTAATGGAGAGCACTCTGGACTCCGAATCCCAAGGTCATGAGTTCAAGTCTCAGTGGGGACCGGCCCCTGGCAGTTCAATGCCTCCCTGCTATCCGATGCCGTCACATCGCGGATGCTGAGCAGGGTCAGCCCCGGTCAGTACCGGGTGCCGTGGACACTCCCAAGGACTTCACTGTCACTGTCCAAGCTTGCTCGGCCTTGGCAGATGCACCTTAGGACTGAAACGGTGGGGCCAGTTCTGCACATGCTGTGCCTCACCTAAAAAATCCACTGCACAGGCTGGAAGGGCACACCCACATGGGGAGAGCCCTTCCCAAATCTTCATTCGCGAAGTCTGGCCATACATATACATACATATTAAACAGCTAAATAAACTGTGGGGATTAGAACACATTTATTTTAGGATGGAAAGAAGTTAGTAATATCCCAACATCCATCTACTCTTATATTCCAGTAAGCACTTGTAAAAGACAAAGCTTTTCATTCTCTGCTCCTATTCCAGGTCACATATTTTTAGCACCACAAAAAAACTTGTACCAGTTATAGCCTTTGGAGAAGTGCGCTGTAAAACTGAACTGAAAAGCTAATGTAATATGAACTTGAAACTGCATCCTCTGGAGCACTTAAGGAGCTGGAGTGCATTGCAGAAGTGATTTGAAGTGGTGTAAAAGTATGTTTTCTTTTTATGTTTAAAGTGGAAGAATAGATTCTTAGTACTGATTGAGCATCTCAGAGTCAGGATTGGGATTTCTCCCTTGCCTTTCAGATTTAGTAGCTGGTTCAGGGCTGCTGGTGCATATTTTATCTGTGTAACACTCCATCTTCTGCTTTTATCTGAGCCTACTGAGCATAATTTAATCCAATTTCCCTGAAAACATAATGTAGGGAAGGAAGTGATCTCATTTCATGCTCACTATGAGTAGTGCAGGTGAGACAATTTGATGGTCGAGATGTTCATGTTCACAAGCATCGTAGTTGGGACTGTCTTTTTGCATACGCTAGGAAGGGGAAGGGGGACTTCCAGTGTCCTGTCCAAGTAGACTATACGTGCATTGGTTTTAAAAGAGAAATCATATCAGAGCTGTTTTTACTGGGGATTTTATTTTCATCTCTCTGTTGCCAGCAAAGTTTCTCCATGTAATCACAGCGTGAGGTTATATTCCTCATCCTGCAAATCGGCACCACATTCAGAAGTTCCGTCAGTTTGTCCTTATCTTTCCTTCTTAGGCTGTCTCTGCTGTGGATGAGTAAGCTCTTATGTGCTGTAGTGCTTGGCTGTATCACAGTTCAGTGGTTTTAGCACATCTATTTTCTTTGAATGCAAAAGGTTAATTTCATTTCAATGTAGGTTAAATCTGGATATTGACCTTTACAACTGGAAAAACAGATAGAATCATAGTTTAATTAACCTTCCAACCAGGACACATATTTGAAACATACTCAAGAAACCATATGTTTTTATTACTAGTGAGATCATTGTTATCCAGAAGGATTTTAATTGTCCGGAATTAGGCAAAAGGAAAAGTTTATTGCTGAAGTGGTGAAACGTAAAGCTGAGCTTGGAAAGAATTAAATATATTGAAAACAGAATATTGAAATCACATCTTCATTCTTTCTCTATATTGTGAAATAGGACCAGCAAAGAAGATAGTGAAATTGTCTGATTCTCTGTTGATATTTTACCTAACCTGTTTGCTTTTTCAGCTCACTATGGTAGTGTTTCATAGAACTTTTAAGTCAAAGCACAAACAAGTTCTGTGGAATTAGACTTTGTGTGCTGTTTTTAGAGAAACTAAACTCTGTAAGCAAGTAAAGAGAAACAAATATATATTTAATGCCTTTACATCGTCTTTGCTTGATCACTCAGCATTTGTAGTTAGTTAAATGCTTCATAAAAATATCTGAACTTAAAATTGAATCCTTAATCCCTTCTCTGAGGCTCTTGTCTGTGATAATTTCTTCCCTAGTATCTCAGATTGTGAAAGCCCTGGTTTGCTTTTGTCTAGTAATAATTGGCAAGAGAACTGTTTCTGTATGAAGGAAAAAAAAATCATTTGGAGCTAAAGATGTTTTTTTTAAGAAATTAAAGTGAATCCCTGAATACCATCTGCCTTTTTATATTTGTATAAGCCAACGTTTGCCAGAGTTTCCAAAAATCTGAAAGATAACATGTCGCTGGGAATGTTTTATGGGAATCAAATTTCAATGTGTGGACCACTACCTGGGATGAATGAACCAAGTCTTCAGTGGACAGATCTCCAGCTGATACTGTGTAAGTCACCAGATAAATACCTGCTTCAGATACAAGTGGCAGAATATTGTTCGTTTCCTTAAAATATTATAACTGTGCTTGAAATCCTTTCCAATGCAGACTGCTGGAAATCTGGAAGTGTACTGAAGACTAAAAATCTGGAGCATTTATCACATTGAAATCTACTAAAATTAGAGGAAGCATAGTATTTATTATTATTACTATATTTAGAAAATGACACTAGTGACTTGAGTGTAATGTTGTTTCACTTTGTGTTGTGACTAAGCAAGGCAGGATTCCTCAGTAAGAAAGCACAGAAAGAGTAGAATGAAATCACACATACTTCATTGTCGGCTGCAGTAATGGAAAAAATTAAAAGTGTAAGGTATTAACTGATGTAGAAGACAGTAATTAAAATGTTTCATGAATAAGAGACTAGATAATTTCAGTGGCATTTTTAGCAGCTAGAGTCTTGAAGACAAACACACATAAATGCATAGAGTCTTGTGTGCAAATACTCAAGTCAATTGCAGCGTCAGGATGTTACTCCCAACACATTAGTCTAAATTCCAAGCAGAAATTAATAGATATGAATAAAATAAACATACTCTATTCTGTATTCTGGTAAGTAGTTATTTATAGCCACCCTGGGAAGGTTTGAATTATTGTCTGTCCTAATTATGCTGGGAACTTTTTATTAAGCATGAAAGTCTGACGGGGAAGAATTAATAACTGTCTGTAATGTCTTTGCATTGCAGCTAATCAGATATCTTGGCAGAGCCACTTCTTATACTTTGGTCTTATTTTTCTGTTCATTCATCACATCTAGAATCAGAAATTGCGCTCTCAACAGTAAAATGTTCTCTTGCTGGGGTAATGTTTTGTCTTCCCCAGGACAGTATCGTTATTATCTATGTTTTCCCAACCTTCCTCTACCTTACCCCCTTGGTGTTCCTCTTTAACTCAGAGATTTCTGCTTATAACACAAATCTGCCAAGAAGGAGTAATCAGTAAATGTTGTGCTCTATGTGTCCATCTCTCAACACATCTTTGAAACTGAATATGTAGGTCATGTCTGTCTGTAGAAACCTGTCATGAATAAGTATAACTTGCATGGCAAGTCTGCTAACAAATAGGTCTATACTATGTTCCTCACTTCTTTTTACTTGCTTTATTTTGTATTAAAAATAGGAGCAACACTCGGCCTTTTAATTAAACATCAGTGTAGCTATAAGGAAAAAAAAAAACAAAACGCTTTTGTGTAATAGTTTCCTGCCATCCCCTGACTGAATAAATTAATGTATAGCAATAGTTTGGCTTGTGAGTTCTAAGAATAATCCCAACTTAACTGTAATTTCTACAGCATGCTTTCATTAATGGATATAATGAATATTTTGGAAAGCAGAGGAAAAAAAAATGCTGTCATAAAATATTCTAGAGGTAACTGAAACAAGGATGAAGCACTGGAACAGGATGTCCAGGGAAGTGGCTGTCACCATCCCTAGAGGTATTTAAAAGATGTGTGAAGTGGTGCCTGGGAACATGGTTTAGAGGTTACCTGACAGTGCTGGGTTAACAGTAGAACTCAGTGATTTTAGAGGTCTTTTCCAACCTAATCGATTCTATGGTTTATGAAGGTTTATCCAAGTACATAGAAGATTTTAATTAACTTCAGTGTTAGTTCTAAAGCAGAGAAGTGGTTGTAGAGACATATTTTAACTTGAAGCTGTCTTTTCTCTAATTTTCTGCACCTTTTAGTGTGAATTTCATAGGAATTTTGTCATTCAGGCCCTAAATTATGTATTTTGATTTTTCAGCTGCATTAGGCAGTAGCAACACTGACCACCAAAGTACAACAAAAATTCTCAATCCTCCTCTTGTCTAGTGTCATTATCTTCTGTGTGCTCTACCGTTCTACTCTGTGCATGGAGATCTTTGAGAGACACGTGTGCTGCATATCAGAAGCCAAGCATGCAGTCAAACTGGGTTGTTGTTTGTCCATTTTTTTTGTTTGTTTCCAAAAAAATGTTTCCTTTTGGTTTTCCCTTAGCTTTATTACTTAGTATTTAGAAATTATGGTTAAAAACTTAATTATTTACAGCTTTGCTCCTGTTTTTGTTGCCGTTGGAGTTCAGTGGATTCAGAATGAACAATGAATCCAATTTGCCAGTGAAAGGTGGCACCTGTATTTTAAAAGAATTAAATGCTTTCATATCCTTTAGAGGACTGAGGAAAGTGCTATTTTCTTCAATTTTTTCCTTTTACTCAGAAGAGTTTGAGTTAAAGGGGCACTAACGTCATAAAACTTGTAATCAGGTAAAAAACAAAAAATTGTGATATTTGAACATACAGCACATAATCAAGTAATGTTTCATAGCTCTATTGCAATTGAGGCACTTTGTGTATTTAATTAATCTTTTGTCCTTTGATAAATAACTTGCCTTTTAGAAAACTACTTGACCATCCAGTCTTTCATCTCTGGTACTAATTGACTGGAATCCAGCAGACAGCAAAATGACTCCTGAATTCCATCTTTTGAAACAAGTTAGTTGGTCCTTTCAATTAAAAAATCTGCATATAGTCATGCTTAACAAAGATAAAACTGAATGCATACCATACTATGAATTAAAAATTAACTTACATGGTCCACAAGCCATGTCTACTTTCTTGCAAAAAAATTGCTATCCATACTTCTTATAATTATTTGCTGAAATTTGTATACTGACCACCAAGAGTGTTCTTACAAGAGAGGTTCATTGCAGACACCAGAGGTTTGCGGTAGCATCCTGAAGGATGAGAAAAGGATGTCCCTGAAAAGAGAAAAATTAAGAGCATTCAGACTGATAATTGAACAAACACTGATCAGAGTTCAACACGGTAATGGAAAGACTTCAGATTCACTGAGTCTTACAGAAAAGTAAAGTTTTATCTTGTATTGGGAGCTTTGGAAAATAGATACCGTGCCTAGTGTATGTAAGAGACCAGAGGAACAGTTGACTGGCTCAAAACAACCATGTGGGAAGTGGTGGGGGAACAGGGCAAGTTCTGTGTAGGTGGGGCAGTGCCCTGCTGCCCCTGCCCCCTGAGCCTTCTCACCCTGCACTATGTAGTGCATGAGCATTCACAAAGTCAGCACCAGCCTACACTGTAATGGGGGTGGCTGAGCAATGGGCCTGCAGGGAACAAACACTGCTCTGTGTAAAATGCAGGTGTGAGACTCTGGTGCCAAAATTAGTGTCAAATTGGTGCTTTCACCTGGGGGAGAGCCCAAGAAACCCAACAGGTAAAAGGCGTGCCATGTGCTGCATTCCACTACCCTAGATTTAAAAGCTGCTGAGACCACACAGGATGCTAGGATGGTGACTGTCTACGTTTTTCTGTCTCTTTTTTTTTTTTTTCTCTTTCTTCTCCTATCTTCTTCCCCTTGACATATATTGTAAGTTGCACCTAAAGATTCCAGTGGATGCCTTGTTAAGTGCCCTGTTGAGTCTGCAGAAGTTAAAGACTGCTAAGTTGAACTTTGCCAAGTGCCTTATTTCATAGTGTTCTAAAGTTTACAAGTAAAACTTGGTTTTGAACCTCCTAAGAATTTGGTTGTTTCTCCCATGCATCACCCATAGTAAATCCAACTACATTCCCTTAAACTCACTGAGCAGACTGTGGCATTGCAGTGTACTAAAGTGCTGTCATGTTGTACAGGATAGAATGAAAAAACAGAGTTTTATTGATTAAGGATGGAAATTCTTAAATATGTCATCTGTAAATGATAGTAATGTGTAAATGATAGACCCATTTGATTTAAGAGTGCTGGAGCAAAATTTATTTTGTTGCATTTCCATTCATCACAGAAGAGAGACAGGATGATAATTTGATGTTGATGTTACAGTTAGGAAGATTCTATTTCACTTTTTGCTCTTTGTGTCAAACCCATTTAACACAGTGTGAAAATAAGTGATAATTAATATGTTGCTTTATTTCATATTTGAAACCAAGAGATGTAGAGTGACATATATTTGTGTCACACCTGTGCAGAAGTAATAAAACAAAGGTGAACTGCTAGTCATACATTAGCAGAACAAATTGACAAATTAAAGCCTTCAAACTGTTTGTTGCACTTGTATTTTATCGGAAAAAATAGCGTTCATTTTGTATAGCTGAGTAATGTCAAGAAAAAAAAAATCAGATTTTCAAAGTAAAGTATCAACTACACTCAAACACAAAATCCCCATAGCATGTCTTAGTATTAAATGAATGTAAATCAAGTGTTAGTGCAATCATGCAGGTTGTTTGTAATTGTCACGTAGTTTAGCCATTAGTAAACAAATAGAAGGACATTTTGACATGTGGAAATCTGTCACAAATTATATGGCTCACCTGTTTTAACTAAAGTGCTCTGATTAATATAGCGATATGGTTCAAATTAAACAGAGTGCAGTTAGACATTGATACGATAATAATAAAAAGCTCTGTGCTTTTCCTGAAGAGAAGTAACTTGACAATTAGCAGTGGAAAATAAAAATATTAGTGTTTGCATGCCAAGATGTATTTCTAAATGTAACAATTAAATCTACAGACACTATGTGTCAGAGAAGATTTGAGTGTCAGTAACTGCAGTTCTCTGATAAAAAACTTAACAGCAATGATTTCATACAGTTATTCTTCCTCCCTGTAGGTTCTCTTTTGTCTCTAAAGAGCAAGCTTTTTAAAATGCCTGTGTGCGTGGAAAAAATGTTACATTTGATGTGGTTTCATATTTTGAAAAAACACATTTATTTTTCATTCTGTCTCTTTTCCTTTGTATTTGCCTTTTTCTTTTAAAATTTTATTTATTTTCACAATATTTTCTTCAGCTGTAATTAATATTATCCCTCTGCATTTTCTTATTCAGTACCATTTGTGAATAGTATTCCATTCATCTTGACAATACCAAGGTATGTCATTATGGTGCAGACTAGGAGTTTATTGATTTTTAAATTATAGTCTTCCTGTGCTTTTTCCCCTGTGACTTTTTAATAAGGAGGTAATGGCAAATTTTACTTGTCCATTTTCTGTCTTTGCAGCTTTTAATTTTTAACTATGTGCTGAGCTTTGGATAAAGACAAGCATCACTTGTATGTTGTTAGAAAAGTACCACTGGGAACTATCATTTTAGCAGCCTTTTTTCTTCATGTTTTTTTTTTTCTTTTCCCCCCAACATATAGTTTGAAGAACCAGGCAGATAATTTTAGTAGATTTTTCATGCAGAGTTATACTTGCTCCTTGGTGTTCACCAAACAGTTCTTAGTGTCGACAAGAACATATACTATTTCAGATATGTATTTTTGCATGCTAAATAATTTAGAACATACTTAATCACAGAGAACAACCTTGGATTAAACGCTTCTGATTTTTCTTAAGGTTAAAGTATGGTGTGTCAGGTGATGGGTCAGTGAGTGAAATTAGCAGCATATGAAAATTTTACATCTATTTACACAATGAAAACAATCATGTGAAGATATGGGGGGTTTAGAGTACATTGATCTAGTAACTAGTTAGGATACTGATGTCCCTAGTTCTGATAGATTGTGTCATTTGGAAGTGAGCTGTGTAGCATAACACTGATTTCTTTTTGAAAAGAAGAGCACCATAAACTTCTTTACCAGTAGGTTCAGTCTGCTGTACTGCCCTAGATCAAGGAAGCAGAAAGATCTACTGGCATCAGGCTGTTGCCACACAACAATGTACTGCTTATTGCCCAACTCTATCCTTAGCAACATAGATGTTTCACCTCCTAGCAGAGCTAAGTGAAGACATTTGTCAAAAATGTGATGCATTGTATTGAATAAGGCCAATACTGATACTTCTTACTCACACTTGTTTCTACAAATCCTCTTAATTCTCTTTGTTATTTTTCATGGCCCTTAAGTCAGGGTGTGATAGCATCTTGACTGCTTCAGATATACTTTCCAAAGTATGTTCTGTTGCTGAAGGATATGTATACAGTCTGTGATACATTTGAAGCTTGATAAAATAGCTTATATTTAAAACTTGCCATGTGGTAACTTGTTCAATTGCTCAAAATGTAAATCATGTGGGGCTGGGGCTGGACTGTTGCACTGCATTTTCTTGGCTTGGATGAGGAAGTATGTAATCTGCAGGAAGAAAATATAGAAGATGATTCTTAGTTCAATTTCAGATTTGCTTAAGTTCTTTTCCTTTGTTCAGTGAGGGAAAAGACATGATCTCCTTCAGCCTCTGAACTGAATCAAATGTCTCCTCTTTGTCTGAAACTGCCGAAGGAGATTAGAGCTTACTTCCAGCCCTCAGTTCCTGCTTATCTTAGTTGCAGTAGGAAGAAGTTCACTTTGCTCCTAGAAAGCAGGAGATACAAATGAGCAAGACCTTTAGACTGTTTTCTACGGCTTCATTGTTTTAAGACTCTTGCTCACCCTTATGTGTTGATCTTCTGAAATATTGGGCTTTTTCAGCTTTCTTCCTGTAACCTACTGTGGTTTAAGCCCAGCTGGCAACTAAGCCCCACACAGCCACTCACTCACTCCACCTCTGTTGGGATGGGGGAGAGAACTGTAAAACTGGGAGACCTTTTGGTTTGCCATAAAGACAGCTTAATAGGTAAAGCAAAAGCCACACACATAAAGCAAAGTGAAACTTTTCCTACTTTCACTACTTTCCATGGACAGGCAGGTGTTCAGCCATAGCCAGGAAAGCAGAGCTACATCTTGTGTTAAACAGTTACTTGGGAAAACAAATGCCATCACTCCAAATGTTCCCTCTTTCTTCTTCCCCCAGATTTATATGCTGAGCGTGATGCCATTGGTCAGTGTGGGTCAGGTGTTCTGGGTGTGTCCCCTCCCAACTCGTGTACACCTCCAATGTCCTCACTGGTGGGGTGAGAGGCAGAAAAGGCCTTGAGTCTGTGTAAACCCTACTCAGCAACAACCAAAAGGTATCTGAATTATCAACAATGTTTCTAGCACAGTCCCATATTACTTACTGTGAGGAAAATTAACTCTATCCCAGGCAAAACCAGCAAAAACCTCATTCGTAATAAGCATTACCAGAAATAATTTTCCAGTAAAAGCCTCTGACTCATTTCTTACCTCTTGATGGGTCAGGGGCATCTACATGAGACTCATTTTTTGTTTACTGATTTGTAACTAAATTCCAACTTCATGGTTATTTAATTTGTAATTTTGGCAAAGAATTCTAGAAAATTTTTATTTTTGCTGCATATGGTACAACAAGTTAAAATTTGACTGTGTGATTTGAGAAAGGAATTTCACTTATGTCAGGTGAGCGTTTAGTATGTGCTAATTTCTGACTGTATTCTCTGCATGCCTGTGCTTTGTTTCAAGGTTGTCTTTATGCTGGGTTTTGGTATTTTTAAATGTATCAGTGGATTTATTTCCATTTTGAAACAATTTTGACCTTGGACATATATGCTACATTGAGAAAGTAACTGAATGTTGTAACATGGAAGATAGGCGTGTAATTGCAAGTAGAAGCATCACTCTGAAAGCCTTAACAGCAAGCATGCTGTTGACTCATCTTGGCCTGTGATGGAAATTGCTCCGAGCCTCATTAAATTGTAATTAGCGTTTTCAGCTCAAAAGGATGGTGGATCAGATTCTGATATATTTATCATACTTATTAGCAGCTTAAACTGAAAATAGCCTGCTACACTGAGATTGGTATGAAGACAGGAATCTAGCAGACTAGAGATACCAGTAGAAGATGCAGCTATAAGTAATGCAGCAATGTATGTATGCTGTGAAGTTGGCAGCCTTGTAAATTTTTGTTTAGATCATAAAATGATGAAAAAAGAAAATAACCTTTCTGAAATGTTTAACTCTGAACCCTATTGCAGTGCAAATACATGTGTAAAATTTTTATGGTCTTATGTGCTGCAAATCTGGCCACAACGATTTCTTAGTTGCACAGTAACTGGGCCTATGACAAGTAAAGCACCTGTATATTATTCTTACGTAAGGTTACCCAACAGCATGAGCAGGTAGGTTCCTTCATCATTGCTATGTACTCTTCCACCCACATATAAATGTGCCAAACATGAAAATTCTAGGTTAATTAAACCAACCTTTTTATGTCACACTGGATTATGTAGTCTGTTACCACAGATGACAGTCAGAAAGGCATTTTGAAATGCTTCAGCATCCTCAGCTTTGTTTGTGTGTATCAGCTAGTTTTCCACAGTTGTGCTTTACGACAGAGACCTTCAGTCTGTTTATATTTACCTTCTCTTTCTGTCTTTTCCTGAGTGACCTTATGGGTGGTTTGACATGAATGTTGAACTTCTGAGTGAAGTTAAAATTTCCTAGAATGGCAAATTATTTGTTTACAAAAAAGGGAGATAAGTTTTCTTAATACAGACTTAACTACCAATATTTTTCTATTTGGTGATTTAGTGGTGTGATTCATTTATAAGAGGAATTAGATGGCTGACTGTTGGATATTTGAAAGTATGAAAAAATTAAGTAAAATATATATCAGCACAAAAAAGAATTGCATAAAAAATAACAGATAACTGTCAGCTGATAAGTTTTTTTGTCAGTATTATTTTATAGTTAAAATCCGCTTTGACTTCCTTTCAGAACTGAAATTCCCCACATCAAAGCTGTACAGGAATCGCCACTTACTCTGAAATTTGTTAGTATGTTATCACCAGCAGCTGATTTCCCACCCCGCCACATACCCCTTTCCCATAGACAGGAAGCTGTACAGGTCCAAACTGGCCAAAAGGCAGGTTGTGTGCTCTGTCACGAGTAAACGTTGTTATCTTCTTGGTATAAATAGTTACAAATAAATAGTAATATAATTGTATTTATTTTAATAATTTAGACTCCAATACAAGAAACTGGAATACTTTTTGAATAATATAGCAATAGCTGCACTATGGGAGACTGTTATCCTGGCTCTGGCTATTTGCAGTAGCAGATAACTAGGAAAGAGTAAATACAAATAGATTAATAGGTAGCTGGTTATATAATTTTAGATGTTTTATTTCTATATACGCAAAATAGAGTGTATGAATAATAGAAATGGTACATATTGCATTTATTTTGTTAATGTTTAATTATATTAGGAAGTTTTGTTATTTATATTTTAATATTTTAATTAAGGGTTGCTTCTGTATCTCAGCCTTTGATATTCCCAGTGAGCTTTTTGTTTGTGAGTTGGCACTTTGAATCTAGCTGTTCTTTCATATTGAAAACATTCTGCAGAGTAATTACAGTGTATTATTTCATATTTAATTTTGGACATTGGAGGTTTTGTTTACCAATTGAAGCAAAAGTTGCCTGTTTTGTGATTTTTATCTTTCTGTTTTCATGTTGAGGTATTGAAATTAATGTATCAAGCCCATACATCAATTTTAATAATCTTAATTCTTGCTCTTTCAGTGACTGGTGTTCCTGCTTGATATCATCTACATATCTGATAGCTCAGGCCATAAAGTGAAAGCAGTTTCTGCTCCTATTCAAAATTCCAGAAGTGAGAAGGTGCTGAGAGGAGGCTCCTGTGCAGATGCAGTGAGGGGGTACTAGGTGGAAAGGCACTTTAGGCAGGCAAAACCGTGTTTGTTTGACTTGTGTTTTGCTTGCATTTAGGAGACATTTATTTTTGTGATGTGTTGTGACATGACTTCTAGATGAAAATCTGTCATTACAATCATGTATAGAGCTCTAAGGCTGAGGACTGTGTGCAGGCATATGAAGCAGCACGTGGCACCACTGGGATGTAAAATTAGACCTCACAGAAAAGAAAACAAAGACAAAATATTTTCTACAAGAGGTCTTTTTGGGGTGGGTTGGTTGTATTTGTACGACAGAAGCTGTTGCTTACGATTCTGCTGTGAACTGAGAGATTCTGGTTAATTC
This sequence comes from Hafferia zeledoni, assembly GCA_035583235.1. Lineage (NCBI taxonomy): Eukaryota > Metazoa > Chordata > Aves > Passeriformes > Thamnophilidae > Hafferia > Hafferia zeledoni. Next base: position 32,817,119 of record JAWWEV010000134.1, on the reverse strand, counting down.
CTGATGCTGTTGTGCCACTTCAGAGAGATGAAGTGCAATCCATTGACAAGCTGCCTGGGTCAGCCCGAGTGGTGCTCTAAGCCAGAACAAAACAAGGGGCAGCTAAGGAAAGAAACCAGACAAATTGATCAGTTTAAAATGTGCTTTGCTACCCAGAAATACTTAAAATCATTAACCCTGTGTATGAATATTTATAAATGAGTCAGAAAGCGACCGGCTGATCTACCACTTTCCTCTTTAGAATGAGAGCCTGAACTGCTCACAGCAGTATTTTAGAAATTTTTTATTATTAACCTGTTCCTTGGCTCAGAAGAGTTCTAGTCTCTTGCTTAAAAAAAAAAAAAAAAAAATCTGTTTGTTAGCAATGCAATTCATATTTGCAAATTGGAAAAAAGAAGCTGTGTGTAACCATTAGAACGTTCAATGGGCTTAAATTTAAGATGTTTGTTGAAAATAACACCAGATCAAGAACCCAGTGTTGGGCTGAAATGAAGTTGTGGGATGTAGTTTACTGTCATAAAAAGAGACATTTTGCAATTGTTTTTAATTATTTTAATTACTTACTGCATACAGAATTCTTTTCTTGGTATGATGTTGTTGGACAGGTGTATATGACATTACTCCAAAAGCACTTCCATGAATATGTCACAATCTGAAATTTTGTGGCATTATTTCTCCTTTGTCTTCCTCCCAGAACTTAAATTGAAGGCTGAATTACATTTTCAATTATATCCTTGTAATGATCTTAGTAAAACCGAATTCTAATGAAATTTACAAACACAGACTGATTTTTGTTGGTATTCCAGTAAAAAAGTTGCACACATCACATTTTTTAAAAGATGCCTGCTGAGTGCTGGATGTGGCACAGGATAGAAGAGATGAGGTATTGGTGGTACAGGGTATCTGGTAGTAAGGAGAGGGATTTCATTGTGGACTGCATAATGCAACATACAACCCAAAAAGCTCATTCCTGTCCAGAAGGAGTCTTGGAAGGAGTTGTTTTTCTATTTGGTTGACTGAAGGAAAAAACAGTTTAAGAATTTTAGCAAGAGATCTCTCTGAGTATTTTGTTTTCACTTTGCTCAAGGGCCAGAACTGTATGTGTGTAAATTTAGAAAATTCAATCAGGGAGATCAAAAATCGTCATTACAGTCAATAAATAATTCCTTCTGAGAAGTGTAATTCTAAAAGGTGATGCTACTTTCTTTGAAATAATCTGGTTAGAAATACATGATAAAACATTTCCTTGATACACAAAAGTATGGATGGATATTTGAACATATATGTCTTTGGATATATACTTTGGATATGTCTTTCCTCTACTCTACACTGGTGTGGCCTCATCTGGAGTACTGTGAGCAGTTCTGGTCACAACAGTATAAGAAGGATACTAAGCTATTAGAGGGCATCCAAAGGAGGACAATGAAGATGGTGAAGGGCCTTGAAGGGAAGCCATATGAGGAGTAATTGAGGCCACTTCGTCTGTTCAGTCTGAAGAGAAGACTGAGGGGAGACCTCATGGCAGTCTATGGTTTCCTTGTGAGGGGAAGAGGAGGGGCAAACACTGATGTCTTCTCTGTGGTGACCAGTGGCAGAACCCAAGGGAATGGCCTGAAGTTGTGTCAGGGGATGTTTAAGTTGGATATTAGAAAAGGTTCTTCAGGCAGGGGGTGTTTGGGCACTGGAACAGGCTCCTCAGGGAAGTGGTCACAGCACCAAGCCTGAGTTCAAGAAATGTTTAGGCAATGCTCTCAGGCACATGGTGTGACTCTTGGGGTGTCTGGCACAGGGCCAGGAGTTGTTCCCTTCCAATTCAGCATATTCTGTGATTCTGTGAATCTATGATAACTTTTCAAATGTAAATTAGTATTGACTGTGTGCAAAAAATTCTTATTATTAGTGTTTAGCAAGCTTGTATGAAAAGCATTCTTCGATAGTTTCTCTTCACTTACAATTATAACAAAAACCAGTTATTCTTAACAATGTGAGTACTTTGTAAAGATAAATCATTAAATAGAAGCACACAGAAATTATTTAAGAATGCATTTCAAAAGTGATTTTGCCATAACTTTTCTGTTTTATTCTTTCTTTCTGTGAGCAGTCATGCAAGTTAAATGAGAACTTCAGTGAAGGATTCTATCTTTGATTTATGTATGGTTATTTAGTGCAAAATGTTGTGTTCTGTTCCTGTGCTTTTCAGGATAAATCCCCATGAAATACCTGAACCTAGTAATGATGACTAAATTCCTTTTTCTTTCCCAGGAAACCTGTAGAGCCAGGACTCTTTCTCTCAATTTAGACAGTTTCATGTATGAGCTAGTACTTTGCAGAGCGTGGGTACTGGGAGTTTTCAGTTAGAGAGTCAGAAGCTTGTAACTCAAGTGAAGGAGATAACGTGTGATGCCTGAAAGGGCCAGAAAGAATTCTCTAACACTTCCTTGTGAGCCTTAGAAAGTAAAGCTTTCTTTATTGACAGCATGCTGGGTGCATAAGAATCATTTCCAAAGTATGCACACCAAGTTACAAAGGTGCTATAGTTTTATACTTTAATATCTAACATTACAACATCTTGTTATACCCAGTTCCAAAACCATCCATCCCACTATACCACCTTTGCCCCATCCCTACACACATTCCAAATTTGAGTCAGAGGTCTCAACGACCCTTCATCTTATCTTCCTATTCCTCATCATCTCTATTCTTGGAACAATTTCAAGGTTTCTGAGTTGGTTATATCAAGCAATGTGCTTGTTATGTCTTCTTTTCTAAGTCCATCTTCTACAGGCAAATGTTCTTTACCATATTAAAATCTTTATCCACTGGAATTCTTGACAAGAAATATTAAACAACATTTCAGAAATCTAATACAAAGGTACTTAGCTAAAGTGCTACTAGAAGCGCTAAAAGAGTTATACTAAAATCTATAGAATCTGGATTTTAAGGCACCAGTGCCAGAGAGAAGAATGGATCATGTAAAAAGCCTTGAAAGCTGTAGTCAAGGAACAGATTTTGAAAATTAATCTTGAATGACAGATTGTTAAAACAAAGGAAGTTAGAGTTCCAGAGTTCACTACACTGTCAGAAAATACAAGGTATATTTTTTAGTCCAAGTGATGGGGATAAAGGGTGCATGATTTTAGCAGGGAGTTTCTCAGCTGTGATCCCTGTTCATAATTTCTAACCACAAAATGGGAATTAATTTCATGGGTCCATAAGTTCTATTATTTTGAGGTCAAAGCAGAGCTCCTCTGAACACTGTACTCAGAATATCCAAACTATATTTCCTATGGTTATAAATGCAGACATTCAAAACTGTACATATTTAATGTTGTTGAGAAAGGATAAGCAATTACCAAAACTGCAGTGAATAATATGTGAACTAATATTTGAATCGTAGGATACTGCAGGTCAGAAAGGATTGTCTTCTCCACTTCCCTCTTCAGAGTGGGGCCAACCTCAAGGACAAAGTGTAATAAATGAATGCATAACTTAAAAGAAGTAATTTTTTGAAAATTGTTCTTTAAAAAAAAGAAGATACTGACAAACCAACCTGAGGATGGTTGAGTCCTGAGGATTAGCTGCTATGATAGAATAAAATGGAGACTGCTGTGTAGTCAGGGAGTTCAGTGATGCTGAATTTTGAGGGCAAGAGTCCATTGTGCTACTTAGTGGTAGTGAAGACAAAGTAGAAAGAGAGCTAGTTCAGTATATTAATATTTGCAGTGCAAAAACAATGATGCACTAGGAGACAGAATAAAAGCACAAGCTACCTGCAGTCTGAAGGAAGAGAGATACATAGGTACATGAAATAACAAGTAGTTTTAAAATTATTTTTTCATATGGCTGTGCTTACTGTAGTTGAAATCAAAGCAGCATTTTTAATATAAAAATGACAAATAAAATGCTTTTTTCTAAATGTTTGCTGATAAATTTCCTAAGGTTTCTTTCTGGTCATTTTCGCCATCTCAGAACTGTTCTGTGCTACAAATTATTGGGGAAATGCTAATTTCTAGGCTAGACGTGCACATTAATGGAGTAGGAAATTTAGCCTTTTGTAGCTGGCAGCTCCTATATTTTTCTATAGCTCTTTAAGTACAGGTTGAGGAGAGATGGGTAATAGTCAACTTGAAAGCCTCTTTTGGACACGTATGCATGAAATTATTAATGTATGTGTTTGCCTGCCGCAGTGGTGCGTGAACTGCTAGTTAAGATGCAGAGGTGAAAGCTGTACTCTGGGTTTTGACCTTCTATTCCCCCAAGTATGTTATCTAACAAACTTACACACAGGGTATCTAGCTCAACTCCTTCTAGGTAAAAATCAATCATGTTAACATGAATATTTCACCTGACTGTTTGAACCTACATTCTCAGTGTAGAGAAAATTATTTTCATGACCTCCTTAAGATATATGCATTTACCAAGAGGATGAGCCCTGTTTCTGAAATATCTTGCCTTTTTGGTGCAGATGAAGCTGAATCTATTGCCAGGGAAGTGTAAATACTAAACAAATTTTGGATTACAAGTTAAAAAAACAAACCCAGAAACCAACATGTGCTATAGAAATGTAGCTCTTCAACATACACTTTATTAATGGATTTCAGCCTATGTGTTTTTTGCAAGGCTGAGAGGGGATGGAGGAGTGGGTGTTAAATTGAACTACAGCTCTACCTGATTCCAATTTGTTGTTCTCAGAACATATCTGTCCAGGAAGTCATCTAGCACAGTTAATTTTCCTGAAAGGATGATTCCAACTTTTTAACTGCAAAACAAACTGACAGTAATTACATGCTAGCATTAATTTCTTACAGAAAATTTTTTCAACCTCTACTTAATGCACTTTGAATGAATATTGTAATGTTTTATTTGTTGTGCTGTTTTCCATCGTAGCCAAACTGAAGAAAAATAGAGGAAGAGAAACTCTGCAGTCACGATCACCAAAACAATCCCACAGAATCCAAATGACATAATTTTTTTTTTTATCTTTTAATTTTGTTTTCCAGAATGATAAATCCCCAGGGCGTTCCACAAGTCGATCAAGTAATATTTCAAAGGTATGTGAAGCCTATTTCCTTTGCAGAGAATTTAAAGAAAATGAAGTTCTTAAATATAATACAGTACTTTAATCCGCTTAACTGTATATTAATTATATAATGTTTCCTTTGTAAAATCAGATTTTTAATTTTTGCTGCCGAACATTATGGTTACCATGTAAACTCCATCATAAAGTATAAGTATACAATTAGTTTTTACTGTAATATGTGTAATAATAAAAAGCAAATAACAAATGTACTTTTTTTCCCACCTGCTTTCCACAAGTGTTTAATGTTATGTTCACACTGTGGCTTAAGATAGAATCAGTGCTTGACTTTTCTCCCAGTGCCTTATCCAAATAATAACCTCTATAATGTGTAAAACTAGGAATCTGTCATCATTTGGACTGAATTCATTTTACAGGAATTTATGGTTCATTGAAGCCAGGACTTTACATCTAGGTGCTTTTTGGTTTCTAAGAAATGGAGAAGGGAAATTTTAGGAAAGGCAAAATGCGATTTGTACTGGAGTTGTTTGGTTTTAACCCATTTTTTTTCTGTATTTTTGGTTCAGATGTGGCTGAAATCTATGCCAAAAAGCCAGGATATGCAGGAGGTAAAAGATAAAAACTCAATAACTGTTTGAATCCAAGCCTAAGCAGCAGCCATGTATTATGTTTATATCTAAAGATTAAATATTTTGCATCCAGTGTAAGCAAAGTATTTTTAAAACTCTTCCCCACAATATTTTTGTCCATAGAGTACACATTGTGAAACTGTTTTCTTGTCAGAGCCATAAAGCAAAAAAACTCAACTGTAATTTTAATTAAAAATACTCGTTCTATGTTAGGTTCTGCTCTTTTACATTAAGAAGGAAAAAGGTGTGGAATATACCAAGCCTGTTGTAGGGTATGGCTGAATCTCTTCCAGACCAACTGCCTACTTTAAAAACTTATATAGTTATAGACTTACAAGCTCAAACACAATGAATTGTATTTATTATTTTATTTAGGATTTTTAAATGTATATCGATAATTACTGTAAATCTGTATTGACTTGATATTACTTTTTCTGCTTTTTCAAACTCAGATGCGTAGGTTACACTGTGGGAATGCATAAATATATTCACTGACATGAGAAACATGGCAGTGACTAGCATTTATTTTGACATATTCTGTAAATTGGTATAGTTGCTTATTAGAAAGGAGTACTTGCACTGTTTTAAGTTGCAGGCTACAAAACAAGTTTTTCAGTGATGCACTGAATCATTTTCTGATGTGTCATTCATTGTTTGGATCAATTTTTCTATGTGAAACTACCTGCCAAAGAAGCTTTTCTAATGCTGAAAGACATTTGATGGGAAGTCCAGTTTTGTTTGTTTTCTGACTCAAAATGCTTTTTTGGGGAAACAGGAGGTTATGTGTGTGCATATACATGGAGAAGCCAACACCTGACCTTGCAGATTAATATTTCATGGCAGAAAGTAATAGTAACAAATACTGGACCTCAAAACAAGCCTGACAATCAGGTAAACTATATGCCTAAGTTCTATGCAGGTCAGATCTTGTACACAATAAAAATTTCATTGGACAGAAAAATTTAAAAGTATCTAAAATATAGAGTAGTCAAAACACTGTGTTTAACTCCTTTCATTTGCCTGTATGAGTAAGTTGAAAAAGTTCAAACAGAGTTATAATTTCGTAGTTACTCTGTGTTTTGAATTCCACCTCGGCTATAAATGAAACTCCTGCCCCAGAACAAAGTAGATGTTCTAGGATATCACTGGATTTTGTATCAACTTGTTTTTGAAATGAAATATAGCAAAGATTCTGCAAATACAAATTGGCATTTCATAATTCTCCTAAGTTGTTTATTTGGAGAGGACACCTGAGGTTTGCAGTGTATGCTTGGGCAATTTTGCATGCTAGTTACATTAACTCTGCATTTTGTGGTATTACAGATTAAAGTGAATTGTGGAACATTGAATATTTCTTATGTAGACATAATGAGAATGTCTAGAAGGAATGGCTTTGATTTGTTTGTTATTTACCAGATACTAGTTAGTATATACCTATTCAATTTAGAGATTTTAAAATCAAACATTCCCTAAAGGAGTGGGGTATGTGAGTATGTAAAAATCAACACTTCAATTTTGCCATTCACTTTTGCTGTCCACTGAGCATGCAGAAATACAGCATGTTGCAAAGACTTCTTATTTTGCATATAATTTTCTGGCAAGAATTTCAGTAATAAATTATTTTAGACAAATGAAAGGAAAAACCCCCTAAATATTTAATATTAAATTAGTTGTAATAGGTGTTTCTAAGTAAAACCAATTTCTGGTCAATATGTTTCTGAACATGTGCTATTATAAAATCAAGCTAACTAGAATTTTTAAAAATTATTTTCATGTATTATAAAATTACGTAGCTCTACCTGTGAAAGGAGAAGTTTTTTTAGTGTGTATAATGGAGTATTTAATCAATATGGCGGGAATATGGCAAAATTCTGCACTTCCATTCTGTTAACGTGTCTCAGTGCTTGATCAATTACTATTTAATTTACAGGCAAGAGTACAGGAACAGTGAAATCTAAATGCAGACCTGTAGCTCCCACTGCCCCTTGTCTCTGCAAGACACTGCTTTGCCCCAGTGCCTGTGTCCCTGTTGGGCCATGCCTACAACATTGTGGGCCTTGCTTTTTTCGCATAGGGAAAAAGAAGGGAGAGAGAGTATTTGCTTAAACTGATTGCTGATCCAGCTTTGTGCTCTCTTTCAGCTGTTATAGTGAAATATCCTATTTGTGGGGTAACCACTGAATTAATCTCAGATTTTTGAAAGTAATCTTATATAATTTCTTGCTATCATTCTTCCGTACTCTGCCCAATTCTCTCTATTTCCTGGTGTTCCTGACTCTCGTCTGTGGCTGTCTTCAGTGAACAGCCACCTGGGAATTCATTCATTTACCCCAGCCTTTTATTTATTTATATCAATAAAACTGCCATGGAACTCCAAAAGCAACTGCTTCAGTTGGTTTTCCAAGGAGAGATAATTAGGAAAATGTATCAATGTTTGATTTTTGCTGCACTTCTGGTAATAACCTGCATTTTTCAATACAATCAATAAATCAATTAGCAGGTCTTCTTTCTGTTCTGCTAGCATTGGGACTAATAAGTCATGTTTTGGACTGATCAGTATTTCATACTATCTTGTATTGACGAAGTGTAGCCATAATTACTAATTATGGCCTTCAAAACCTGTCTAATCTAATACACATAAAGAAAAATGTCAAAGTATTGGAAATGTGAGTTATGAACCAGCCTTATTGGTTTTAAATTGTTGCTGGGTTTTTTAAGCATTAGACTTTTTTCCCCACTCATTTCCTATAACAGAGCCAACTTTATTCTTCTTTGTAAGAGAGAGTCTTGGGCAGTATTCTAGATTTCAGAATTGAAATTAGCCCATGTGCATGTGTTTAATATCTAAGTAAATGAAAAATTTGACCTTGGTTATTACCAATTTGCCATTGCTTAGTTCTGTGCACTGTAGATTTTTTTATTAAACTTCTTACGTCTTCCTAAATATGTGTATAATTTAAGAGGAAAGCTAGTCAAAGAATGATCTGGTAGATTCATTTTTTTCTCTTGTTAACCAGTGGAACAAATCTTGTGTTTGAATTACAGTCCATAGGGGTTCTGCTTTATATGTGTTTCTGAGGCTGCCTGGTTATGTTACAATGATTTCTGGAAGAAGTGTTTCTAAAATATTGTAATTATCTTTCTGCATGTTAATTATGATTCAAGAGCTCTGTGGAGAAGGATACTCTCTCAGCAGTAAGATTTCAAATTCTCTGATGGGAACTTTGGGCTTATGAGAAATTAAGGCTTAGAGCAAATTGCCTGATTTTTGTTTTGGCTCGATTACTTCTCAAAAGCCTGGAGCAGGTGTTAGAACTGTTAGAACTTGTTTTTATTTACAAATCTCTGAAGCATCCATCTAACAAAACTCTGTTGAGTTACATCAGGAAGTGAGGTGATTGTTTTGGAATATTCTATGGGATAATACTCACTGGTCTAATTTAGAACATGAATAACAATAGAGAAAAGAAAGAAGAATTGCTTTTACTGAATGTTTATGTAATTTCTATACAAATAAAAACCAAAAGGCACTAGCATGTTAAAGTAGTGCTAACTAAAATTATCAGTGAAAAATTTATTCTTGCCAATCAATTGACAGTTGAACTAATCAGTTTGTGATCCTGAAATAAATTTCAGAAACTGAGTATCTATCAGGTTCTGTAATAAGTAATACAATATTTTTACTTTTGAATTATAAATTACCATCTGAACTCACCATTGAAATTGAATAGTCTTTCGCATGGGTTTTGACATTCTCAAATTTTTCATCCTCTCTCAGTACAAGGTGAATGTATGAAGAGCCCTATGTTGTAGTTTGGATGATTTATACCACAGAACTCACTTCTACACACTATACATTTTTTTAATCATTAAACATACTACCATGTCTTTGGAAGTGATACCAACAGAGAATGTGCTGTATCTTCTGTCTGCCTTATTTTAAACACAAATGGTAGGTTTTATGATGGAAAAAGCAAAAAGGAACTTAAATGTTCTTTTTAAAGAAGTTCTTATCATGGACTTTGATAGCCAGAAAGCTGATTGCATTTCCAAGCTACCTGTTGCATGATGGAATCCTAAAGAGCAATTACAGGGCACTGCACTGGTACAAGTTGATTCATAGTTCTTACTGTTCTTTGCCAATTTCATACTAATAAGAATTGAAAATTGTCTTCCAGATTGGTGGTTGTTTTTGTTTCTTTTTTTCCTGAGGAACCACATAGCTCCATCCTTTCCAAGCATAGCTTCTAGATTATGGTAGTAAGCAAGTGAGAGAAAACACTTTCAAAAAAGAAAACAAAATTTTTAAAAGTCCTTGCTCTTGTAAGTGAAAAATATCAGCTTTCAAAGGTGCTGCAATAGTGACTAATACCATGTATACAAATCTGGCATTAAAATATGAGTGTAAATGTTATGTTAGTCATCTAAATGATTCTTCTTGCTCATAAACAGAATCATTATTATCAAAGGTGAAGACTAACCTGGCACTTAGCTCTCATTTACTGAAAAAAAACCCACAGCACAAAGTAAACAAATTAGTGAAAAAATTTTGCTCATAAAAATATAATTCATTTTGAAATTAAAAAAAAAAATGCAAAAAACTGAAACTAGGTCCAATTGCATAGTAACCGTTTCTGCACCTTTTTTTCCTCCTAGATGTAAATGTTTGATTTCTATGTGTTGAGAACACTTTGTGGTTTGTCCATACAATTTATTCTTGAGTTACAATAAGCTAAACAAAAAGCGTGACTGCCTGAAACTTGAACTTCTAAATAAAATTGCATTAAATACATATTGGTTCCAGGAGACAACCATTAGAAAATAATACATTTTCGGTTTATTCTTGGATACACTTTTTTTTTAACCTGTTTTAATTAAACTTGTATATAAAAATACATGCAATTATACAGATTCTGCTGTGATTTATTAAATTACAGTTCTCACCAGTGGTGTACTCTGAGTATACCTAAATGTGCCACATTGACACATCCAAACAAAATTGCATATATGTGTGAAATGGGCTGTGCCATAATTTTTATGGGTTTTTTTTTTAATACAAGGTTAATTAGTGTGTAATGTCTATATATAATTTTAATTTCTCTGAATACATTCTGTTATCATAGAGTTCCTATGATAGGCAATATCATACAGGAGAAGTAGCTTTGATTTGTTTTGGTAAACAGACTATGCAATTATAACATATGCTGATGTTTTATAATTATTATAATTATTCTCTATAACACATCTACTCCATCCTGGAAATCTTTACATGGCATTTATTTTTTCACCACGGCACTCAAAAGCACATTTCATGTATTTGTCCTAGAAACAAATTCATTTAGGCAAACTTTATTTCTACAGTTTGAGGTTTATTATATGATGTCTCTTGTTTTTTGTTTCACTTCTTGTGGTTTAGTCATTTCAATATTCTTTCTACAACTCTTTTGATTTGGTGCATTTAGGTTTCTCTCTGCCTTCGAGCTGGAATAAATAGATATCAAATACAGACTAGAATAGAGTTGTTCAAATATAATAATGATATCCTCAGTGACTGGAATTTATCCAATCTGTCTCCTGCAGAGTCCCTCGGACCAAAGGAAGAATATGATGGGTGTGTGCACCCCCATACAAACAAACTTGTGCGAGCATGGCAAGAATGTCATCTGATTGAGAATTGTTTAGTATATAGGAACATTTTGAGGCTTTTAGTCTTGCATATAAAGGGAAATGTGAAAACAGATGCCCTCTTTGGAACAAAAGTCTAAATGGTTCTCGGCATGCTGACTATCTTTAGAACTGAAGTGCTACAAAATCCAGCAACAAAGATACATGTTTCTAAAGAGTAGATTTTTGAGTTGAACCTGTACCTTGAAAATAAAACTAACATAGATCACTGAGAGAAAACAGACTGATTGAATCTACAAGTCAAAGTTGTAATTACTTTTCTTTACATAATTTTTAAAATAATAGGTTAGATTTGCCACTTCCAATCTTGATTCCAGATTTCAAACCATTTTGTAACATGATCATAGTGACTTTCAAAGGTGCTGAATGGTATTGTTCAGCAGAATTGTAAGAATATTTCTGCTTGTCCTTCTGTGCTACTTTTCACTTTCTTCCTTCTCTTCAGAGGCAGGTGAAAGGAGGGGAAGTAGGATAGGACAGAAAGGAAAGGTTTGGGGATGAAATATGCAAGGAATAACTTACCAAAAAATATCTGTGAAAGAGAATTTAACAGAAATTGAGTTACCAATTAAATTAATGTTTGCTGTAAAGCCATCAATCAGACTATAAGATCTTTAAGATCTGACAAAAAGCAGGAACTTCATTATAACAAAACAAACAAGGAAAAGGAGAAAAGAACCCCCAACATACAAAGCAAAAAGCAGAAACCCTTTCTCCCAACCCCATGTGCATAAGTTTCAATTGCCATCACGATACAGCTTGTAAGATACACCCAGCTGGGGTCACTTTCACCAAGTTTTTGAAATTTATAGACCTGAGAAATTGTCGACATAATTCATAAAGGTGGATGTTTTCCACAAAAAGTTGCATTGTTTACAAAGCAAAAATTTTCAGATTAAATGCACAGACTGGGTCTCCTGCTGATCTTATTGCCATGCAAACTGCTCTAATCATGTAAGTTATCCATTCTTTTGTATGCTATTTTTTAAAGTTTCAGCTTTTTAACTATAATGGCTGCTGGGAGCTGGAGGATTCTGTGATGCATCACTACTATTAGAGTAAACTCAGTAGGAGAATGAAAGCATTAGACATATTCCCTGTCTGCCATAACAGCCATCAATTTTCTGCAACTTTCTGCTTAAGCAGTGTTTTAAGTTGACCAGCTTTTGGAAATGCCTCTGACCTTCCTTATTCAGAACAGAGACATCAGAGGATTCATTAACCTTTCTGATGATATCTATGAGGCCATTTTATATAAGCTGTCCATTATACCTGGTTTGTTATTTTAAAGCTTCACTCCATTCCTGTGTGAATGCTTTGCACTTGTGGAATGAGTTTTTACTCAGCTTTTTTGTTAGGTAAAAGTAGAGCCCTTCTCTGTTCTTAAGGAGAGCATGTTTTTGAACTAGTTTCAACATGCAGGTTAAGCAATATGTGGCCTGTGAGTATTCCCATTTTTTGTCATTATCTGGCAAATTCTGTCAGATCCTGAACACCAAAGTAAAGGCTGTGTTGATTTGAAATTCTTCTTGTTTTCATCACTTGAACTTCATTCTGTCTCCCATTTCTTTACTGGTCTTTTAACACAGGCACAATTGTGTGACACGCAAGTCCCCTTGTGTCAAGTAAATGATTATCATCTCGCTTGTCCTGAAAACTCTGTATTCACTAGTATTCTGTTTGAAAAGCAAACTATCAGTTCCTGGTGAACATACACAAAATAATTATAGATGAGTGCCCTGTCATGCCTGTTAATGGAATTGTATATCCTTGACAAGAGAATTCATTTGAACTGACCAAGACAACAGAAGGTGGTGACTGGGGAATCTCTCTTCACTAAGAATGTTTTTGAAATGTCACACCTAATCAGCTGGAGTTGGTGTTATCCCTCAAACCTTTTCCTTGTGTTGATGGCATAGAGAAATGAGCTGCCTTGCTTATAAATGAATTCTGAGACAGCTTTATTTTGAATTACCACGTTTAATTCTGCTGCTGATATAATTTGCTATGATAAAATTAGTACAGTGCTTGTTTAGTTTTCCCTTTGCAGTGAGCTGTACAATATAGCTGCCTGAAGCGGACATTTGTTCAAGAAATACTATTTTTAAAAAAAGAAATCATTATTCTGCCTGCCAGGTGGAATTGGAGTCCTCAGCATTAATCTGATCCCTCTATGCACTAAATACAGTATCTCAAAATATTCAGTGTGCTGCATAGCAATGTAGCCATGGGGTAGCAATTAGAGCAATAAGATCTGTCTGCTTGAGACTGTTTCCAACATCTGTTGCACATAAATTCCCCAAAGAGTTGGACTGATTAGAAGAGAGTAGAATACATTCAAATTACACTGTTTTGCTTTGTCAGATACGCCACAATTCTCCCTGTAAACACACAGTCTAGCTAAATGCCACTTTATGTATCTACATTCTGAAACTGGATTCAAGAGTCTATTTTTTTTGTTGTTTAATTAGTTTGGGATGTATAGCTTGTAGAGGAGATGGCTAAGAGGGATATTGCCAAAAAAATTGGCGTAAGCCTGAAGGCAGTGCTGGTAGCAGAAAGCAGATGCAGTTAATGCTGTCAGACTGTGGTAGGGTGAAAAAGCAGAGAGATTCGGGGGCAAAGGTTTGGACTTGGCTTCCAATTGAGTTGGATTTTACAGGTTTTTATAAACAGCTTGACTAGCTGTGAATTATTATCTTCATGTGACATGTGGTAGAAGGGACAGACCTGACACTAACAGGTGCTATATAATTTTTGTAGATAAGACTGGATTTATCTACAAAATAAGTACCTGCGAGGTACACAAGTAAACATCAGAAAATTATTATCAGTAACACCAAATTTCTTGATTTTATAAATCACTCCATCCGTTCATTTTTGTTTCCACAACATCGAACACTTTAATGTTCAGCTGGACAGGGTTCTGGAACATGTTGTCCAGACTGTGTTTTTGTCAAGAATGGTTGGACTGGGGGATCTTTGAGGTCCCTTTCAACCTGGTATTCTATGATTCTGTGATTTTACCATTAAAAGCTAATTTAAAGTAGATAAAAATCAAAATTTGTATTTAAAAGTTGTGGAAATCAATTGAATTAAACTCACTCAAAGATAAGAGTCTGAATTATCTTGTGTATAACTTGGCATTTTGGAGTTTTCTTGTTTTATTTTTGAAGATTTAAATGGTGCATTGGCTTTACATACTGACAAGGCATGTTTGCTCCAACAGCGGTTAGACAAACAAGCTAAAAGCATTCATTTTTTAAAAGATTTTTACATAAATTATTTTTGAAGGAAATAAACTTTTCTCTGAGTTATGTGCAGCTAAACATAACTTCATTATGCCAGTGCAGGGGAGATAGAAAATAAATTTGACTGAGCAGCGCTGAAATAGTCCAGATCTCTTTACAGTTGGGAGTGAAATGTAAGATTTAAGTAATCAAATTGGTGATGTAATTTTTATTTTAAAATAATTGGATTTCCACCTGTCCGCAGTCACAAGTAATAAGTGTAAAAGCTTTTCAATCTGTGTTAATTTTTGGCTTGATTTCAGCCCTCTTAGGAACCGTCTACCTGACTTCCTGCTTTAATAGCTGCTCAAAGTTTCTCAAACCTGTGCAGACCTACTGTATAGTTACTGAACCAGCTTAGCCATTCTCCTTATCCCTTCAGAGGGTACTGCTTGTGGCAAGATGGTCTAAAAAGTGCTTTTACAGCATGGAGATGAATTGACCACCACTTACGATCAAGTCAAACCTCTGTAATGTAGAGATCCTGAAAGAAGCAAAGGTAACAGTCCTGCAGCTGTGAGGGGGAAGAAAGAAATGGGAGCTCATCATGAGGGATGAATTCATGAGTACACACTGGACTCTGGGGCTGAATTGCTTCAGCAGTCCTTCACCTGGAATTTAGTCTGGAGAGACATTTCACATTCACACAGCAGCAGCAGCAACAACTGCCTGTAGGCCAACAACATGGTCTGGTGCTGATGTCTGCATATTTCCTCAATAAGTAGCTTAAGATGTGCCTAAGTACTTAAAGCTAATCACAGAGGCTGAGGTGGGCAAAGATTATATACCCAATAATATATTTACTGTGTGTTTCTAATATGCATGTAAGAAAAATTCATACTCTGTCACAGTACATGTGATAGAAACATTGCTTTTGTAGAAAAAGAAATAAAGAATACAATTTCTCTCACCGATACTTGTCCTTTTTTTCCCCAGCACTGGACTGCATGCAGTTCTCCCTTTGACTGGTGAATCCAGACACTGTAAAAACATTGGAACATAAGGATTGTGTCCAAATGCCTTATCAAATTAATTTCTCACTTTCCATTAGTTTTTGTATCTCCAAGTTTCAGTCATGATAGTAAAGAATTAGTAATATTGTTGGTGGGTTTTGGTGTGTTTTTGTGATATTAATCAATAGATAAAAAGGATTACTTGAATTCCAAAAGCTAGAAGATGGTTTTAATGCAAAAGCACCATTCTTAAGTTTCAGCAGGTATCCAGTCAAAAGCAGAAATGCACAGCGTGGTGACTGATGTTTGCAAAAGATGTATGCATTAAATATAATGGATATTAAGAACCTTGGATAAAAGTGAAGTGTCAGCAGGTACTTGCTGTATGTAGTTATTTTTATTTGTACTACTTATTTTCAAACACCTTTTTGACACCACAAAAGCATCTGTGAAAGTTGAACTAGAAATAATTTTAATTATGGTCTCTATATGTGACTGAATTTGATTTACTAGTACAAGAGATTGGGATGACAGCCTTCACATCTTTGTATAATTTGTACTTTGTACTCTTGCTTAATAGTCATCCTTCCCTTGCATCTGGTGCATGATCTCGTGAAACTCTGAGGCTGGTAGTATTTTGTCTGCATTTGGTAGTGGTGTTCACAACAGGAAGGTTTAATTCTATAAGCTAATGCCCCTAATTAGCTAAGGAAAGGTCAGAGTCTTAAGAATTATTTGTGTTGAACCCTCTTCCCACAATACCATGTCTCATGAGGGATCCTGAAGAATTGCACCTGGGATTTACATTTCCATACAGCTGCAGGTAGTACAGTAGATGATGAGGCAGATTGAAATAATTTGCTGTTAACACCATCAAAATATGTTTTCAGTTAAAGTATTGAGTAACTGAATCTGCAATTTGTAGCAATAACCTTATAAGTAAAATGTCACACACTAAATATGTTTTATATCTCTTCGGCTATGTCAGAATGTGATCAGCTCTGTAGAGATGCAGCCTGCACTTTGGTCTTCTCAGGCTCATCAGTTTCTCTCAGGCTGTTCTAGAGACATTGCCTTCAAAACCTTTTAAAACACACTTTCATTTTCTCACTGTTTCAGCAGTCCACTCAATATAGGTTAGCTTGGGGTTTTTTATCACTCAGCATAATGCAATACTCTTCGTGCCATTTTGAAATGGTTGATTGCATGAAATAAAAACAATATCCTTTCCCATCAGACATTTACAGTAGATCAAAATGAAAATTCAACTGCTGAAAGCTGTTTCCTCAAACAGTGACAAAAAGTAGTCATGAGCGAATGAGAGCTCAATCACTTCAGTCGTTCTTAGTTCCACAAATAGGTTTCACTTTTGTTCAAGCTTCCTGTATTTTGTGAACTTGTATGTGTTCAACAGTGAGCTATGAACAGCAGGAACAGTTACTTTAATTTTTTAATCATGTGGAAAAGCAGTAAAATATCTGCAATGTATTTCATGGACAAAGATTCCAAACTGTCTAACTTGTTTCAACAGGCAAGCAGTCCTACAACAGGAACAGCTCACAGAAGTCAGTCACGTTTGTCTGTCTGCCCTTCCACTCAGGACATTTGTAGGTATGTACTACAAAAAATATACTCTAATGTGGCTGATACTTGTTGGTTTTTATTTAATATTATGTAGCTCTTGCTTCTGCTTAACTTTATTCATGAATTACATAGACTTTAGTTTTGTTTTGATCTCTCTTGTTTTGTGTTTGCTTTTTAGTCTCATGTTTTTCTACTAAATTCATGTTCTCATTTTCATCCTTTTTTTTTTTGTGATTTCTCTCTTTTCACCCACCCTTACCATTTCCATCCTTTTCCTTTGCTTACTGCTTTGTCTAGATCTACTACCTTGCATGACTTGTCAGAAGATGAGCTTGAACATGCAACCCCTGTCATGGTGCTGGCCCCTTCTAATAGGGAGTCTGGTAAGAAACACGTAAAACGAAGGTTTAGGCGAAAAAGAGAGACTGGAGACAATGGTGAGCACACAGAAAAGCAAGGAAAGGGGAAAGACTGTAAATTGCATCCTGAGCCTCCGAGATCCAGCTGGAATGCATCTGATTCATCATCATCTTCGGATGAGAGTCAGTGGGCTCAGGCTAGGAGGAGAGCAAGAGAAAAGGCCAGAATGGCCAGGAGAGGGAGAAGAAACAATAGATCATGCAGTAACCAGGATGGGTCCTCAAACAATAATGCTGTTGAACTTGTCACCTTGGAGACAATGGGAAAAAAGAAACAAGAGGTATCTGACCCTGAGAATCCTACTTTAAATCACCGCCGAAGGGTTCCAAGGCTTAAGGAATCACAGTCTTCAGCATCGTCTCAGGAAGCAAGGATTTCCTCAAGAAAATGTGGGAAAAGCAAAGGGAAAAGCTACCACAGAGATCGGCAGCCTGCGCCTCTCTTTAGACACAGTAAAGATTTGAAGGACTCCTTTGCAGAGGCAGGCTCTGGCAGTGATGCTCTGGCAGTCCCAGATAATGGAGCACCTGCTGGGGCAGGGCCCACTGTGCCTCACGCTGTTCAGAAGCCTCCAGTGTTGTATGATGACTGGTCTGATGACTTAGAAGTATGCAGGTTAGTCTCTAATAAGAAAGATTTAACATTCTTAAGAGGAATTTCTCACTGCCATGGTCTGAGTGCCATTCTCTTGACTGCTTTCTGTCACTGTTTCTCAGTTATAAACTGCTAGGCAGACCACAGGAGACAATGCAAAAACCTTTTCTACAGAAAAGTTAGTGTATCTCAATCTGAAGACATACTTCTCTTTCTTAAAAACAGCAATCCTATGAGGGAACCGGATGTTTTTCTTTGATCCATTTATCTTCTCAAGAGTGGACCCACTGTGTCCTCTGGCAGAGTCTTGCTGTGTTTTAAATCTCCAGCCAGAGGCAGAGAATGAAGTGAAGCAGAGTGATACATAGCTCAATACAATGGGATATGGAGCTTTACATCCTTAGGTGATCAGTTCAAATCCAGCTTTGGTCCCTAAATGTCATTTTTTATTGACTTATATGAAGGAAATTTGTGATCTTGATTCAGTGCCCTCTGGAGTTGCCATTACCTCAGGAATCTGATGGATGGTGCCTTCCAGTGTGGCATAATTTGTATGGGACTTTGCACTGCCAAACACCTCTAGAATGTGAATGTGTGGGGGCTGTAAGTTCAGTACTCATCATAAGTATTGGAATGATACAAAAGGATGATTGGGCAAAGTAAGCATTAAAATAAGCTTTGGGAAAGCAAAAGCAACACCAAGAGTTTTCTTTAGTTCAGAAGTTCAGGCTTCTAACAATCTGATTCCCTTGGTGTGAAGCATGCAACCAGAAAGTGAGCATTTTACTCTGGAAGTGAGAGCAAGCTAGGCACTTCTGAGCTAACATCTAAATCCAGCTGGGAGGGCTTGAGTGACTTCATTTAGTGGTAAATGAAAATGCACTGTCCCGTAAATTTAACAGAACTGAAACAAGTATTTCTTTTCTTTTTTCCCCTCACAAAACTTGTGAGCCAGCACTGACTCTTACCTACAAAGTGTAAATCAGGCTTAGTTTCTTCATATGGTAACCCCAAACTTCTTCCTTTTCTTTGCTGGGAAGAAGTTTGTGTGGAAATGTAAACACAGTCGGGATGAGGAAGTTCGTGATGCTGCATCGTGCAAGTTTCACAGTAGACTTTAACCTCATAACACACTACAAAGATCCTAGTTCTAAAAAGAAAAAAGATAAGAGGCTGGCATTGTGTTTTTCCACAGCAGAAGATATAAGCCATTACTAATACAGCTAGTGCTATGTGCTCCTTTTTATGCATATCAAGAAAAAAATACACATTTCCATTGTCTGGCTGTTGTCTGTCATGATAATTTAAGATTCTGAGTAAAGTCCAGCTGTGTGTGTACATGACCTTTTATATCAGGACCAGACTCCAGGCTTGGAACCTCTTCACTTTATAGAAATGCAAAGAAATAGCAACAATGGTAACCATATTGCATGGAATGTATATACAGTGTATGATGCAGAAGTGTGCACAGATTGCTTCAACAACTTCAGAGTTGTCTTAAATTTCTGAACCCACCAAGCCTGCATGTATTGAAGATCCAGTGTAGTACACACAGTGCAAATTTAATAGGTAATTTAATAATTATTAAGAATATAAGCACCCAAAACCTGAAAAAAATATTTCAGTATGGGTCTTTATATGGCTTCAATTATACAGTGTTGAGAGATAGATAGATAGATAGATAGATAGATAGATAGATAGATAGATAGATAGATAGATAGATATAAATTAAATTTTTGTAATTATGTCATGTAGATTAATCCTAACTGTTGCCCAAGTCACCAAACTTAGACTTTGCTTTCAGATAAAACGTGAACTTGTCTTTTATCTGCCTTCTCAACCCATTGAAGTTTATTATAATCATTCAGGCACTGTTTGTAAGACTTGGAGCTTGTTTCAAGGATTGATCTTTTGGATGTGCATGCAAAATTTTCAGCCAGGGATGTTCAGTTGAGGAACACTGAAAGCTTTTGACATGTATGTGCCCCTAGGCTCACTATCAGTCGAGATGATGTTTGAACAATCAGTGTTAAACTCAATATGGCTGTTAATGAGACCTATTGTGCAAAATTTCTCAAGAGAGTCATAATTGCATTTTTCTTCATGTCAGGGATAATGGTATTTTTTGTTGTTGTCATTATTAGGTGTATCATAGTGACCATAATACGTCTAGGAGAAACACTACAAAATCAAAAGCATGTTAATTTTTCATAGCTGATAAGTTGTCTCTATCTGTTTGCACACAGCAAAAGAAACAAGAAGGCATGTTTTTACTAACAATTCAGTCTAGGCTGTAGTTTTTATTTTTCAGAATAGGTCCATGCACTTAATTGATTCATGATCTGTGATAAGTTTTTCTTCCAATTCACAATCTTGCATCTAAAACAAACAAAAAAGAATAATTATATGTCAATGTAGTTGTGCACGTACATGCCATTTTTCTGTATGAGAAATAGAAAAAGCAGGGGGAGGGTTGTGATGTTTATTCCAAGACTGGATTAGCACAGCTAGTTGTGATGTGGAAAATTTGTTTTCCTGAGATGTTTCTTTAAGCCTTTCATCCTAGCTATTCATATCTTCTAGTTGATATGACAACACTAGCTGAGAGGAATGGCCCTCACCTAAATGGCATTGTGTGGAAATAGCAGAGGATCTTAAACATGTCTTCGTGCCAGTTGTATTGTCTTTAAGTTTTTAGGGAGGCAATTCTTTTCCTTTATTTCCTCATGAATTACTGGCAGTGGAACACTGCTATAAGCAGTTTCTTCAGACTGCATTGGGGAGCACAAGTGGGAATGTGTCAGGACACACCCAATTCCAGCATAAGTACATTAGTCAGATACAGTACCATGGTGTAATATATTCTTCAGCTAGTCTAATGCAAGCCTCTTAGTCACTTCAAGTGAAACATTTGCCCTTCTACTGTCACTGTTTCTTTCTTTCCAAAATGATGAAACAATATCACGGCATCAATGATGATCTTTCCAATCTCTTCCTTGAACAACTTCTTTCTTCTGGACTTCATTAGAAGGCAAGGTTTCTGCTTCTCAGATTAGGGACAACATAAATTCTGCCCATGCTGAGTTGTTTTGGCATTTTTTTTCTTTTATTAATTAATTAATTAATTAATTAATTAATTAAGATTCATGGGATAGGCTTTCTAAATCATACATTTGGATCCCCGTTTTCCTAAGTTGCTCTGTGTCTGAGATTTTCTTCATATATACTTTATCCTGGAATTTGCCATGTGGCTTGAGGCACAGCCTGGGAAATAGCTTTCTTTGCTCTGCATGTGGATTATCTCCCTGAAGGGAACAGCTATGTGTGGGACATGATAAAGTGAATGGATTGTGAGGATTTAATCCCATGGGTTTTCACATCAGAATTACTAAGGAAAGAAAATTGGTTAGTTGATATTACCATTGGTGCATCATAAGTGATTTGTGTATTGACTCTGAATTAATCTTACAGTATTTTTGTTATTGATGAGGGAGAGTTGAAAGGCATTTCCTGTTTGACTAGTTTGGCTTTTGTTGTAAAATCATTTTGTAGTACTGATTCAGTCATTTCAGCAAAACCACATGCACTTAAATAAGGTAGAGTTTCTCACATTGAAAAAAATGCTTATTGGAAGCTGAATTTTGATTTTGTTGATCTCTCTGAATGACCGCTTATGTAGTCAGATAATGGCAGGCCCTTGTTTGAGGAGTAAATAGAAGAATATGGTCTGCCAGGAGACAGGTAGGGATGGGGAGAAGAAATAAAGGAGATGAGGAAGTTGATTCATTAATCTGTAGAATCTATTTCAAATATAATTTTTAAAAATGAATTTTTAAAAGCTAGTGTGTTAATTTAAAGGCCATTATAAACTTCAGAAAAGACTAATATGGGAATTTCTGTGTATTAACACAATCATAGATAGGAAGAAATGGTGTATATTGCACATGAAAAGAGGAAATATGATTATGTAGTTTCTCTCTGGGAAATCAAGTGTTGTAACAGGGGTTTTTTCATAATGTTATTTAGTAGGACCTGCAAAAAAATAGTATCTTGCATAAAAATACTTACATTCTGAAATATTCGTGTAGAAGAGTGCTCACAGAATCAACAGACAGAAAACTGCTTGGGAGGAAACAAGTCTTTCAGGAAAAAAAGAGAAAGTTAAAGAGAAGATGGATAGAGAGGTTTAAGTTTTACCATTGAAATTAAATGCTCATTTTATACTGAAGCCATGATGTTGGGTCCAGTGAATAAACTGTAATGCAGAATATGTAGACTTGAAATAACATCCAGAGCCCTCTAAAATCACTGTAAACTGGAAGATGCTCTACTTGCAGGCTGTAGTGCTTGTCTGAAGAGGGTTTTTGACCTGGGATGTTAGTGCATACCTTGTGGTCTCAGGATGACATGTTCATGAGGAGCTAAGTCTCCGACTCTTGTCCTGCATGTTGACTCCACATCCATTCCTTCAAAAGAACTGTGACTGCTGCTTACTTTCCCTTTCAGAGCCTTATTTTTGCAAGGTGACTTTTTGATATGAATCTCCTGCTTTTTGAGGGATCTCCTACTTTGTATGGTCTGGTGGTTTATCAGTGTTTGAAGCAGTATGAAATTCTGGTTAACTGTTCTCTGCCTGATGGTTCAAGTCCCCACCTGTCACCTCTTCAGCCATCTGGTTATATGGTCTCTTTTGAAAGCTCTCCATGATTCACGATGTAAGGAGAGGCAAAGCAAGGCAAGCATGACTTTGTTGTGATTAGATTCACTTATCTGGGGGACAGCTGAGTCCTGGTTTCTGCTTCTTTCTAGCCAAACCTATTATTATTTTTAATGCAAATGGATGAAAAGGCACCACTTCCTGCTGGAAAGCTCGGGTGTGAGGAGACTCTTGGTTTTAAGGGTCCTGTCACTAAATAGTTAAAGCTTGCATATTTTCTCTTTGGAGTTTAGTTCCTTAAAGCTTTGACTTTTTCACTAGGTCGGTGGGAGGAAATCTAAATCCTGTTTTAAGATGCAGTTCCTAGTTTTTTGAACGTGTTCAGTGCAGTTAATTTTGTCAGACATGTATTTCGAGCGGTTCTGACAGTGCATCTGTGGTAGCAATTACTTGTAACTCTTCAGACGGTTAGATATCCTATTTATTATGTATAATGGAAGATTAATAGAAGGACAAGAAATGCTGATAAAATAAAGTATTCTGTGTGCTTTTGCTAATGTTGTTTGCTCTTGGGTCTCATACAAATTCTGATCACTTTTGCAGAAATGAAGAGAAAGCTTTCCCTGGGCCATTATGAAATTCCCCCAGTGTGGTGCAACATTTTGAAAATGTGTTTTCCTCTAGTCAGGTAGAGACAGCTGACTTTATAGCATAATGGAAGGGCATGAGTGACAAAGAGGAAGTATTCAAATTGATTACATTTGGTGTGGAGAATTAATGTGCTTCCTCCACAATGTGTTTAAATGGAGAGTAAGACCAATTTGTCATTTAGATTACTTTGTGATTTAAAAGTGGAAAGAATGGAAATGAGATTAAAAAAAAAAAGCCTTTAAAAATGAAAGCAAGAGAAACATGGCACACTGTAGCCTATTGCATTAAATTCAGTGAATTTAACTTTTTTTCCAAGTGGTAAATTATGCATGAGCAGAGTTTGATATTTTTATGGATTCTGTTTATGAATGACAATTACTTGGTGTGAGTTTTTCATAAAAATGTTTGCTTTAATTTTAGGTTCTAACTATTTAAAAGCCCTGGAAGCAGTTTATAAATTGGCAAAAGAGAAAATTACCTTTTTTGGACAGGAAAATAGTATTCCTAAGAAAAAATCAGACAGAGTGACAGCAATTGTGTGCATCCCTTTGCAATCCCGTGGAATTGGTTCCTTTTGGTCCAATTAAGATAACGTAGGATTTCATAGTATTTCATGCTAGAAGCTAATAATCCTCACAACCAAAAATCAAATCCAGGGATTACCTTGCTCTAACATTTTCCTGCTCTGCTGTTTCTAACTCAGCTTCCTTTAGCAATAGTGAGATATAGTGATGAGATGTGCCCA
The DNA here is from genome assembly GCA_035583235.1 of Hafferia zeledoni. Lineage (NCBI taxonomy): Eukaryota > Metazoa > Chordata > Aves > Passeriformes > Thamnophilidae > Hafferia > Hafferia zeledoni. The sequence continues at coordinate 32,792,873 of JAWWEV010000134.1, read as the reverse complement.
CTGAACAGGATAAGAATTTTCTTTGCATAATCATTGTGAGTACATTTGTGCTTTCCAGTGAAGGGCCTTTTTGATAATTTGTCACTAAAAATAACATTTCTGGAATAGACATTATCTTCCTTGAGCATATTTATATGGAGAAAATATTTCCTTATTTTATTAGGGAGACCTGTTAAGTTCAAAAGGATTTCTCTTCTGCTGGTGTACTTCCATCTTCAGGAAAATGACAGTATGGGTATTGGGCATCTGCATTAATTTAGTTCACACTGCCTAGAAATTGGATCACAAATGGTGTAAAAATGCCACGGTCACAAGGCTGTAGCTCCTCCTAATTTTGTGAGTAAAGGGGCCTTCATAAGTGCTTTAGTTCAGACAAAGAAACTTGGTTTTGAAGCACATCTGATCACCATTGCTTTTACCATGGTCTAGACCATGCTGAGGAGTGTTCTCAGGGTTTTCCAACCATATTCCCTTTGAGAGCAAGCAAACTGCAAGGTGTATTCCTGGTCCAGCCTAAAATCAGTATCAAATCAAAGATGTGTCAGGCGTAGATAGCCCAGGTTTTAAGCACTAGCATATTTTTTTCAACAGATTTGCTATACTTTCACTGCAATGCTTGTTAGTATGGATGTAGCTGTACAGTACGCAGAAATATTAAAGAACAATAAAGTTTTTACATAATTACATAATTTATACCCTCTAAGCATTGTTGTACATCATTATCAGTATGCCCATGCCCCATGCTCCCATATGCACTTTTTTATTTTTTATAATTTGTGATAATTATGGTGTACATTATAGATGAATACAGCAAAGGACAAAGACTCACAAAATTGTGATTTGGTCCTAATGGCTGAGGAAGATAGTGCAAGTTATCTGGTCCAAAGAAAGATCTTTCAGTATTTAGCCAAGAGCCTGTTACCATAGCAGTCAGAACTCCAAATATCTTTAGACTGTCACTCTGAGTTAAAGTAGCACAAATTTAAGTTAATTTCTTCTGGTAAAACAAATAATAAAAAGCTAAATTGCACCAAAGAGTCCGAAGAGCATTCAAGCTAATGAAATCCATGACTTTGGTAATTTTCTCTGGACTTTAATTCCTATTGAAGTTTGGTTTAATTCTTGTTATATATTTCATGGTTATAAAACTAGAAGAGGCCATTAGATTTTATTTAGTTTGAGCTTCTGTATAATTTAAGTTCTTATTGTCATCTTGCTATTTATACATTTGGCTTTTAACTTCTGTCCAAGGAAAGTACAAACATAGTATAATGCATATAGTGTTTTTCTGTAGAAGTATTTCAACTAAAGATTACTTCTATTCATTTAAAACTTGCAGTGTCACTTTATTTGAAGATCCCAGTGGAGTTCTGGCTTGCATTTTAGTTCTGAAAATAATTTTAAACAATCTTGGCAGCAGCAGAAATAAAGGCTTTTGGGTACATAGCTTAGCTTAGTTGTCTAACTTCTAGACAGTTTAAATGCTAAGGCTGTAAAATAAATTATGTATAGCTTGAATTTAAATGAACAAAGAATACTGGTTTTCCTTGGGGGAATAGCTTTAATTTAAAAAGAAAATTATGTTTTTCAGGTAACTCTCTGATGGGAACACATTTGTTAGAAAAATATCTATTAAGAAGGCGTTCTGAAAATTTAGTTCTGCTTAAGCAAGAGGCTAAATAAGAAATCACCATATAGGCAGTTTGCATTTAAGAACTAAGCTACTGATGCACCTAGCTTGGGTGGATTAGTAAAGACTGTAAATTGAGTTGTAAAATTTGCTTCAAAAAAATGAGCATGTGCAAGAGGGAAATTGTGAGTATTTTTCTTCTTTCCTGCACTGCCACAGGTATGAAATCCTCTACAAGCACCACTGCAGACACTTAAACCTGACTTTTGTGGTTCAGGTTTCCAAAGCTTCAGTTATTTGTTGTTTTTGTTCTCTTTATTTCTGTATATCCAGCAAAGCAGCTTTGTTCTGCTTTCCTGTTATCATAGATTTGTTTTCTTATGACTCTGGTCTACACCATGAATAGTGAAATCCTGGTTTGATCCATAGATATTTCATGTAGACATTGGAATTTCCTCCTCCCCTGCTTGTAGGCAGCCTCATTGCTGTGCAGTATCCAGTCTTTTCAAGGAGGTCTTTGCCAGGCTGTCTCCTGTCATACACCAGGAGCTCCTGTGCTAGGAAGAAGATCACCCGTCTTCCCTAACCTGACCAGTGGGAAGGCAGCCTCATAACAGGGCTCTCCTACCCCTTTTCTTACCCCAAGAGTGGTGCAGTCACAGTTTTCTGTGTACAAGGGTGAGTTATTCCTCAGATGTGTTCAGACACTTCTGCATGTGTGATGTCTGAGGTTGCCTTTCTAAGGTGTAAGTTTCATTTGTGTGATACCAGGATCTGTGCTGTTATTGCTACGTCTCTATTTGAAAGAACTGAGGTTTCAGCCTTTTTTCTTGGTTTCATTTGGTTTTGTTTGTTTTTTTTTGTTGGTTTTTTTTTTTTTTTTTTTTTTTTTTTTTTTTTTTTTTTTTTTGTCTCTTGCATGCCAGTTTGACACTTCAGACACTCGTTAGGGCTTGGGGCTTGGGTGCCTTGTCTTTTTCTGGGTTGGGGATGGGAGGGAGTTACTCTTCGTTGAGGTGAACCTTCTTCACTTCAGGGGTTCAGTTAAGCCTTTTGCTCACCATAGAGCTTTCTCTGCCTTCACAGAGGTGCTTACCAATAAAGTTGTCATTAGTTTTGATGGGCAAATGTTTTCCTGATATGTTCAGGAGACTGGAAAGAGAGTAAGAGCAGGGCATTTGGATATGTGTCATGGAAAAAACTGATCAGATTATGATGTTAGAACACTGACCACTTTATGCAACATGAACACCACAACACGAAAAGCTCTGTGTCCCATCATAAGGTAAAACAGTTCTGGGACCAACCTCTATCTTAGGATCTTGCTTACAGCTGTCATTTTTGTCTTCCCAGATAATACAGTTGTCTGCTTCAAAGGGAAAGTGAAGAATAAAGAAAATGACCCTGACTTTTTAACACTTGCTTCCTAAAAACTGTGTGTGCATATGTATATACACTGTGCCATATGCAGGACCCCAGAGTAATCAAAACTGCTCTCTGATTCTTTTAACTGTGTAACTCAAAGAAGTATCTGAGGAACTTTTTGTACTTCTCATGCTGGGTATTTTTAGCTTAGATAAGATTTCTCTACCTTTGAGGATTTTATTGGCATTACTTACAGATCAAGAACTATTCTGTTAGAAAAAGCTCTGGTATTTGTCATAAAGGTTTTGCCATGCATAAGAGGGAAAAATGGTGTTGTTTCTATTGATTCACCTTCAGATCACATAGCAATTTCAAAGAGAAATAACTAACTGAAGAGAAATTACTAAATGGCAAAAAAGGAACAAGGAATATGTTTCTGGGCCTCAATCTGAAGGGTCATATACATGGCATCTTTTGAATGTCAAGTCTGAAGATGAGAAAGTAGTGTAAATAACCCAGTACCTTTGCATTGCCAGTTGGCAAGTTCCCTCCCTCACTCTTGCTGTCCTTCCTGTCAGGATCTGTCACTGTGAGGGAGATGATGAAAGCCCCCTCATCACGCCATGTCGCTGCACAGGGACCCTGCGCTTTGTTCATCAGGCCTGCCTGCACCAGTGGATCAAGAGCTCGGACACGCGCTGCTGTGAACTCTGCAAGTACGACTTCATAATGGAGACCAAGCTCAAACCTCTTCGGAAGGTACGGTGCTTCTGAATTTAGTTATTCTCAAGTGTTAGATATCCAGAATGGCTGTGTGAAGTACCACCAGCACAATTAAAGAGACATCTGTCTGTCAAAAGTGGCTTTCTTTTTGCTGTTGTTAATCAATCCCAGTGCTTTTATTCTTATATTTAAGTTAGTTAGTTTGCAGCATCAGAAGATTTGACTAAATACTCTCTTTCATCACACATACAATATAAGAGTATTTTGGTTTAGAATTTTTATCTTCAGCTCTTTGTTATTGGTTCATCTGCCTATTTTTAAGCTAGAACGACATCTTACCACGTTTTGCTCCAGAGTAACACAGACCTGTTCACACAGTACTTTTTACACCGAGCCCATAATTTCTGGTTGAGAATGATGCTTATACGAATATGGAAACAGCAATTATGAAGTAACACAGTCAATTCAGCTGCATCTGTTGTAACTGTTACACTCATGGGCAAATTAATCTCTCATACAATCAAATTAGTTAATGGAATCTAAAATACAGCATGACTTTGCATCCTGAATGTCAAGTGTATGTTATCTGCACTCATTTTTTTTTTAGGATAAATCAATATAACACTACACAGGCTGTCAGTATAGGGAAGGTGAAGAGTTTGTTAAACGTATGTTGGTTCTGTTCTCTTTGGAGTGGTTCATTTCTCTTCTAATTTTTATTTTAAAATGCTCTCATCCTGGGGTTTTGTTGCATCTTTGAAGTTTGAGTCAATCTAGAACTGGGCAAGTTTTGATTTAAAATAAATTTCAGTGTAAGAGCCCTTGAAAAACATGTGGGAACTATTATTTATGACTAGCATATGCATACGTTGTAGTGTTTTAATGGCAAAAGAGATTTTGGTTTTGTCAGTCTTGCACAGGTAGCAACAGTTCAGAGAAATGAGAGCAAATGGAATTTCTTCACATTTCCCATCCAGAAAAATGTTCTAATAAGTCCCTGATGATAAACCACTTCCGAAGAGAGAATTTGAGTTGATTTGACAAACAAAGCTTGTGATAGGAAAAGACAATGTTCTCAAATGCCTGGTAGATCTGGCCAGGTAGGCTCGAAATCAAAACAGATGTAAATGGTTAAAAAGATAGACAAAAACTTAATTATATTGACTTAGGTTTTAGTAATTGCAGATAAGTTTAAACTAATGTGACAGGAAGGAGGTAATTGTTTAAACTCCCCTGCCTTTTAGATATCATTGGGGGATTTTTTCTATATATATGTTTCTGTTTTCAACCCAAGTTGTTTCAACCTTTCATCTAACAAGTACTCTCAAAACAGCTACTTTCCTCAAGAGAATATAGAGATAGCAGTATTTTTAACAAAAGCCTTTTCCTGGTTATGTTAGATAATACAACATCTTTTAAAAAGTTAAACTAAACTTATAGCAACCAAGGAGAAAAGGAATGAAAAATGTGCATAACTTGGTATCAAAAGTAGGCACTTTTACTTCTCTGTGTGTGGCCATTGCCACCTTCCCCCCCACACCCCCACCCCCCCTTTTTTTTTTTTAATTGAAAGAAACTAATGGAGTACTAGCAGATTTAGAGTGGTAATGTAATTACTGCAAGTCTGTAATTCCTTAATTGAATGATTACCATCTTATCATTGGTTCTCAGGTATGTTTTTGATTTCTCACATAGGAAAGATTAGCCCGTTCTTTCAGGCAGGATACTTTTGTTTCTGCTCAAAGCAGTGCTCAAATGTAGTTTATCTGTCTGGCAGTGTATGCTGGCAACAACCCTCCCTTCAAATGCAATGCTAACAGAAATATTTGTCCATGTAGTATGGACACAGCATCTAATTATAGATCCCTTCTCATAAGTCACACCCATTTCAGAAACCAAAACCAAAGTTTCCAAATATTTCAAATTTAAAATTAGTTATCCTTTGGCATTTATTATGTTCAGCTGTGAAACCCTTCATGTGTTACATTAAACTAAACATATTATCCCTATTAAGTGTGTGTGCTGTCATCACTATTGTTAAAAAAATTGTGAAACACTGAAGAATTTATGAGAAGCTGTTTTGCAAACTAAGAATTTTGACAGCTGTAGCAAAGACAAGGCAAGGGAGGAAAGAGTGATCTTGAGACCTGCCATGTGAGTAGAGCTGTCTGTTAACTTTCCATCTAAACATCTTTTATAAAAATCACCGAAAGTGCTTTTGTTTGGTCAAAACCTATATATTTTGCAAAAGTGGAAAGTTCCAGTGAAACAGTCAAATTTCTTTGAAGCTTTTATGAAGACCAAAACTTCATCTGTGGAGCATTCTCTGGGGGTCCATGTTTTCAGAAGGTTGGCACAAAGGGTGGTTACCAGAGGCCAAAGTGCTATGAGACAGGCAGCTCCTAACACCGAAGATCTCCACAATCCAGTCTCCTTGATGCAGGACCTGAAAAGTATTACAGATTCTAGGATTTCCAGAACTTGAGAGCTTTGTGTTTTCCAAAGGTTTGACTCTGTACTAGACCTCGGAGCCTTCAGTCTCCAGCACTAAGTCTGGCCTGGCAATGGTAACTCAAAATTTCCAAATGCCTGGAATTCTTTGGTCATAATGGCAAAGACATTATGTGCCGTTATACCTGAAAACAATGCGATTCTTGCCAACTTTGTTGTATGATGAGTGGAAACAGCCAAACTGACCAAAAACAATTATTGATTTTGCTAATAAGTTTTGAGGAATTCTGAAAAAATATTTCATTTCAATGTTTCCTAAACCAAAGACCACAGATTTTGTTTCACGCATACCAATTCAATTCCATAAGAAACTCATTTATTAAAAAATAGAAAGGAAATTATTTCCCCTAAAGTGACAGTTTCTGACCAGCTCCAGATGATGCCATTTACATGGCTGTTAGACATCCATTTGAAGTGACATTCTAAAAGTCTAAGTGTTGCATCTCTCAGCTAGGTCTGATTTTTTTTATTTTTTATCTCTCATTACTCATAGTATGAAATTCTAAACTTTGGTTCTTGATGGTGCATAGTTTCATTATGATGAATTTTATCATAATACCTTTGTAACTTTCCTACTGCTGGTCTCCTGAAGGAAAAAAAATACAGACAACCAAACTTGCTTACAGCTATCTGTACTTTTGCTTTTTGCAGTATCACAAAAGCATGATTTAAATATAAAACAAACGATCTGGTTTAACTGTGAATTACCATTTATTTATGCCTCAGCCTTTCATGCACCCTTAATGTTGCATAACAGATTTTTTATCAAGGTCTAAGGTTTTATAGCAGAATTATGTTGGACTATCATGTCATGCAACTGTTGTGCCCATAAGTAATAGTGTGGAGCATGCTAAGTTAACATAAATTAACATAATCACTATTAAATCAATAAGTTTGTGCCCATGTGCAACAGGTATTTAATTAGAGAATCCCTGAAAGCACCAGACAGCATATAAAACTTAATCGTTTTAGTGTGTCTTTGCATTAAAATAATCCTATTAAGCATTGATCAACAGGCATTGCAAGCATTTCAGATATTTGAGTAGGTCTAATGACTCTTCTCAATATAAATTTAGAGATTAAATATTAAGTATTGCTTAGTGTGTCTGGTCTATTTCTCATGATCTCTGTTGCATCTGTCTGTGGTTATAAATAATACAGTTGCATTTGTATCTTTATGTCTCAGCCTTTGCAATCCATAATGTAGAATTTATAAAGTCACTTTATCGTAGAAGGAATTAGTGGCAAGAAGCTTGTGTGAGTTCCTTATTGAATTCTCTCAGGTAATAGCTTCACCTTGAGAAAACCACTTCTTTAAAAGGATGCAATCCTGGTAAATTAGCATCTACATTTCATATCTCTTACATTTGGTTTGAAGCATTGTAGAAGCAGGAATTGAATGGAAATGCTGTGAGTATGAAATGGATTAAAGTGTCAAAAGGAGCTTCAAATGCAGAAATGCCTTCAAATGGAGATTTCTCAGCAGTGTCTTGCTATACTTCAAAATACTTTTCATATTTAAATTTTGCTATCTCTTTGAGATGTCTGGGATCTGATAAGAGGTTTTGCTTTGATGCATTATCCCAGTAGATTATTCTGTGGTGTTGGAGATGTATATTTTCTCTCCCAATTTTATTTTTTAAATGATTTATAAATAATGTCTTATTTATGTGAGACATAAGCAATATTGCACATTGTTACCATGTTGTTGCTCTTGGTCATTAAGGAAGACCAAGTCAATTTTTTGTTTAGAGAAGCATTTTGTACCAGTTGAGTTTAATTTTCTTTCTGGTAAAGAAGGTATCTGAATTAATTATTTTTAAAAATAGAGGACTGGGAATGTTCTTTTAAAACAAAGTGACGTATTTGGGGAAGGGGAGAGGGGGATTTTTTCTGTAAAAAACCAAAATCAAATGGTGATAGTGAAAGGAGCTTGATCTTAATTTTGAACGTCTACGTATATCTTCTAAGTGTTTGCTTCTCTTATAATCTGTATTTGCCTATATACTGAAAATGTGATACAAGGTCCCTCTCTTGAGTTTGACACCCTTGAACTCTGGGGAACTTCTATATCCAGCTACTGTCATTAGAGAAGCACAGAATGTTTTCTGTCTGCTTGGTATTATTTTATTGTAACAAGACTGATAAAACATCCATGCCAGCTTGAACTCCCATACAAGATTCAAAGATTTAAGTCCCATTTGAAAATATATGTGTCATGACTGACCAGAACAGGGTATTTAGGTCGTGGAGAGAAGTTAGGGAACAGGCTAGCTCAAATTTCCATACCAAGTAAAAGTCAGTTTAAGCATATCAAGCCCCTTTGTTGTCAGATTAGTGATTAACAAGTTAAATCAGTTTGGGGAAGATTTCAACTGTTTGATATAATGCTGATTTAACTACTGGATCAAAAGCAAATATTGAGTAGGTTAAAGATACTCTGTTTGCTACATGACTATTGGATGAGCAGAAGCTGTGTAACCAATTCAAATACAGGGTTTGAGCCAACAGACAACTTGTATGTAATGCCCAGCTGTAAGGCAGAGATTGAGCAATTCCACAGGCTCCTTAGAAAAAGGTGAATCATCTATGAAAGCAACAGAAGAAAATCAGAATGCTGCTTTGAGCTGTGATAGACAAAAGGAAAGTCTAAAGTGAATCTCTAAGTCCCTTTTAAGTCCCAGACTTTGTGTATCACTACGGCTACATCTGCTTCTTCTGCTCCCTATAGCAGTTATTGCTTCATAGGGTGCCTTTTTTTACAAAACAGTCATCACCTGCACTACTCAAAATTCAGTTGTTGGAGCTCTTACCTGATGTGTGAAGGAGACAGATTCAACTCCCTTCTCTGTGCTCAACGCAGTTCTGTCGAAAGAGTAAATCTTAAAAAAAATGACTGGAGGAATTAATTCATAATGGGGTGCTTTGTGGGTAACTCCACATAAAATCTGGTAGCATGCATGAAAAATTCAGTGATGGCAAAATATGTTCAGAGTGTTGTTTATTTTTGGTTCAATTGTAGCTTGGTAATTCATATTTACATTCCTTATTTATGAGTATGGTTATCACTGCCAAAAGTGCTATAGTCAGCAGAGGAATCTTTGTTATATGCTGCTATGAAATCAAAAATGGTCATCCTTAGAAACTACTCCTAACAAAGCTGACTCTGAGCCAGAAGCAACATGCAGAGTGTCCAAGGAAAAACAAAGCAAAACAGAACAAACCAAAACGAACAACAAAAAAAAAACAAACAAAAAACCGACCAACCAAAAAAACCCAACCAACCCAAACTTTAAGCAGTCATTACCATATTGTTTACTGTTTGATCCTTATTGCCCTGTGCTGTGAAGTATGAACCATCTGGCTTTTTCATCAGTTCTCTAATAAGGTTAGTGATAAGAAGTGAGAGCAAGTATTGTATAGGTCTGGTATCAGTGGCTTGCTGTGGCATTTGTTCCTTTTTAACCCAATTTGTTGAATACTTTGCACTTCTTAATATACAAGAAGATCCCACATTTGCTTTTGATTTCTGATGCAGCTGCTCCAGTTTCATCTTTCTTCAGTAAACTCTCAAAACATCAGTAGCCTCAAATCATTTCTTGCAATATGTGAGGTCAGACAAATCACCAGTATGCACCAAGGTACAAAGCTATTACTTTCTTTTCAGCTGTCATGTCAGTATAGTGAATAACTTTGGGCTCAAGGGAGAATGTGTATATTAAAGCTTTTAAAGTAAAAATAATTTTATGGCATTTATATCCTATTGTGATACCTTGGGGATGCAGGGGAATACTTTGTTCAGAGAGTTGTATTCTTAAATTTTGAGAGTAATAGAACATTACTGCTAATTTATCTGTATATAGAGAATGCTGTAGTTTGCAGAGTAATGTTGTCTTGCATTTTGTGCCACAACAAGAATACTAGTTCTTAGCTTTCTCATAGTGGTAGAATTTGTGCTAGCTTGTCATCTCCACATGTCTTTCTCTTCCATTCAAAACACAGCTTAATTCACATAGCTGTTGCAGTTCCCATGGACTTCTGACAAGAAATTCTTTTGCCTCTTCCTTTGAAACCATCATAAGGTACCCTTAGGCTTGTTAAAACCTGTCTTACCATGATACTTTGCTGGGACACCCCCACATGCAGCACCCTTCCTGGAGGTGGAATAAAATGTTTTTACTGTCATTGTTTAAACTTGCATTCTTTTAAGAAGCAAATGAAAAATCTTATACCAGAAAATTAAATGAAAACTGTGTGCTCCTCTAATTAGTTGCTAGAACCTAAATTGGCTACTTCGCTGTTCACAGCATTTATGAAAGCAAAGGGAATTTGGGAGATTGCTCAGGTCTGGATATTAGTCATGTTATCCACTATTGCACAGAACCATGAACATGAGCTCTGGGAAGCACAAATCTGTGCTTTCTGAGGCTGAAATAAACAGTTTGATCTGAGCTGCTTTTGAGATGCAACTTGTATCAAAAGATTTCATTTCCATTTTAGTTAAGAGAGTCCTACTCCATCCTGCAGTTCATCAGCCTCTCACTTATTTTTTAAGAACTTTAGGTCTCCTTTTCATTTTTTTATTTCAGCCCTTTCAGTGTTTTGTTTTACAGCTTGACCTCATCGACAGTTATAGTCAAGGAGGGGCTGGGTAGCTCAAGCATTGAAAATAATTAAGAAAATCTCTTGATACTGGCTTTTCAAGTAATGAAAGTGTAAATGGATTGGTACGCTGGCACAAAGTGTATAGCTAGTAATAGGAAATGTAAAGAGCATAATCAACCCAAGCATTGACCTAAACCAGTCATTTTTATTCATGGAGTTTTTTAAAATTGCCACTTTTATTTTTGAAGTTAATAATTTTACCAGCTCTAATGGGAGTGGGCTGCTATTCATGATCTGATTAATGTATGTAATTATGTGTCACGTAACTAACACATACAATTTTAAAGTTGTCATTTGCCTCAAATTTATTTTGTCTGGGATTTACTGATGTGAGAATGATCTGTTCACTGGCTGATTCTTGCTTGTTGGTGGAATGAATACATGCTAAAAATGGGTTCTCTTTAACACAGAGATGTTCTCTTGCACACAGAAATTCCAGTACTTTATCTAATTTATAATCAAATGGGACAATTATTAGTTTATTCAGTATATTTTTAAATTTCTTTTGTTAATTTAATTTTATTCCTGTAGCATTTTATTAAAATTACTTGGAAAAAAAAAGAAGTTTTTCCCCAGGAGTTATTCAGATCTTTATTCGTCTGCTCCAGCTTGTATGTGTCAAAATTGGAATATATGGCATTAGTTGGAGGTTTTTCAGAATGAATAGTTCCCTCAGCTCTTTACCAGAGTACTAGGTTGTAGTTTTATATTAATTACGGTAGCTTTCTTCAGTACAAATTTCCTCTATTTTTATTCAATGGCATCAAAAGAATCTCTCTTGTGGGAAAATTAAAAGAGGAAGTAACTGCAGCTATTCATCGGAAAGTCAGGATTCTTGCTAAAGCCATATTTATAGATAATTAAGAGCATCAGCTCCTTTTTCTAATATTTGTTGCATGGCAATTCAGACATATGAGTATATAATATATATAGCTGCAAAAATAAGATATTAATAGGTATGTTTAAACAACAATGTATTTAAAAATACCTGGGGTTTGGTATACAAAGACATTTAAACCAAGCCATATCTTTGTAGCAATTTGCAGTGATCCTCAGCAGTCCAGACAATTTGACTCTGAGGAAATTAAGTGTGATGAGTACTCGAGAGGTGATTGAAATAAAGACTCTCTAACAAAACTGTGATCATATACATTATGACTATGTTTTGAGTGCCTAAAGCAATAAATCTTCAGAGGAATTTCACTTCAACTGGACAAGACTGAGGGACTGTGTACAAGACTATGTAATGGGATCTTGGGCTCTAGCATGTTGCTATATCCACCTTGTGCTCTTAATTTCTCTCCTTTTCCTATTTGCACCATGCTATCCCAGCCTTCTGTCCGCATCCATCATACTATTTCAGACTAAAATTCACTCAGATGTACAAAGGGAACCCATCTTACTTGGTGTTCAAAGACAGACTCAGGCACAGGCTGTTGGGACATGTTTTTTTTTTTTATGATGACTGTATTGAAGACCTTTGCTTTGACCCTGGCACAATCCATCTCCAGTCCACCACTGAGCATGTGTCATGGCTGCTTTTGTATTGTCTATTGAATACATACTGCAAAATGCAGCACCTCACCCTGCTTTGCTTAGAAAGTGAAGTCTCAGCATAACTGACCTTGCAGCAAAATTACGGTCTGTGCTCCTGTGGTATGGCAGTTAGATTGATTGGTTCTTTTTTATTATGGTTTTCTTTGTGTGTGTATGTGTGAGTTGTTTAAGAACTGGACTGAGATTTAAAGGCATTTGCTAATTAGTGACTGGAAGAAATGTCATGCCTTCAATTAGATGTGTTGCTCTTTCAGAAATGCAGAGTAGACAGAGGCGGGAGTCAACGAGCTGCAAACTAGATCCTCTGAGACCCTCTGGATAGAATGATTGTAGAAATACTGTAGGGAGGAGAGCAGACAACAGTAGCGTCTGTTTCTGTTCTTGACTAACTGTGATAAAAGTTAGTGGAGACACTGATTCTACCCTTTGTTTCTTTATGGGTTGCCCACATGTAGCTTGTTTTTTGAGTAATACAGACATATACATCAGCACCTTAAGTAAATCTTTTCTAGAGTTCTAGATGTGAACTACTTGTTCTTAGTACCAGACATTCCCCATAGTTTTGCATTATGGTGATAGTTCAGTGCTGATCAGTGGTTTAATGTTTTACCTGCAGTTTATCTGTCAGGATTATCTTTTTAGATAAGGTAGCTGAAGCTACTGTGCTAGGACATAAAGATCTTTTTCTTAAATATCTTACAGGGCAAGAGAAGAAAAAAACAATTGTAAAAGAGAAGTTAATGAAAGTACTGAAGACTCTATTGAACAAAAAATTGGGTAATGCTTTTTCAGCATTCAAAGAGGATGCTTATGTCCAGCACTTTTGCATTCTATGTATTGATGTAAAACTTTTTCTAGCAGATGGGAGCTAAAAGGGGCTTCCAATATGGAGAGATTATGCTGTAACTATTTGCCATGGGGTTTTCTTGCATGTCTCTCTGAACCATGTAGTGTTGGCTTCTGTCCGAGACAGAGCATTGGATGAGAGGGACATAAGGTCTGGCTTATTCCTATATTTCCAAAGCATAACTTTTTTTTTCTTTTTTTTTTTTTTTCTTTTTTTTTTTTTACTGTTTAGTCTATGTTGGGATGATTAGGATGCAGGTAAATGCATTTAGTTGGTAAATGACAAGTATTCTCAATATTGCTTCCACATTGCAAAAACAGCTACTTCCTTTTAGAAATTATATTCTTAAATTACTTAATTTTTACACTTTTTAAGTGTTTGCTAATTAATGTCATACACAGCTAAAAATTGCATGCTTGTGAAGACTGCATACTAATTATATCACTTAAGTCCAACTGTTTCAGCTGTCATTTAAAAAAGAAATAGCATGTTGTCTTGATTTTTATAAAACTGAATAATTAGTTCTTTGTAGATGATAATCTTATGATGTTTATCAAAGGGAGATTTTTCATTATGTATTACTTTTATTACTCTAGGTATGCATATCACACATAAAAGTGAATTAAGTGTGTGACTTTAGAAATGCACCCATTTCTGGTTCAGCTTTAAATGTTTAATAGGTGTTTTAAATACACCATGAACATTCTTTTGAATTCCAGCCAGATTTTGCTTAGTGTCTCCTAGGGACAGAAATAGGTTTTAGGTAAACTTTGGACAGGTTTGCCAGAGCATTATTTGTCCAAGCTCATCCAATGAGCTAACTAGGTCAAGGTAAGGTTGTGCATAGATAGGGCCATATGATGCACCATGTGACATGGGATTTTTAAAATTTATTTTATTTCCCTGTTCTGTGATTAATGTAGCAGGGGACTAATTATGGCCTTCTATTCTTGATCCTTACAAGATATTTTTTCTCTGAGATGTATCTTTTGACAAAAGGCAATGACAATATATTTTCTGTATTTTCTGTGAACCTGCTCAGTTCTTTGTCTCTGAATATGCTGTGGGATGTGTTTGGGGAAAAAAACCCCACAGCATAGGTGTTTTCATAGCCCAGCCCCTTCTCTTGTCAGTCATGAGACCTGGCACATTCTGTTGGACTGAGAGGCGCTTCTCATCTTGGAGCAGGATGCATTGAGGCATGCCTTGTCCTTCCTTAAGATGAAGTCCCCCAGGTACAGGCTGTAACCACATGTGGTTTAGATGGCACAGAATAGCCCAGAATGGTTTTATTCAAATAACAAGGTTTGAAGGCTCATCTCTTAATGAACACTTCAAATCTGCACAAGGCTATGTTATTCTCTCAACATGTGTGGGAACCCTGTTGTCCTTTATTACTATTATTTCTTCCTCTTCCACCCACTGCACAAAATCCATTCCGGCAAACTACCATGGCAGCTGCTTTCCTCCAGCTGGTAGGTTGATGGCAGTGAACAGCTTACTGTGGAGCCTGAGCCAATTAATATTGCAACAAGTGACCAGAAAACCCTCCCTAAGAGGAGCTTGCTCCTCTTCAAGAGCAAGTTGATGATATTTTTCCTTTACAGGACCCAAAATAAGACCTCACTCTGAGCTATATATTCAGAATATTGACATATTTTCACTGCTCAGCTCACTGCAGCATGTACTGCTCCAGTCCTTTTTCAAAAGTGCTAGCTAGATTCTTTGGGTCTGGTTTCAGATAAGACCTGTGTGTTTTTTAGACTGTGTGCAGAGTGCAATTTCTACAACAACCCCTGGTAAATAATTTTAGCCTTTTTTTTGCATGTATAATTATTTCCAGATAAAGGTTGGCTCAAAGTATTTCTTTAGATTGTAAAAAGAATTCAGAAAATGTTGCAGGTTCACTTTAACTCTAGGCAAGAGCAGAAGGAAGTCTTTCCAACATTGGGTACTGTTTACATTACATAGTCTTTTTTTTTTTTTTTTTCCTAAATGATGGATAGAGAGAAAAATGTCAGAACAGGAAACATATTTAATATCAGCAATGTCATACCCTTACCAGATTGCCCTGCCAGACCTCCTTACGTGCAATTTTTAAAAACCAAGTTCCTGAAAATACCCAGGAGTTAAAAGTCCAAGCGTTCATAGCATGGTGCAAAGCAGCCTATTAACTTGACCTTCAATATCTGGCATCCTCAGTGCTGAGCCCCTGCAGGAGAGAGAGACTTTCAGTTGTGGAGGTGTAAATCTGCAAACCTGCAGTAGATCTACAGTTGCTTCAGAAAATCTACGCAGACAAAATCTGTGGCCAGTGTGACAGGAGATAAGCAGCAGTAGGGGGCAGGCAGGCAGTAAATCTGCAGTGAGGCGGTGGGGAAAAGAAACACAAGCAGCGGAGTTTGCAGAGTGCCATTCTGAGGTGTGGAAACAGCTTTTGTGTGAGCAGTGTGAAGCTTTCAGTTCTGCATTGGGCCATCATGAAACCACTTTGCAGAAAGCTTAATGTATAGGAGAGAATTAAAATTGCAAATTTGTTTCTGTTAAGAGAGGCTGTGGTGGAATCTAGGATATGAAGCAGCATACCCGTAGTAATAGGCAATGTTTTCAGAAGATATTTAGAAACATCCATATTTATTTAGTGCATATTGGTTAATCAAGCTTTAATTGGAAGCGACATGTAAGGAGGCAAATTTTGTTCTTTAAAATAAGTATCAGCGATTTTCTCAAACTATGTTACAGGAAAGGGAAGTGGTTGGCTACATAAGATTTAGTAGTTCCCTGTATTATTAATTGTTTTTCTTTTTAATTTTTTTTTGCTCATTTCCCCAGAAGACTCATGACTACATTTTGTAATTACAAGAGTGAGTTATGAAACCAGTAACTGTTCTCTTGAAGTTTTTGAATGAAATAATCTTTAAGAAACAAAAGCAAAATGTGAGGTAGAAACAAGGAAGAACAAGGTACAGTTTTGCAGCTGCCACTTTCAAGATTATTCTAAACTTCTCTGGCAGTAAAGCACAGAGTTCAGCCTGAGGTGCACATCGTGTTTTAGAAGCAGCCGTAAGTAGTAGCTGGGGTGGGAGGAGTGTTTCTGATCACATTTATAATCCAGCTGCTTTTCTTTGGCAGTTTATTCTGGTTTATTGATAGGAACCTCTGAGGCAGACGGTCTCCTACCACCCTCCAGTGGTTTGCAGAGCAGAGCGCAAGTGTCATTTTCAGAAAGCTTACCGGGAAAATAAAAAGGGGGCTGGGGATATTCCAAGTTTTCCGCTGGGGATACATATTGTTACACGTTGGATTTGTTTGGTCACTGGTGTCTTTTGATTGTTGTTAGATATTACAAAGTGTTTTAGCACACCTGTTCGGTGAAACACAGTGATATTAATGCAATTGCTTGCATTTGCAGGACATTAAACCATCTGCATCTGTGATGATTTCCAGTCTGTGTTTGTATTGCTGCCAGGATTAACGAATCTGTGCGTGGTGACACTTGGATGTACAGCAGTGAAGGGGTGCTTCCCAGGGGGTTGGGCAAAAACTACAGTTTGTCTATCAGTTTAGTGACTCAATAATTTGCAAGTCATTATAAATGTCTCCTTGGGCTGTTAGTCTTCCACTTCTTTCTCTCCTTACAGTCTTCAGAGCACCTTAGGAGTATTGACATATAAGTTTAAAAAAATAAAATGCATCTGTGTATTTACTTTTGTGTTATTTTTCTGTTCTTGTTCTGATATTCTATGCATGGCATGTCACAGTGTCATCAACCTGACGGTTGTATTTTTTTCTAGATCACTGATGAACATAGCAAAACATGATGCAATTTATTTTTATCTTACCATCATAATGTGAAAAGCCATGAGAACTGCAGAAGCTTCAAAACACAGCAGGGATGAATTTATCAGTGGTTAAGGGGGCATTAAAGTGCTGTGTGACATGAAAGGTAGCACCTGCCAAACTTCCTCACACAACTTTAGGCTGTATCAAGTCCTGGACTGTAAAGCACAAGTAAAGGGGGCTGATGCTTTCATTGCTCCGTATATGGTTGTCTCATCCTTTGCTATGGACTTTCAAGGAATTTTTATTTCACTGTGGTTTTTTTCCAAGCAAGTCTGTGCTAAAACTAACAGTTAAATTTCTGACATAAGCCTACTGAAAAAATCTTGAAGTAGTGAATTGCACTTTTCTGCTCTAGGACAACATAATTTGCTGGCACATCTACTAACATCACTTGTTTTGTACAGAGTGACAGTAGTCATACAGTACTTTCTGTTCAGCCAATCTAAAATATATGAGTAGGACAGGAAAATTACATCATCTATCACTGGAATCGCCAGGAGTACAACACAAAGTTTAATTGAATTTCCCCTTCTGAGTTCAGTCCATCATGACTGTAGTTGAGAGAACTGGGTCTGCAGCTAGAACAGGACAAAACCAAAGCACAGCTCTGGGATACACTAAGAGCTGTAAAATGCTCCTGGTTGTCTGTCTGAAGGAGACAGTCTCTCCTTGGAACTTTTTCCTTTCTTGTACCCCAAACTGGGAGTACGAGGTACTCTGCACAGTCTTCCAGTTCCATAACCACCCATGCCGCAGTGGCCTCTCCCAGTCTCCTGCTATCCAGCTTATTTCTTAATGCATGTGTGGATGGAATACTCAGGCAGGCAGGCAGGCATGGAGTCTTGTGACTGTAATGATACAAGACTGTGATAATAATGCCTCAAACTGTCTGACCTGGCCACTGAATACATGAACTACAATGACTGTTAAGTGTTGGGGTTTTATTAGTTAAAAAAAAAAAAAAAGTTAAATCTCCCATTTTTCCAAGCTGCCATACAAAACCCAGAAAGTTTGTACTCCTAAGTAGATGTATCAGAAACTGAAATGAGGTCTCAGCCAAGAAATATACTGATAGCTCTGACTCTTTGTATATTACTCAGGCAATATTTTCTAAGCAGTTATTTTAGCCTTGTGTTCATTCAATGTGATCAACAGGTTAGGGGAGGTGATTCTGCCCCTCTAGTCTTCTCTTGTGGAGTGGTGCATCCAGCTCTGGTGTCCCTAAGGCATGTTGGAATGAGTTCAGAAGCAGGCCACAAAAAATCATCAGAGGGCTGGAGCACGTCTCCTCTGAGGAAGGGCTGAGAGAGTAGGGGTTGTTCAGCCTGGAAAAGAGAAGGCTCCAAGACCTTATTGCAACCTTCCAGTACCTAAATGGGGCCTATAGGAAAGATAGAGCAGGGTTGTTTCAATAGGACAAGGGGAAATGATTTTAAACCAAAAAAAAAGAGCTAGATCTAGACTACATTTAGGAAGAAACGTTTTATAATGAGAGTGGTGAAACACTAGAACAGATTGCCCAGGGAGGTGCCCCATCCCAGGAAACATGAAGGTCAGGTTGAATGGGGCTCTGAGCAACCTGGTCTAATTGAATATGTACCTGCTCAATACAGAGGGCTTGGACTGGATGATCTTTAAAGGTCTCTTCCAACTCAAAATATCCTATGATTCATAAAATTTTGGCAAGGGCTAGAAAATGTTCTAGAGATTGTGTTTTGAGGCAACAGCTCAGACACATGCAAGCTTTAACTGCCATTAAAGACTGAAATTTGTTTGTCCTGGTATGTCCTGCTGTAAAACCAGTGTCAAGAAGTATCATCTCCCAGAGGTGTTCCTTTTGGTGACATGGCATTGACCTCCCTCTTAGCTTTTACTGCAGTGGTGCTCCTTTGAAACACAACCTGACAGCAAAGAGTGTTCAGAGTAGAATGGCCATATTGATTCAGGTGAAAGGCTAAGTATCCAGCTTAGATGGCATCTCCAACCCTAGCCATAAAGAATTTAGGGAAATTTATTACTTCCCAGGAAAAAAAAAAAACACACCCCCCCCCAAACAAAACAAAACAAAACACCAAAACAAACAACACCCCAAAGAAAACAGCCATCAAAACCCAAAACAATACAAAAACCTAAACAAGGAAAACAAAACCAAGCTCATGTCTTTGAAGTAAATACATGCCACCTCAGTGCTCTGCCATGGCCAGGGTTTCTGTCCCAGCCTTAAGCTGCCAAGGCTGGGCGCTCAGTGAGAGCAGCTCCGCCTGCTGTTCGCAGAGCCACAGGGAGGTGGCACTCGTGCCCTGTGCTTTGTACTGCCTTCCTTCCTCAGGTGCTAGTGACCGACTCCAAGATAATGCATCAGAAATGGGGCATTTTGCTTTTAAATGTGATATTCTTTCATCTGTTTTCAAAGACAAATGTTTTCGTAGAGGTTTTGTTTTGCAGAAGTGCTAAAAAAAAAAATTGTGTCTTCACAAGGAAGATTAGAAAAAATTGCCTCAAGAGTTGCATTTTCAAATGCAGGGAAATAGCCTATTTCATCTTAAAATAGCCTTAACCTAAGGTAGGATTTAGTGCCATAACTCGGAAACCTATGCCTGGAAGATCTTTCTTGCATTACTGAGGCTATTTGAGTGCTATCATGTACAATCATTTTCACATAATCATCTGTTCAAGTTTATTGAATTTAATCCTCAATGCAGTAACATTTCCTGTGCTTTTATTTTATGGGGAGACTGTTACATAACCATGTTACTCTAATTTTAATAAGCACCACAAACTAATATTTGGGCTTTTTCTTCTCTCATTACCAGAAGTGCAGATTTAAGATAAATATTCATCTTTTTACCTGTTTATTAACATGTTATGGCTTTACTGCAATGAAATTACTTAAGATATCATTCACAAACAGGCAGAAACAGAACTCTTCATTCCTGTGAATCTGTGAAAATGAGATTGTTGTGAATTTTACAGTGACAATGCATACTCCTGTAATGCATATTACCAAAATAAAAGAATTTGTTAATTTTTATTACTGCTTGGAGTTTTGGTAGAAAAATCCAAAATGGCCTAATCAGTTTATTGTAAAACTTTACAAGTCTGATGTTTTCAACTATCTTTTTTTTTTCTTTTTTTTTTTTTCCAGTGGGAGAAACTACAGATGACAACAAGTGAAAGGAGGAAAATAGTGTGTTCAGTCACATTCCATGTAATTGCAATCACCTGTGTTGTTTGGTCATTGTATGTTTTAATTGACAGAACCGCTGAAGAAATTAAACAAGGCAATGATAACGGTAAGTATCTTTTACCTTCTTCAGCGTTGCTGACAACGCAGTGGCTGCCTTTGAAAGGCAGCTATGGCACCAGTCACATTCCATTCTTAAATAACAGCTCACAGCTTACATCAAATGCTTTACTGCAGAAGTTCTGAATGCATCAGCATTTAAAGCTTATGTTATGCCCCTGCAGAGAGAACTCTACTTTGTGTGATCATTACAACAGCTTAACTAAGCTGCTGGTTCTTCCTAGGTTAATCTCCTATTATGTGGGTATTTCTAAGGCTCAGGCAAAGAGATGAGTCAAGTTCAAACAGCTCAATGCAAGTTCAGGCCATTAAAATACCAATTTATTTATATTACTCACTTGAACCTTGATATCAAATAAAACATGATAGAGCCTTTTCATTAACAAGCCTCCTAATGAGAACTTCCAAGAGACTGTGTTCCAGTTGTGTTAGTCCTTCACGTGGAACTTAAGTAGCATGGAGAGCTATTCCTGCATCTTTTCAAATAGATTTTCACTGTGAATGTCCTTGTTCCAGTTTTGTTCATTGTGAGGCTGGTTAAACACTGGAACAGAGGTCGTGGAGTCTCCATCTATGGAAATACTGAAAACCCAATTGGACAGGAGTAACAAAATGCGTGTTAAATTTAAGTAGGTTTCTTTTGGGGCCATACTTAGCATATGTGGAAAATATATCCTAAACCGAGCTACTGTTTTCTATTTGAAGTCTAGTTGGTCTTAAATGTGATCATGATGATAAAAAAACTTTTGAGTTTTGATCTGAATTGACTTTAAGCACAGTAGGGGAACAAAGGTCTCTAGCTTCTAGCTTTGTGCTATATTCTGAAGTTAACATGGAAAACAAAACAAGTGGAGATTTGTGCCTTGCTAGTTAGATAAATATTTTATAATATTCCTAATGCTTGTCCTTCCTGCCTATGAGGGGAAAATACGTAACAAGGCTCAGTAAGTTACAGATGAATATATACTACAGTCTTGTTTTGCATTCCTTTGAAATTGGGTAACCCTGGTTTTTATCTCAAAAAACCTGTCCTGGAGGACAGTAATAGGAATGGCTTTGAACTTCTATTTATGAGTACAACTACATCACCCTATTTATTACAAGGGGGAAGCTATTTCTGTGGATTAGCTGAATTTTAATAACAAAACAGCTAACATGAATTTTTGTTGTTATACACAATGCAAAAGAATAACAAAAAGTATTTATGATTTGTATAGAAGTCAGTGTTTGCTAAATACAGTGGCTGATTTTTTATACTAAAAAGTGGACAAAGAGATGCCTTGGAGCTATTTACAACATGCAAAAATAAGTGTTTGTGAAGAGAGCTCTTTTGCTCCTAAATTTCATTGTTCCAGGGATGAGTATTTTTAAGAAAGCAAACATGTATTTGAGGAGAGTAGGAAGAAACATCTGTGTAGTTTAATTTCTTCTCCATTCTCTAAATGGGAATTGCTGGGAAAAAGACTGTTAGGACTGGAGAAAAAATACTTTATATATATTGAAAAGGAGAAAAAAACTTGGAATAAGACTAGTACTGTTTGTTAATATTCTGTAGATTTAAAGGGTTGGGGTTTTTTTCCTCCTGATGAAGGTGTATGATGCAAACCTTTTAACTGCTATACCTGACACTGGTCTGTCTATAGAAAGGGCACTTTTAAAATATATTAAAAAAATTACAGCAACAGTGGTAGGGAATCAAAACTTTTTGTGAACAAGTTTGGGAAATATAAAAGGATTTGTCACTGGCAAGTTCACTTTAAGAAGATACAAAGCGATTTATGTGGTCTGGTATGCTTTCATTTTTCTGGAAATTAAACATAGTAATTGGCTAGCACCATCACTTAAAACATTATTGCCTTTTCTGAGTACTATGACAGAGAATACTACAGCTACTTTAAACATTTTGTGTGCTTTGCAATAATTGTTATTCTCTTGATCCCTTTTTGTGTGTTTAATTAAAAGCCCACTTCCTATGTGCATAAGAGTAAAGGGGATACTGGCTCCTCACTGAAGCTGTTCTGCTGGGTGCCAAAGGAATACAGATTTCCCACAAAAAATTCTTTCAGGTGTAGAACTTGTGTAAAACTCACAAACATCACCAAATTGTTGTGGTATATCACCATTAGTAGAATGCAGCATCTGCAATGCACCGTGAATACTACAGTGAGTGAGCAAAAGTCCTTCCACGTAGGACCTACCAACCTACTCAGGCTGTTCCAACTGACAGTATAAGAGCACTGATCCAGAGGTCTGACTCTTGTGTATAGCGTTTAATAATAATAATAAATATAATAATAAATATACACTTTCTATTCAAAGGTGTCCTGGAATGGCCATTTTGGACAAAACTCGTCGTAGTAGCCATTGGATTCACAGGAGGCCTGGTCTTCATGTATGTGCAGTGTAAGGTTTATGTCCAGCTGTGGCGCAGGTTGAAAGCCTACAACAGAGTGATCTTTGTTCAGAACTGCCCAGACACCATCAAAAAACTGGAGGAGAAAAACTCTTTGTGTACGCAAACCTCGGACATCAAGGACACAGTGGTGGTGCCAGTAGCACAGACAGGTACAAACTCTCAGCCGGCAGCAGAAGGAACAACGTCTGAAGTCATGCCAGTTTGACAGAGACAACATTGTTTCTTCCTTGCAGAGTAAGGTGTAGTGTTTGCTACACTGAAAATGCTACAAGAAAGTAGAAATGACTGTGCATTTTTTCAGTTAAAAGAAAAACAACGAAAAAAACCCATACAAAAACCAAAACCTTACAAGGATAATGGATTCAGCAACGCAACTTGTTACTACTGTATGGAATGTGACTGTCCGTGAAGTAGTTTCGCAACTAGTCAGCAAGTGTAGTGAAAGTGGTGGAAGTGTAGAAAGTGCAATAGAGAACAGGTTTAACAGACAATGCCAAACCAATGTGACGAGAGTACTACTTTTTTTTTTTTTTTTTTTAAACTGGGATGGATGGGAAAGTAGAAACAGACCTGATATAATAATTTTGTTTACAGAAAACCAAAATCTTTCATCTGTTTACTAGTAAAAGTTGTATTTCCTATTTATCTTTTTAAAGATATGCTTCAAAGGGTACTGATCCAGTCATATGCATTAACGGAATCAAAGCATAGAGAGCTCTAAGCTCACCCTCTAAGTTTCATATGGTAACACATGTTCATGTGACTGTAGAGGAGCCTCAATGCTGGGGCAGCTGTGTCAACTACGAATATTTTAACTATGCTTGAAGTTTTGAAAAGTAAGCAATTCCAACCAGTATAAACTCATGTCGCCATAAGCTTACAGGTTATTTTTTTTAATACAGCTGTCAGCAAAATAAGTACAGGAAGGAGAGAGAGAATATATAGATACGCATTTAGAAGAGCAGTTCAGCTGTTTATTTTACTTCATAAGAGTGAATTAGACATAAATTGGATATGCAAAGTATTGAGGCAGAATTGTAAATGAAAAAAAAGCAGTTAACTGCGCAATCACACCAAAGTAAATTGACTATTATCAAAGGTCTGAAAAGGGATGACACATAGTGAAGACGGAAGCCATTTTGGGATTTATTTTTTAAGATTCATTATACAGAAAGGTAGATGTAAGAAAAGATACCTACCTACATATCTTAAGAAAACATTAGGTTTATCTCCTTGTTCTGAAAGTGAGTTTTTATCTTCCTGACTAAAAAAAAAGACAAATCAGTGGTTTCCTTCTGTACAGGTAAACTTGAGGTGTTAGAGATTCAACAGTTCAGTTGTTAACGTCATGTTTTGAGCATTGTCATATAAAAATGAAGTGTGAATAGCATTAAAAGGTGCAATAGATAAATGAATGTAGATATAATACTCTGTCCAACAGGGTGAATTATATATTAAGAACCAATTTTGTGATTCACTTTGCATACCTGTGGTGTTTACAATCAGGACACAAGAGCAAGTATTGACTTGGAGTAGTTATATATTGGTGTGGACAAGTGTGGGGCCTGAACAAAATGTATATTTAAAAAAAAATGTTAAAAGTTGGGGGTTTTTTTTAATCTTGTATTTAGGTAAAGGAGGAAAAGCAAACAAGCAGATAAAGAATCAGAGTAAGGCATATAGGAGAGCACAGGTTCATTCAAAGGGGAGTATCTGCCACAACTGCAAGTAAACTAAAGTTCTACAGAAGCCTTGAAGTTTCTAATGGTAAAATTCCTCTTTATACTCTCAAGTATTTACAAATGAAATAACACAATCCAGGATGCTGGGCCTAAGACGTATGGAAATTTATATACTAAGTACTCCTTTGTGAATGTTTACTGGCTTAAGGCTCAGGGAATACTGGAAGTAGCAGTATTAGCAAGAAACGTGTCTTGAATCAGGTCACTATGTTCTTTTGTATTGGAATTGCTCACGTAATTTGGCTGTAACTAAGTGATTGCCATTTGGCTAGACAGGACACAAAATCTTGGTGCTTGAATGCGTCCTAAACACATGTCAATATTTGCTGTAAATTACTCCAGGTGAGTTGGATTGATGTTTTTTTTTTACGTAAATGGCATGCACTTTTTATAGAAGTTCCAGTTTGTACAGCCACAAATCGCGATTGTAGCAGTTTGTCATTTGAAATGACATACAAGAGAAACCAAATCATTTCTCCATTTAAAATTGTGGAGGAAACTTCAAAAGATCTTCAGAGAATGATGACAGTCTTAATGAATGCCTCATAACTGCACATGTTTTTAAGATAGTCTCCAATGGCACAGGTTTCAAAAACTGTAAAAAGTAGTTGCTAAAAGGTAAATCTCATAATATCTGCAGTTAGACACTTAAAATTACTAGTTGCATCTGAAGGTTTGGAAGGATGTTTACAGTAAACCTGATGAATAATAGCAAAATTATTGACAAGGAACGTTAGCACGAAGGATAATTAAAAGCTTTCTGAAATAATAATAGTTCCTTACTAACTGACAGTAACCCTGCTCCTTTAGGCAGCTTGTTCTTTGACCTGCGATAGCATCATAACCCCACTGGAAGTATTTTAACCCGTTTTTTCAGTTTAATGGAGACTAATTCACATTGGATTTTTTACTTGAACGAGTATAAAATTTAACTCAAAGAAGAAAATACCTGAGGCTTCTGAAAGGAGAATTGTAGCATCCAACAGAATTATTGCCCATTTTCAAAAATACACTGAACAGTCAACAACAGAACAGACAATGTGCAAAATTTTATACTAATGCCTTCCTCTTCGAAACACTCTTCTGGCATTCAACCATATCTACAACTGAGTTTACAGTTAGTTAAATAAAAGAATGGAGGAAGACTTGAATTGAAATTACTCCTCTCCCTTTGAAATATTTAATGTGGACAGCAGGAAGAGAGCAAAAGGGGACACTGTGCTGAGACGGATGAGCCAAGTCATCAGCAAGAGAGATTTCAGCAGGCCTGATGCAGTCTTTAACCTTTTAAAGCATTACAGTATTAGGTTGTGCATCCCTTTTTCTTCTTAGGTGCACTGGATATTTTAGAGCTTTCAGGGATTTCATGCAGGATTGGAATTTACCCCTTCTTCAAGAGGGCAAGGAGCTATTCACACCGCCATGCCTTGGATTCAGGTCTTCATTAATAAGGAAAGTGCACAAATACAGACACTAGACAGATGCTTATCAACTAATGTTTTTTTCATTCCCACACAAAGTAAAATTTTCTGTATTAATTTAATAACCATGGGATCTTGAAAAAAACCCCAAACAACAAAAAAATATACTGAAAGTTTTAAGATCCAGACTAAGACTTTTTAATGAAGATGCCATATCAAATAAAGAACCATATCACACTGCTTGTGTAGCCACAGTGGATCTCAGGCAAACAAGCTGATGGTGGAATTTGGCCTCGTTAAACCCACAAGGGCAGAACCTTGCTCTGAGTTGCCATTACCAAGTAGAGCTTAATCTGCATTCTTGTTTAAACAAAGTTTTATTGAAAGTAGAGAGAAGTAATCTGGTGTCAGGTCAGATCTGGAAGTTTAAACAAGATGCGACTAATCTGTGAACACGCACATTGCTTTTCCTGTTTTTAAGTTACAAGCATTATAAAGTTTATTTCAAACTGGCAAACATACCACTTTTGACTATTATTAGCATTACAAAGATTCTCAACTAGTCCAATTGTGCCATTCACACACTGCTCTGTCTGAAGGCAGAGAAAAAAATAGTCATTCCCCATCACCAGAACAAACAGCTTATAATTTCTAATAATGCAATGAAACTTACTCAATGATGAAAATACTTTACTGTATATAGTATTCAGAACTACAAGTTTGTGTTACTTGTTTCTCCCTCTCTTTTGCAAAAGAAAAAGTGTATGTTTTTGTGGGTGAATGTGTACTGAAAGACAGAAGGCAAGGGACACAAAAGCAATGTATCTGCTTATTGTTGTGAAAAAAATGTATTTGTATTAAACAATTGACTCAAATTACGGTAGTATTATACCTTTGTCACTTTGTTATATAAAGCAACACGTGCTGAACATGAGTTGGCAAGAACTCACTTGCAAAAAAGGTAAGGAATATACTCAGCTGCATACTTAATCCTGATAAGCCTGCTAGCTACCAGGGGCTACTTTTGGGTACCACACCTTGACAGAACGCTCAGGAAAATACCTCATGGTACAAAACCACTTGAACTATGGTTGCTTACTTTGCAGGCTTCCACTCTATGAAGAGCTCCCAGAAAGCAAATAGTTTTATATCCATAGCATAATGGACAACTAGTACTGGGTTTCACCTCCAGGAGGGTAAGAGGAAGAAAGCTCCCTAAGGAAAGCAGAGCTTTGGAATAAACTGTTTGTTATAGTGATTTTGGAATATCCAATGCTAGAAAGCTTTAAAGATGGGCCGGACAGTTAAATACTTTAAAAGCTAATCCCACCTCAGGCTGTCAAAATGGATCTTGTTCCCTTTTCTATAATTTTAGACTTTGTGAGATTTTCTCCTTTTCCAAAAATCTTAAAGACTAGGGGGTTTTTAATGAGAAGAAATATTACATGTTCATATTATAGAAAAGCCTGTGTACTTTGTCAGTTGTAAAACCAAAGAAAGCATCCTACTCCCAACAAATACAGAGCTTTCCAACCAAGGAACAAATTTAGTTTTCTACAGAGGTTTGTACCCACCTACCCCTTATCTTTCTCCTACATGGTCAGCTGGGGAGAGAGTGGGTTGTTTCGAAACATGATAATTCTAGCTGGAATTAGTCATCCTATGGCTGATGACTGATAATAATGTATATTTTCAAAACCTAGAGGAAGGGCTCTAACAAATTACATTCCCTGCATCCAAGGCCAACCACTTGTTCATTTTGTTAAAGGTGCCCTAATTAGTTCACTGTGTAAAAGATTTACAAACCCTGCAAGATATAATACAGGGGAAACAGCATGACGAAAGAAATTATAGTAATAAAGATATATTAATTTCCATTTACTAGCATATGGAAAAGTGGAGGCAAATTTGGTTTCTGAATTAAGAGAACAGGTCCCTATGCCTTTTTGCTTTTCTCATTGGTTGCTTGATGAGAGGTAGTATTAGAATACAAAACATTTTTCTGTTTAGTCTGATGTCTGTCTACACATAAGCAAAGAAACATGCTATGTGGTGTTTACTCACACCAAACTACACACACACATACACACACACACACCCCTCCCCAGCTTGGCCAATAAAATATTGAGGCTGCTCTGCATGAGCTTTCCTAGAAGTCAAAGAAATTGTCAGTTAATGAAAAACTTACCAAAAGTACTTTGACTAGTGTACCACATTTCCACTGCCTGTGACACGGAGCTCAGAAAGTAACCTTGACTGACAACAGAAGGATTCCAGTCTGCTGCAGAGTGTGGGACAAACCTGCCCTTCTAGTACTTGCAAATACTTAGAACTGATGCACACTGAATCATAGAGCTTCCTTTTTAAAAAAAAAAATAAAAAATCAAACCATAAAAAGTAATATACATGAAAATACAATAATCAGCACTATTCCAAATGAAAACCAAAGACAGGTCACAGTAATTTTAAGTGTGTTAACTAAATTATGAATTAATTTGAGGAATACATCTATAACAAAACATGGATCATTACATCTGTGTATGCATATGCCTGGGAATAAGGTGAACATGACCTACACAAAATTTAATAGTGGCTCACAAACAGCATAGAAGTGAAAAGTAAAGGAGCAAGATTTAGATGGGTTATATTAAACTCAGAAAATAACAACAAACCAACCAAATCCTAATAGCTCTCAAAGACTGTTATTTACATGAGTCCTGAAGATACAGTCAAAAAAGTCACTATAGAAGTTCTGGCAAAAGCTTTTTTGAATCTTCAAGAGCCACTTCACCTCTAGGTTTGCTAGCAAATTTTGAGAGCTAGGGAAAAAGAAGAATGTTTCATTAAGAAGTACGGGTAAGATTTTTCGAGCGCTTCATATCTTGGCAATGGTCATCATCACTTTATCAGTTTTCAAATCGGCACAGTACTGTCTTGGTTCATAATGTGTGAACTTGAATATGAGCCCACATTAGTAGGATGCTTCCACCTTTGTGTATTTATTTAAAAAATGCTTCAGTTTTTAAAGTAATGCTGGCATTTTTGTCTAATAGCTTAATAGTTTAATTAGTTTAATTTTTTATTTATAGCAGGTAAGTAGTTATGTATTAAACCCTTCTTTTAATAAAATTGAGCAATATTTACAATCAAGCAGTTAAGGCTTAGGGAACTTGATGACAGGACCATTACAATAAGTGTCTCACCATCAGGTAATTTTTAGTTTCATTACAGGAACTCTGCACAGGATCTTGCTAGATGCATTTAAGACAACAGCTTAAACTGCAGTGTATAAATCACAACACCTCATTAGCAACGTCTCTTACCTCATGAAATGTACTTCTTTTGGGCAACAGTGTCTGGAAATCAATTATAATGGATTTTTACTCTGGAAAGAGCTAGAAGATAGATAATATATGTGTTCTATCATGCTAAGACTGAACAAGCTGACTTGACATAATTCTGTACTGCAGGCATTTTTTTGCCCTTTACTAGAAAATGAAACTCAGAGGATTCCTTAAGCAGGGAACTTCTGCTGAGGGAAAAAAAAAGATTTTTTTTTTTTAAACTACCCTTTCCTATCTGCCAGGTCTGTAGCAAACAGCAATTTTTAAAAAAGTTAAACTCCTATATACACATTTTTGTATCCCCAACTCTGTCCTCACATGTGGCAGTGTCATCACAGAGATGAGTAAATATGCTATTGCATTGAAAGACAAACAAACAGACAAAAACAATCACATGATACTCTGTAAGTATTGAGTTACTTGTAAATGGCTCAGAAAATGTTTCATATATTGTATATTTAACTTGTTGCATCCCACTGCACATACTATATAAAAGTATGCTTATATAAAAGTGACTTTACATGTAAAGATATTACTTTTTTTTGTTTGAAATGTATATTTAACATGAGCCTTGATAATTAAAGAAACATGAATTTTAACTACAACTTTGCAGTTAAAAATTTAAAAAAAAACAACACAGGGACATTGAGAAGCAATATCTGACAAGTTAGAATAAAAGAAATCTTCCCTAAAATTAATCTCTAATAAAAAAAATCTATAAATTACAGAGAATTATAATAGAGGATTTAACATTAAAACCTGTAATCCTTAGCTACAAATGAAAAGAATTTCAAGGTATTCCCTACAGCAAGTTTCTAAGAACAGCGAACATCAAATAAATATTTTCCATTCCCACTGTTGCCAGCATCTGCTTTCTAGATTTTAAAGAAACAGAATAATTCATAATTCCTGAGAGCATTCATTTTTCTTCCACTACAGGGAAGAAACTCATAAACATATAAAACCCTAAGAGCTGGCTTAAAAGCGCAGGCATGCCTGGATTATGGAATTGATACAAAAGATTCCATTACCTCATCTCGGTAAGATATGTGAAACAAAAAAAAGTCTCTCTACATCCCCCCCCAGCTCCAGGCTTCTCAGTACAAAAAACTCTGAGCACAGAAATTTTAAAAAATTAAATACATGGCATTGTTGTTTTTTTTTTTATTGTTGCCCTGCCACATTAGTATTCTGCAACAACAACTTGTCTGATAAATTGAACTTGCACATCATCAGTTTAACCGTAGATTATTTTCAGTTCAAATATGAACACTTGACAGCTGCTTATGATTGATAATTCAGCATTAAAAGTTCACATGCAGAAAGTGTTGTTTTTTCATTACTTGTGCAGTAGGACAAGACAGTTTAAAACCCAGCTAAACAAGCAGTGAATACATGGAATTCAATTGAGAAAATCCACAAACTCAACAAAGTCCAAACTGTAAACGTGTGCTCCAAGAGATAATTTCAAATACTTGACTCTCACATTAACCACATGAGTAATAATTTCTTTTTATAATATCTTATTACTGGATTGTTTCAAGGAATATAGAAGATCTCATTCTTCCTAACTTTGCGTGACAAACTTTTTGAAGCATTCACCGGGATGTCAGCCTAATATACTGTAATTACTATGACACCTTCTAGTTACCTTACTGCTCATTTTTCCTTCTCTATTTTACACACTGTCATGGGAAAGTGACTCTTTCTGCAATGTTTCTACTTGCAATTTCAAACAAAAATTTAAGATGAACTTCTGAAAGGCAAAATTTGTCAAGGATACCACATAAACAACTTTAGTTCAATCCAGTTACCCTGGCTCAGCTTCCACCAGAGTTTAACACCTCAAGTTTTACAAATCAAAACAAGATAAATTCCACAACACAGCTCAGTTTTAAAAAGTTGTAAAAATATCAAAGACCTGCCCTGAACTTCAGCACACATTTCTAAAACACAAACACAAACCACTGACATGGCAGAGATATGGCTGATGTCAGAGGACAAGACCTCTACACAGGTTTAAGACTGGCAGTCCATCTGAAGATTCATTAGATCACTCACACGTCCTTCAGGTGTGTTAAATTTATTCAGGTTTCTTCTTTAGATTAATTTAAGGAGGACAATGGTTAATTCTATATTGCCTAAATAGACTGGTTTCCTAAAACTTGAAACGATATCACAAGCCTATTTTGTAAAGAGGAAAAATCATAATACACGTTAGCAGACTTAACACTCATGAGTAGCTCTTGCTGCAGAGTTATGAAAATACACACCTAGATATCTTTAAATGAAATCTAGGAAACCCACATAACTATATACCATGACAAAAACATGGTTATTTAGCCCGCAAAAGTGTGCTAGGGATCAAATACTAGAAAGATTATCCACAAGGAATTATTTCCACATAATTAACAGGCATCTGAGCTGTGATTACTACTGTGTACAAACAGTACAGCTGAACTGTGACTTCTGTGCCCAGACAATCTAGTACACACTGAGATGTCCTACTTAATGCCTGCTGTGAAATCATCCCTAGTTTTGCACTTGCTCTTTTTTCATTCATCTTGGTTTTTGAAGTGATAATCTGCTAAGAACTTTCCTGAAAGACACATTTAAAGGCATCTAAAAGGTTGCTTCATAAAGCAAGCCTGCTATTTAAAAGACTGAGCAACTTAATTTTAAAATGCACAGCTTTCTCAACAGAGGGGTTAGAAAAAAATATGGACAAAAGATATATTTAAGAAACAGACTATAGGAACTCTAACTGGCTTCTGATCTGAATTCTGCAATAGAGTGCTGAAGACAGTGTAACTCTCTCAAATTATCTTGACAAAACATGAAATACTCTTTGTCTTATTAAAGCATCTCCAGCTATGCTCCTGCTACAGATTCTCAGAGAAGAGAAAGTACATGAGAACATTTTCTCATGTTTAATTGGCTACTGCAATTAGCAGGAAAAGGTAAAGATCTCTGATCACAAAGTATTCTAGTCTAAATCTAGACTGTTCCTATTACCAGGGAAGAACTTCTCAACTCGTTAGGATTTCAAGATGTAAACTTACACGATTAGGATTTTAAGTATTTATTTATAGTCAAAAATTTTATCCAATAATATGCAATTTACCCAGTAATACACTGTTTACTCTTTACCATCGGTACATAGTGAGATCATAAAAAAAGCAACTACCAAAGCCTTTACAAATATAGTTAAAAATTTTATTTTTGTTTCCAGTGATAATTAAAATAGGTTTCTTATAATTCCCTTCACTGTTTCAGCTCTCGAATCAGCTGGTGCTCATTAGGGGCACCTCTTCTCCTTTATTCAAGTCTTCTTTAGCTTCCACATCTGCCACCTCAGGGTGACTGCAAGCAGCATCTGTAGCTGAGAGTTTTTTCATTTTGATGTTTGGCAGTTTCCTCAGATCACCATCCCATTCTCTTAAAAAGAAAAAAAAAAAGTAATGAAAACCAATTACTAACAGAAAGGAAAAGAATGGTAGAGTTAATTCACCTTTCCCCAGAACACTAACTCAAGTGAGGCTGCTTTTCTAAATTATCTTACCAATCCCACTGTGGTATGAATAAGCACCAAAGATTTCACCTGCTTTTGTACATTACAGAAGTTGTGATTTCTCTGTGAAAAAATAAGTACTTTCAGATTTGACATTCTGAACAAAAAAATATATGATTCACTTTTTTCCTCACAGACTTACTGTACCCTCAGTTACTTCAGGCCACCTGATTTTAGGTTTGTCTCATTCAATTCCCAGTCTTATAAGTAACAGCAAAGCAAGTTGGAAGACTTTCTTCATCTAGATGCTTAATTTGCATATCTAATATCACATGTACATCAAGTCCCTCATTATGATTTATGGTAAATGTTAACATGTATGACTGACTTCAAGGGGACACAAAGTGTTAGGACACATTCACATGCTAAGTGTACTATTTCAAAAGGTTGCATGAAGGAGAATGGGTTATTTAAAATGTAAGTCAAATCCAGTACTCAATTAATAGAATGCTTTCTTGATTATAGTAAGTGCACTTTATGGATAATTTTTCTCAAGGGCAAAGGCAACATTTGCCAGTTACAAGATATTTTTGCTCTACCAAGGCAATACAACAACAATTCTATCTGATGTCCCAGGTCAGGAAGTCGATTATGTATTTATAAACACAGCAGTCTCTTCTTAGAGATTTCTGGCTTTAATCCAACATCCTATGACTTCAGGCTACAAACCACCCCTGGGAGTTAGGGATACATCATTCTTTGCAACATAAGCATGCCCAAGTTTCTTTTTTTTTTTCCTTTGAAGTATTTCATTCGATAGAGCTGTCAGCAAATATGTTCATTCATTGTCTTTCCAGGACATACCGACTTGCTCGCCCAGATGAGACAGCAGCAAGTTTTACAGCTCTTGGATCTTTTAACTGGATCCAAGTCATCAATTCCATTAAGATTTTCAATGGCTATATACACATACCAACACTACTGTGAACAGCTGAGGTCAGAATTTTAGGTAAAGAAAAAGTAATACCTAAGAATATTGAAAAAAAGATACTCAGGTAACAGAAATGGAATTCTAACTGTTGGATCTAACTCTTCCAATGTTTTAATGAATGCCTGTCACCAGCATTTATCTGCTAAGAAATGCCAAAATAGCAATGCCATACCTAGTCTGCTTTTTCAAATGACAAATTGACAATTTTGCATAAATTCTTTTTTGAGTGAAAAAAGACATAAAGCATGTCAATTTCAAATATGTTGTTTTGCATAAACAGACTAGCAGTGATAATAAAAAGAACTTACCTGAAAAATTTGAGATTCTTTCTGTTCATGATGTCTGGAATTTCTAATAGGAATGAAATGAAATTCTATTAGATGAGTTATATTATTCAAGTGAGTCTCATTTCAAAGAAAGAAATGTGAGGCAAATGGCTGAATAGATTACTTCAGAGGAAAAAGCCCAAGAAAATGAGAACAAGTATTCACATTACAAAGCTTCTAGAGCAATATATAAACAGAAGACTTCTCTCTGCTAAAGAAAAGGAAGTGAACTTCCACCTACAAACTGTTCCAGAATTCAAATCTATCTGTTACTGAAAATCCAATCCTGACAAATTATTAAAAAAGGTCCTTCATTTTCTCTGAACTGACAGATCTGAGAAATAGCAAAAATTTAAGCAAAGTTTCCCTTTAAAAATGTTCAGTAAGGAAACTAGGAACTTAAGTTATTCTATGTTTTAAAAGTATAACTCACTTCCCTCAACCACGATCAAGGCCTGTTTTTAATAGACATTCCATTTCCTTGTAATGGGAAGTCTCGAGAATTAATTCATAAAACTAGTGTGTTCAGTTTTAAAAGCCATTTCCCCCCAAGATTACTATTATGCTTCTAGAAGAAAATGCAAGGTATTTAGAAACAAATTATCAAAAATGTATGAGGTTCAGATGAAATAATTATGATGCTTTTCCACTGAATGCATGCTAACTCCGAGTTCCAAATGAATAAATGAATAAATAAATGAACAAATAAATAAATAAATAAACGAAGAAATAAATATCTAGGGTTTCCTTTCAATAGCTTTTCTACAAACATGTAAGACCAGACTAACAGAAAACCCAAATACACTAAAATTAAAACATAAGAAAGAAAACTTCAGTAAAATTAATGTAGATATATTTAAGGAGCAAGTAAATGACAAGAAGCTGCTAACAAAACTCAACAACCTCAATGAAAGACTGAATATTCCCTGTATAGGTACTGTTTGTTTAAAAGGACTAAATTTACTATATCTTTGGACATCTACCACTTTTATAAACTGGTTTTTAAACTTTTTAAAAATAATTAATTTTTCATTTACTTGTATCTTCAACAGGACGAGGAAACAGCCTCAAGCTATGCCTAGGAAGATTCAGGCTGGACATCAGGAAGCATTTTTTCACTGAAAGAGTGGTTAAGCATTGGAATGGTCTGCCAAAGGAAGTGGTGGAGTCACCATCCCTGGAAGTGTTCAAGAAACAACTGGATGTGGCAATTAGTGCTATGGTCCAGCTGACATGGTGCTGTTCAGTCAAAGGTTGGACAACATTATCTTAGAGGTCTTTCCCAACCTTAATGATTCAATGATCTAAATAGACAGCATCAAATTTTAGGAGACTTTCATATATGAAAACAATACCTATTATGCAGTCTCTTCATAGCAAATGCACACACATACAAGAAATAACTGAGTTCAAGAACAGCGGGAAAAAAACCCCCAACAAATACTAAGTCAATTACAAAAGCTCCGCTCAGTACAGCTTCCTGGAATAATAATGAGCTAGAGGCATAAAAGCACTGTTTCCAGCTGATTTCCATTTATGCTCAATCTCTAATTACAGTATTTAGTTGCTATAGTACTTAGCAGCAACTATTTTCTCTGAATGAATACTGTCCTAGACAGAGAGCAAAACCTGCAGCAGCTGTGATAACAAATAATGAATGGTTTGGAAGTGTATTTAATATGTGAAGTTGCACTGTGCTCTCTGAATGCTCTACTTACTAATACTATAATAACCAAATTTTGCCTACAATATTTCTGGATTCTTCATTATTTTTATGTTGTGCTTGTACATTTGACATCTTTTTCTCTAGTCCTATCACTTTTTTCTTTCAGCTTTCCACAAAGCAGTATGGAAAAAGAGAACTAAAAAGCAAAAACAAATAGAAGATTTTCTACAATTGCATTATTTGATGACATTCATTCATAGCATCTATTTTCCTGTTACTTTTTTCTCTCTCCTAAAAAATCAAAAGATTATACATCAAGTCATACAGATATGCCTGAATTCCTCTGCCTCTGCAGGCTGCACTGGCAAAAATTAAAAGCCATTCCTTTTATTTGTACAATATTAATCAGGGTTTTCTGGTTTTGGCTGGGGTGGAGTTAATTTTCTTCACAATAGCTACCACAGGGCTGTGTTTTTGATTTGTTTTGGAAATGGTATTGATGACACAGGAGTTTTTTGTTATCTGTGCAGCAGTTGCACAGATCCAAGGCCCTTTCTGCTCTTCAGCCCATCCCATCAGCAAGGCGGACAGGAGTGCATAAGGAACAGGAAGGGGACACAGCTGGGACAGCTGATCCCAACCAACCACAGAGATATTCCATACCATATGGCATCACACTCAGCATATAAAGATGGGGGAAGGAGGAGGAAGATGAGACCTTTGGAGTGATGGCAAGTAACTGTATAGGTGATAGAGCCTGGCTGTCCTGGAGCCTGGCCCACAAGTTCCTCAATTTCCCTCTCCCAATTCTTTCCCCTATCCCAGTGTGGGGAGAGTGAGCAAGCAGCTATGTGGTGCTTACCTGCTGGCTGGGGTTAAACCACAACACAGGATAACAGGGAATATGACACACAACCCGAACCTTGCTGTGCTTTGTATCCTAGCCACAGAACAACATAGATTGTTCATGTCTTCCACAACATACTGTTAAGAAGGATTGATTATGTTTGAGTAACACTTAGCATTAAAGCCAAGTTCATCACTCCACTCCAATATGCTTATTTGTTAAAGCAAAATACATAAACTTCACTGCTACCTGGTACTTGATTCTCCTCAAAACAACTCTTTTTGCACTTTCATTATCCCTTTGTCTTTCTTTCTCATTTCATCAGGTTACTGCTGCTCTCCTTCAGACTGGTTCCAGCTACCAAATGAAGGTTCAAACAAGCTACTGATCAGAATTTGTATTCAAGATAGGTTCATTAAATCTCACTTTACTTTCAAAACTATGTTCTATATGCCTGCACTGAAGAGAGAGTACTAGCAAAGATGCACAAAGGCAAAGTAGAGTATGAGTCAGATCTCCATCATTTTTTTTCTCCCTTTCTTCAACCCTGCCCCTCCTCCCAGACTCCTCTGCAAGGCATAACCTAGCAGTTGGTTAATTTCTTTAAAAAAAAAGATATTGCCTAGAAATTTCACTTAGATTCTAGCCTTGTGAGCAGAAGGTGTGACCACAAGATTATTTCTAATGCTTTTACATACCTATTCCATAGCCCTCATAGAGTTGTCTTTCACGTTCTATTGTCTGCTTGATGACAGTTTCCCGTGAACCATGTTGTCTTCCTTGTCTACCTTTAATACTGTTTTGTAATTCAATCTGCTCCAATTCAGCATTGAATCGACACATATAACTGAAAGAAATAAAATGCATTTATGCTAGATGTAGCCATGCAAAAAATCTGCACAACAGAATTACTTTCATAATCTAGGAAGTTACTTTACTAATTGCATTTATTTTCTCAATTAGTCAGATATATTTCTTAGACTTGAACAATTACTTTAATCTTTGAAGTGGAATCTTCATTTAGAACTTCATTTAATTCACATGCAGCTCCCAGAAGGATGAGGTTTTTTGTATTTGTTGAGTTTTTTTAAACTATGTTTGCATAAAACAAAACTCACTCATTATAATAATTCACCTGCTTTGGAAGTCCAAAGTATTCCTAACTTTTAACTGTTGTATTTCACCACTTCAATAACATCTTTTAAACTAAAATTCTTCTCTGGCATGTATTCTATATCCTTTTGCAAACTTACAACTCAAATGCAAAAAATAAGCTTTCACTGCCTTTGCCATATCACTAGCATTGATGAGCGTGGAGGATGTGCTGCTCAGGAACGGTGCAGAAAATATGTCAGAGTTTCTGAAAGGAAACTGATACAGTACCTCTGAATAAGAATACATACATATATTATATTATTTAGCTAGCAGGTGAAAAACAGTGACAATCCACAGGTACATATATCCAGCAGCACAAAAATAATTGAGTTTTTTCTTAGCAGATTCAATTTTGGTAGTTCCTGCCCTACAAATTGACCCACCTGACTACTGTTCAATTATCTCAGCAAGGAAAATTGAAGAATAAAGCAGTATGAAATATTTGCATTCAATTGTCACCAAACAACCAACTAGCAAATGCATGCAACTACTACTGTCCAAATCACGTGGAATCCTCCACACACTACAAAACTAGAGATATACTTAAATAATTTAAAAAAGCCCAAACCCACCACACATGACTTATTAGAGTAATTCTACTGTGAATATATACATCTTTTGATACACATCAGTAGCAACAAAATCAACTACTTGATATTATTAATAGCAATATATAAAAAGTCCTCCTCTGAGTCATCATCACTTTACAGACTTTACAGAACATTATTTTTAAGACAAATCAAGCTTTTTAATCTTGCTTTTAACATCAGTCTTACTTTTCAATTAGTTCACCAGCTTCCTTCTTTGTGTACTCGATTTTATTGGGGTCAAGGTGACTTTGAAACCATTGCAGTTTTTCTCCTACAAGAATAAACTTATCATTAATGATTGCACCAGCACT
Organism: Hafferia zeledoni; assembly: GCA_035583235.1. Lineage (NCBI taxonomy): Eukaryota > Metazoa > Chordata > Aves > Passeriformes > Thamnophilidae > Hafferia > Hafferia zeledoni. Next base: position 32,754,108 of record JAWWEV010000134.1, on the reverse strand, counting down.
GTAGCAACAACACAGATTAAAGTTCCTCAAAGTTTTTTAACCCCCACCCCTGCCAGTTTTCAAGACTTTGAATGGCATCACAGACTCCCTGTACCAGTTATGAAGGCAGCTGTAACAGAAACATTCTCACATCATTTCAGGTGTATTTTATACCTTCCTTATGGAAAAAAAAAAAGACATGAAGCTTTGCTGGCAATTAGTGTTTAAAATATCACTGTATCAATTGCTTAGGAAGGAAACTTATGGGAAAAAACCAATACAATGGCTGAGCAAGAGTTCTGATCTTCACCATTTTAAAACAAATTAAATTGAAAAGGTGCAGCATCAATCATATGGAAAAGAAAAATATTACAGGTTGTGTCTAAGTTTTGAATTTATCTGCTAGTCCAATGTGTCTCTTAACCTACATCTATTAACTTCTTTTACAAGCAATTAAAAAAAACATGGAGACCAAGTACAATAAACATACAGTTTGCACGTACAGTTGTAGAAAACAGTTGTTGGGTCTATGTTGCCTTGTTGTCATGTACACTGACTAAAGATTAGGCTATCCTCAGCCCCAAACTCATTCCTGTACAAATTACTTGAGTGAACATGTCAGGTATTTCAGCATTTTCAACAGTCTATTTGAAGATTGCAGTATCAGATTATGGAGAAAGAAACTCTAATTTGACTATCTTAACTTGGTAAAACTTAGAATCTCCACAGAGAAGCTCAATATTGTACTCAATAATAGAAGTTTCTGCTTACCAATGATACTTAAACGCAAAGCTTTGTCAGTCTTCAACCTAGCAGAGAAAAAAAGAGGTCTGTCAGCCAGGAATGAGTTCCATAGAAAGAATTAAATTAATTTCGTTCTCTAAAATTTTTTTTTTTTGTCACAATGAAAGTCAAGGTAAAATTTCAAGTAGAAATATTTGCCAAATTCCACACAACATTTTTCTCAGCGCATCACAAAGGGCATTTCATAGAAGAGCTGCATTGTAACAATTTCCTTCTGTATTTCTGATATTCCGCTGGTATAGTTAATGAGTTTGGAGATTTCACCACTGCATTCTTGCAAATTAAGCATGCAATCTGAAAAATACCATTCTATTACCTAATAACCTTGCAATAATTAAAGTTTGTGCTTAGTGAACAGTAAAATTTAGTGTGTTAATAAACCAAAATTAGAACTTTATTGTTGCCTAAATTGGGAGAAAAAAAACTTTACAGACAATATTAGTATAGATAAAATAAGAGAGCAGGTCCTTTAATGAAGACACCTTCAGGTGTAACAAAACATGTAACTGCACATCCAGTAGAGTATTCTTACAAATTTATCCTATCTAATTTATCAAATTTATCCTATCCAATGGATACAACCAACCTGAAAATTGTCTAGCCCCAAAACCTCCCTGGGTCTGCCCCTCTGGAGCTTCTCCAAGGGTTTTGGTCCTTCTGCCTTGCTTTGATTACAGGGTATCTTCCATGTGCATGTGTTCTAAACAAGATGTCCCTGCTAAAATCTTTTTCCTTCAAAAGAACGTTAAACAAAATTTCAAGAATTTGGCATGAACCGTGAGAAAGATGTTTAGAAACTATACAGCTACATTAAAATCTACAAACATATAAAAATCTTAAGGCATCATTACAAAAAGGATGAAAAAAGAGCTATCTCAAAGTATTTTTAACTCCACCTCAGTCTCTGGCAGGATACTCAAGGCCTTCTGTACTCTGTGTACGCAATTCTGTTTCGGACTAATTCCCATCCTATTTAGCAGTTCTCAAAGAAGACAAGTTTTCCAACAGGTAACACCGTGCCTCATGCTCTTTTGTTGTGAAGGTGTCACATTGAATCTGCAGCAACAGATGATGCAATTTTCTGTTGTTTCCAGAAAGGACGTAAGTATGAAATTTGTCACTGGTAAAATATCTTAGATGTGCAAGTTCAGTGTATATATCTAAGGACCTCTGATAAAATTGACTTTTTGTAATTATTAAATTGGAAAATTGATAAAGGATTAAGTAAATCATAAATGATATCAGTGACAAAAAACTAAAAATGCCAAAATTCATCACAGTTCAAAGGTAATGAGCTCCTTCATTAAATTCCTTTTACTCTACCGAATTTACCTGAAGTAACTCGATGCACAGAAGTCTGCCACCTGTCTCAAAAACTGGACTCAAAAGACAAATCCCTGCTTTCCAGAGATAAACATACTTCTGTCACTTGTCCACAAACCTACATTATTAAAATAAAGATTAGCTTTTTCAGGAAGTACTTCATTCTCTGAAGACCATCTAAAAGTCCCATAAAGCAAATGCACACCATGTGTGATCTGTTAAGAATTCCAGCAACACATTCAAGAAAAGCCTTTATACTTTTATAGATAGCCCAGCACATGAGAGCATTTTTATTACAAAAGTCTACACAGGCCAAGCGTGTGGTTTTACACTTTGGTTTACCTGCCAAAAAAAAAAAAAAATCAAGCTGATGATTACTTAAAATATTTTTGTTTTAAAACAAAAATTACTCTTGTTCCTATGGGTTAAAGGATAGACCTGGGTAAGACTGTAAAAAGGAAGGAAAAAAGGACTTGGATTAGGAGTCAGCTGTAGAAGAAGCCTTCAATAAAAGCCAGGGCAGGCACCCTCAGCAGACTTACTGCAGGGAGCTTTGGATATTAACAGTGACCAAGAAAAGGACACAAACACCACCCAGTGGAACTCCACACCAGCAGCCCCGCTGTGAACCCTGCATGACAACACTACAAGCTGAGCATGTCTGCAAAGCGTTGCCATGGAGAAAACCACAATGCCATCTAGAAAAGCTGCCTAAATGGAATCATGTAATGTATTATGTTCTAAATACTACAAATTGCCACCTGCACCTGCTAGGGTCACCAGATCGTTTATTTATCGAGGCAGTGAAGTATATAATTATCATTTTCTCCAGGAAAAAAACCCTTCAGTCTCTCGGTGTACACAACGAATTTCAGTATGAGAAATAACGAATGATGGGCTCGGATGTTGGCTTATTGTATTTTTCTTAGAAACCTCACCTCACTGACTGCCAGAAGACAATAGCATTAGCAGGGAGGCTAATCAAATAAGGTGAGTCAAAGAAACTTCCTCTCATCTCCTTCCACACAATGAGTAATATCTTTTGCCCAAGGGAAGGAGAGGATAAGGATGGGGATACAATCTTGTGGCAGGCTGTTGTTTCTTGAATATTTTCTCCTCCACCTACCTCCCAAAAATCATCTGCTTAGGCACTGAGTATTAATAAGAGTGATTCATAGTTTTCTTGATCTCTCTTAGGTACTTTAATTCTACTTGCTCCTTCAGCAGCTCTTTGCCTCAGATACTGTATTCAACTGTTTTAGTCTAAATACTAACAATGAATAAATATTTCCAAATCAGCTTACTCACTCAGTATTTTTCCCCATAATATCCACACACTTACAAATGCCTTCTATGGCTGTGAAAACTAAGATAGGCTTTTCATTAAGCAAAAACTAACATAAAAGCTCGTGGTTGACAGGATGTATTCCATTATTTCACATTGCTAACTACCTTCCATATTTCTCCATACACGTCTATTTTTCTTAGCTTGGTTAAGCACTTTAACATACTTCCATACGAAAATCTCTCCATGAGAATTAAAGACTTTGATTTATTTATTTTTGCAGTTCACTTATTTCTGTAAGCAAAACCAAGAATTTTAAAAGCTAACATTTTTTCAGTTCCTCATGAAGAATCTGCAAGAGCACCTCACAAAACATTACTGCTGCAAACAGCCCAAATAGAAGCATAGCGGGACAAGGGAGATTAACAAGTTAGACAACAGAACACCCAAGAAGGATCAAACAGCTCTACAAGGAGATATTTTAAGGCTACTGCTTGCTCCCAGCGGGTCACTCCATGCCCCTTTAGCTCTGGTATTTCAGAGCATAACAGTATTAGACAGGTGTATTCGTAATAAAAATTCACTGACTCCTAAAAAGTTTACAATGTATGCACAACAGAAAAAAAAATTCCACTCCTAGATTACCTCAGCTACCAAATCCCAAAGTGTAGAAAAAGCAGTGTTCTACTAGCACCAGTGAACCAGCTCATAAAAACGTATTTGTAATTATTTAAGAGAGCAAACAAGTTCCCTAAAGGAATAAGGATTCACATGTAGATTAAGAGAGAATACACTGGTAGTAATACACTGGAAGCTATTGCTGCTCATTAGACCTTGAAGAGAATTTAGAACAGGGATGTAGGCAGGAAAAAGGTGTAATTCAAGTGAACTAGATGACTGAAGATTGTAGTCAATTTTCTAAAAGCAACTGGTCTGTCACCTTTTATTATGGTCAAATTGGTCTTTTGTATTGCAGCCACAGTTTCTGGACAGTGAGCTTATTACTGCTGTCATATTTCATTAAGAATGCTTGCATTGAACACTATCTGTACAATGGAGGCTGTAAAAGACTTGTGCAACTTAATGCAGAATTGCAACTTAGTGCAGAATTTGTCCCTTCTTTTTACCAGCGCTGTATTTTAAGTATTGAAATTCCTTGTGGATAACATCTTCCCTTCATTATTATCTCGCTTGGGCAAAAGGTACTTGAATACACACCTAATACCAATATGCAAGTTTCCTTTCTGTTTAACATAAACAGGAACATTCACAGCAGTTATTTCTTTTCCTCCATCATACAGCAAAGACAGTAAGTAAATAGAAGCCTAAACTGTCTCTAGTCCTGAATCCTGTCTCCAGACAAATACCAAAGGAAAAATAAACAAAAAAAGAAACAAAACAACCAAAACCAAAAGAAACTAATCACAAAAAACAAAGCAAACATTGACAGATACTTCTGCAAGACATTCTGACCCTTCAGTAACATGCCATCCAATAGCTTCCTACATCCAAGGTAATACCTTTGTATTGAATAGTAATCAACAGAGAAAATGTACATATGTCCAAAAAATATTACTGCACAAATTTAGCCAGCCACAATTAAGAGTATCTTCTGGCAAGGAAACTCATAGCTTAATTAAATTAATACATATGAACTCTACGAACTTCCTAGATTCACAGACTGCTCTGATCCATCTCCTTCATGCTGCAGACATGCACGAGCCCGTACAGAGAAACTATCTCTACTTAGAGCTGGTGAGATCATATCAGAATACTGCTTTCAGTTTTGGGTCCTACTCACATTTCAGACAACTTATTTCTATATATGAAGAAGGATGGTCAAAAACTACCAGATTTATAGATGGGACTAAGAAAGAAAATTTTATAGAGATTAGGCAGCCACTATTTATCAACAAAAGACATATTAACCTTCCAACCAGAAAACAGGGCTGTCACTTAACAGAAGCAAAATGGAAAATTGTTGGAAGACATTTAGCATTAGACAGAAGCATCTTGGAAGAACAAAATTGGTGCAGGCTACTTAGCTTTCCTGAGCGTAAGAGTGGAAAACTTTCTTCCAACTATAGCATCATAAATTAATTTTATCTTTTTCAGAGCTATGCAAAATGAACCCAAACTCCACCATTATATTACAGAGACTCAATGCCAAGTAATTACACTTAAAAGTTTAACATGTTTAACTCCCAATATTTAAAAAAAAAGAACCCCTAAAAATTAACAAGCTTATAATTAAGATAATAGAGATTCCAAAGAAACTGGAACCATTAACAAGTCTTTTAAAAACACCAGGGGAAAAAAGAAACCAACATTATTTATGTCTTTCAAGTTAAATTGCTCCTGAAATGAAGACAGTCCAGCAAATAGAATATAGACAATTGTTTTTTCTTTATGGCAAAGTCACAGATACAAGCACTAAGAATCAAGCAAGATCCAATTTTGTGATTAAGTGCTCTGAATGGCCAGTCTTCCCCTGATATCTTTTCCCTCTGTGGGAGGGAGAAGTTAAACTTAAAAGCAGAGAACCAAACTTGCCAGGGAACAGCAGGAAACTACCAAAGAGGAGTTAACTATTCAGTTTTATTCAGAAGTTGTACTTCTGCAGGAAGGTTTCTGGGCTTTCTCTTCTTTTAACTCAGCCCTTCAGTGGAAGCAGCTAGATCCTAAGCAGGATTCTTACTGAACTTGCAGTAAAGCCAAACGAGGTGACTAACCTTGACCTGAAATCACCAGTGTTGTGCTACTCAGATTATAAACAGCAAAATATTGCAGTAACATGAAACCAAACTTGTAAGGACAGTACTCACAATCAAGCAGCAGAACTCCATACTTTGTATAAGCTGATTTAATGAATGCAAACCCGTCAGTTCACATGGCCCAGCAGAAGACTAAATTATACAGGCCTTTCTGTTATCTTATGGTTATATCAGCATAACAGTTTCATTTCCAATACCATTCCCCTTCCCAAAACAAAAAGCATCCTCTGTGATATCATTCTTTGGTCTGTACACAGATTTTGCAGTCAACTTACTTTTCTTTCTTTTCCTGTTTGTGTACTTCCCTTGCAAGCTGGGCAGCTTTTCTGCTGTATGGATGGATGACCTTCTTCTCTTGCTTCCCTCCTTGGGTTTTTCGTAACTTTGGCTGAAAAGAAACCAAACATACTATACACCAATAAAGTTAAGTAAAATCAAATTAAAGGGAGGACAGGAGCAAACATCATGGATAAGACTTGAAAGGTCATGCATTGCTGTCTCAGAAAGCCCTTAACTTATAGCAGCAGGTTATGTTCCACCCTCTTCAATAACAAAATTAGTTGAGGTCAGTAAATACTGTAATAACACTACTAGAACACAGGATATGCTGTAAGAAATCTTATATAATGGCAACTCTCAAAACACTTATTTTTCAGAACTCTGCAGCTAGGAAACTAAGATTAGCTATTTCTACCTTTGCAGTAAATGTCCCCATTCAAGCTTCTGTTTGATTGCTGCATCTGTGTTTCTGACAAAGGCCCTACGTAACTTGTACAGCATAACAAAAGGAATTTTCTTGTCCCTCCCAAGGTTCATGACTCACACCAGGGAGCAGCCAGAGGCCTTCCCTCCCTAGCCTAGTTACGTTACTTTTGGGTGAAAAAGTGTCTGAACTGAACGGCTTTATGAAATAATACGGAATTTAACTGCGTGCAGAAGAAAACACATGAAAGCAAGGAGGCTTTTCCTGCGTGGCAATAAATGGCAATCAATAAACGGGCACTCTGGTACACCCTGGGATCTGTGTTGGCCGCCGTGCTGAGGGCGGCGAGAAGAACAGAACGTCAAATACAAACCACCCTGAACACCTCAGGAATCTCAAGCGGCGGCACCTCTTACCGCTCCCGCACCGCCCCCCCCGGGGCCGCCGGGCTGGCCCAGAGACGCGAACCCTTCGGGGGGGAACGCGGCACTTTCAAACCGCAGGGTGAGTTCCCCGCCGGTGCCTGCCCTGGGATCCTCCCAAGGCCTCTCCGGGGACGCGCCGGGGCCGGTCCCGATGCGTGGGATGGCGCCTGGTGCGCCGCGTGAGAAGCCCCCGCCACCCCCAGGAGCAGAGGCTGCGGGAGCCGCACCCTCATCCCTATCCCTATCCCTATCCCTATCCTTATCCCGATCCCCATCCCTGTCCCCATCCCGACACAGCCGCACGCACCATGGCGAGTGACGCTCCTTCCGCCGCCGCGGTGCAGCAGCCTCAGCGCTCCGGGCGGGCGGCGCGGCCGAGCCGCGGCGGGGCCGGGCCATGCACAGCCCGGCGGGGCGGGGATTGCCCCGCAAGGAAAGAAAGGTGCGGGATGGGCCATACCCCGGCGGCCGCACTCCTGGGTTAGCAGCAAAGGGTGCTGGTGCACAGCTCGTACAGCTCAACTCAGACAGCATCTTTGCTGCGCGGTCGCTAAGAAGTTAGCAAAAAATTGGAAAAACGTAAAATTCTTCACCTCAAAACACCTAAATTAGGTCCACTTCCTCATTTTTACTGTTTTTACTGCAAATAGCTCCAAGCTGGATGAGCTTGACAGACAGGCATCTCAAAAACCAAACACACAAACAAACCCCAAACCAAACCAAAAACCCCGAACACTGAAAAGTCACTCAAACAACTAAAATCAGTGCTGCTGCTGCTGCTGCTGCTGCTGCTGCCACACAGAAACTTGAGATAAAAGAAAAAGCATTGCTAGGTGAAGAACCAGGTGATCATAAAGATGAAGAAACTCCACAGCTGGTGCCTGTGCAAAGAACAAGCTTAGTTAAGCTGAAGTAAATGGAATCAAGTCTAGAACAAGGTGATAACCTGGATGAGAAAACCAAAACATCCCCTGGTAAGAGACAGGATCAACCTGTACTTCTGGATAGTCCAAAATCAAAACGTAAAGTTACGGCAGAATGTGCAGACTTGGAGGCATCAGTAAAACAGGAAAAACCCCTATACCTGGCACCCTATACCTGCTCCGTGACATCTCAGAGCAGGTGTGAGTCAAGAATCATCACCTCTGGCCCACGGCCTATGGAACAGCACTTGTGACTGTTCAGTCCCGAGTGTCAACCCGCAAAAGGACAATAAAAATTATTTTCCGAACTGAAGGTTACTATTAAGATGGAATGTTTCCTTTTACCATTGTGGCCTACCAAACATCTATGTACAGTATGGAAGGTCTGCTTCTAAATGATAATTAAAAATTCACTGACACCTGCATGTGCCATTATTTTCACATAGTAATATTTAATACTGAAGTAGTAATTTCATAGTACTTTCACATTCCCTATGAAAATTGGTGAACTGCAGAATAGAAGTTCTCTATAAAACACAGTAGTGCCTCAAGATTCTGATGTTTCTTACTAAGATATAACTTTCTGCAGACATAATTCATAATTTGTCTAACATCTCAATGCCACTTGTCAAAGACTCTCAATGAGTTAAGGTTTGCTATTATGTTAAAATATTTTCACTTTTTGAACTATCAATAAATTCTTCAGTTTAATGATGTTGATGATTTTGAGCTAAGCTTGTATGACAGGTCAGGGAACATTGTTTTCAGTTCTGAATATTGCCAGGTAATGTGCCACCACGGGAGAGCTGCTATTCCTCAAGCTACCAGAAGCAGTCAAACATGCTTGTAATATGAAAATGTGTAAGAGCTCCAGTATTAGAAATGTAACAAATCTAAACATTGAGGTTTCAGGCAAAATGTTCTTGTTACTTATTTTCTTCTCTTTTAGCCATTGCTCAAATCTGCAGTCTGGTCTCATAGCATGATGTACTATTAATCTTGGAAAGCTCATTCCTGTACTAGAAGTGGGGTTTATGAATGGTCTTCTCCATAGACCTTTTCCAGGATATCATTTCTGTTATGCTTAAACAATTTCTAATGCTCATCACAAATGTATCTGTCACCAGTTTATGCCCAAAAGTATTACAAGTTCTTATGCCAGTATCATCCTGTAGTACTTCTTTCATCCTTTCATTGTCTGCAAAATGAAGTGGAAAGAACAGTCTGGGACCAAATATATAAACATATTAATTTTAAAGATTGTCCCTAAACAGCATGCCCAGAAATTTTTTACTGAAAACATATAGGGGAAGTGGGATTATCTAAAGCGAAGTCTTCATTCAGCTTGTATTGGAACATTACCTATTTGTGCAATTGCAATAAAACTGTTTCATAGATTTACAAACCACTGCAGAAGGCAGTGGCAGTAGTGGTTTTTAATCTAATAATTTAGAATGTAACAGTTAACAGGAAACTGAACATGGAATTTTAAACAGTCCATCCAAGTAAATAGAGTTATGATGTCAAAGAGCACAGGAATCATACTAGTAAACTAGGGAATAGTTCTGTTTTAATACCATTCAAATCTGCTTGGGGACAGCAACTTACATTTAACTGAGGGATGCTGAAGGAAGTCAGGCAATATTATGACATGACAGTGAAAACAATTTGACTATGGGGTCACACTCCTGAATACAAACCAAAGATGAAAAAAGTAAAAAAAAGTAAAACAGTGGATGAACAGCTTGGAGATGTTAGAGCATGCATGTCTGGAAATGCCAATAGATATGCTACTCCCATCAGAATACCACAGAAAAACTACTATGATTTCCATCTAGTTTTCATTTCACAGAGAAATGCTGGGTGGGAAGCAGGGGGAGGTGAATCCTAAGAATTCTTCTAGTTATCTCCTTAGTTCCTTTAATGTTTTCTAATTTTTTCCTATGATTTCATTAGTGTCTTCTTTTAGAAGAAGAAGAAAATAATAATGAGCTTGAATTGTTTTCCACTTTTGAAGTGTGTAGTTGGTAGAGATTGGATCACTTAATCCTCTGCAAAGTGTAAAAGAAATCTCTGAAATCACTTAGATTGAGAAGTATCATGACCCATGCTCAACAGTATGTTTATTCCTTTAAAAAAAAAAATCTTACCCTCCTTAATAGTAATATTTGTTTTGACAGAGGGTCTTTCTTTAATGAAGAAAATGGGTGATTAGTAGCTCCTTATTAATAGTAGAAATTTAGAACAGAAAAATTAAAACATGACATGGTTCATCAAGCAGTTTTGTTAGACTCCTTTTTATGCATACGTTCAGTATCAGGAACATAGAATGTGCATAACAGTGTATAGAAGAAAATACAGAGAGGGTTTCTGATGGATAGAATGTCATTTGCTGAACTACACAAGAAACGTTAAGAAATTGAGGTATTAGAGGACACAAATTATGTTTCACTTAAGATTGTAGTAACTGGGTTTGTCATTGTGAAAAATGTGCTAATTTTACCCTGAGTAAATACAGAGATATTCTGTAAATTAAATGCACTTCTCCATATATTGTAAGAAATACTGGGAGCACAGACTTACAGTTAATGTGATCTAAATCATTACTGAATACTATCAGGGTGAAATCCTGTAAAACTGCCTCCATATTCAGAGCTGTTCCTGTGTAGCTCTGCAGTGGCCTAACTGCTCCTATCCACCAAAGGCAATTTTCCCACTAGCTGTGACCTGACACAGCAAATTTGATGACATTATCTGCACTGTGGCTACCATACCCTTTGTATATTAAGAATTACTTTGGAAAAGAAAACTCACTGGAGCTAAAGTTGTTCTGCAGCTTCTGGTATTTTAAACAGGATAAAAAGAAATTTTATTTGATTATAAACACTTTCACTGTATTACAAGACAGCTGTATGCCTAATAGACTATGGCTCTGCTCTTTGGTGTTATTATTTATAATGAGCTTCTTTCCCTGTGAAATTATGAATCTCAAACCAAAACAAGTTTCTGGAATAAAAACTAAGAAAAGATAGTTCTTTACCAAATAAAGGAAGTTATCTGTAAAAATAATTTTGAAATAATTTTAATTCATTTCCTTAGAAGATCTTTACATTAAATAACATACATTCTAGGCAATCAGGCTCTGATGTGTGTCAGGGCTCTGAGTCCCCTTGCTCACTGCTGCAGAGACTTGGAAGCTATTTTGGAGGGATTCTAGAAAAACCATGTTCCCTGCCCCAGACTCCCTTGCCTCCAGCATACGTTGCCTACCACACCAAATAAAATGTTGCATCATATCTTTTATTTCTGGCTAAATGGCCCTCAAGGTTACAAGCTCAGCCTTCCCATCAGTATTGACTTCTATGTTATACCAATTGAAATCTGCATGACTAAGCCAGGAACCCAGAAGTTCTTGGTTTGACATTGGCAAACATTGAACAGAAAGTCTCTGTTCCTAAAAGCTCTCCATCCAGACTCTGAGCTTTTACAAGCTCACACTTCTGTGAAGCTGGAATACGACTTAGCATTGCCTTTACTTAGGGACAACAGTCATTGAAGCCAGTATTTCAAGTTACAGCTCCTGAGGATTCAGGTCTTTATTATTTATCTTGTAATATGAAATGCATGGGAAACATACTGCTTAGGCTAAAACAAAGTGTAGAGCCCATTATTTTTTAAAATTCAGTACTGCCACATAAAACTGTACAGAAATAACTAATTTCTGCATTTTCTAGTAATTCAAAATGTCTTGAGATCTAAACAAACTAAAGGGCAGCTACTGGTGACAGTATTTCCTGAGGAAGTATAATTACAGTTTCAAGTTGCTAGTTCCTCTACCTTGCCTTTTGTTTTTGGATGACAGGAGAGTGAAAGATAATTACAACCACGGAGAAGAAACAACTAAAACCACATTAATGGAAGTGACATTAACTGAAATAGTACAATAGGCACTTACATGTGTAGAAATACCATTTTTGCATGTCATTGTCAGTGGCAAAGCATGGGAAACTGAAAAGTCTTTGACTTAGAGTAAGCACTACTTAGCAACAACTAAAACATCAGTGTGTTGTCAACATTATTCTCTGAATATAAAACATAGCACTGAACCAGCTACTAGGAAGAAAATGAACTCTACCCCAGACAAACCCAGGGCTGCATCCACTCCTTATTCCATACCATTTACATCATGCCTAAGTTTCACACTTTTCAATACATTCCAGTTAACCATGAACATATCCTTTCAAGTCACACTAATTATTAAATATTGGTGTTAAATAATGAATTGTGTGGGCAAGTGTAGACATAGATAGATGAATTAGAATTCTACTTTTTTTCCCCTCTGATTATTACTTAGGCTAATTACCTTGGCTGACCCTTCCCTCCTTTGGTTTACAGAGAGCTATTCCTTCTAATGAGCTTCTGGAAATAATTTCATTTGTATAGGCAGAGAAGCAAAACAGAACAATTGGACTGTAAATTTGGTACCATAAAAATGAAAAGAAAAAGCATTTCATCTCCTGGTTTTCTTTTATTTTTTTTTCTAATTTCCCAGAGGAAACTGGAAGGATTTCAAGATGACGTGCCATACCGCAGTCTCAATTAGTTTATAGTGAAACAGTGCCAGAGCAGTGAGATACAGCTTTGCTGTATATAATCATGTGGAATGTAGGAGCTAAATTAACCTGCTATTCTTGTTACTGAGGATTTTAAAAAAGAAATTTACAACACAATAGAATTTGAATGACTTCAAAAGGAATGTTCCTGGTTTACTTATGCTTCATTGTTATGTCCTACTGCATGTGTTTCACCTCTCTGTGCCTGAGAAGCTGATGGAACAGATCCTTCTAGAAGCTGTGCTAATACACATGGAGGACATGGAGGTGATTTGAGACAGCCAGCACTGCTTCACCAAGGGCAAGTCCTACCTGACCAACTGACTGGTCTTCTATGATGGAGTGAAGGGAAGGACTTCTATAAAGCCTTTGACATGGTTGTCCAACAACATCCTTCTCTCTAAATTGGAGAGAGGTGGATTTTACAGATGGACAGTTCAGTGGAGCCATGAGCAAACTTCATTGCCATGTGCTCAAGGGATTTGTGCAGCACTGGTCTGTGCGTACCCAGGTGGACCACCTTGATCCTCAGGGGCAGGATGCATATCAACACTTGGTACTTCACTGTAGGTACATTTGTTATGATATCCATCAGCTGATCTGTGCAGGCTCACCATGGGTTGCTACTGGAAAGAATCGGATCAATTGCTTATTGGTGTTGGGCTGGAGATGCTGCTAAAGTGAAAAGAAAGCACAGAAAAGAGGTATCTGAATTTATTTTATTACCACCATGAAAATCTGGACAACAGCAGAGAACTATTAATTAACCACAGATTTCATACTACTAGTTCTGTTTGTCAGGCTTTCAACTTGATCCTATTTTCATCTTCAGACAGCTACCTTTAACTTAGCACTTGCTAAAAAAAAAATAATACAGAAGACTCATGATTAAGTGCATGGATATTACTGTTTGTTGTACACATGTATGCAGAAGACTTGTGGACTATGTGACTTTGCTGTGGTTCCTGGCTTTTGAAGAGTCACAACCACACAAGAAAAGTGTGCAAAAAAACTTCTTTGCATTTAGCTCCCATGGCCATAGTGATCATTAGATTTTGCATATATTACAGAAAGAAGCATTTAAAAGTACACTGGGGGCAATATTCTCTAGAGGATGGTCAGGAGAACCATTTTCTCAGGTCATGAGAACCATGTTTCTTTGGAAACAGGGAGGTGACATATCTCTCTGCAGGCAGGCTGTCAGAAGGAGATAGACAAAAGCTTTTTCTTTGACAGAAGAATACCCTTTAAAACACTCAGGTTAACTAACTCAAAATAGAAGTTTTGCACTATTTGGAGGGGAAAGTTCATCAGATTTTGTTGCATCTGTTAAATAAAATCCTGTTGAAACAATGTCTCATCTCATGTCAGGAGTTTCTAATGAGAAAAATGAGCATAAAGGTATTGTGAGAAAACATAAAAAATCTCCTTAGAGAATAATTTCCATAATGTTTCACACAATGTTATGCATGTTCTATAATTGATTGTAATTTATTGGGTTTGCATATTTTGCCTTTTTTAAAAAATTCATAGCACAAAAATTATACTTGGTTTTGGTTTTCCATCCTTGACAGATCACTATGTTTTGCTTTTCAGACTTTCCAGAGAAATTCTATTCCTAAATGTGAGAATTTCTATCAAGAATTTATTTAGTTTGTAAAAGTCTTATGTCTTGAAAAGCAGTTTTATACTTTGTGGGCATTTGCTACTTTCACTATGGAATTGTTCTTTCAGTTTGTCTGACACTTCAAATAATAACACATTTATCAACAGCTATTACTATCCACTATTGCAACAGAAAAATTTAAGAAGGGTTACCTAAAGAACACTGCAAAAGTAGGCAATTTAAAAGGATAGCTTTAATGGATGCTCTGAGTCGCATTTTACATTTAGGGTTGCAATTTTTGTGAACTAATAGCAAACAGATATTAAGCAACTTCAGAAAATGGCAAAAATCTTTTTTTAGAGTTGGTAGAGGGGACATCTGCAACTCCAAAATAAAGTGGATTTTTAAAGTGAGTGCTAGCATAACTAGGAGCATGAGAGGGAGGTAGCATTTCCATAAGCAACCTGAATGCTCACAGAGGTGTAAGAAGCAGAGAGCGAGCTGGGAGGCTGGGCCAAGGTTAGTGTTGCAGCATATTGATGAGTGCAAGGAGGCAGGAGAGCTTTATGGCTTCCTTGAATCACCAAGTAATACCTGTCACTATAAATTTTAAAGCAAAAGACATTTCCATGCCCACTATGACTTGCCTTAGTTTGGTCCTTGATGCTCTGTTGAGCAATTCAGTTAGAGAGATGCATTGCTAACCAGGTAGATGCATTTCAGGGAGGGGAATGGGAAGACAAGCTGAAGCTCTCTCTGATATTACCTCATGGAATACTATAATTGGAAGAACCAATATGAAATTCCTGTTCACTAAGAAGTGAAGGTCTTGGTATAAAGAAAAATATTATCTACTGCAAGAGCCTCACTCTTTGGAAAGCTGTTTGCTTTTTGTTTGTGCTATTTTTCTTCTCTAATGAAGCAATTTTTGTAGGAAAATTGAGCTGTCTTATCTGATACACACTTGTGTGACAAATATGTTTTTAGCTGGATCTTTGATAAGGATTTTTTTTCCTCTCCACTGTCATGTAGCTTTAAATTATTTAATATTTTTAATGGTAGTGACAGATCTCGAACTTCTTCAAAAATATCCAAGGGATCTATTCATGTTACCCCTATTTGAAAATCTGAGTTACAGTGCCTAATGCTTACTAGAGTAGAAATACTGGACATTAAACCTCGAATGTTTTATATTAGCAGGGTAATACCTCAATCTAATTCAGAAATTGTTTGATGACATAAATGTGAATCTTTTATTAACTTCCTTTAGCCAGTTCTTGCACTGGCATCAGTTACACTGGTTTCTACAAGAAAAGATACTGTTAATGATGCATCTTTGTGCCTTATTTTACTCTAGAGCAAGAATTATTTTAATTCCACTGTGTGGAATTTTAAATTCTTAGATAAACTAGCAGGCCTTGTTCAGCAGCATAGCTGTTTTTTTTATGGTAGTATCTGCCTAGTTGTTATTTTAAGTGAATTGGTTCAGGGAAACTGAATGGCTAAATGAACACAGAAATCATTCATTATCGTCATTACAGTATTTCTTTTGATCATTTGTCATTAGCTTTCAGAAAGTATTATATCAGAAACTATTAGAGATAATGTGGGGTTTTTGGTTTTTTAAACATATGTTGTCTTAAAACTTCAACTTTTTGGGATGGAATTTTGTAGTCCTTTATAAATGGACCGGACCAGGGTGTGGCTCAGAGCCTCACAAGCAGTAGTTAGAGAATATTATATTCATGAATCATTTTTTAAAATTAGTTAACAGCAGCCTGTGGTATGATTAAGTTCTTTTATCACTTAGCAGGTGTAAAAAGGGTTTTGTGTAAAAGTGCTGTTATGTTGTCATCAGTTGACGCAGTTCAGATTTTGTCCTTTCCAATACTTTTGACAACAAATTTACAGACTACATTGTGTTAATTGTGTCCTTTTACAGTCCACAGTTTCTGTTCATGTGAGAGCCCATTTCTGTAGGTATAATTCTGAAGGATTAAAAGGAGTTTCTATTAACTTTTCATTAAAACTGTCTTTGTATAAAGTTCACCATCTTACCGGTTTTGCTAGTAATGTATTTATCAGCTGGAGGTCATCTGATTCTTTGATCATCTGTTCTGCTCTATTTAATACAGATGATCAGCATTATATATTTGATTGTAGATGAAAACATCCTATTAATTTAAAGGACTGCATGACACATTATTTGCCACACCTTAATTGATTAAGAAGAAGTTTTGAATCATCCTTATTAGTTTACTGAATGAGACATAAGAGTCATTAGTTTACTGAACTAGAGAAGGAACCAAGTCACTCTATTTTCTCTATTTTTCTTTTTTTTTTTTTTTTTTTTTAACCTGCTGCCTAGGTAAGCTCATGCTTCCATTTATCTCAAAAGAATTTTACTAGATTAAATAAACTGGATTGAAACTAGTTTTCTTGCCTGTACATAAAAATGGTACAGTAGGTATCTGAGGAGTCATATCTGTCTTGTTCTCCTGTTATTCTGGATCACCTCATGTGCCCTGATCTTGCTCCAGTCTGGAATGGGAACATGACAAGAAGTTGTGCACAGGCTTGGGATGTGCTCCCAGGTATTTCAGTTTAGATGTAGTATAACAGAGAGAAACGGGGAGAGGGCCTCAGAGTAATGGTAGAAGTTACCATGTGTAGCGTGCTTTACTTGCCTGTGAAGTGTGTGAGTTGAGATTGCTAGCACGCTTTCAAAAGGCAAGGGGCAGCCAGCAGAGCCCTCCTCTGTCTTCACAATTCCTGAATGGAGATGAGCAAAAAACATGTACTCTCTTTGAGGCTTTTCTATGGTTTCTTTTTCCCCTGATTACACTGGTTTCTGCAGAGCATTCACCCCTTGTGACAACTTGCCCTAACTTATGTATGTTAATTTAGACTCTTTAGAGCTCCTGTGATAATTAGTGGACTAGTCAATATTATCAGTGACCTGTCTGTTAGTTTTTTGATGAAATAATGCTGGTCAATGGCTTTTAGAAAGTTTTCAAGTTCACTCACCTAGTGAGTGAACACAAGTCCTTTGACTGATCTTCATACATACCCTGGTTTCCATCTTAAAGGACAAATGCTTGGAGGTGGTTTGCTTTGTATAGCATTTCACTGCAATTATTCAATGCCAAACAAGCAATGAGCCCTCTGCCTACTAATGTCATTTGAGCTTAGCGTTAATACCACATGATTTCAAAGACAAACATATGTTTGTTTATTTAAGCAAAAGACTACAGAAAAAAAAGTCAGTGAAGAATGAATCAAAAAAAAGTAATCTTGAAGTCTGTTTCATTCAGAAGTGTTTTCCTAGCTGTCACTTTGAATCTTTATGGGACATTTTAGCTATAGCAGCCTAGGATCCTAGCACCACTCTGCCACCAAATATTATTTTTCCCTGTTGACTCCTATGTCCATTACCATACTAGATTCTAATTTATAGCTGAAGCTAGAAATAGCAAGGTTAATGTGCTTTGCTGCTCTAAAAGAAATGGAGGAGATGAGATCTTATATTAGATCATCTGAAATGGGCATCTAAGCTACATATTTATATAAAAGCATTTCCTCTTGCATAAGGAGGCCTCGTATTTCAGCTTTTTTGAGCTCTACAAGAGATAGTGCAAGCTGAATTGGAGTGGTGATCCCCAAACTCATGGAAGGTTCTTCAATATATTAATTCTCTGCTCGTGTTTTCTAGCTGCAATTTAGAACTTCCCTTTTCAGGCAGAAAAATTTACATTGTGAAACACTTGTTTTTATAACTGATTGCAAATTGTATATCATAAAAGTTATCCAATGTGTAATAGTTTCAATTGTATATAGCTTTTCTGATTTGCTACAGTGACCAAACACCACATCTTAATGAACAATGTGTCAACATTAAAAACAAAGTCCATAATATTAACCTCCTTGTTTTCTGAACATTTCTTCCACTGGCAGTTGCTATGCAGTCAACCTCTACCATCTCCATGCAAACCCTTCAGACAAGCTAACACAATTTATGCTACTGCACAGAACAACAGGCCCATGAACCTCTCTATGTTTCTTTTAACCTGCATAAAGATCATCTTTCAACTGAGATGAATTTGATGCAAATGATCAGTGAGTTCTCAGTGAAATGCTTGTGAAACTGGTGAATGCAGTTTTTTGACCCCCAAGACATTGGGTGTGATTACTGCTCTCATGCTTAGCTCACACTGAAATGGAAGGATGTTGGTTGCCTCTGTATATTCTGAGGCTCTCAAACTAGGAACTTTGCTTTAAGCATGTAGGTATTCTTATCGTGTTGGCATTACTTAAACTTCCTTTGCCTCTGAACTAAGATGCTATCTAGACAGTAAGCTAGAGTCAAGCACACTTGGTAGTTCTTTGACTTAGTCTGATTTGAATTTTAGAATGTTTGAACTTAAAATTATTTTCATGGTCTCAAAAGGGATACAATAGAGAGACACAGTGTCTTTAAAATTAATACAATAAATCAAACTACCTTAGATATGAAGATAAGCAGAAGACCAAATGCAAGTGATAGAGATTGGATTTTTCAGTTCAGTGTTTCAACATAAATTGTTAACTACAGGGAAAATGGCGAGCAAATAGGAGAATAAGAGAAATTTATGTTACAAGTATAGGTATTAAGCAAAGTGCAAAATTTGATAACAGTAGCTGTAGATGGGGAAAGGTGGATGACAGGAAAATATATTGCGTTTAATGTACTTTCCTCCAATTTCTGAATAATGTGGGCAGTCTACCTTGTACCTGCACTGAGAGTGAAGGGGAATGTGTAGAAAAAAGTACAGTTTTGATAGCATGTAAAGGTAACTTGTGCACCCAGCACATGCCCTCTCATGTTGGTTACACAGGAGAAAATAAAAGTGCCCCTGCATAGAGCCTTTCTCTTCACTGCACATCTCAGAGGATCCTAAAGACTCCCTTTAGATGTGACAGGTTTTCAGACTTGGCTTGCTCATTCATTCCCCACCTAGTGAATGACAGTGTTCATACAACCTCCTCAACACCTATCACTAAATGAACAATCCTTTAAAGTAGCTTTATTTAAAACACTGCAATATTTCCAGATGGAAGTCCATTAGAACCGTGCAAAATTTGTGAAAGTTTTTTGAAGCTTCTATTTGTTTGCAGATAGCATGTTTTTGCAAAGTATTTTCCTTGACCTATGCTTCACTTTGTACAGTGGTATTTGGAAAATGAGGCCTCTGGTTTTGGGACTTTTTTAACTTAAGAAAAGTATTAATAAATTAAAAAAACTGAAAAGTACATTAAGGAGGGAAATAACTTTAAAAGCTCTAAGAACTGTTTTCTTTTACAGCTGGAGTGTCTATATTGTAATCTCTGGTTGGCAAGCAGCAGCTGGAGGGAGATAAATTTTGTTCACCAGGAGAGGGCTCCCACAGTCTTCTGATATTACTGAACCTGGGATCTTGAAAACCAAAAGATGAAGCTACATAAAAATTAATGCAAAAACTGCTCAAATCAGGTTATGTTCACCAGTGTGCTACAAATACCATAAATGTTAGTCTTACATAAATTAGACCGATCATACTTAAATGCTTTCTTTGGTTTTTTTAAATTAAAAATAAGGATGCTGTTGCGCCTCCGCTCTAGTTCTTTCCTAATAAGGCTGTTGTTAAAGAGCATTAATGTATTATAGAAATCAAATTTCTGAACAGCACCACTAGCAATGTGCAGGTTAACATTACTTTTGGTTTTGCCAAAGAAATTCCAAAGATGCGGAGTTCCTTCATTTTGGGATGCTTAATATGGTTTAAACACTATTATGAAGATAGAAAATAATGTTTCAGAGAGTAAACATAATTTTTTTTCATATTGTTTATGACTTTTTGCTATCCTTCAAATAGACCTGCGTCGTGAAGGATAAATTTATAAAGTGATACAGACATAGAATCAGCCTCGTTGTATCTCCTTTTACTTTTTTTTAAAAATGAATGTGGTAAGATCTTTATATGAATGCTATTTCATAAATAGAGCAACAATCAAAAGCAAGGTTATTTGTGTTTCTAACAATAGTTAAAGGAACTCTGCTTTTTAGTTCTTGTTTTCCATTGTAAATTACAGGTTCAGTTCTGCTTACAGTCTACTGTAAGCATTATCTCATGAAATTCATGCATGAAAAGTAGAATAATCAGTTTGTCACAGTGCGTGCAGTCAGTACAATAGCTAAAGAAAATAAACCATTATTAATTAATATTGTGTTCTTTACATATACATAAAAGCCTTTTCTAGCTTTTTTGTGTGTGTGTTTTGTTGTTGGTCATAGAATTCTTATATAGTCTTGTCTTTTATAGATGTTCATACTTAAGGGGACAGGCTGGAAGTTCTATTTCAGCAAAAACCACCACCAAACTGTGGATAAAAGCCTCTACCTTTCACATACTTGAACAAATGCCAATGAAATACATTGCAGTGTTCCCATAGCTTTTTAGGGATATCTTGATCTAGACAATCTCTCATTTTGACAGACGTGGTGCTTTTTTTATATTACTACTCTCTTTAATCATTTTCATGGTAGTAATTCAATAGAATCTTTTATCAGGATCAGACCTGTTGTGCCATGTAATGGAAGGTCCTGGTTTTGTCAGGGGTGGAGGTAGTTTTCTTCACGGTGGCAAATATGATGCCTTGTTTTGGCTTGATACTGAACACATGGTTGATAATATAAAGATGTTTTTGTTGCTGACCAGGACTGACACAGATCCAAGCCCTTGTCTGCTTTTTGTACTGCCACACTGGCAAGGAAGCTGGGGGTGCAGGGAAGGTTAGGAGGAGACACAGCCAGGACAGGTGACCCAAACTGACCCAAGGGATATCCCAGACCACATAACATCATGCTCAGCAGTATATAAAGCTGGGAAAGAAGGAGGAAGGGTGGGGGGCAAGATGTTTGAAGGGATGGTGTTTGTCTTTCCAAGTAACCATTATGCATGAGGAGGCCCTGCTTTCCTGGAGATGGTTGAACACCTGCCTGCCCATGCAAAACAGTGAATTAACTCCTTGTTTTACCTTGTTTCCATGTGCGGCTTTTGCTTTTCCTATTAAACTGTCTTTATCTCAACCCATGAGTTTTCTGGCTTTTACCCTTATGATTCTCTCTGTAATCCTGCTGGTGGGGTAGTGAGCAATCAGCTGCCAGCTGAGGTGAAACCACGACTTGGACCAATAAAAATGGAGTGACTAACTTAACAAAGGGTAGTTTGATGTTGGAACTGTATTACAACATGAAGTTTCTTGGATCAGAGCACATGCCAGAATATAAGGTTCCAATGATTTAAAATAAATTTATCTTAATCAAAACTGCATATCCAAATATCTACTTTTTTGGAGTTTTTTGCTGTACAATTAGTAAGGTCCTAGGATCCTGGATGTATTGAATTAATCAGCTAGTCCTGCACAGACATTCCAGTTCATCTCTGGAAAGTGATTTTTCATCCCCTCTCCAAAAAGTCTCACACAGGTATCTTTTACAAATTTCTGGAAGGTCTCCAATTTTAGACTTGTCTTGGTTTGAGACAATTCGAAGACCTCAGATGGAAGTCTCCTTCCTCCAATTCAATACCCCTGGTTCTCTCCAATACAAAGTGATCGAATATGCCCATATGTAAGTGGAAGAAAATAACTCTTTACAAAGAAGAATGCCAAACAACAGTACTGATAAAACTGTGTTAAGCTCACCAGAAAATTTCCAAGCTCCCACCTACTTGTCCAAAATGAGGTGGTAGGTGGCCTCCCTCCAGCAGTTAAGACCTTGCAGGAGTGGTTTGGAGGGCCAGTGCTGGAGCAAGGCTGCAGTGTCAGCACAGGCAGTCAGAGCGGGGCTGTGGACCCCCAGGCAGCTGGAAGGACCCACAAGAGACTTCCTGAATCCCACAATGAGACCTGGTCACAGCACCTCTGCAGATGGTTGTAGTCCTGATCTGCCGAGGTGGTGGTAGAAGACCCAGCTGGTAGAAGTCCTGTGGAGTGAGGGAAGGACACACTCAATCTTCCAAGGGAAGTCCAAGTGTGGTCTTTTATTGGGCTCAGGGTAGGTGGGAACACCTCTGGTACCTCCCCTGGGTTTGGGAGTTCTTCACTGGATGATTAATACTGGATCACAGGACCTTTCAAGAATCTTTGCCACCTTCTAAGATGCTAAGGCTGCCTGTTGTGTCAGCGCAGGTGGATCCATCATGGCCATCAACAGAGATGAATATCTTCCGGTCATGTATGTGAATTGTCCTGATGTGTCCCAGAGGGGAGTTATAGCAGATGAGTCATTTGTGTAAGGACAAAGAAACAACACCCAACTCAGAGCCTGAGGTGGCAAGTGTGCACACCCTCAACATCTGGATTGTCTGAGTCATCAGCATTCCAGTGTTTTCACACTTGTGGATACATTCTTCTTTTAGGATAACAGAGTACCACCCTTATCTTAAGTCTCTCCACACAGGCCTATTTGGGGGAAAAGAGAAAAGAAAGGGAGGATACCAGCACATTTGTGTACCCCAGGACAAGACTATTTCAGATCAAGAGGGAAAAAAGAAAAGCACCTTGCAGTTTGCAGTCTTTTTCACTCTTTTTTTCAGCCGTCTTGCCTCTTCTGTGAAAGGAACAGCACTTGAGGGCCCCTGCTGACTGCAGGTGCGATGATGTGCAAGGAGGAGATTGGTGTTACGTGCCCCTGAGAGCTACTGGGAACTAACTGTACTTTGGCTGACATAAATGGCCTTGCAGCAGCTTTTCTGAAGAACAGATTCCCACAAAACCAGTAAGAGATCAACTGTGCTCTGAATAAGCTTCAGTCCCTGAATGGTCTTAAGGAGCAATCTCAAGTAGAGCATATTGCAATTTAGTTCTGCAGAAGGAATGAGGTTCTGAATTTCACCCATTATTTGCAGTGAGGATCAGATGAGTCTATGCTATCTGAAATGTGTTCTCATACTCTAGGATATTAATTGAGAGAATGTATCATCGAGGCTTCAGACAATTACCTTTATGAGATGTGCTTTGAAACTGATGGAGTCTTAAAAAATACATAATTGTTTTGCTTGTATTTGGTCCCAGTAGTTACATTAAAATAAGTTTAATTTTCCTGCAGTAAACAGCTCGCACTTTTCCCAGTTGTGCTAACATCACAAAACATCCCCCCC
>JAWWEV010000134.1:32717771-32730484 GCA_035583235.1 Hafferia zeledoni | reverse complement strand
AAAAAAAAAAACCAAACTCAACCAACAAAAAAACCAAAAAAACCAAACCAAAACCAAAACAAACCAACAAAAAACCAGCAGAAAGTAAAGATTTAGATTATGTTCTGACCTCTTGTGCAGTTTCATAATCTGTGGTCAAGAGGTAAAAGTCCTTATGAATACTAAATGAGCCCCAATTGGTGGAGAGCCTCATAAATCCAAGGGAATTACTAGAAGTCAGAGTGAGATTACCATCTTGTTCAACATAAGAAAATCTGGATGTAAGGTACAAAGAGGCTCTAAAATTACTTGCAGTAGGGATGGTTTTATTTATCTCCTTGCTTAGCTATTTTTCTCTCAATTAAAAAATTACCAAACAAACAGATTTCTTATGGTATTATCTGCCATAGAATGGGTTTTGTGTCTTTGTGGTTCCTACTGAGTCTGAAGAGATTAACAACTGTTTGAACATCACCAACTTACTCTGCTGGAGACATCTTGCATCAGAAATCTTTTTAAAATCCTTTTGTACATCATTTTGTTCCCAGGGACAGTAATAAATGTTTCCTGCTCACAAAAATGTCCAATTAATGTGACATTCAAGTGATACAGTTATGAGCCTTCTCCTGCTAAGACAAAGCAAATATTTGTTTAACTGAACATAAGAGCAAGGCCAACCTGCTTTAGTCTTAAATGTAAAATCACTTTCCTGGTAACTGCCCAGAGGACTGTTTTTAAGCCTTAACATTAAAAGGATCATTATAATGTGACTACAAGGTCAAAATGAAGCATTCCTACTTGTTCAAAAGAATTGAATTGTGACACTATTTTCTTTTACAATGTTTCATAAGATTAGCATGTAATGAAGCAATTTCATAACTTTCAAAATTTTTACTGTTTTCAAAAGCAAACAAGATTAATAAATATCTCACTTGTATAGTTATACTACATTCATAACAATGGTGCTAGTTGTACCCTTAATGCATATCTCAGCTTTTAGAAAAACACTGTGACCACATCTTTGTGTCTGCAGTTACATTCTTGCTGAGGAAATCAGGATTTTGACAAACTTTGCATCAGAATTAGTACAACTATTTTTACCAAGGACAAGTTGTATTAGGGTTTTGTTTGTTGGGGGTTTTTTGCTGTTGTTTTTTTTAACTGAGATGAACTTGAATAAGGAGGCCAGGAGATCATGGAGTAGAGCAGATGTTTCTAGTATGTCTGAACTTGAGAGATTTAAAAATAGATGCTGTGGTAAGACTCACTGGCATGTGCGTGTTTTCATGCCCTAGTATGAGACACAGATTGTCTTAATGGCACAGCATGATGCACTATGAGTGATCACAGGCAAAGCTATCTTTATCAAATGGTTGGAAAGAAAATGCTTTTGCGTTAAAGAAAGATTTGGAGAGGGGTAATTTCAAGGGCACCTATATCCATACTCATTTATTAGTTGTTACTTACTCAGGTTCAAAAATTTACAATAGGCTTCCTGGTCACATGTGGGATTAGTAATGTTCAGTGGTACTGTCACAAACTCGTTGTCCATGGCAGATCCTTGAGAAGGGTCTGGCTCTGATGCATTCCTTTGTCACTGGCAGAATGTAGGTAGATGGTGTTAGTGTGGATCTGCTTTTATTTGTCTTTCTCTCTTTTGTTTCTCTTCCTGTCAAAAGTTACTAAAATTGAATATGAACAATAACAACAGATATACCTACCTTCAGTACAAAATTGACTTTCAAGCAATACATGATAAACACACATATTATTGCATCAAAATCAAGCAACTTTGTGAGTCTTCATTACATATTGCTAAAAGACTCTAAGAAAAAAAGGAAAAGAGGGGTTTGCATTCAACTGTATATAAAAACCCTCCTTGAAATTGAAGAAAAAGAAACTCAACCTCAGAGATTATAAACCACATATCATGGTCAAAAATGGTTCCAAAATTCACCTAACCATCTTTAAAATCATGAGGATCATGATTTTTTACCATTATTGCAGTCATGTGAGGGAAAAAGAAAGAGAATTGTCTAGGACCAAAGTCCTGACACCAATCTAAGACTGTGCCAGACTGTACTAATAAATTTTCTGGCTAGAACTTTTTTAATGCATGTAGTATAGGCATAATTTGGCTTTCATCAAAATCCAAGGCTAAATTCCTGGACTGCACATGAAGGAATCTTTCTGGAGACTATGAAATTTAATACTGTTTATCTTCTATGCTGCAGAGAGATATTACAACTGCTGTGAGAATCTATTGGTTTTTTTCCTTTCAAAAGTGCAGTGAGAGCTGACAGACACCTATGAATTACAAAAGGGTTTTTTAATTGTTAATAATCATTAGATAGGGAAGTTTTCCATGCTACCCAGCCTATACTTCTGAAAAGGAGAGCTGGAGCCTATCTCAAAATGATTGGGATTGAACACTTTTCTTCCTGACTGTGCTCCTCTTCTTAGTTCTCACACATCTTCAGATCAATGGAATTTTTTTGCCCTTTTCTCAAGTGTCCATACTGCTGTTGTCATGAGAGCTTCCAGGCTCCAGGAACAGGCCTATGCACCTGGAAAAGGCTGCAACCAGCAGCCAATACAGAAGCAATGTGGTTTTCATCTCTCACTGTGCCCCTTCCAGCTCTCCAGTCCACACAGCCCTACCCAGGGCTGGTGCCGTCCCACCAGGCATCTGCCTGGGATGCAGTTCAAGTGGCTGCCGGACCCCAGGCAGGGACTCTTCACTGTCTGCTGAGATTGCAGCCACTCTAGACCCATGGAAACCATACGCATCGCTCCCAGCCACTGTTGCCATGGCACTATGGAGAACCACAGAGGCTCCAGCCTCTTCACCACAACCTAAGTAAATACACTCCCGTGTCAGTCCATGGAGGGCTCCTATCATACTTGGTCACTAGCGTGGCTGGCTCAGGAGTGATTTGGACATACTAGGGCATCTATTTCTTCTCCACTGCAAGAGGAGGGACAAAGGTAAATTTTAGTCTTTGACATTAGCAAAAAAGTCAAATTTGTCAATGATATTTTTCAGGACTAAAAAAAGCCAACTTATTTTTGCCCATGAGAGTCTTCTTAAGAGTTTCAGCATTCATCATACACAAAGAATAGCTGTTTGAGAGGTTTTCTTTTTTTTTTTTTTTTAATTAATAGAGAGAAATCACTGTACCATTACAAACCTTCATTCTTCCATCTTCAATGGATATATGGCTCTGCAGCTGGTGTTTCCTAATTGCATTTACTGGATACTATCAAAACAAAACTACTATCTTCCTGTTTATTCAGATTTTTAGTTACAGAAGGAGTAGACTTTAGATGGCCTACAGACTTGATTAAATGCGCTACTTGAAAATCCATTTTAATATGCTTTGTTCTCTAGGAAGTGTGCATATCTCTACCTGTGCATATACCTCTGATATGAAAATGACAAAATGTCATTGGATATTGTGGTGAGATACATTTTCCAGGAAATTTTGACAACTATAATGGAGACAATACAACACTGCCAGTCACTGTTGGGCATGACGCCATAGAAGCATCTGCTGCAATTCAAACTAGATGAGGCCTATTTAATAAGCATGTTTAGAATTTTTTATATTTTTTATTGTTCCAGATTGGGAAAATGTTTAATGATTGGTTCGGTTGTTTCCTATCCCATTCATAGAACTTACTCTTTTGGGAATTGCCTTCTACCTGATTTCACTTGCTATTGCTCCTGTCTGCTTTATATGTATTCCTTGCTGATACTGGGGCCGAGCTACACTGGCTGTTGAAGTAAAGTTTAAGGTGAAAAAGTTACTTTATTTTTATTTAACAATTCAGAGGAAAGAAAGGGACATTTTGGAAATTTCAAAATATAATGCTCATGATTGCTTCATAAATAAGAAGAAAATACACATTTTCCTACCATTGACTGACTTAAAAAAAAAGAAAAAGATGATGACAGATTTAGATGGCACAGGACTAAAGACATTCAATAGCTGTCTTGATTTAATTCTCTATTGCCAAATTACAATTTGTTGTGCTTTGATCAGTGTAAAGAGTAGGGAACAGTTATTGATGCCATCCAGGCAAATAGATATAAAATCTCCAGTGTACAGATTAATACTTGCACACCTCAGAAACTAGAGGAAGACCTTATTCAAGTCCTAGCATGATTCTGTGTGTCATATAAAGTGAGCAGAATTTGATCTGAAAAGAGTAATTACTAAATAAACATTTAATTTATATATAAATAATGATCCTCAGTGTAGGAGTTAAAAATGGTTGAAATTCTGAAAGGAATAGAAAATAAATAGCAAGTAGGAGGGAAGAGAACAGTAAACTTAAAAAATAAATAAAGTCAGAAGAAATATTTCAAGCTGAAACAATGTGACTGCTTTCTTATCTTTTTATACTATTTGGTTATATCACATGATATGAATAAGATTAAATGATGTATTACAATGATGTGAAAATTTGTAGACAGAAATAAGGCATAAGCTGCTGTAACTTCTACAGAACGACACCATTGTGTCCTGGCTGTAGATTTAGTTAACTTTTTCTTAATTTTATCTACCAAGACTAGCCATAAATATTTTTAAGTATTTAAAATGTTTAAAAAGCAATTTTAAAATATATTGTTCCAGCAGCATCTATTCTGTACCATTTGTACTCTATTTAATGACATATTGTAGGGTTTCAGGAGTTAATAATGTGCAAAATGCAATAGCCAGTGTCCAGAAAGCAACTATTAAAATATACCTCTAGTGAAACCAAAGAACAATGGGTTACTGGGAACTAGACTTCAGAAAAATACCTTAAGGCTAGAAGCTATTACCCACTTGTACATAATAAACTCCCTAGTAGATAATGGCTTGGGGAGAAAAGGTCTCAGAATCATAACATTGTGATAAAAATAAGTTCATGATTCCTCAAAATAAAAGAACTGCTTTCACTTTTAAAGACTAACTGAAAGGGAAGTATCTTGAGGGGGAAAAAAAATGCACACTGTTCCCAACCACCTATTTATAAAAAAAATAACTTTATTTCTCAGCCTGCAGAAGCTATATTACAAAGGCCTAAAAAATTAGAATCTTAGTGGAGAAAAGGCAGCTAGACCTGGGGAAAGGTTTTACAGCTTAAAACTCCAAGCAAAGGCTTTGCACATTTACTGAATCCTGAGGACAGAGATGGATTATTAAGTCAGAATAATGTGGGGGAAAAGAATATATATGTATTTATATTTATATTCATTACATTTGTTCTGTGAAATGTAATATGACTTAGAGAAGATGCATGAGATTTAAATTTGGAAGGAAAAGTACTGATCTGGTTAAAAAGAAGAGAGGGGAGATGCAGGAATCATAGAATGAGTAAACTTGGAAAGGATCACAGTGGATCATCTGGTGCCACCTCCCTGCTCAAGCGCATTATCTTGCAGCACATAGCACAGGATTGTGTCCAGATAGTTCTTGAATATCTCCAGTGAGGGAGACTCCACCACCTCTCTGGGCAACCTGTTCCAGTGCACAGACACATGCACAGTAAAGAAGTTCTTCCTCGTGTTCAGGTGCCCATTGCCCCTTATCGTACTGATTGGCACCACCAAGAACAAGCTGGCTCCATCCTCTTGACACTCTTCCTTCCGATACTTACAGACATTGATGAGGTTCCATCTCAGTCATCTTTTCTTGAGGTTGAACAGACCCAGCTCCCTTAGCCTTTCCTCATAAGAGAGATGCTCTGGTTCCTTAATCACTGTTGTTGCCCTCCAACGGGCCTGCTCCAGGTGCTCCATGTCTCTTTTCCTGAGGAGCCCAGAACTGGACACAGTACCTCAGATGAGGCCTCACCAGGGCTGAGTAGAGTGTCAGGATCACCTCCCTCAACCTGGTGGCAATGCTATTCCTAATGCACCCCAGGACACCATTGGCCTTCTTGGTCACAAGGACACACTGCTGGCTCATGGACAGCTTGTTGTCCACCAGGACCCCCAGAGCTGTTTTCAGCAGATCAGACACCAGTCTGTACAGGTTCATGGGATTATTCCTCCAGAGGGGCAGGACCCTGCACTTGCCTTTGCTGAATTTCAAAATAATCCGCTCTGCCTATCCCTCCCACCTGTCAAGGCACACATGCACACACTTATTTGAAAGCTGTTACAGCTTTCCAAAGCAAGTGGGTCAGCTACAATGAAGTGCAGTAAGCTTTTGCTTTATGGTAAAGTAAAAATCCTACTGTCTTTCCATTTTCTTTTTCTTTCCACAATCACTTGCTTAGGTAATAAAGACTTACTCTGATCAGGAGCATATTGTATGTTCAGAGGTGTCATCACTGTAAGAACAAAGGCATAACTACAGATAAGTTCAGGCTGGGGGAAATTACATAAAATGACAAGTCAGAGTGAAAATTGGTTAAGGAAATCACAGATAGGTTGTACCAGGTAAACATAGTAAGATGGAAACAATCAAGACAAGAGCAACAACCCTCAAATTCATTCCAGGGAGTCAGGTAACCTAAGAACCAGCAGCAAAGCATCTTGCAAAGATTTTGCAAACTATGAGTCAAAGAGCTAATATTTTTCTAATCACATCCAAAAAGAGATGTTTAATTATATTAGAAAACAGTCAAAGTTGGCACTGAAATAGTCTCAACAGTAGTTATTTAGTAAACAATATGTATTTTATTACAGTTTTATGACAGTTAATACTGATATGTCTAAGTAGTCCGTCTTACAATTATTATGCGTTGTATATTCTGCATAATTCCAAAGTACAGATTGCCAGCATTTCAGATAATGAAAATGGCATTCTGGTTTTGTACACTGGGCATGATTTTCTATGTGTAATGGATAGAAGAATGTTATAACATATATATATATTTCTGCCCAACGCAAGAAATACATGCAGCCATAGAACTATCCATTCACACAAAATGCTACTAATCACAACCAAGTCAGACTAACTAAACTAAACTAATTTAGCTTTTACAGCTATGCACACCAGTAGGCTTGAAAGCCATACTTGTTTGTTTTACTTTATCTTGGGGCACATAAAATCACAGTATTTGGCAGCATGGAATAAGGGACATTAAATCAGCTTTTATGCTGTTGTTAAGAAACCCGTAGAGGATGGGATTCAAGCAGCAGGACATCATACCCAATAAATGGCATATGCAATATACTAATTTAAAATGTCTGTTAGAAATGAGAGTAGCATTAAAGTCTGTCACAATGTGGAAAAGGTGAAGAGGCATCCAACTGAAACCAAAAACTAGGATTAGCACTGTCAGTCTGCAAAAAACTCTCCTCGATCTTGTCTTAATTCTGACAATGGATTGGGATACTGTAATCATGTCCTGGATCTCTGTATTTTCTTCTGGTTTCATTTCAAAACAGATAGGAATCCCAGGGATAAATTTACTGGAGGAAAAGAGCTGGCTATTTTCTGTGCCAGAGGTTTCTGGGAGATCTCTTGAATGAGTATCCTGATGATGCCTTGAAATAGCTGGCATCACACTTGAAGTCTTTCTGCTGTATCTTCTGTGATGCTTTCTGCCAAAGGCACAGCTCCACCTGGAATGCCCAGCGGGCTGCACCTGTGTGCTGGTGCTCTTAGAGGGATGGAGAGCTAGGTTTATCATTTCCTTTTCTTCAAACTTGTTTTCCTTGTTTGACAGTTGAGAACCTATGCTCCTGCAGACGCTCGTGTGACTTGCAGTTAAACACACCAGTGGCAATATGTACTGCATGAACAGTAAGGCTATTGTAAAGGCAATTCTGTAGGAATCGGAAGGCCATGACTCGATACACAAGAGTCTGTTCTCCAGTGCTTCTAAATTCAGAGTTTTGCTGAGGTCAACAATTTTGTGGAAAACTGGCAGAGGGGAGCAAATCGTGAAGCTAAAGGCCCAAATGGTCACTATTAACAAATGGCCTTGTTTTGCTGTTAAATTGGTAGAAAGGGGATATTTTATCATACGGTACCTGACTGCAGCAATAGATATTAATATCAAAGTTGAAACTAGAACTGATGCACACTGGAGGAAGGGCATTACATGGCACATGACAGTGCCAAACATCCACTGGTCAAGCAGGACGGATGTCAGTGTGAAAGGTGAACAGAACAGTACAACCAAGATGTCAGAAAAGGCCAAGTTACCTATGAGAATGTTTATTATAGTCTTCTGCTTGCACTTTAGCAGGGCCACTAGTATAAGCAGATTTCCCATAAAGCCAGCCAGACTTATAAGTGTGTACAGCCCAATAAGAAAGTACTGTATGTCATCAACACTACTCCTATAGTCTTCCCAGGCAGAAAAATTCTTTGCAGTAGCAGAGGTGTTCTTGGTAGGTGGTCTGTTGTTATGGTCTTTGAATCCTAAATCCATTTTAGAGTCCTGCTTAGAATGAGAAAGGCATTAATTAGCATCTAAAGGAATGATGATGTTTCTGTTAATCAGAATGTAAAGAAACATAAATTTCCCTTGTATCACCTCAGTGCAAATAAATTACTAGTGATGTTAGTCTACTGTGAGGCAGATCCTGTGCAACTTCAGGTCAACATGAATTAGTTATGTAGGTTTTATCGTGTGGTGTTCTGCACACCTAGGCCTTCTACCTGGCTGCTCACATGGGAGAATGGCAATTTAAGGTTCTGCATTATCAAACTGGCTTTTAAATATGCTTTGCTATAGACTATATTGTCAGACTTTCCATAAGAGAACAGTTGGCTACAAAAGCAATCCATCTTGAATAACAGCCCATTGATATGAGTAAGGAAATGACAGTCACTATCTGGGCACATGCCTAATAACTATATCACCGCAAATTATAAAGAAGGCACCTGAAAATGCATATGCTAACAACTGCAGGAGCATTTCGTACCTTGCTAGTAGAGAACGAACACATAATAATTGACAGCTTTCATAAATGATCAGGAGACCCACTATCAATGACCCAAGATGGAGTTCCTAAAGTTGTGTGTATAGAAACCATTTTCTATTAAGCGTTAAACGGAAACGACAACTTACTACAAAACATCTAAAGTGACTGGATGTAATACAGTCATTTAAAGTGACTGGATGTATTAAAGTTTCACAGTTCCCCAGAGTGCCAGTGTCCTGTATGAAATTGCTTGATGTTTAGAAATCTTACGTAAAAGAAAACAGAAATATCTAAACAAACCCAAAGCATACATAAATTAAGAAGGAGGCTAAATTTGTCACCTAAAAAGGCAGGGCTCTCAAGATTGTGTTGATATTCAGTGAACTGTAGGGTGCTGACTTTTTCAAAGTGCAATAATATTACTCAGCTTCCCCTACACATGCAGATGTGCTCCTTCCTTCACATCATGTGTCCCAACTCTCACATGCAAAAGAAAAACTCAACCATAAAACAACCTTAGAATGTTCACTGACAGTGTGTTGTGATGGGAAGCTTCCTCATGTAAGAGTACAAATACTTATTAAGAAACAAAAAAGTAAGATCTTGCTAGTAATGTGTTGGAAAGAGGTGAAAAGAAATCAGCCTTGCAAATTCCTCTCAATGTTAAAGTGCTTTTTAATAGCTAAAATAGAAGTAAGAACTGGATATGTGAATTTAGATAATGGAAATATTATAATTGTGTGCATACAAGCAAGAGAGGCATTAATGCATGTTATTTCTGTTCAGTTTTTCCCAGTCTTTTATGAAATGATGGGAAACCATATAATAGACAAACAATATTATCTGAGACTACCTTTGCCTCTAGACCAACTTTAAAGAAGGAGACTAGAGATTCTGTAAGTGATCTAATCTCTCTATTTCTATATCAGTATTATCAGAAATTTTCATTTTAGTAGGCTTCTCTTTATACAAATATTCATTAATGAAGTAAATGAAGTAAATAGTTTTTTACTTACCTTTTCTGAGCTAATTTCTCTGAGTTGCTACTAACCAATCAAAACCAGTGTGATCTGCATACCACAATGACCTCCAAATCTGCTGAAATTTCTTTGTTTTCCCTAAATGTGACTCTCTAGGAAACCTTTTTTAGAGGAACCCCCAGCATAGTTTTGCTTTGCTAACTCAAGCCATCACAGGAGTCTACAGTACACAGCAACACTTTCTGCACCAAATCCCTATAATCAGTTTCAGAGTGGCAGAAAGACAGAAGGGGAAGGAACAACACTATCCTCTGCAGACTTTTGCTCCCAAATTTCAAAATATGCCAAATGGATCTCTTGTCTCTGAGCCTCCTCTCCTGCTCAAATCAAACTAGTTGTTCTTAGCTTGAGTGCCACTGGCAGTAAAGGTGTAAACAAAAGTGTTCCTCCTGTATAATTGATCTTCAGTCCCCAAACTCATTAGTATGCCACTGATTTCACAGGGCTGTGTGCACTTATTGGCATTTATCTTCCTTCTTTGTTTTAACAGCTGTTTCTATTTTGGGAGATTCTCTCACTCTCCTTCTTGACAGTTGGTCAATCCCACTATAGCATATGGCTGTAGCTTTCAGGAAAATGGAGATTCCTGAAAATCACACTGTGGGAAATAGAATTAAATAATACAACCTCTTTTCAAAACCTTCTCCTCATACGTGAAGTGTGTTTGTAAACTGAATGCAGCACAGTGTGAGGGTGCTATTGCATCTGTTTTAAAGCTCAAATTTAGTCAATCTGAAGGTACCTGGTTGAGATTTTCTAGCTGTCAGCTCCAAAGGTTGGATCACTTTCATCTCCTGCATCAATCATGGAAGCAAATGAGGTCCCATTTCTGTGATCCTGGTCTGTGTAAACTCCCGAGTGTGCCCAGCTACACCTATATGAGCTCACACCCCGTGAGCTTTCCATGGGTTTGCTTAGGTCTCCTTTAGTTTCAATGGAATGCTTGAGACAGAAGGCTTGGCTGCACAAGGCAGGAGACTTCAGTTTCATGGCAGGATCCAAGGTGGATTTGAATATTTACTGTAAGATTCAAATGAATACAGTTAACATTTAAAAGTACAGTAAAATGTATTTCATAACAGATGGTGTACCATGATCTTGAAAGATTTCAAATAACACCTCCTTAAATCACAGTAATTAGTGATATACCTCAGTGTGACTCTGATTACTATGATTCTTATTTTCACCAAAAGCATGCTTCAGTTGCAGTTGATCTAAGGCCTGAGACTGACAGGGAGAAATTAAACCATTATTCAGGTGTAGCTGAGTTAGAAGTACTACATAACCCAAAATTTAATATGTTTAATATCTTGTAATCAATATCATTATTTCACTTAAAGCTATCATTTAAAATCCATAAATCATAATTTAGGAGATTTAATAGGCTGGATATTTGTCTTTTTCTAAATATCTAAGGGAAATTTTCAAGAATACAAAAGTTAGGCAAGCAACCATCATACTCTGAAGGCAATTTTTTCAGGAAATGTTCCTCTATTAGATGAGATACTTATATTAAGGCTTATTCATAGATAAGGACTTATATCCTACAATATTAATACCTATGAAGTTAACTCTGGCTGACTGGTCCTTGTATAGTCTAGTCAGTTCAATCCTTGTAACAGGACAATTAATCTTTATAGGCATGAATGATTTATAGTCTTACAGGACCCTTGCCTATGTTAATTAATAATAATAATAAAAAAAAGATGAACACATACAGGGAGGAAACAAAATATGAAAATTACCGAGGAAATACAACTTTTCTGCACCATAATACTGGAGTACTATCAAGACTGCACAGAAAAAGTCAGAAAGGTCTTTAAAGTTCTAGACAGCTGTGAACAGCTAATATATGACAGGTTGTTACCGCCTGACCACCGAAGCTTAAGGAAAGCGCTGAGCTACATTGTTACAACTGGAGAAATGATGCCTTCCCATCATTAAAGACTGAGATAACATCCGAGATAAAATTTGAAACCACTCAAGTGTTGCATTCACAACACAAGCTAAAGATGAAAAACTGCTGCTTCAAATGATGTTCATTACATGCAACAGCAAAAACTAGCCTAAGAACCTGGGAGAATTCAAAAGATTGAAATAACTTCAGAAGTTCAGAAAACCAGATTTTTGTGTGTGTTAATGGTATGCCTCTTTTTGTGCCCAACTAAAAGAAGAACTGCAATATTATCCTGAAAAACAAGAATACAACTTCCCAAAATATGCCAAAGGCAACTAATAAGAAGGTATCTCCAGCTCCAAGGAAATGTTATGGAACGTAATGGGCTCTTCGCTGGCCAGAACAGGAAAACTTGAAATACGTGGCTACATTTTCTGGTAGGGAGCGCAGCAGCCCCGGCTCGCAGAGACAGTACCACCAAGCCGGGAACTGTTCCCGTTTCCCTCGTACACCTCCCTCGGATCCCCTTTGCAGAGCGCGCCCGCCCCGCCCCGCGCACCGTCCCTGTCCCGGAGTGCCGGGACCCCCTCGCTGGCCCCTTCTCCCCGCGGGTCCCCCGCCCTGCCCCGCGCCACTGCTGGCCGGGCGCTGCCCGCGGAAACTTGCGCGGCCCCGCGAGGGGAGCGATCCGAGCCCGCCCCGTTACCTGCGCGTTCCCGCTGCGGGCGCCCCGGGGCAGGAAGGGTGCAGGGGGCGAGGCGAGCGGGGCAGCCCCGGGCCGCGCTCACGGCTCCGGCGCGGGCGGGCACAGCGCGGTTCCGCGGGGCAAACGCGCAGCCCCCGGCTCGGCGGCCCCTCAGGCGGGAGCTGCGGCGGGGCCGGGGCTCGACTCCGGCCGCGGGCCGCGCCCCAGGGCCGG
>JAWWEV010000134.1:32679433-32717249 GCA_035583235.1 Hafferia zeledoni | reverse complement strand
GGGGCCGCTGTCTCCGCCGCGCTCGCCGCCCGCCCGCCGGGGCCGGGGCCGGGGCTGGAGCGGCCGCGCGGGCGCATTTCGGAAGGCCGCTCCTTGGCGGCCCCGGAGCCCGGTATTTCAGCGCTGCACGGTGTGACAATTAGAGTTTCCATGGAAATACAGTGCGACGGTAAATAAGCCCCGCGCTCGCCGGTGCTTACGGGATGCTCTCAGTGCCTCACCGGGAACTCAGGACACGGCATTTTGCAAAGGTGAAACGCGCTGCGAGTCTCAGGACGTGGGGCAGTGGGAGCACAGAGAGGCAATCACAGAGCGCTGACCTGAGCTCCCCTCGCTTCGGCCGGAGAGGAGCTCCTCAGGTGTTTATCCATGCCGCTCGAGCACCCTTTAATTTTTATTACAGAACATGTGGTAGGCGATGGGTTTCCCCCAGTTTTCCTTTCTGAGTTGAATAACTTGGTTCTTATGGAGGAAAATATCTGAAGGGTGGTTTTAATTTTATCTGAACAATCAGTGGGAAGGCAGGACTTTTTCTTAAGTGAGCAATATTTTACAGCATAAAAATTGTTGGGTATGTCATAGAACAAAGCATGAAAACACAAATTCTCCTGTTCTCACCAGCTGTTATCTTCTAGCACAAGGAGAGTCATTGATCACAGTCCTATTACAGAGCTGCTGGAGAACTGAGTGGCATTCAGGTCCCTGGGAGCACAAGTGGCAGAATGACACAAAAAAGTAATGACTTTCCCATTTGCCAAGGTGCTTCTTCAACAGTTGATTTTAACACAGCACTGCAGAAAAGCTGTCAGTATAATTAGCCTGTGAAAGACCATACCACACAAAACCAAGACAGCTGGATCAATCATATTGTAAAATAACCTTTGAAAAGTCCGATGAGGTTTCTTATTTAACTTGGGTTAGAAAATACTCATTGAGTGATCAAGGAACAAATAATCTTCAGCAGATGAGCTCAGGATAGTGAGGAAGATTTCATCTCATCTTCTTTCACTCGCTTCTGCATTATCCACCACCCACTGCTGGTGAATCACTGCATGTACAAGTGGAGCACAGGGAGCTGACAGTGGAAGTGACGCGCCAATCCATTGCATTATTTTAAGACAGCTTTCCCCTTACTCACATCAGAGAACAGAATTAATCCTTTTTAGGCCTGAGCAGCTGTTCTTAGCATTTTCAACCATCTTCCTAGCTAGTACTGATGGTTTTGAAGCCTTTCACGCAAATATTTGACCTGAAGATAGAAACCCACTCTGGTTCTAACATGTGATGGAGGTGATTAAGACTTTCTCCTAGGGTACCTACTTACCTGGATGTCCCTTGTTCTGGGACAGCTTCCCACATGTTGGCCCCACTGCTTGAAGTGGAAGCTGCCTCCTGGAAACAGTGGGTTTTTAGAGACACTATACCTGTATGAAAACTTCTGGCTATGGCAGACCAGCATTATCTTTAAAAAGAAATCCAAATTTGATGGTAGAATCCACAGGTGGGAAATTAAGGTTTCCTACCTTGCACAATTGTGATTTATGTGGGATGCCATTGTACCTTCATAAAGGTACAGTCTACCTCATGTTAACCCATTTCGAAGGTGGGAGGTCACCTAGTAGAGTTTTCCAAGCAGCCTCCAGAAGTTATGTGCTTCTTAGCAGGAACAGTCAGTAAGACAAGTATTCTTCCCTCAAAGCAATTTTCTCTAAGAATAAATATTGTACTTTTTTTGTTGGTTGTCTTATTTCAGGAGGGTTCATCAACCAGTAGTGTACTGGCAGATGTGGGCTTGTTTGATGGGGTTTTTCCCCCCACAGACCTGTAAATAACACCAGGTTTCTCTCAGCTGTATTTGGACAATTCATCCCTGATACTTGCGCACATCAGAGCACAATTACTATTCAGACTATTATAATTTTTTCCTTTTCACTGCTTGTGTACCTCTGTCTTGCCAGTAATACTACTGAATAATAAAATCAGTAATCTAGAGATAGGAAAGGTACTGACATTAGAGGTATCAAATGTCAGGAGTGACAGCAGATTATAGTGCAAGTTCCCTAGAAACCAGCCACCACAGAGTTGTTGAAACCATAGAGGAGTCCTTGAGAAAGTAAGAGACGGTGATGATGAAAGATACGTGTTCTGGAGGAGCTGGGGAAGAAAAATGGTGCATCAGAGACAGAAGGTTGAGATTCCTGAGTCAGAAGGACACAACAGAAAACACAGTGGACAACTCTGTGATTATATAAATACAAATTAATTTTGACATGTTTCTTACCACATTCCCATAGGTACCTTTCTTTTGAGAGTATCTTTCCAATATCTTAGAAAATGTAACCACTAAAGGCCAACTGTGAAAGACATGAGGTCTCAGATCTCCAATGGAAGTCAGTGGGGAAAAAAAAAGGCTCTGAGCTACCTAATGTCCAATTCCACAGCATGAAGTCCATTGTCCTGAGTCAAAGTTTGCCACGAGTCAAAGTCTAACGTTACTGTAAAGTCTGATACCAATGGAGCATCTATCCATGGGGCAAGACAGTGTAAATGGTAAGACATAGCTAATACAGAATTTGAGAGTTTTTGTGAGATACCAGTAATCTCTGGCTTCTTTATGGCACATCCCTTCCACAGATTCTTACCTTGCATGAAGTGGTAAGCCTTGGACTAATGAAGAGGTGGCAATGGTTGACCTGTCTTGGTGAAAAAAGGCAGGACATGTGACAGTTAGCTAATATAGTACTTCCAAGAGTGAGCCTTGAATTAGTAATTTTTGTTGCCTAATGTGTCATCACATTTTTTGGCTGGTGTTACATGCATTGACCCATCTGGATGACCATGGGACCTATTTCTGCTTCATCTGAACCCAGATGAGAGTTTGTGTATGAGCATATGTAAGTTTGAATACTTAGTGGACAGTGCAAAGTGGCCACAGCACAAAACATGACTTAGTATTTTAGCTACGTGGGCATAATTTAGGTTATATCTCAAGCAGCATTTAGATAATATTTTGTGTGATTGGGATAGATTTATACTAGTTAACTTGGCTGTATTGTTGAAAATGGAACTGCAGCAGCAAGACTGTCAGTAGAGATTAATCACATAATCATTCATGAAGCTCATTAGGATTTGTGACATTAGCAGTCAAATGAAGTGTTGTTATGTTTGGTGTCAGCTGCAGTTGTGTCAGAATAAACATGCTCTTAGCCAAACAGAATTTGCTGCTAATCAAATCTTATTCAACAGCAAAAGGCCTATTTAGTATACTGATGACAGACTTTTGCCCCAAGGAACAAGAGTTCCCTGATCTTTGAGTAATGTGAAATTCAAGTCACAGTATTTCAGTGGCACTGATGTTCATTACTAGAAAATGAAAACAATAAAAAATAAAGTTAAAAAACCCTTCAGAGAGTGTTTTCATTCATTTCCATAGTGGTGACTTCAGTTTGTTTTATACAGAATAGAAAGTAGAAATTACAGGCCTAGTGTTCTTTCACTTGGTGGATTTTAAGTTTTATAGAGGGATTGCATTGCCTGAACACATGACAATACATTGCTATGAAAGTGACAGCCTCATTTTCTGTTTTTGAGTTGCAGTGAGAAAGAATTTTAATGGGGATTGATGTCTTAGTATATTTTTTCTACATGTTTCTTAAAAATGTCTTGTTCCCATCTCAATGCTTTTACTTCAAAGCAATTCTGTATCTTTTACTCAGACTGTTCTATTTCCTCAGCTTAAATACTTGTGTTCTGTTTATTGTACTTATTCTCTTTTTGCAATGTCATGCCTTCACAAAAATAAACATATGTACACAAACAAACACAGTCTTCCAGTCCAGGGTGCCTTTGATGTACTGAAAAATTTATTCCCTGGAAGAGGACAATCTTTAACACAATGGTTATCTTACTACTCCAGTGTTCTTGTGTCCTGACAGTCATCAGCAATAAAATTAGTTACTGAGTATCATTTGACGTCTTTGTGAGCTTGGAACTCCAGCTGGAGACTCTCAGCTTGGTCTTGAAACTGAAGATGCACAGAATAGCCAGGACCTGCTAATGCCTGATTTTCTTACAGAGCATACCTGTTGCTATGCAGCATTTACTGCACAACATGGGGTTTTTTTGCAACTATAACGCAAAGTTTGAAAAGAGTCTGTCTCTGTTTATTATAATGATTGTTTTTTAGCATGTTTAGTGCTCACATGCATGTGAAGTGCTTCAGAGAAGACTGATACAGCTCCAACAGATTCAGTCATCTGAGGTGGGCTCACAACTGTATGGCAAAGACTTGGGTTATAGCATGTGTGCATATATATGTATATATAGCCATATGTGTAGCACACATATTTGAAAGACTCAGTGACTGAGGCAGCCCTTCCCATTGCACCACTGCACTGTTGAAAGCCTGACCTTGCATCTGTCTTCAGTGTGAATAACTCTATGAGTATTCGTTGCCATCACTGTGAGTTCAGGTCACTGAGTGGCATGTAGGCTCTATATTTGATCCCTTAGAGATAATTATTATTTTTGCATAGTGTAACAGAGATATTGTGAAGTTTGCTTTGCCTGTGTTTATGCAACATTTGAAATTCTTGTATGTATTATCCATTAAAAAGAGAAATATTATGAATCACTTCATTTACTGCTGAAATGGAGATTCTCATGACTAATGACAAAATGGAGGAGAAAGAAGATCATCAGACCTGAAAATTCAGAAATTTATGTTGCAGAAACAAAAGCATTTCACTAGGACAGTAAATGAATGCCTCTTCAGCACACTAATGTATTTAAAATTTAGTAGAATGGTGAGAAACAGAGGAAACATGCACAACTTTCTACACCCCTGTCTTCCCAGGCTCAACATCACTCTTACCTCCCAACTCTTCTATATTCCCACACCCCTGAGTTGTGCAGCGGGACAGGGAATGGGAGTTCTGGTCAGTTCGTCACACATCTCTGCTGCTTCTTCATCCTCATGATGTTCCCCTGCTCCAGCATGGGGCACCTCCCATGGGTTACAATTCTTAAAGAGCTGCTCCAGCATGGGTCTTTTCTGTGGGGTGCAGTCCCTCAGGAACAGACTGCTCCAGTGTGGGTTTCCCATGAGGTCTCAATTCCTGCCAGCAAACCTGCTCTTGTATGTACTCCTCTCTGTGGACCACAGCATGGATATCTAGTCCACCATGGACCTGCACAGGCTGCAGGAAATCAACTTGTGTCACCATGGTTCTCACCACAGGCTGCAGGGGAATCTCTGCTCTGGCCAGTGGTGCGTTCCTTTTGGAGTCAGCTGAAAATGGTTCTTTTTTTGAAGTGGGTCACAGTGTATTCTGAGTTGGAAGGGACCCACAAGGATCCTCGAGTCAAACTCTTAAATGAGTGGCCTCTATGGGCATTGAACCTGTTCTGTTCAGCATGCAGGAAGCTCCTGGTGTTTTCCCATGGAAGCCATCCCTGAAGCTCCCCAGCTTGTCATGTAAACCCAAGCATCTTACTCTGAACTGGTCCTAAAAATGTATCTCTGCACTGGATACCTGTTGGTAGAATGCCACAATTCTGTATCACAGAATGCTTATTTTAATTTTTTAAGTAGCCATGTTTTTGACTGTATTGGTAAGAGCATTACAGGGAAGTGGTGGGAACATCCTGCCATGACAAAAAAAAAGCTTTTCCTCTGCCTAGCAATTTACTTTTTTTTTTTTTTTAAACTGTGAATTAATCACTCCACACCCATAGCAATGAGAGTCTTCAGTTGTACATATCCTAGAGTGTCACTGCTTCAGGTAGAAATACTCTCTTTATGACACCTTCAGCTTGGAGCCTGAGTGTCCCCACCTTTGCACTGCACTGTCAAGGACGGGTGTGTGCTAATTACCCAGGTATGAGTGAATTTCTTGAGAGGCATTATATATAGCCTGCACTTACCTTCTGGCTGCTGCTGTTAAAATGTCAGCAGCACCACAGCTACTGGTTTATAACAATCTACACTTTCCTTTCTTACAATCAAGGACTGCAGTTACAATGCAGTCGAACTGAGATCCTGGAAATACAGTGTAAACATCAATCTCACTGCTGGGTTCTGAAATCTTCCTATGAGGCTCCTTACACACACACACACACACACACACACACAAAAAAAAAGTTACAATCATTTACTATGTGCAATTAATTTTTTAGCTGTAATTACCATAGCTCTTCAGTTGAGAGTTATCCATGACACAGCAGGTGTTGCCATATATAGGTGTATGACTGAAGGTAAGAATGTTAAGAACTTGGAACTCTTTACACTGGAAAATTTAATCTAGAGCCTTGGAAGAGTCAGAGAACTTTTGTTTTCCAAGAAATCCAAACTCCTAACACAGCCTGTAGATTTTGTCAGGGCATTTTCAAAGTGTTGCTTAAGTTTATTTGAGTAACTTCTCATGGACTTCCCAACTCACTGTCTGTATGCCCATCAAAGCAGACCAGTACAGCGCTTGTTTGAGTGGAACAACAAGGTGTTTCAGCAACTTGACATTTCTTATTGAGCCAGTCTATCACTATTCATGATAAAAACAGGCCAGAAGCTAGCTCTGCTAGTTCAAAAAGCCCAGCCCAAACTTTGTAACCTGCTTCTTATGCTTAGACTCTTTTCCTCATCCGCCTTCCAACAGCTTCTATTTCCATCTTCAGTTTGGCCACAAGATGGCAATAACTTGCAGACAAAGTGCTGAAACAGGCAGCCCGATTTGAAACTGTCTCCCTTCTGAGCTTTTCCTTGCGCTCTTCCCCCCACCCCCCCTCCTTTGTTTCAATATTTAATTGCATTACTTTCGGAATTACTAGGCAACCCACCCCCAGATGTGCAGTTTAAAGGTGATGTGCTTGCAGTGAGATTTTCAGGATCTACTCAGCAGAGCACCATCATGTGATACTGGGGTAAGGTGGAGTTCAGCTTTAAGAGGGTGTCTACAGCCTTCCTCACCAATCTTTAGTATTTCAGCCAGAGAAATACCAGAGGATCCTCCTGAGCCAGCCTCTGAGAAGACCAAGGACGAGCAGAGCAGTTGCAAGGTGAGTTTCCCCTGCGATTGCTTTCCTGTGACTGTGGGTGGTTGTGTGCTGATGAGGCTGGTGTTTGCTTGCTCTCTTAGGTGTAGATGACAAAATCTAAGGGAAGGGTAGGTTCCAGGTTGGATTTGTGAGTGGCTAGGTGAACCATCAGCTTGGGCTGACAGCATTATGTGCTTGCTTTTGAACAGCTCCAATAGTTTTACAGTGCATTT
This sequence comes from Hafferia zeledoni, assembly GCA_035583235.1. Classification (NCBI taxonomy): domain Eukaryota; kingdom Metazoa; phylum Chordata; class Aves; order Passeriformes; family Thamnophilidae; genus Hafferia; species Hafferia zeledoni. The sequence goes on along the minus strand of JAWWEV010000134.1, from coordinate 32,709,984 downwards.
CTAGTCACCTCACAGCATATTATTTCATCCTATCTGTCGGGGCTAAACTTTTGACCAATATTCTCATGCAAAGTTGGGAGGGTGTGTGTGGTGGGGGAGACTGTGCAATCATCCAGAGGAGTTTGCAGAGCTATGGGCTTTCCTCATCCCAAACCAGCACTCAGAGTGGGGAGGAATCTCCTTCCTGACTTGGGAGCTGGTGGTGTAGGGGGCAAGGACCAGTGCACCTGTCCAGGAGATGCAACTTCATCCCTGTCTGATGTCTGGTCCGTTTTGGAAAGGGACAGGAAAGAACAACTCCCTGTCACTTAACAGTAGTTCTGTGTTTCTGAGCTGGTTCCCAGACATGCTCTTAGGTTGCATCTGTGCTATGGGGAAAGGTGAGGACAGAAGGAACAGTAGCATTTTCTGATTTTAAGTCTGATATTTATTAAATAAGCAAGAGCAGAGCTTGGCTAAGTGAGTAGAAAAACCAAGAGCCTGAAATCCAGGACACCTTATTGCTGGGTGCAGTTTGCACCCAGTTGTTGAGAGAGCCTGCCCAATTCTCTCCTTGCCAGACATGGCCCTTGCCCATTCTGCAGCTGACATTATCCCATCAAGTCACAGGGCTGGACTGCCCACCTCATGCTGTACAACTGATGGTGGAGGTCATGATTAATCCAGATGTGATTTTTGGACTATGAGATAGTCATACTGCAGGAATCAAAAAACCCTGGCTTTCCACATTACCCACACTCTTTCCCTTTGGGTAAAGCACCTACTTCTGGCTCTGGCTCTAGTGATGCTTCAAGAGGTTCTGGGAGTGGAAATTTCTTTATTGGACCCTAAAACAGGTTTGGTGGACTAGGAGATCCAATACATTTAGTTAGCAGAGGCAGCAGATCTGAGAGAGAATGCCCAGGTGCATGCTTAGCTATCTCGAAACTCAGTGTAGCCAAACCTCAGACAGAGATGCCTTTTGTCTGAAATCACTGCTGTTAACTTTCACAGTAAAATGTCACTCAGAGGCAAGCTACATTGCCTGTTGTGGTTTCATGTAGCCGTCTGGGGATTATAAAGAGCCAGCAGAGCCAGCTGAGGTAAGTTTATGACGGCAGCGAGAAGACATGGCATTGGCATGGTCATCCTTTGGCTGACCGTCAGGAGGAGCTGGAGCTGCAAGCCCAGCCCTCACACGCTGTCTCTGCCCTAAGGAGGAGGCAGCCCCAGCTCTGGTCCCCAGCATGCGGCTGGTTAAAACAGTGTATGTCACCAAGAACAAAGACGATTCTTCTCTAGAGTCTTGGGTGACACACAGATTTATAACCAGTATTATTTAAGACCAAAAGCTTGTCTATTCAGGGTTACTTTTAATGAAGTACATTTTAGTGGGCAGTGTTTTTACGGCTTTTGTGACAAATGCCATATGGAGACGGATTTGAAACCCACTTGTGTGAATTTTAAGTGGCATTACTTTCATTACCATAACCTAAGGTTAAATGAGCAATAAATGTAGCTCATGGGACTGGGCAAAGTTTCAGACTCAGTGCAGAATTCAGTGCCACTATAGATGTCCAGATTCAGTGCCACTAGTGATGAATTGAAGTAAAGGTGTGTCAGGTTATTGATTGTTTAGTAATTTTTTTATCAATTAATTTGATTTTATTTTTTAATTTTCCTCCTGAATGCACATGCTTGAGTTTCAAATTTTTAAAATCCAAGGCCTTGCAAAGGGGTGGTTATTTAAGAATACCTATTTGTGCTGCATGTAAAGAAATTTTCTGCAGTGTTTAAATTTTGCCATCTTTTGCCTTGTTTGTTCTTTCTTTGCTGCACAGCCCTGCTAGCTGAATTAAGTTGTTCTCAGTTCCTGATTTGCCTTTGACTTGGTGCCAGTGCTGCTGGTCTCTCAACATCAAGTTTGCATTAGGGAAAAAATAATGTAGCAATTTTTTGAGTAATTTTTCCACCCCTTGCATTAGATGGGCTTTCCCCCTCATGTGATGACTGGGTGTCGTTTCACTTAAAGCAATTTGAGAACTTAGACGTTTGCAGATTAAACTTGTGAAATGGAGATGTAAAGCATAAAGTGGAGGCTGCACTGGTGGAAGACTGAAATTTCTTCTCAGCTCTCTATGTCGTGTAACTTGTGCCGGCAGGAACAGGCAGGGGTCGTGTCCTCACTTCCTGTCCTGAGCTTCGGTCCTGCTTTCTGTCTCCTTCCCGCAGACCTCAGCCCCGCTCCGCCCGGCCTGGGCGCCGCCACCGCCGCCCTGCACAAGGACTCGGCGCCCGTGCGGGTCTGCCCGGGCCGGGCAGCTCCGCTGCCTGCGGGACCCGGTGACCGACCCTGCTCCTTCCCTTCTCCCCAGGTGGTGCGAGGGAGATGCAGCGCTGAGGAGCGGGTTCGGCCCGGGGTCCGCTGTGGGGCTGATGGGCGCGTTCTGAACTTGGAGCGGTCTGGATGAAAGCTGCGGCGGCGAAGGTCGACGGCGAGCTGGAAACAACATGAATACCTCGGTCCTGGCCCCACTGGGAAATATTTCTGGTCACTTGAATTTTTCGGAGACGAGCTCACAGATCTTGCAGTTTGAGGATGAGGATTGCCATGTGCCTTTGGCCATGGTCTTCACGTTGGCCTTGGCTTATGGTACTGTGATAATTCTGGGAGTCTCTGGGAATCTGGCCTTGATTGTCATTATTTTAAAACAAAAGGAGATGCGCAATGTTACCAATATTCTCATTGTCAATCTGTCTTTTTCTGATCTCCTAGTGACCATCATGTGTCTTCCCTTTACATTTGTGTATACTTTAATGGACCACTGGATTTTTGGGGAGGCCATGTGTAAGCTGAACCCTTTCGTGCAATGTGCCTCCATCACCGTCTCAGTCTTTTCTTTAGTCCTCATTGCTATTGAGCGCCATCAGCTGATCATCAATCCCCGTGGCTGGAGACCAAACAACAGACATGCCTACATGGGGATTGCTGCCATATGGATTTTAGCCACAGCTTCCTCTTTGCCTTTCCTGGTCTACCACGTATTAACAGATGAGCCCTTCAGAAACGTAACATTTGATGAATATAAGGATAAATATGTGTGCTTGGACCTGTTCCCCTTGGACACTGCCAGGCTTTCTTATACCACAACGCTTTTGGTGATTCAGTACTTTGGACCCCTTTGTTTTATATTTATTTGCTATGTGAAGGTAAGATAGAATTCTCTTTCAATATGTACTTTTTCTGATGTTTGTTTATCTTTGCAAAGGTGACAGTGGTAGGTTAATTTATCCCATGTGTTTCTCTTTGTTGAATTTCCTGCAGATATACATACGGTTAAAAAAAAGGAACAACATGATGGACAAGATAAGAGACAGTAAGTACAGATCCTCTGAAACCAAAAGAATCAACATCATGCTGATCTCAATAGTGGTCGCATTTGCAGTTTGCTGGCTGCCCCTGACCATCTTCAATATCGTGTTTGATTGGAATCATGAAATTCTGCCTGTTGCTACCTGCAGCCACAACCTGTTGTTCCTGATTTGCCACCTCACTGCCATGATTTCTACCTGTGTGAACCCCATCTTCTATGGGTTTCTCAATAAGAACTTCCAAAGGGACCTGCAGTTTTTATTTCATTTTTGTCATTTCCACTCCCGTGAGGAGGATTATGAGACTATAGCCATGTCCACCATGCACACAGATGTTTCAAAAACCTCTTTAAAGCAGGCAAGCCCGGTCACATTTAAAAAAATAAATATTGATGATGATGAAAAAATATAAAGAAGTAATAAAAATTCCACACCAAACTGCTGGAAATGTGATTGCAAGTGAAATGTGTCCAAGGACAAGTGCAATTACATAACAAATACAGAATGAGTAATGTTTTTCTTCCTTTTCCAAGGAACTTTGATTGTTTTCACTTTGAAATTATATGCTGTGCATTCTTGCCCCTTTTGCTGCTTTAATGTTCACAGAAGTTGTATCTGAATTTTATTATAAGACATAGTCAGACCTGCTACTACCTATGGTTTTCATCAGCTGTCTTTTGTTCTGTTTTCTTTGTACAGTTATGTGTAAAGTTATGTTTAGCAGAAAGGTTTATTTAGTGATTATATTTTTCCAAAGAAGTAATTTTCAGGAGTGTCCATCTAAGACCATTAGAAACAATATGAACCACAGGGACACTGTCACTACAGAGGACACCCAACAAAGAATAAAATTAGGAAATTCTGGTTGGAAGAGGAGTTGCTGTCTTTTTTAATTCAGCTTTTGACTGATGTCAAACTCCTGTAAAATCAGTGTAGGCATGCAAAAAAAAAGGATTGTGTGAGACCTGTAGAATTTGTTTACATGGGGACATACAGTTTTGTAATTCACAGTGGCAATTCAGGCTATAATCACTTAGTTTCAAAGAAAGGATTAAGAAGAAAATTCTGTTCTCATTTATGAAAATAAACCCCTGTAGTAATTTCACAGTGCACAATGGGATAACTCTGACATTTCACCACACAAATGAAAACATAAATGGGCCTTCAGTCCCAACTGATTATAGCTGGTTTTAATAACACAGACTTTTAAATTTAAAAGCCCCAAAACCCATTTTCATCTGCTGTCACTGACAGGAGTCAGTGTTGCTAGGATGAAATGCACCATCTGTCCCAGACCTATGAACCACGTAAATTCTCCTGGATATCTATGTCCAGAATCTAAAGGAAGATGGGACTGTTCACTATCTTGTCAAGGTGCATTTCCATCCTCGCAGGTGACAGTGAAAATCAGGTCTGGTATAAAAAAAAATGAGCTTTACCTACCCGAGTATTTTCATAATAATTAGTGTTGATCTATATAAATTATGTGTAGCCTCATAATAGTCTGTGTTTAGATGCAATGGCACAAAACTGGATAGTCTCCAAAACAATGGATGGTTTGATCAAGATCTGCAAAATTGAAAGAAGGGTATGGATATAGTTTGGGTATAACTGGTATTTTTAGCTTCTAAACTCACAGTTTCCACAGTTGGTTGAAGTGCAGAAATATTTGCCAAATATGCACAATAGAGCTCTATGTGTTACTACTTAAAATATATATCCTCTACTTACATAAAATATTTATGACTAGATTCTCAGCTGAGGGAACCCCACATAACTTAACTGCTTTAAATGAAATTACAACAATATTAGCCAGCAAAGGGTCTGTGTCATACGGTGTACTTTGATGGATAATCAATGTCTTTTTGAATAATAAGTTTTTAAAAATACAATATAGACCCTACTTGCTTTCAGCAAGGTCAATTTAAATAATTCTGGCAGGCAAAAGGAGCTTTAAAATGGATATAAATGTAAATGCAGCATGAATGGAAATCTGACCCATTATATTTCTAAGCAAAAAGATTTCAGGATGATATGGTGAATTTATATGTTCTAAATATGTAATAGATAAATGCCCAAGAAATTAAAATTATTTGGCTTGCCAAAATTTAAAAGTAAAATACTGTGCCTTGTGCTGTCTTATATACTGTAGAATATTAAAGTAGCAATGTGTTCTTCTGCATTATAATACCATGTATTTCTCTACTGGAAGATAATTTAATTTAAAAGGTTTCTGTGCTTGAGAACAGAGACAGAATGTGGAAAATTAATTATAAGACAGAAGTTTCTTTCAGAGCTTTGGCCTTTTGTATTTTATGAGATTTCCTTTTTCCTTGTGGTTCTCCATGGTATGTCTTGTTAATAATTTGACAAGGGTCTCCTAAAATTATTTCCCTCTCACTTTGCAACAATTTTCATATTCTGATAGACATGTATTTTCACAGTGAGATTAAATGCAGAAAAAACAGCCAGGTTTTTTTTTTATATAAAGAATGTCCCAGTGTGTTTTCCCATTACATAAAGAGTCCCTGTGAATTTTACATGCTTTTTTCCCATTTTTTAAGGCACTTTCAATAGAGTGGAAGAAAAAAAAATCAATTACTTGAGAAACTTTCCAGTTATTTTGCTGGACATTTTTGATCTGACTGAATTAGGTGTTTATACAGAGTAGGAGCTGGGAGAACTTTAGAGGAGCCTGCTGGTGCTCAGGGACCTAAAATGTGTGTCCTTAGATTTGGAGGTCACCAGTAGGATAGCAACACAATTCTCCCTATTGCCAGCATTTCTCCTGCTGAGGTACAGTCTCAAAACCTGCAGCCCATCTCATACTGTTTCATCCTGAGAATGTATGTCAAGTGGTTTTTACCTACCAACACCTGATAAACAAGGTAGACTGTAAGTAGGAGCATCCCTTCTGCTCATCTTTATTAAGCTCAGGAGCCATTTTTCCTCTGCACTGCTGTCCTAGGATCAGGTGTCTTATTCTGCAAGAATCCTTTCTGAGCCTCTGGTAAGGACGCAGGCTAGTGCATCGGCATACAAATACACAGCATGCTCTGCCTGAAACCACAGCAGAAAGGAGCACAGTGCAAAGAATATTCAGCAGGAATATGCACTTGGAGAATTTCAGAGGCAAAATCATTGATTTTCTGAAGAATTTGTTAGAAGGACAGATATAAAAGTAGACTCTCTGAGGTGCTGCCCTGACATCTGCAGGGTGTAGATCACATCTACTGAGAGCAGTATTTTTGTCCTTGCTTTCATGCCTTGGTCATGGAGTTCTCAAAAGCCACTGAAGACTTTCTGCTCCCAACAACCACTGATCCTTTTTTTCACTTTCAGAGCTCCAACATGGCTACTCATCCTCTATATGCTAAATTTCTTTGTGGGGTAAGCTGCTGGGTTTCATGTTTCACTATAATTTTTTCAGTCATTCTGGTTTGATATTTATTTCTCCTATGTGCTGTTTTGTCAGACATCCCACACATGGTGTTTGCTATCTCAAAAGCCTGAAGATACCTTTTATTCCTTTAGACTGGTAAAGAAGTTTTACTGACAGAAAAACAGAACAGTGAGTGATCTATAATGTATCTTATTATTTATGTGTCATAAATTTCATGTCATATCCACAGCCTTAATTGACAAATGGAACTATTTAATAAACATTAATATCTGCTTCATTTGTCAGGGATTTAAGCATCTTAAACTTCAGTTTTATTGACCACAGACATTTAAAACTTCTGCATAATCTAAATAAACCAGCACATTTGTATTTCATGTCAATAAATACTTCTTTATTCCCATATTGCTTTTTTTAACATATCTATTGATTGTGTCATTGTCACTATTTATGGTAATTTATGACTTTCACATCAGCATTAAAAAAGGATATAATAAAAGAAGCAATTAAATGACAGTAATACCTGCCTTCGGTAGTCTAGGAAATAACTGGATATTAAAAATTGTTTATAAATATATATATATAAAAATCAACACTGTTTTATCACCACATGAGGGAATCAGATTTAAACCAGGAAGAGCAATCAACATAGCAGGATGCCGCAGATCACTTGAGCTGATGCTGACTGTATCTCATCACTGATGAAGGTGTGAAGGGTAAGGGTTCCTACATTCTAACTCTGTGGTCTTACACTACAGCAATAGCTGTTATGAATGGATCCTAGAGGTAAAATTTGATACAGACTGTAAATTTGATTCAGACTGTAAATCAGTATATGTTTAACTCCAGGCCTGTATATCAAGTTCTCATTCTGAACCCAGAAAAGTGTTCTCAGATCAATGAAACTGGAGAATTTGTTTAAAGCAAACCATTTGCCTAGACACTCTACTAAATAAAGGTGCACTGCTGGCTGGCAGCTCCCACTCTTTCCTGAAAATCAGATTTTGGATATTAGTTTATTATAGAAATAAATTAATGGCATGTATAGTTTGGAATTTTTTTCTGGATTCTTCTCCAGATATTTTTTCTGGGGTACAGTGCCTGATAATGCTTTATTTGAAAGCTCTCTTTGCTATTTCTTTCTATCAATGAATTTTCTAACCTAGTGCATAGAGAATGAAGACAATCAAGATTTTTTTCTATTATTTTTAAAGCATACATAACAGTAGGAAATTAACTTAAATAACGTGCTGTCTGCAACAGATTAAATTTATTCAGCTGGCTGGTAATATGGGAAAATAATAATTATAACCAAATGATAAATTTTGTTGTTACTAATTTCTCAGCTGAAGGATGTGTACTGCCCCAAGACATACCATGCCCTCTTCATTCCTGTCTTCTTTAATATGTGGTATCTGCTTCCCTGAGTCATTACTAATTAGTCAAGTCATTACTAAAATTGATGTGAAAGAAAATTCTTCTATCCAGGTTTTGTGGAATTTCAAATGTTTGAGTATTACATAGAAGAGGAAAAAGTGTTACCAACCTTAGTCTCTTACACTTTAATTAACTTTAAATTACTTCTGTTCAGTATTTCTGCCCACGCAAAACAGTGTTTATGGTCTCATTGAAGTTGGTATTTCAAATATTAGGGAGTGCATTGCCAAAGACTGACATCAGCTGAAGGGTGGCAGCTTTCCTAGTCTCCTCCAGCAGCAAGCTGAGGGCACTCACACCTGCACTACTCTGTGTGCTATGCATCTACCAAAAAGTCTTTCTCTCCATTACCAATACAGCCTGCTAAGGCACAGCCACCTTCCAGGGCCAGCACTAGGCCTGGTCACTGCTGCCTCCTTTCCTCCATCTTCCATGCTGCTTCTGCTCTAGCTTCATATTCATCCACTTGGTAGCTGCTTTCTGAGGACATTGTAGGAATTTGTAATCTGATTTTGTGAGTGCCTGAGTATGTGGTAAAAATCACTCTCTTCACAGCAGTGCTTTAAATAGTTTCTTTCATTAAAATTATCTTTCAGCGAATTTCTGGCAGGCAAGTTTCTAAAATTTAGAAGTACATAATCTACAAAGCCTATGTAGGAATTATGTCCATACAGAACATCCAGCTCATTGCAGCAAAACTGATAGCGCGCACAGCCTTGTGCTTTCCAAATAGCTGAGTTGATGACCTGGTTATTTGACACAGGTCAGGTTTAGTTGCAGAAAATTTGCACCAGATGCAAATGTGTTTGAGACTGCTGCACAGAAGAGGCTCTGTATGGTTAACTAACCACAAATTGTGAAACATTTCAGATATACAGGGAAATAGGCAGAGTTTGGAAAAGAGCCAAGAAGCAAAAACTCTAGATGAAGCCTTGATGCCTTCTGCCAGATACAAACAAGAAGACTCAAAGGGAGACTCAGGCATTTATTTATTTTGAGGACCAACAGATTGACAAGTGAATGGTTTTTTTGAGCAAAGTGGTGGTCAGAAAAGTATGTATGATAAACAGGTTATCTGCTTCTGGTTCTAGAGAACGGATATAAAATTAAAATTACTCTGAAAATGTAGGATTTTTTAAGATTCTTCACCTTAGATTAGATATTTTTTTGAGACAAAGAAAACAAAATGTTTTTGGCACAATTGAAAAATAACAGCTTTTCGTTGCACCCACCCAGTGCATATGAGTCCATTTGCTTCCACTTCTGCACAACATGGAAAAGGTTTGTTTATGGCAGGACGAGTAACCTGATCAACAAAGCACTTCTTGTCTCTCTTGGCTCGGGTCCACACTGATACTGTTCTGCTGTTTTTTACTTTGCAATCTCTCTCCTGCCTCCCCCAAGCTATGACATTTTTGTATGCTATTTATATTGTTTCTTAATAACAGATGTCTGTGAAAAGATATCCTTAAAAGATCCTATTCAATGTGTGTTTGAACATATGGGTGAGAGGCCATATAGGATTTGTAGAAAAGTGTCTGACAATGTGACAATATTTCAGCTAATAGAGAAGTTGAAAATATATATTTTTATATACTGTTATTCAATCCTTTTCAATTAAAGCTTCTGTTATAATTTTAATTCATGTAATCTAAATATCAGCTAACTTTATGTATCTAATGTTTGCTCTTGGTGATCAGCCTCCAGAAACATTCAACTAGAGGAGATACTGGATAAGCCTTATAGGCTCTCATTATTGCCTATAAGCTTCCCATTATTTGTATTATACTGGAAGATATATATGGAAAAGTGTTCTCTTCTTTCTCTTCAAGACTAGTAAAAGTTGTATAATTATGAGATATAATAGATAGGACTGGATTATATTTTCTGATTTTTATTTCCATTATTATTATGACTGTAAAGTTTGAGGCTCTTCAGTTAAGCCTTCACTTATCAGTTTGCGCACGGGTAGTTCCCTGGATGTCATTCACCATGCAGATATGCATATGGTTAAACAAGTGCTAAAGGAAGAACCCTGAAGGCTGACCTAAACCACTCTAAGGTTAATTAAAGGCTTCCCATTGACTTCAGTGAGTTTTGGGTGGGGTACTTGTTTCAAGTAACATTCAAGGGAGATATATATCTGGACATCTGCTTCCTAGAGAGGGCAGCAGGCCATAAGAAGTGACATTTTTCTACCCATTGCACTCAGCAGAGACAAAACATCACGATCATCCATGTCAGTCCAAGGGGCATATCAAAAAGTCGTCTTTAGCTGGTACTTACACTATGGTTATCCTCTTAATGTTCTTCTGTGAGTTTTACTCTGGTGTCTTTTCTTGACACAGTTACAAGTTAAATGTGTCTGCTGAGCTATCTGGCTTACCGATTTAAACCAATTTGCTTCACAGAAAATTGTAGAGGGCACTACTAATTCTTCACTACTAAAAGTGTGGGCTTTGTTTATTATTATTATTATTACTACTGTTTTTTTCACTTTTTGAAAACAAAACAAAACAAAACAAAACAAAACAAAACAAAACAAAACAAAGAAGATAACTAACAGCCAGACAGCATAGTTTGGTTTACATCTGAAATTCACTTCTGTCAGTAAGGTATATCAGCCTGCACCACAGGCTGTGGATTTACCTGGTAGAGGTACTTCTACAACAGAAACACCAGCAATCATGAATAAAACCACTGCAAGTAGTTGCTTAAAAAACAGCTATCTTCAGAATTAGATGAGGGCACCTTTAAGTCAATATGTCGAAACTTGAATTCAAATATTAATGTTTTTGTGGTGCAAATTATGCATTTAGATAACCAAGTGACCTCATGAAATTATAAAGCCTGAGCCTGGTCTCATTCGTATAAGTCAAATGCTGCAGTAACATCTCTGACATTGTTCAGAAGGTTATGGTGTGGATGAGTCAGGTAAATGAGATCAATTTGTGATCTGTCAGATTGGGGTTTTATACCCATAGATTCTATATTACCTAGGATTAGGATAACATAAGGAAATGAAGTACCTTGGCTTTTAAATTCCTTGGTGATTTTCACTGAGACCTGACAGATTTGCTTTCTGAGGGTGACATGGTATTGGATAAGCTGAGTACCTGTCATTTAAGTTTGTTCTTTTAAGCAGGACATACATGTTACAGGTATTAGCATCTGAAGTCTTGTATTCTACACAGTAGAATATAGACATATATGTTTACTACCACATATAGAAACATTTTAAAATGCTGACTTCAAGTGAATTTTATATATTTATAAAAAAAGCTATAAACCTTTAACAGTTCTTATGTTCAGATCATGTTTGTAGAAGAAACAAACCAAGCTGTGTCCGTTGTCCAGCTGTGCTGATTGTGCAGGTTGTTTTGGCAAAAGGGATTTGGTTTCTCTGAACATGGGACCCTGTCTGAGGATCATCACCTGCTTGGTAGACATGGGATCCACCTCAGTAAGTGAAGCTAAGGTTTCTTTGCCAGCAGGATGTCTGACTTGCTAAGAAGGTCTTTAAACTGGGAGTGATGTGAAATGAAGAATATTACCAGCAGCCTGTGAGGGAATGAGGGACAGCACTGTCAAGCAAAGGGCCTGGAGTGGTGGAAGTGAAGACAAAGACAAAAATCTCAATGAAGAGCTTAAATAAAGTCACCTTAAGCATTTGCAGGTAAGTAAGGAAGTACCTACAAGACCTCGATTTGGGAAAAATCCCCAGACCCCTTCTGGGAAAATGATGTACTGAACTGTCCCTCAGAAATGCCTCTCTGAAGTGCCTGTACCCTAAATGTGTTCAGGATGGGGAATAAATGTGAGTAAGTAGAGAACTGGGTAGGATTGCAGGACTATGATCTTATTGGGATCATGGCAATGTAGTGGGATGGCTCCCATGACTGGAATGTTGCAATGGAGGCATACATGCCCTTTAGGAAGGACAAGTTGTGACGAAGACGTGGAGTGGCCTTTTATGTGAGAGAGCAGTTAAGAATGCATAGAGCCTTTCAGAGGATGGATGAGGAGCCAGTTGAGAACTTATGGGGGAGAATTAAACAACACGCCAGTAAGGGTGACACTCTAGTGGGTGTCTGCTACAGGCTGCCTCATCAGGGAAGCAGTAGATGAAACCTCAAGTTCACAGGCCCTGATCCTTGCAGTGGACTTTAACCACTCTGATATCTGCAGGGCATAAGTAATCCAGGATGTTCCTGAAGAACATTAATAGGAATTTCCTGACAGTGATGATAGAGAAATCAATGAGAAGACATGATCTGATGGACCTCATGCTTGCAAACAAGGAAGAGCTTATCAGGGATGTGAAGATCGAAGGCAGTATTGGTGCAGTTGTACTCTTACAAATTTGGGAGGTATGCAGGTAAAAGCATTTTTATCAATGCTTGAATAAGGGAAATAATAGAAAACCCACTCTGCTATGTTTGACAGCAGCCATCTGGCCAGGATTATCTAGGCAATGAGTACATCTGACATCTGAGTTAGGCAGCACAACATTGACAGGAGGACCGTGGGACCCAAGAGTTATGGAGCACAACCAAGAGCTGTGGTAATGCAGTATTTGTCTGCATGGAAATATGAGAGCTGAGGCAAATTTGGTAGGCTGAGAACAGGTCATAGAGACATGGAATCCAAATTTTACTAATTTTGTTATTTAGAATAACCCGTGGTAGGAAATGTGTGACAATTATCATTTACTAGGACAAGCTATAGTACATACTTTTGTCAAGGTTTGTGTTTGGGGGATTTCATTTTTCAAATAAAGTTCACAATTATTTGCATAGTAAAATCCAGTTTGGTTCCTATGTTAGAGAGAGAACTTTTCAGTGAAGGTGCTGACAGTACAAATTATTCTTTAGCAACTCTAAAGCAGCTGAATTTGCAAGAGTTCTGACTGCTCTAATATACTTTGCTTACTAGGTACGATACATGTTTTTAAAAAGCTACAGAAGAAGCAATGTTTCTGAGGAATATATGTGCCATCCTACCAGCATTATAATAGAGACACAAGTGTCATTCACAAATTTTAACTACAAATTGGTGCTAGCCCTGTCACACTGGGTATTGCCATTTGGTTTCTTGCATGGTTTTCATAGAAATGTGGTGCTGTTTTCACGATGACTGTGGTTGCAGGTAGGAGAAAAAAAAAAACGCCAAACAAAACATCTCTGCTCAGAAGGTATATTTTTATGTGATTTCTTAAACCATCTCTCCTCTCCATCAAACACCTCTACAACCTGTGCTTTTTGTTCAGGGTAGCAGAAAGAAAGTTTTGATGCTTTAAAAATCTCATTTAACGCTTCTACCCATACTAGCCCAATCTGAATCCTATGCTGATTTTTCAGTGCTCTCTGGAAGAGGATCCCTGCTAGCAGGAGTATTTAATTAGACATCAAACTATTCTGCTACTGTGCCCTATAGTTAGCCAGAATTCAAGATCAGATAAAAGACTACTTCGATTAGATAGAAGCTGAGATGAACATGTTCTTTATGCCATGCTACTTAGAAACACCTTTTATATGGTACTGTTTCCAGAACAAGAGGAAACATTGTAAGCCAAGTTTCAAGTGAGCCTGGGTTTAAGAAGCTCTGTCTCTGCTGCCTTTCAGTGTTATGTTTGCCACTCTTTACACTGACCCTCTGCATTCACATTGTAAGCAGCCAATGTTGCAATCACAGAAATGAGTATCACACAGACCTCTTGTAGATATGGTATATGATTAAGCAATCCTTCTCCCCACCTTTTTCTTTTCCCACGCCTACACATCACAATCGCTTGTCACACTGAAGGGTAAACGAAGCTGCAGCATTGATCCAGCTTAAGAACAATAAACCTAACAATAAAGAAGGGATTTGAATAAGGGAATCTGTCCCATTTGTCAGCTGGTTACACAAACACTTGTTCTGATGTGAAGGGCAGAACTTAGTGACTGAGGGTGAGAATGCACAGTCCTTATGCTGGCATGGCGACACAAAGATGCTAGTCAAACTATGCCCTAACTTTGTAATAAGGAAAATACCTGTTAATCCATCCTCTGACTTGCTATGAGGACAACTGTTTTGGGTGGCCACCATTGTGTGAACAACTGGTTTTGCCAAACAAAAAGACTTGGTTGAACTTTGTCTAGAGTCTGAGTGCTTGCTGCTTTGAAGAACACTCGTTTTGTCTCAGGATTTAAACTTTGTGTTCTGACAACTGTTACTGCCTTTCCATATAAAAACACCTTTCATGGACACTGTGCTGTAGAAGCTGTTAATTCTGATCCAAGAAACATAATAACCATGAAAGTATACATTTTCTACAACCATGTGCAGTGATCCATGGTGTGAGTCTTTGGATTCCAAAAGCTGGCATTTCTGTTTGTCTTTTTTTCTTTTCTTCACCTGGAAACTGCATGGAAGAGACAGATTGTTGCAGGGCTACATGCAAGGAATAAAGAAAGAGTTATGCCGTTGAGTCTCAGAACTGAATTCAGGAAACTCCTGTGGTCAAGATTCCATTGATTCTATAATTCCATGAATAGGTTAAGTAATATCACTAGCCCAGATATTTAAGCTTTCTTCAAACATATTTAGTATGTCAGCAGGTTAAAACTGTCTTGCTTAAATCAATGTGGGATACTTTTACCACCAATTACTGTGTTGAATCAGTGTGAACTTTGATTTTCAACTCACTTTCAAAGTTCTAACTTAGAGGGAATTGACGTGATTGAGTTAAGCTTGACTTATGAAATCATATATGACTCAGCCTGTATCTCCCCTTGTAAAGTGCTCGGAGACTGTGATATGTGATACTAATAAAATGAAAGAGTCTGTTTACTGTGTTCACTGAGGCTGATTTGTGTTAAATATTTAAGTTTTAATAGCAGCATTTTCTTGAAAGAGCGATATAATAACTAAAATCTGAAATGTGAATTTGTTTAAATGAGGTTCAGTGTGGTCCCTAAGATGTGCACATTATATTAATATCCAGTCTGGAGATCTTTTAACTGACTGTATTAGCAATTATTTGCTAATATATCTGAATTACACATTACAGCTTTTGTATGTAAATGTGTAATAAATGCATACAAATCCATTGTTAGTTGTATTGGAAAGATTGCTTTGAATAAAGTGGCTGAAATAAAAATCTAAAGGTTTTTAGAATACTGTTACTTCCTGACTTTTCAGAAGTTCCACAGAAATATAACTTGACTTTGACATAGTGTAGTCTGTGACTAACTTGAAAATACACTTCTAAAAAAGAAATTGCTATAGGCTGGTATTTTGACTAACAGCCTATTTCTCAGTAAGTTCATGTTCATAAAATGGATATAAGATGTGAGAGATCAAAATGGAGTTCCTCTCTGGGTTCAGTATGAATTTTGCCAAAGGAAAGGGTAGTAGGAGGTGCTGATTTTGCTTTATGTTCCAGGCTTATTGGTAGTTTGCTAACACTGGCATACTCCTGGGTGTTCTCATTTTATTCTGTGGAGTTTGTTCCATCGTTTTCCTTCTGTTCTGTTCCTTTTTTGAAAGTACTTTCCTTTTTTATGGCAAGACCTTCAAATGATCTTACCAACTCTCTCACTTAAAACATGCAAAGAATTTGATGGTTAGTTTTCTAAAATCAGAGTTTTTATGACAGCCATGGAAGGTAACAGTGTCTGATTTATACAATGTATGAAATGAACTCAACACGCTATAACATAACTTTTTAATAAAAGGAATAGATCAGTATTTTCCAGAAAGAATTTAGGTTTGAGTTCTTTGTTCTTATTTTGTTCTTTCTTTATTTAACAGTGCTTACAGTATCTACAGGGTCCATTTCAGTTTCATATTGGGGTCAGATTGTATACTAGAAAAGCTAACCCAGAAACACTAAAGGCTTGGCTTTCAGAGACACAGTAAAAACTTAACACACCTGTTATTAAAAGGCACTATCTTATGATTTTGAAATTCTTTTTGTTACACAAACATAATAGTGATGAAAATAAAGAAGCAGAAAGCAACCTGTCCAATATAATTAGAAAAGATCTTGGAATCCATGTTTATCTCTGTTCTCTAGCCTTGAATTATTCTGACTATTGTACTTGTGATAGCTTAATGAAGGCCAAGGATCAAAATGTCAAACATGGGATAATCATCCAGCTACATTTCCCAAAGATAATCCCTATCTTTCTTGCATTAGTATTAACATGTGATATAACTCACACTGTCATAAGCACAGAGAACTATAGCAAAATAAGCCAGCATGAAGTGCAATCACACCTTCAATTTCTTAACTACTAAAAGTTGTATTTAGGTGCCCTGTATGTATGTCTATAGAAGCATAAAACCTTTGGACAGCTCAAAATGGTAAAGCTTGTTCAGAAAGAGGTACAACAGTATTTACCTTGCTCTGTACCTTGCCTGTCTTTGGGACAGTCCCATTTGTGCTACAAATATGTTTCAGATAACTTAGGTAAGAACTGCTATATTTGTCTTGTGTCACCTGGGGAATTAAGATAACCAGGTTACAAACTCTGTCAATACACAAAAGACCTGACCCATTTCTATACCCATGCTGTCTTTAAATAGAAATAAACCCACCTTTACATTTCAGGTGTGATAACTTGATGTCCCAAGATCCACCCAATTGTCATCACTAGCCATTCATATCATTGTCTTAGGCTTTTCCCTGCTGATCCCCTTTGGCAACCTCTTAGAATTGCTTTGAATTTAAAATCTGTGATGCTGGGAATTTTAAACGTAATACTAGGTTACATTTGACTGACCCACTATTGAACAACAAGGCCTTGCTCTGAGGCCTTCAAAAACCCACAGGAGAAAAACTTTCATTGCGATATGAGACGTGCTTTCTTTACTGCATTAAACATTCATGCTGTTTGCTGCATATGAGCTGTGTTCCATGATGCATCCCACATTTTTTTGTGTCCTGATTACTTCAGGAAACCTGCTCAGAATTTTGTTACTTCCTTTCAGTGACAATTAGTGCATAGCCCTGCCAATTCCTGTATTCAGAGTTCTGGAAGAAAACTTGGGCACCCTCCTCTAGACAAAACTGTGAAGGATGAATCCTGTGAAAAAGATAAGAGATAATTCCTTCTATTGTAAAGGCTGCTTAAGAGCCTAGCATTTTGGTGATTCTCATAGGTTTTTCTATGTTGCCTGGTCACTGTATAATTGTATGTATTCCCAGAGAACTGATAGTAGCCATGCTGGCGAGATGATGTTCTTGAATTAATCATGTCAGCTCGGTTTGAAACAGTTCAGATTTGCCTGAGGTAAGACACTGTGTTATTTATACATATTTTCTATGTTGCAGCACTAATACTACACACATTAGATATCGTAAAGTTAGTATGAATAATTCCAAGAACTCATAATTTTTATAAGACATAAACTAGCATTCTTTATATTATGAAAACCAAGGAAACCATTGTAGTGAGTACTGGATAATAAAAGTGGTTATTTTACAGTGTAGTAACTAAATTTAATTACAACCTTGAAATCTCGCCAGCCTGTCTGCTAGTTCTTGAAGTAGTACAGGAGGTACAATTTGAGAAGCAAGCCTTCAAAATATGGTGGAGGTAACAGGCAACAACTGGAAGTGTCAAGATGGGAGCTCTCTCCATACACAGGTGATTTATGCTATCTGATGGGCAGAACAGTTCTCCAAGGGACAGGCTATCCACCCAGACAGTCTGCCTTTAAAGTAATAGTTTTTTTAGGAAATCTTTCTTCCTGGACTTGAAAGAAATACTTTTATATCCAACTAAGATGACTAAGGTCAATCTGCCAGGGTGTATGGAGAGGCTTGGCCTGACCCCTGGATTTGCACTCACCACATTAGGACAAGGTCAAAGTGACCTTGGGGCAGCCAAAAGGAGGAGTAAACAACCTGAGACTCCTGGTAAACAGCGTTAGGCTGTTGCCAGGGGTGGAGGCTGACCAACGTGGGGCCAGTCATGAATAGCTGGCCTTCAGCCCATAGGAAGAAGACCCCTGGCCCTTGCAGAGACCTTTTGACCTATCCCTAAGCTAACCCTGGTTCACGTGTTCCCCCAAAAATCCATATAAGCTGTTGTATTTCCTGAATAAGGTGTTCTTGAACGTTCTTTTAACCCACATGGAGCTTAGACTATTTATCTCTGTGAGAACAGTTCTAAGTTCTGGTCGCTGAGACCCGAGGGCCGTTCTGGGGTTGCGCCGTGCCGGAACAGAAAAAGCCTCTCGCTGCTGCAACAGCTACAGCCCTTTTTCCCTTTACCAGGGTAAACGCTCAACCCATAAAGTCCCATTATGACAATTCTGTCCAAAATAAGGCAAAAAAATCAAAAGTCAGTGAAGGTGGCTATCAATATTAAGCTGATAGACCACTGAGGATAAAAAGAAAAGTAGTTTTGGTAACAAAGTTACTGATTTAGTGCCAATGTCCTTTTTAAATATGCGTAAGAGAGAGAAATAACAGTTGCAGTTATCTCTCTATAGGCACCACATTGCTAACAGAGGCAATAGAGCTTGCAAATCCTTTGGTAAAGATCCAGTGTGGTGAATGGATGAGCAAAACATGTAACAACTTCATTGGACACTGAAATTGGAGTTGAAATAATAGCATATCTTTTTTTTTTTTCTTTTTTTCTTTTTTTTTTTTTTAAAGTAAAAGAAAACCAAAACAAAGAGAATGTGTGGTTTGGACTGTATGTTAATACCACTTTTGAACTTTATTAAAAAATACTTTTATACTGCCCAGGTTTATTTAACCTTTTAAAACAATTTTCTCTTAATCTTGAAAAAATTTTGAGGAAAAATGCTGTTGTGAAACAAGAAAATTACATTCTGCTATTAAATGTTCAAAAACTAGTTGTTGCAGCTATTTTTTTTCACATAACACATAACATTTTTATAAGACTAAGAAATTAAGCTCTAAGAGGTACTTAAAATTCTCTCCTCCCTTCAGGAAAAAAAACTATATTATTTCACACAGTTCACAGATATCAGAATATTCTGAGTTGGAAGTGACCCACAAGGACCATAAAGTCCAGCTCTTAACTGAATGGCCTATACAGTTGAAAGAAGCCAAATTTTGTGAATAACATTGTTCCAAATAAATGACTTTTTTGGTTGTGTCATTACTTTATGAAGATACACTTATAGCACTTCTCCAGTTCTTACCCACTCTCATAACATTCTAGATGATACATGTGACTTCACAGTAAATTACAACCCTTTTAGTGTAAATGAAAGCCATTTTTCTTCTTTCATAATTTTTCTTAATGAATTATCCTGCATTCCCTGTTTATGGATGCTAACATACTATTGTATTACTATAGAAATTTTTTGTGACATATAAACTTTAAATAACTGGCAATCCTATTATAATCTAAAGTCCCTTTACAATAATTCTATGCAGAATAGGACCAGAGAATTACAAAGGGATACAGAATGTCTGTAAATTAACTTTTCACCTTCTCTCCCTTTTCACCTTCTTTCTCCCCAGAAAAAATGTCATGTATCTTCACTTTTTTAAAAAAATAAGATGAAAACTAGAGAAGTTCATGAATCTCTTGCAAATGACAGTTCTCTTTTCAATAAGTTGACTCTTATCTTTGTACAGTTTTCAAGTCACCACACACAGAGTTCACATTCTTTTTGTGATTTTTCAAAAAAACACCAAAGTGCAGTGTCTACTGTACTTATTCTGTGGTACTACACATTAGAGTGTTTGCTTGAGGAAGAATAAGCAGAGAGATCTTCGGGTAGTAGCTTTGTTACTGTAGAAAGACTAAGCTTAGATATAAGCTGCAGTCACTATGGAAATGAAATTAAACTCACCATGTGCCATCGTAAGGTTTGTAAAATTCAGTTTTAGTTTTTTCCTTTTTTTTTTTTTTTAAATTAATATAGCATACAAACAATGAAAGAAAAAGTGAGTGTTGATTTACTGCCCAATTCTCCAAACCACATCAAGCTTAATTCATAGATCCAGCAGGGGCAAGAAGCAAAAATGAGAGGAAGAAATGGGAAAGAATAAATGTATAATACTCCATCAGTCTTTCTTGGCTGTAGTTTTGTTAGCTTCATCTGTATAAGCTTTAAGTTACTTTTGTTCAGCATATACTTAAAAACAGGTTTTACTTTGCAGCAACGAAATGCACTTTCCTACTCATGGCTGAGTTTCAGGCATGTGACTGAATGTCATAACGCATCCACTGAAAGCTGGGACAGTTGGGACTGTTCATGGGACTACTGGTAAGCTTTCAGATATTTAATACAGTATTCCGTTGGGTGAAGGCAACTGACAGGTGTAGAAATAAATGAATGTGCTGTCTTTAAAGCTGAGCCATAGTAAGAATTAATTGTTAGTGGGACAACAGTGTCAATCATTAGTAAAACAGAGGTGACTGAATGATTTTATGTATCCTCATACATACATGTGTACATTATAGAACGTTTTTTCTTGTTTTCTTTTAGTCTAATAACCATAGATGCATAACCCTGGAATGCAATGCTGTGCACTGTCTGATTGATCACATTGTCATTATAAAAACTTCCTAAGAACAATTTGAAACCTGAATAATTGTTTTATTAATATCACTCCTTTAGGAGACTAAATGTGCTGCAGACCCAGGGCTAGTTTATGCATCTCATTTAATTTTAGCCATACCCATTGCTAGCATTTAGATTTGTTAAATAACAGCAACAAAAATTACAGTATAAGATTCCTAAAAATGCAGCTTACCAAGCTGTTGTGCTTTCCTCTTGGCTGTTTTTGGGGGCATACAATACTAGAAGAAAACACCTGGGGTATCAAGTCCTCTGCCATAGCAAAGTTGTTCTTTGCTTTACACATGAGCCTTTCCTGTTTATGTAGGAACAAATTTCTATGGCTGTTATAAATTTAATAGTTTAATCAAAAGTACCAGAAGCAATTAAAAGTAGCTAAAGGAGAACAAATTCCTTTGTATTAACAATAATTTAATTTCTGTCTGTTAGGTGAAAAGGAAAAAAATCTAGATGAAGCACTATAAACGTTGTAGTTCATGTCAATGAGACACAATACCAGAAGTTCTTCTTCAGTTTTTTAAAGGGAGAGAGAGAACCAGATTGTGCTGAATATGTATATGTGTGGGGAATGAAATGTAACAGATTGGACAAAATATGAACTTTTCAGTCTGTTCCTGAAATTCTGAAGCTGGCAAATGGTGATTTATCTTTGTTCCTAATGCAGCTCTTACAACATTTTGTAAGATCAAGCTCTCTAATAAAATATAACACAGCAAATACTAATCAGATTACCAGGGAGCTGCTAGAAGGCATTTATATGCCATAATAATGCCATAATCAGCACTCAAAAAGAACAGGTATAAATATATAACCTAATTAAATTCAGGAAAGCACATATTTTTACAGTATTACTTTCTGCTTAGACTTAAATGAGTATTTATACAATCAGAACTGTCAGTTACTAAAACAAATAAATGTAGCCGGTCCTTCATCTCCTTTGTTTCCCTGGCTACTGTGTGCACAATGCATTAGTAAGGACAGTAAATACTGTATGTCCAACCTACTGTTTTTTTCTCTTTTGTCTCCTTTATTCGTAAAACCACAGGTGATATTTTCTTTTTTTTCCATTACACTACAGTTTTCATTACACTGAGAGATGCCATCAGGTAACAGGAAAGCTGATTGCTGAATGTGGTGAAAATAATTTTTCTTGAGACCAACAGCTCCATTTAGGAGAATAATTGTATTTTCTCTGTTTCTCAGTGCAGAATTCAAATGCCCGATATTTAGACAATTTTTTTTTTTTTAACTGAGAAGAATGATTCATTTGATTACAAACATCAGGAACTTTTCTGAACTAAAACAGCCAAAATCAATATTTTGCATTGTCAGAATGACACCCTGTTTAAAAAAAAAAAAAAAGAAAAGAAAAAAGAAAAAAAAGATATTGCTTTTTTTTCAAGGTTACAATTCTTATTTCTTATTGAGTACCATAGTAATGTAGATAGTTTCTTCACAAATCTTTTAATACTTAAACATACATGTATACTCACAAAACTCTTGAATTGAAAGCAATAAGAGATTCACTGCAGGCTGAGTAACATGAAATCCTTTCGTGCTGCTGTTTTTGGGGCAAGTAGCTCATGACTAATACATGGGAAATAGCAAACTGATGGTTGATCAGAGTTTAAAGAGACATTAAGGTTTTGATTTAACAATGCCTGTCTTTACCATTTTCCCTAATTAATTTAAATTTAACATAGATTCCAATTGGTGAGAATACTCAAATAGTAAATTCAAAATCTTAAATTTTTAAATTCATGAATGTAATAACCAAAGTTCAGATAGGAAAGGGTAGGAAATCATGCTCTCAATAATGTAATATGAAAAAACCCTCAATCCTCAGCACTTCCACAAGGATTTCTTTCTACTTTATCACTTTTCTGAAAGCTTGATTAACTCAGAAAAAAACAAAGCTGAATTTATGCAGATAATATAACTGTCTCACCTGCCGCCATCATAAATAGACTGCATTCATCTTATCTTCCCTCTCCTTGATTACATTTCATATCTGAAATTATCATTATTATTCTAAATTACTTCCTCTTTGAAATACAGATTTTTCAAGTCAGTCTGGCATGCATCTCACTGAGGTACCTAATTGCCTTTATACTGGAAGATATTGCTTGACATATTTGTGCTTTTTAAGCTCAAACTGATTCACACATAAGGAAACATCTAGACAAGATTATTTTTTCAGTATGCAGCACAAAGTATGAAAATGGTACAAGGTCTGAAGGCTATAAAGATTAAATCCCTGAGCACCTCAAAATCTCCTGTTAATCCTGTAGGAAAAAGGCTTCTATCAGGACTGAGACTAAGTACTAAATATCTCAGAAGAAAGAGTAAGGATTTTATGTGCTCAGAGACTGTGTTTTCCCTGATCACCCCAGCTGGGACTGTAACCAACACAGCTGAAGAGACCATCAGACAACAACCCACGAAATATGAATAGAGACTTCATGGGAAGTGTCACCTTTTGCATGTTCCTGTTCTAATAATTAAAACAAGAGTTTAGGTCCAGGGCTAAAATATTTTTCAAACATTTATGTACTTTCACTATTCCTCCTGTTATTGGAAATCAACCACTTTTCATCCAAACTAAATGTCAGCGTTTGCTCTTTGGAATAATTGATCATAACAGCCCAGCAAAATTCAAAGATGCAGCACATGCAGCCTTTTGTGTCCCACCCACAGGCCATCGTCAGAGAGGGTTGAAGTGCAGCATGCATCAGCCCAAAAGTGGAGTTTAGCACAGGATATTTATGCCTCTGAGGCAACTTTTTTCTTATTTGCACATAGAAGGGGTCAAAAGAGCCCAAAGGAGAACGAGCCCAGAGCAACACATATTAGCCTGGGGAAGTCAGTGTATCTCAGGAAAGGAGCAGGCAGCCTTGACACAGATGCATAAGGTTCTTGTATTCTCTTGCAAAGAGTCTAGTTCAAATATAAATCTTGTGTAATGCCAAGAGAAAAAATTCTCAGTGATAACTGCCAGGAGCACTTCAGGTTATCTTTAACTCCAGCGGGACATAAATACCTTGTTAAACAGTACATGTTTGTGGAATCATAAGAAACTCCTGATAACTTGCTTTAAAAAAAAAAAAAAAAAAAAGTTTTTGTTCTTTTGTTGCCTTCACATCAATAAACGTTTTTCACATTTGGTTTCTCATTAGTGTTTCTAGCATCCTAGTGGAAATAAATGTCACAAGATTGTTTTTTCATGTTAAGTTAATATGCTGGTTTTGCAGACTGGGAGATGTTTTCTCAGCAGGGAAATAATTATTCTGAAAACAATGGATTTTTCTTAATGACATCTAAATCTTCATAAGATATCTAGGGCTTTAAGCCAAACCATCCACAGCATGAGTCTGATTGTCTTTCATCAGCGATTGTAATGGTAACTATGCATTAACAATGCTCCGTATTCTACTTATAGGTGTATAATCAGGTATATCCAAGTGCTAGCACAGTTAGTGTGTTGAAATAAGCCCTCTCAGATACCTGCACAATACCCAGCACCAAGATACGCCAGTTCTAGTAAATTCTCAAGGTTACAGGATTTTCACAGGTTATAGTGTAACATTGGCTGCATATCTGGCTTTGCAGACTTTAGGGAAAACAAAAAGCTGCACAATTTTGTTGAATTTGTGAAGAAAAGCTACATTAGTTTGCCCATTTAATAATTTCTTTTTCTGCAAAGAGCTAACTGATATCAGAATGGCTTCACACATAATTGACATAAATGGGAACAATTGTCTTTACTGTTATAAATTGTTTTTAATTTAATTGACTGGCCCCCATCTAGCTTTAATGAGATTTTAGCTCTATGTGAATGCACTAGTGAGGACATGAGGCTGACCCTACGCATGTTGCATTAAGGGCAGCTTGTTTTTCGATCTTCAGCAACTTGGTTCAAACCAAATTTAACCTACATCGGTACTTCACACTCAGTTTCTGAAAGCGTTACAGTCTGGGATAACCAGTCACATTGCACAAGCCCATACTGCTCAGACACGTGTTGTTCAGGCTGCGTGGGAGCCGTGGCACCCTTGCCAGGTAAGACTCACAATCTGTGCACTGGTGAATGCGGCATTTTTGGGGTGGGAAGATCGTGTAGTGCTCTGTTACCTGTTGTGCTTGCAGTTGTGAAGCTCAACATGGACTAAAGCTGTGTCATCACTTGCATATTTTTGACTCTAGAAACTGTGGTGTACACCAGGTGCTAAAACAAATCAGAAAAATGCTATCTGACATTATAATTGTAGGAAAAATACAACTAGTAGTATATAGGCACTTGCATTGATTTCTTCTCAAGTTTTATAAATGCAAATATATTAGGGAAGTCTCTAATACAAGACTTGGCATTTTCATATATAAGAGCGACTTTTGATCTCAGTCTTGCTTCAGTCATTTACCTTTAGAATGCTTCAACACCATTAATTGGACTGAAGTAGGCTACATTAGGCAAACAGATTTCAGCAGTTTTCAGGAGAAAACATGCTAAAATTCAATTAACTTGCCAGAATTGAAGTTCTGCGCTGAACTCGAACTCTTTCTCTTGATATGCTTTTATAAATTTGAGACTCTGGCTATAGTGTATTAAATAATACTTATTTAGACCTATAGATTTAATTTTAAAGTATTTCTTTGGGAGTCTTTCAATTTACTACTGCAATTTATTCATGTTATTTTTTAATGTGATTATTTTATGTGACATTTAAGACACATTATTGACTATAACTTCAGTAAATTCCCTGAATCCAGCTGGTTTCATCACTGCCAAGCTTCTGTTATTTTTCACCTCTGATGCTGCAGCTGCTGGAATTTACAAACAGAAGCAAGATTTCATAAAAGTAGGTCCTTTATTTTTTAAAAGGATCTACTCCATGCTTCTCTGATACAACCAGTACAGAGACAGAAGAATATAAAAGCATCCAGGTTTTGTTGTTTTGTTTTGTTGTTGTTTTGGGGGTTTTTGTGTTTGTTTTTTTTGTTGGTTTGTTGGGGGTTTTTTGTTTGTTGTTTTTTTTTCTTTACCTTTGAGAGCAAGCTGTTGCTTTTAAAAAAGTTTATCCTCATAATTTCTGGAAGTTTGGGGTTCATGATTAACATGGCAGTATATTTAGTTCGTTCTGCAAAATGCTTTTAACACAAAGTGGTATGCACTTCTGAGTGGTAGAAGGTAGAAGAGTTTTTAATATTATGTGCAATATTTATCCGTATGGCACTTCATTGGACGGTACTGATCACTCATACTATCTTATTTCACTTAGGCTTTTTAAGTATATGGTATCTCTAAAAGCTATTGGTGTTCTGATGTGTGGCGACAGAAAATATGAATGTTTCAAGATTATGGAATCTCTTATGCATTATTCTGCAGTAATGTATTCAAAAGGAATCCACCTTTAACAGTTGGTGTAAGAAAATATGTCTAATTTCATGTGGAATAGTCTAGTTGAGTGTATGTAGGCAAAGCACCAGATTTGGGCATAGTAATAGTAATCTCCCTGCAGAAAAGAACTCTCTTAGCTGCAGTTGTCTGGTTTCTTGCTATTCCTTAGTGTTAGAATAGAGATTAAGATACCTCCATCTGTGTTTTTTCCAAAGGCTAAGTTCCAGAACTGGAATTAATTGTCATCTATTTAAACTGATATCTCTCTCATCATGTGCCCCTATAAATTGCCCTGTATGGTTCCTATGTTTATGTTCATTGTAGTTTTGGGATGTTAAAGGAAAAATTCTCTCCTTGCCACTAATTCCCCATGCCATTAGTTAACAAAAGAAGTGGTCAACTGCTACCAATTCCTGCTTGATCGTTTTGGGTGGGGGGCAGACTGGGGGAAGGTGAGGCGGGGAATGGGTTTGCACTGTCTCTTGTTTTGGGGGGACATTAACAACTCTGGCTGAACGCTGCAGCTGTGTGTGTTGCTGTCCTGCTCATTGCTGCTGCCGTTTTAGTGAGCTGGTTTTCTCTTGCCACTGCTGTTCTCCTGGTTTGGCATTGCGAGCCCAGTCGCCACTCCAGCTTCACCATCACCCGCAGCGTCGCGCCCGCCCATCCTGCCATGGCAGCAACCTGAGAGAGAGAGAGAGAGAGAGAATGAGAGAGAGAGAGAGAGAGAGAGAGGAGTCACGGCTGTTTTGGGGACATGCTGCAGACCTTTCCTTCCTTGGAACTATCACCATCCCTCCACTCTCACTCGCTTTTCCTTCTTCGTTTGGGACAAAGGACAAGATGAGGGAGAGAGATTCCATGTGAGTGCTCACCCCTTGTCTCTGCCTCACTGGGAAAAGACTGAGAATTCACCTCGCAGTCAGCCAAGGTGTGACACTGACACTGTCCATAAATATAACTGCACCAGGAGGAATCTACCATTTGGGGGTTGTTCTTCTTTTGTTGTTTTTACATTTGGTGCTGGGGGAGTAGTTTGTTTTGGTCTGTTTACAGTTATATCTATATCTACATATATATGTGTATGTATAGTAGTTAAGAACAGTTATCCTTCTTATATCCATTTTCTAATTAAAGTTCCTTTTTCTTAAATTTAGTAAGGAGTGACGTGATTATTGTGGAGGAATCCTCTCCTCTGTTTTTTTTTTTTATAAACATTTTGGTTTTCCCCTCAAACTAAGACATGTGATAAAGCATTGTATTACTTAAAATGACTGATAGGTATTGATAGATCTTGGGTGGGTGAGTGGGTGTGTGTGTTGTTAGGGTTTTTTTGTTTGTTTCTTTCTTTTGAGGGGTTTGGTTGGTTGGTTGGTTAGGTTTTTTGGGGTTTTTTTTTTGTAAATATATATGCTTCTTATTTTACCAATGGTGCCTCCAGAAAAGCTGATAACATACCCATGAGACTGTGGTCATATAAATCACAAGTGTCAAGCAATGCAATGCTTTTTCTCCAAATAAAGCAGAAGTGTTGCATACAGAGTAGTTTCTCAAAAAATCTCTCTGGAGAGACTCTCACAAATTTTTAAGATCTTACATCTGAGCAATATTGGATTCTGTCAAAGATATCAGCTGTGAATTCTAATGTTTCAAATCTTGGACAATGTAGCACTCTAGTCCTTACAGCATCTGCAGTGCAGCAGTAATCTTTAGCAACCAAAAAAATACCCTTGTGTCTATCTCCTGGATTCCCCAAACCTAGAAATTAAGAACCCTTATTACTTTCTATTCAAAGGTATTCAACAGTCTCCAAATCCTGCTTAATTAATAGACATCACTTTAAATTATATGTGTCATCTGAATAATAGCAAATACTCTGGAAAGCTATGCAGCTTAAGTCTCTCTAGGAAGTGGAACATTTCTCTCCATTAATGCTTCAAAACACTTTTCAAGTTTCATGACTGCCATGCCAAACTTGCACAAAGATCTCTATGGGATGTCATTATCCAGGGATAATGAGTTACACAGTTCACTGCTATTTGTAATGTATTGCCGACTGATCTGTGCATGCTCTTCTAACAGCCTTATGTGGACACTGTAGGAAAAAATGATGGAAATAGATCCACATAAGAATCTAAAAATCTGACTTTCGAGGAAGAAAAGATTTTGCCTACCATTACTTTCTCTCAAAAAGGAATGTTGGTGGTCAAACAACACACTGTTATTTCAGCATTCACCTATTTGAAATGTGTAAGAAATTTCCTTGATTTGTACTTATCCCTTTCACCTAAAAGGACATTTGTAGGAATGAATGCCATGGTTTGAACTTGAAAACTGAATGACAGGCATTTAATGATTAAAGTAATACAAATATACCTCAGTCTGGAGTGTCTGAAATAGGCAGTTTGTGTTCACATTTTATAACACACTGCCAACTTTAGTTGATGATCATGAAAAAGAACATTTAAATCATGTGTAAAACATTTATATTTGTGTAACAAAGTGCCCATTTTGTCTTTCTAGCATAGCTTCAGAGTAATGATAATGTCTCTTCAAAGACTACGTGGATCATACTTGGATTTGGGTTTTTTTGCCCATTCTCTGTGTGCAGAATTTTTATCATAAAGATTCCTGCAGCACTGATAGGAGGGTTCACTGATATGATGTGAAATGGAATAAGAAAAAACATAAGTTTTTTCATACAGAAACTGCAACACTAAGAAATGATATATTTTGAGGTTTGGCTTCTCTGATTATTGTATAACAGGAAATATATTTTCTGCACAAGTTCCAGTCTGTCTACATTAAAAAAAAAAAAAAATCAACAATTTTAGCTCAGTATTTAATTATCCATAAAAAAAATTGCTTCTTATAACTCTGGTATTAATTTTATAACCCCTAGGAAGAAATAAAATTTTGGAACAGTATTCTCTCAGTTTAGGCCATAATAGAACATAGCTTTCTGTGATGGTTCCTGTCATTATTACCATCAGACACAACCTCATGTAGCTTCAAAGTTTTTCACCCACGTACATTTATTGCAAGCAATTAAAACTGATTATTTATTAAATATATGTATAGGGAAAAAACCCACATGCTGTCTTCAAGTCTTTCCAAGGCTGCAGAAAAGAAGAACAATGGATGACTGCACATACAAAATAATTGCTAAAATATAACAAAACATTTCTCTAAAAAAATTTTTACCTTAGCTGAATTGTGTGTTTTTGTTTCTTATGTAAAATAAGAGCCTCATCCCCAAAAGCCAAATCCTGACATCCATGGCACTCCACATTTGCCTTTTCCCAGTATCTCAGGTAGCCTCCTATTAGCTTACCTGCATTTTGTTTACTAACCAGAAATAGGACCAGCTAAATAATATGGATCCTGCTACAGCCAGTTGAGGCAACAGCCTCCCTCCAGGAGCATGTAGATGGAGAGGAAGGGGTCTTCGGACTTTTTTTAGGTATTTTCCCTTAACTACCACATTTCTCTTCTTACTGATAGAAGAAGGTAGAGTAAGGTAGTAAGTCTACCATGATTTTGAGGGGAACATTGGGAAGGGAAACTTCAAGCCTGTCTTTACTTCTGATTGTTTGAGCTCCATGAGGGAGCCAAGGCAAACAGAATATCAGAACAGACAAAAATCCTCTGTGCTCTTCTCTGACACACTGCTGGAGCAGCCAGCAGAATTTCACATTTGGGCAATGCAGCACATGTCATGAAAGGGGAGGCAGGTCCACTGCAGTGGCTACCTATGTATCACTAGTTGAACTCTGTTTTTAAAGAAACCTGAAAGTCTGAAAAGTCAAGCTAACTGAAGCATCCTGCGAGTGGCTGCTGAACCAACATTTCCGGTTATGTTATCATTAAGATCACATTTGGCTAATGGATTGTGATATGAGACTGCATCACACTACATTACAAACTGATATTACAATCAGAAAATATAATATCATATTATTGGATATAATATTTGCCATAAATTTCAGGCTTCACTTAAGAGTGTGAAGTATGAGCCCATCCTTACATATGTATAATTTAGCTATCCATTGTGTTACGTGTCTGTTGCTGAAATTTCAGTGTCAACTATTCTCAGAATTCCACTTATATAAATTTTTGTTTTCAAGATTTGGTTTGCTTGCTTTCTTTACTAGTATTGTAGTTTGGAATTATTATGTAAATTCTCTCCCCTGCCACTCTTAACGACCCTAGCCAACCGTTAACAAAGGAGGTCGTTGACTGTGAATTGCCAGGGTGGTGACAGGTTGGCTCTTTTGTTTCTGGGGACATTTTTTTTTTTGGATTCTTTTAGCTGGGCAGAGTGTAAGAGCGAGCTCGGTGGGTGTAGGTGCTGGGGGTAGAAGAAGCTGTCTGGTGACTGCTGTGGGAGCCGGGACCTCTCAG
>JAWWEV010000134.1:32597717-32679333 GCA_035583235.1 Hafferia zeledoni | reverse complement strand
TTAAAGTTCCTTTTCTTAAATTTGATAAAGAGTGGCGTGATTATTTGAGGAGGAGGTCCCCTCCCCCTCTTGTGAGTGAACATCTTGGTTCTTTCCCCTCAAACCAAGACAACTAGAAAGCTGATATTCTCTTTTACAGGATCAAAGATCAGTTCTTTTCTCAAGGGCTTTCCACGAGTCATACCATTTCTCTGGTAACTAAAATGTCACTCATTTCTTCTTCTCTCTGACTTGACCATTAGTAAATGAGTCCACTGTCTCTGTACTATGCAGTGTTAAAAATATTATCAAAAGATTTTTCACCTTCAACAATGTGATTCTATCAGGACACAGCTCCATCAGCAAGGTCTGTTTACAGAGCCTTGAGTGTTTGAAATTTCACAATGAGAAGCAAAGGCCAAGGCTTAAAATCATATATTGTGGCAACTGCACACAAACTATCAGATTATACTATTTCCAGGAATGAGAGGAAGGATAGGGGATGATATGTCAAAATTGTACCAACAGCAGTGGATGTTTATCTCAGAATTCTTTCAGAATTCACTGGGCCCTAATTTCTCTTGCACTATGAGAATTAGGATATGAAAACATGTTAATGGTGAGGTTTAACTTCTGAATGTAAGCTGACATGCAAAATAGAATTCTAAGTTTCTTCTGATGAATATTATAGGAACCATGACATTATGCCCTTTTCATATTCACAAATGAAGAGCAGAGCTGCATCTTTCTTACCTGTTTCTAACTTTTCATTTTCCATATTGCGTTAGGCCATTTAGCTGTGCAAATGCAGCTAAACCAGTGCAAAATGGAAATCCTAGGGCATGAGCATCTACAACTGTTTCAGATTAGACATTACATGAAAGCTCACTGTATCTGTTTCAAACAAGACACCACCCTTGTGCAGCTCCTCCCTTCTCCCACTTCCAACCTCCCTCCTCTCTCCCTATTAAATTTTAATATCAAAATAAAGAGAAACACACATTTGATTTTTTTTATAACTTAGGCAAAGTTAGGAAAGACATTTTCTGAACTTAAAGCCTCTAAAGTATGTTGGGAGTTAAGGGATTAAAATAAGGTTTTCTAAGAGGTCATGAGAAGGAGGTGTTTGTTTTATTTTCATGGTTTTACAGGGAGGTCATCCAGGCCTGGGGAGGAAAGGGGAACAACAGGCCCCCTCCGTGGGGATGCTCATATGGAACTGAAGCCCTCTGCCCAGACCACTTCTTCTGCCCTTATGTGAATTTTTGTCTCAGTCATTCTTTGTGTAGGTGTCATTGCACTTTCTTCTTATAACCTGTTCCAAACCTGCATTCATGATTCTCCATTGACTTCTTGGCAGCTTTCCATGTAGAGCAAAAAGTAATTCCTAAAGCAAAAAGGTTTTCTAAGTATTTCCTGCTAAAATAGTTATTCTTTGCTTCTACTTCAGCACATTGTTGCACAAGATTGTTTCCTCACTTCCTATCATGGGGATAGACTCACTCTACTTTCTAGCCCTTTCTTATCTCAGCTTTTCCCACCTCATCTCTAAGTGGTTCTCAGTTGTGCCTTTCTCTGGTCTTGTTGTAGACAGTCGGTCTGCCTTCCCCGTGGAACTCTTGAGGATGAAATAAGTATTTTTGAAGGCCCTTTTAGACTTTAAAAAAAAAAACAACACTTCCAATTTCCCACTAAATTCTCATTCTCCTTGCCATAGTAGCCATTCTGTTACTGTGTGTTCGCTTATTCAATTCTTTTTCCGAAGAGCTAATTTACCGCTTCCCAAATCAGACTTCTTTCTTTCTTCCTGCTACTGTAGCTCAACATTTTTTCATAAAATCCTGAGCTAGTTTACCTCAGCATTTCTCTTCTAAAGTCCCTTCCTGTCCACTCCAGGAACTCCATTCTTTTCCACCTAAACTTCACTGTTATCACTTCTGCAATACTTCTACCCAGCTAGCCAAGGCCCTATGGGCAAACCTTTTTTTGCTCGTGAAATCCTCAAACAAATTCTTCGCTGGAGTCTCACACTTCTCTCCCAAGCCTTCTCAAGGACCTCAGTGTTTCCCACAGAACAGCCCCTGCCCAGAGACATCACAGCCCTTCTTGCCAAAGCCCCGGCTCTGCCTCCCCGAAGTACCTCAGTGCTCCCGAGGTACTGAGCACTCACCTCCTCTGGGGTGACTCAGCCCTTTGGTCTGACAGCCCAGCATTTTCTGCCCAAATACCTCCTCCATTCCCCAAAGAAACCTGACATAAAGGGGTATTGTGGACTTACTGGACTTTGAATACTAGAATATTAAATGCTGCCTGTGGCACTGCAAAATGAATGCCTGCCGAAGCACCTTAGCACATTCTGCACTGCTGTATCTCAGAGGCATGCTGAAACATCATCTACATAAAATACAGTCAAGAGTCTATAGTGGCCAGAAAGATTAACTCTGAAACTTGTTTGTGTCCTCTGCAAAAAAGCCTCAGGATTGTTGTTCCAATTTGCCAGCTCACCTACTGAGTGGTCATAGCTGACCTGAAGTAGATCATATGCAGAGAATAGTCACGAATTCTGAGAAGCACTGGGATAAAGTGTTCCATTCCAAAAACTTTATCCATAAATTACTCTGCAAGAAAATAGGCCTGTAGATTTAAAAAAATCAAAAACAAAGCCAACAAAACCCACATTCCATTACAAAACAGCAAATCCTCCGAAAGATAAAAAAAGAGGTATGGGGTCAAGTCAGTACCTTTGATGCATAATATCAACCCTTCTGATGGTAAACAGATCAAGAATTGTGTTTATGGAGATCCAGATGCCAGTTGCATTCTTTGAGAGCTCAGAATGTAAAATACTGAAAGTAGATATTAATGCTCTTGCTTTAACCCATCTTTTGTGATATAGTAGGAAGAGGAATATTGAACTTAGAAAGAGAAAAAAAAAAGTGAGTTTTCTTACTGTAACACATAGAAAAACTACAGATGTCAGTGAATATAACATTTTACTAATCCGTTTGTGTAACAATTTCTAGTATTTATGCTTAGCCTATGCTTATGCCTTAGCTTTCTGTTGAAAAGCAAATCAACCATTAGGAACAGCGGATCCTCCCATGCCAGTGTAAAACATCTGATAGAAGCTTGATAGAAGACAGAATCAAGAAAAAAGTGGTGGCCTAAGTTTCCAGCCACATTTATTGCATACAGATGGTAAATGAGGATAAATCTGTTCAATTGTAACTTTTGCAGTATATGACCTTTTCTCTTAGCTTAATCAATAAAGCAACCAATACTTCTCCATTTTCTCTGAATCCATCTTGAACAGCAAAATCAGTTTGTCTATGGCATGTCTCCAAAATTCATAAAGCAAACCTGAAATACTGATTGACAAATGGAATTTTGAGATAATTTAATTATCATAAGCAATAAAAGAAATAAGGGATAAACAATAATTCTGGAAATAAACTGAAATGAAATCTGAATGTACTAGATGATGTGTTTTGTAGCACACCTTCTTCTTTTCTTTTTTTTTTTTTTTTTTTTGTGAGGATCATCCACTAAATATAATTGAAAATTATAAATTATATAATTGAAATTAACCTTTTGACTAGGAAAAGCAAACCATCTCTTAAAATGATTAATTTAATTTTATTGTTGGCTAAGATTTCTGTATGCATCTCAGAAAAATTCTGCACAGAAATAAGAGTACGTAGACCATACAGACACATGTATTATGTCTTTCTTCTAGACAATGTCAAGGCAGTTGTGTATATATTAAAAAGTTGACTGATAAGTCTTTGAATGTGTGCAATAACTCAGAGCATTCCCTCTGCATGCGAATTAAGTGTACCCAAGCAGATCAGGCAGAGTTCTGTGCAGTAGCCATTGCTTCAGGAGTCCTGGATGTT
This sequence comes from Hafferia zeledoni, assembly GCA_035583235.1. NCBI lineage: Eukaryota > Metazoa > Chordata > Aves > Passeriformes > Thamnophilidae > Hafferia > Hafferia zeledoni. Next base: position 32,675,458 of record JAWWEV010000134.1, on the reverse strand, counting down.
AGAATGTCTCAGGGGAACCAGGCACTCAGGAACTACTACTCTGAGAAAGCACAAAAACATCTCTGTTTAAGACAAAGACACAACGAGCAGAATATCTGTCTGCAGCAATAGATAATGGTGCTTATCTGAAAGAAAAACATAAATAACAAAGTTAGCATATCTGCTCCTAGCCTGCAGCAATCTGTGGGTCAGAAATTTTCTGAGGCAGCAATATTATCTTTACAATTAATAAAAATTTCTGGTATCCAAAACATTCTGTGGAAAGGAGTTCCATACCTCAGTCTTACATGCTGTGTGAAGGACCACCTTTTTCTCATGTTTTTGATTTTGATCTGCCTCATGAAGGTTTTAATGTTTTACTGTAATTGGTTTAAGTCTCTTGTTATTGCCAAGTTGTTTCTTATACATATCCATCATAAATGTCTCTGACAGTACATCGGGATTGTCTTTTTGCAGGGTGAAGAAGGTTATCTGTTTAGTACAGAATCTTCCCTACACTTGTTCCAGTTCTACTGTGTCCATTCAAGCTTAGAAGTGTCACAGGCAGGCTGAGCAGTGCAGCTCTTCCACAGATTCAAAGCTCACTTCTTAAAATTAATCAGCAATAGATCAGAGATCTGAATTCAGAGGCTGTCACAGAGTTTCAGGTCACATAATTCAGGATAATAAATAATAATAATAACAATAACAACAATAGTAACAACAACAACAAAACAACAAAAACAATAATAATGATAATAACAACAGCAACTACTTTTTTTTTTGCTTTAAGTGGAGACTCAACATTGGCACTCTGGATCCTATTTACACAGTACCTCTCCCCTTGCCTGGTCAAAACTGAGGCAATTTCTATAACAAATGGCCACTCAGTGCTACAGAGAAAGAGGTTTCGATCATTTCATGAGGTCTGTTTTACTTTCTTTCTGAAGCACTGTAGTAGCATTGCTTTTCATCTTACTGTACAGTTCATCAAACAAAAAGAAATATTTTCCATTTTGTAATGTGGAGAGTGAGTGTTTTTCTATTCCTTCTGGACCAAACATGATTCACATGATTATCTGAGATTGCAGGAGACTGGATACAATGAGCCGTGTCTCTTCCATGGCTCTTGTCCTTGATTCTCAAAGAGTCCATCAACAACAAAAAATTACACCACAAAAAAAAAAAAAAATTAAATCAAACAAACAAGAAAGGAAAAAAGCATGATAAGAGAACTCTTGGGACAGATGGAAGGGCAGCATGAAACTGGATGAGAAACTGGAAGTTAGGAGGAAAAGCAGAGGCAAAGAATTTTGGAATGTCCTGTGCAATATATAGTTTTATGCATCTTAGTTTTTCTTTCCAATTTCTTTAGATCATTTTAGCATATTGAGTACAACTTGTACATGTGATGTGAAATGTTCTTGCTTTTCTTCTTTGGATGACTAATTTCAGAATAATTACTGAGTAAGTGATCTCAGCTGTGTTTGTTTGTGTCTTACTGGTGACGTTATGAGAAGATTCCATCTACAGAATTTCCAGTTTTGTCTGAAGACACTGAGCTCATAGGTCAAAATCAAAAACATGAGAGAAAGGTGGTTATTCACACTGTAATTTCTCTCAAGAATAGGAGAATATTTCATCAGGTGGGCTTTCAAAATGACTTCTTTCGACAGACAGACTTTTACCTGTGAGGTTTGCAATCAACCTGTAGCTCTCATGAGGAATGGTGCCACAGATCTTACCTGTCAAATGTACATTTATTCCCTGTGGTTAAGTCTGAATGCAGTGGAAAGATTAACATGTTCCAACCAAAGAGAAGAAAAAAACCCATTGTATTTTATGGAAGGAATTCCCTGAGAACCAAAAGAAATATGAAGGCCAAATGAGTATTAAAATTCTCGAGGACATAATGACTTCCCAAAAGCTATTTTGCAATGACTCTAAATATGCAACTTTCTCACCTGTACCTTCTTGTTATCTTGTGCTAGACTGCTTTTGTCAAGCTCCAAAGAAGTGTCTGTTTATGGTTTTCCGTATAAACCAATTGTAGTTTCAAAGGGACTTTTTAGAATTTTTCATAGTCATTCTGTTATTCTGTTTCTTCACTGTAATCTTTTGGGAAAAAACCCACAACACAAACCAACTAGTTCTTCCTCATGACTGGGAGGAGGCAAAACTTTCAGTTTTACCCATGTCTGCAAGGACAGTAATGCTGGCACAAGGAACAAGACAGAAGATGAGAATGGGAAAAGGATAAAACTGCTTGTTTTGCTGGCAATGCCAGTATATGCTGCACTGAAGTTATGATGTAAGATGTAAGAAATACAGTCTGACATATCAAATATGCAGATTTCTCCAGCAAAACATCTGAATAAAGAGAGAAAGATATTTTAGATTCAATTATGACATAACTGGATTAAAAATTACAGTCTTTAATTTCTTCATGGATTCCATGCCTAATGCCTGTCATATATTGAAACTTTAACGAATGCATGTCTACCCAAAATATTATTGCAAGCTAGGCTGGGCGGCCAAAATGAGACAGATTGGTTGAGAGCATGTGTCAGGAGGGAAATAAAGGTCTTCCTGGCTCTAGACAGTTGGTAAAGTCCTCTGATAGCCACAAAAACTTTACTCAGGGTTGGGGGAGAAATGCCTTAACCATGATAATTAGATAAACAACCAGTTTACTGACACATGTTCTACTTTTTTATATACGGGTCATTTCAGGGAAGCCACACTCAGTTTTCCAGAGCGTATTACTCTCTCCAAATGTGACTCCCCACAATCTCCAACACACTGACTTCAGCTGTGCAAACTGAAATTTCTGAGCTGTTTATACATACCATGTTTATACATGCAGCTTGGTTTTATAACTAACAAAATTATGATTATTTTAGTATAACTCACAGTATTGGACTGAACCTGATCATTGATCTGTGAAGGGATTTGGACTGTTATCAATGAAATTGGCTGTAGGCAGCTAAACCATCAAAATTACTAGCTATATTTGAGAAAATTATGGTACTATAAGATAAAGTTACATATTTTTTTCATATTTAGAAACATAATTTGGGGAATTTTTTTCCCCTTGGAAGTCATATTTTCTCTTTTCATCTAGTTATAAACTGCCCAACTCTTTCTATAAAGAAAGAACTAAGAAATTTGTGTAATTTAACTCAGTACAATAATGTGAAGCTTTGAAATGAGTAAAACATTCTGTACTGTAGCTATTTTAATCTTGTTTCAGTACTAGATATATCAGCTGTGCAAACTACAATATTGATTCATCTGGCTGAAATGAAATATGACTAGCAATAGTGATACAGAAAATTCTGTTGATCTGATTTCCTCTCCCTTCCACTGCTTCTCACCATAAGTACCTTAGCTTCCAAAAGTTCAGCCGATGAGTGAAAAAACAGGCTCTGAGATAGGAGCAGTAGTTTTAAAACTATTGCAAATTTAAGCTTATAGTTTCCCTGTTGTGGTGGTACAATTTCCCTTCCTCCTCAGGGCCACTCTAAAATCTCATAGAGTCACAAAACAGCTTGAGTTCAAAGGGACCCACAAGGATCATGAAGTCCAACTGCTGGACCTTTACAGGACAGCCCCAAGGATCACACCATGTGCCTCAGAGCATTGTCCAAACGTTTCTTGAACTCTGTCAGCCTTGGTGCTGTGACCACTTCTCTGGGGAGCCTGTTTCCCCTCAAGGTCCTTCACCATCTTCATTGCCCTCTTTTGTATGCTCCCTAATTGCTTTATCCTTATATTGTGGTGCCCTCAGGATGTAAGCTGGGTGTTAAAGAAGCCTGTGAGATAAGAGCTGTGATAACTCCCTTCCAGCAAGTCCTTAGCACCTCCACACCCAGCCTGAGGTGTCATTTCTGCTAATGGGCCATCAATGATTCCAAAAATACCCCATGACTCACAGAGTTAGATCACCCATTATGGAACTCCCTGTCCTGGGGGAGGTACTGGGCAGTCCCACCTGGACCTAAAGGTATATAATCTTGGGGTTTGGGGACTTCTGGGACCACTCGCTGGATCCAGAGGGGGACCAGAACCTGGACAGGACTGTGACTATCACACTCACCAACAGGTTTTCCCCTTCCTTTTACTTTGGACTCAGGGGAACCATGGGGGTCCCAGCACAGGAGCTAATGAACACCATTCTGTTTGTGCCCCAGGGTGGTGGGTTATACTTCTGGGTTTTGTGGGGCAAAACCAATTTCTCTTTGTATCACTGCATTAATTGTAAAATTTTTATTAAATTGTAACTCTGATTTATAATCTCTTTTGTGTTGGATTAATTTCTTCTGCTGGTTTACCTTTAAACCAGCACTCTCTGTCTCTCTGTCTCTGTCTCTCTATCTCTTCATGTCCATGTGTGTGCATGTGTGAATTGATTTAAATACCCCATAACAAGTTGAATGTTGCCACATCATATCTATAATGAAATCACTGTTGTGATTGTAGTTAATCCTATTGAATCCCTTTGAAAATGTTAAATATCCAATGATTAAGTGCTGCTAAGTCCTTTAAATATAATTCATTGTCCAGGTCTGAGACTCAAATTGGATCTAACCATAGCTAAGCTGTATCAGGAATTTAGAAAGCATGGAGGGACTACTCTGAGCCTTGTGACTCAGCTGGAAGGTCTCCCTGCTCTGTTCAAGTTTTGGTCTCTGAGTAAATCACTCTAGCTCTATTCTAACTCAATTTTCCTTTTTATGTTTCATCCATGTAGAAAGGAATAGCATAAATGCTGCCATTTAATCTTAACCTGCTTTTGCTAATACCTTTGCCAGTGATTCCATAACTGACCTAAGCCTCATTTGTGACACCCATAGAACTGAACTAAATATAAAGAACAAAACTAATGTAAAATGTCTGGGGGAAACCACAGTCATCACCACCAGATATAATGAATTATACCACCTACCATATGACTATCCCATCATTCTTGGAGAAAGTCTTCACTACATATTGGCATACAGACATATTATTATGGTTGTCACCAAGGATTGTCTAATACAAGAGAAACTCTGGTTTTAGTGAGGGATATAATAAACTGGTCTCTGTCTATACTGTTTCACCCCAATGAGTGGCATCAACATGCAGTTTAAGGCTGCTTTGCATAAGAGAAAAAACCTGGTTTTCTGAGGGGATTCTTTTTGAGTCTGCAAATGGAATCAACAATTTAAAGTAAATTTTAAATAGATTTTTTCATTTCCTTGGAGTATTTGTTCTCAGATGTTAGAGTTACAATTCATATGTTAGCATTCTAACATTGTTGGTCATTTTAGGACACACATTCAGCTCATATACTTACCTATTTTTGAATGTCAAAATGAAAGCAATTTGGTGGACTGTAAGAGAAATTTCCTTTCTTTTATCAATTTAGAAGGGCAATATTGTGAGGAGTGATGTGAATTGCAATCCTTTTGCTCTGGGTCACTTAGAGCAAGCCTATACTAGAAAACTAAAGCACTGCAATGGCATACAGGGATACAATTTTTTGATACCACTATGCTGGCAAAAAAACCCTGCTGCAATTGCAGTTTTGTGTGTTTAAAATGCCTTTTCCAGTACTGTTACTGCAGTACTCATCAAATCCATATATTCTCTCTCTGTACAGAAGCAGGACTGGTACAGCCTTGAACTGGAGTCGACCAGCTGAATAACTGTGCCACATCATATGTAAGAGTATTAAATGCTATTCTGCTCAGTGCTAACAAAAAGGCTAAATCAACACCAATGGAATTCACATCACCTCTTGGCACAAAGCAGGGAAGAGTGTAATCAGAAGAAGAAATAATCTTCTGAAGTCTTTCTGTGACCCCATTGCAGGATATTACATAAGAAGGAAAAAAAAAAAAAGGATTTTTGTGCATCCATTCAATACTACATTTCTGAATGTGTAAACAGATTTCCCAGAAGTTTTATCACATCATGGTACCTGGAAACCACATTCAGAGGAGCAACTTGTCACTGTGAACAGTCTGCAGCTTCAGTCAGCTTCAGTCAGCAATGTTGTGTGAAAATTAAATTGCACTGTAATAAGAAAAGGAAGAGTATATGGCAATTGAAACCATCAGAACACTGTAAAAACTCACTTTCAGATTCTACTTTTATGCACCTTGAAAACAATATTGCCAGGGTATTCTTTTTCTTGCTTGGAATTTTAAATTGAAAATAATTCTTAAATTACACAGGCATCTCAAGGAGGATCTAAGTAGCTGATTGCGCTGATGGAACACTGAAATTTGTTACACACAAAATACTGTAAATTACCTAGATAAATCAAATTGAAACTTAAGAAAAAAATGCTTTCAGAAGTATATTTTTCAAATTTACCATGTTCCTTCTATTAATTAAAGTGCACTATCCTTACACTACCTATATTTTCTGATATCACTGTGATAGTCCTTAGAATATGAAAGCATAAAATATTTAAATGATAAATGTCACAATAGTATTTTTCATTTTTCAAATGTATTAAGAAACACAACTTCCTTTTTTTTTATTCATGCTTTTTCCTCTAAAGGCATATTTTAAGCAGCACATTGAAATCTCCAAGTCATTTTCCACAATCAGGTTCAGGAGAGATATCAAGATGAAACCATGTTTTTCAACAGATTCTTTTATTGCATCCAAAGAAATTCAATAAAACCTTGTGATAACAGTTTGAGTGTCATCATTTTAGCTTTAAAGGTACGATGGGAACAATTATACACACCTGTCTTACCAGCAGGAATAGAAAATATAAATGTAGAAAATAACAACTCCAGAGAGCTCATCAAAGAGTTGGATGCAGAAAACAGGCTTACAATCACTTTTATCCTAGCCTTGACAGATGATGTGGATTCCAGTCCCAGCAGTGACATTTCTTAACAGCTCAGACCGTGAAACACACCTTGGAACTACAGCGATTCAAGTGTTCATCTGTGAAATTATTCTTTTCCTTTTCTAGAACATCTTCGTGCCTATGCTGCTATGTTGCAGATTACTTACAAATGCCCTGGCTGAATGGATGACAATGCTTACTATGCATCAAGACTTTCAATATCCTCATTCTCAGAGAAATGCTATATTACATATAAAAGGCTAAGCTGCAGTATTCAGATGAAACAAAGTATCTTTTTGTTTGAAAGATGCTGCCAGTTCTGCACAAACACAGAGGAAACTGTCAAAACACAATCTAGGTGCCAGAGCACAGCTACAAAACACAAAAATCCTTAAGAAACATGGAAGATGATTCATGAGACAGTTAAGACTTTCACTTACATAAATGCAAGGTAGAGACTTAAATATGATTTTACATTTATAAGAGACTTATATTTAGCAAGTAGAATTAATTTTTATTCAACTAATTCCATCCTACATTATGGCATCAATTATTTTATCTTTTGTTAGGAAAGGATTTGGCAGATATAAAGGCTTTGTCTGCTTTGGGGAAATTATTCTCTCCCCATTACAGTGATCAACTTTCTCACATGAACTCAGAGATCTTATATTATGGTCCATTTCAGGTACATCTCAAGTCCCATTTCTGACAAAAAACCCTAAATAAATAAAAACGCCTCAGACTAATAATAAACTCTCCTTGCTTAGTTTTAAAATGAAACCTGGGTTTGCAGAAACTGTTTTTGCAGGACTAGGTTTTAGCAGGATTCTGCCTCTACTCATTCTTTAATTGGATATGTATCTAATTTCTATCATTTCTTTGGAGATTAAAATATATTTTTCAGTGAGACTCATGATCATTCAATATTTAATCTCTGTGCAATTGACATCTAATTGTTGTTGACATTTAATTGCATGGATTGTTAAAGATCCGTTTTGTTAAAGAGCCTGCAGTACAGGGCAGGAATATTCAGACCATGCTTCCCATGTACACTCACGTCAGGATCCCAAGACTTTCACTGGAGAGAAGAAAATTCCTACCCTAAGTGTTCTGAGTAACTGCAGTGAGAGTTTACTGCTGCTTTTTACACATACAACCTACACAGGCTCCTCACTTTTGACAGTGCAAAAACTACTTCAATGCCTGTAACGTGCTTGACCTGTACATAATTGTAGACAAACATAAAAAAATGCTGATTAATTATATTATATACTTTTTTGGATCTGTATAATTTTCCTATTAGATAAATTCTGCTGGTTGCACCTGCTGTGTCATGTTGGAAATGAAGAATGGAACAACAAGAGAATGACATCTTTGGCCTTCAGATCCTCCCTTCAGCCTGCACGGGGTAGCAGTGAAGCATCTTGTGATGGTTTGTTCAACACAGCCTGGGCATTCTGGAAAGAATGAAATGTTTTGAGTGCCCTTTGGGCTGTGGGGCACACAGTTCTCTCAGAGCTGAAGAGGGAGTTTATTTTATGGAAAACATCTTTCTCTTTGCTATCATCAGATATTCAAGTCCCAGTCATCTTTGGCACTTTCAGCTTTGTCACATGTAACAGTTTCACGTATTTATTTATGGGGTTCCCCCTCAGGCATACACTGCACTCTGCAGCTCACCCTTGTTACCTGGTAGTGAAGACAGCCCAGCTCTTCATTTGGAAGTGTGTACAAAGGACAGTGTGGGGCAGCTCTGTGGTGTCAGCAGCCCAGTGTTGGCACAGGAGCACAGTGGTCAGGTGTCACTTTGGACTAAAGAGGCTGGTCCGTAGACTCACCATCACTGTAACCTTGTTGCATGTCTTTTGCACATCTTTTGGGATTTCTGAAGGGTAAATTGTGTTTGAGAGAAGACATTATGTTTTTTTCTCCTATGTTACTCTCCTGAGGAAGAGCTTTAAGACTGCCAACACACTGGGAGGACAGGGGGAATTTCTCCCTTCTCTCCCACAGGTCAGGACACGTCGTGTGCCAGATCCCAGCACGCCAAGAAGAGACACCAACAGGCTCCCCCACACCGAACTGTGTGAGACAGACACCCAAACACACTCGGCTCCAAAACTGTATTTATGGTGAATGCAGAACCTAAATGGACATTTATGTTTTGGTGAAGGAGTTGGTTAGATTTTGGAGAGCTTGGCATTATCGTAGGTCCTCTACTTATTATATAGTAAATATTCTTATGTGATCACTACACCGGGGGACTACCATTTACTATTACTACAGTAATTTGATATTATACAGTTTTTCTTAATCTCTTTTTTAGCTTTAATTACATGAATCTTCAGTACGTTGTCAGCATATTCAAAAAACACCAGAACAGATCGACCCCAAGCAGGTCCTCAGCGAGAGCAACTATGACACCTGGCTTTGTTGTTCAAGCAAGCCTTATAAACACAACCCCTCGGTGTTCGGTTTAAATGACCCATGAAGATTACTGAGCATTCAGACGCCACTTCAGCAGTCCCACAGGCTGTCGCTCAGTCCGAGGCCCCGCCCCGCCCCGCCCCCGCCCCGCCCCCAGTCTGCGGCGCACGCGCGCTGCCCGCGCGGCCGGCCGGAAGTGGCGCGCGGCGGTGGCGGGGCCGTGGGCCACGTGGGGCTGCCGGGGCGCGTGGCGCGAGCGCGGGCATGGAGGCGCAGCGGGTGGTGGTGGAGAAGCTGGAGAGCCTCGCGGTGGGGCCCGGCCCTGCCGGCACAGCCCCGGGCGGGGAGCGCCCGGCGGGCACGGAGGAGGCACCAGCGCCTCCGGAGGGCGGTGGGGAAACCCAGGTCCCGCGGCCCCCGGCCACGGGAGCGCCCCGCTCGCCGCCGCCCGATCCCCTCGCCGTGCCCGATCCCGCCGCCGTGCCCGATCCCGCCGCCGTGCCCGATCCCGCCGCCGTGCCCGCTGTCGCCGTGCACTCGTCGGACTCGGACAGGTGGGTTCAGCCCCGGCGCTCCCCGCGGGTCGCTCCCCGCTCGGTTCGGCCGGGCCGCTGGGGCTGTGGCGGAGCGCCCGCTGTCCGGGCCCGCCACCTTCCCCGCCTCGCTGCTTCAGCCTCTGTAGCGCTGTCTTTCCCGTTAAAGACGGCATTTTCAATTATATTTCTCCGGGAATCTTACTGCTGCATTAGGCCTCCAAAACGGAGCCTGTAAGGGTGTAGGATTTAATGAAAACCTGAGTTGGGTGGTGGCCGCCTGCAGAGTGTCCTGGGCCAGCGTGCCCGTGTGAGTGTGGCTGGATGTGCTCCCCAGGGAATCTCCTGCGGCACGTGGGGCAACTCACCTGCACTGGTACTGAATGTGGGGTTCAAGGTGAAGCGTCTGTGGACCATACCTCGTGCTCTGCTGTTGGCATCTCATTGGGAAAGCTGATTCTCAACCCGTATGTTCTTTATAAAGAGTTGCGTCTTCTACCTGAATCAGTGCTTTGATGTTCATTATCGTTGGTGAAAGGTACCTTTGGTTTGATGTGAGCTCTGTTGCAGTGTTAGAAGCCTGTACATCTTGGCAATTTCAGTGAGTTTTGTGTTTTCTTCTTTGGCCCGTGCAGCAAGAAGTGTATGTGCTCCTTTTAACTAGTGGAAGCTGAAGTAAAGTCTAAAAATCTTCTCTTAAAGATACAAAGCTTCATTAACAGATAGTTGGTTAAAGTTTGACTTTAGAAATACTCCGCTTGGCTCGCAGTTTTCCTTGACTTCATGGGCTTTTGACGTGTATATCGTGTTTTCTACTTCCAAAACCTGTTGTGCTGATGAACCATTAAAGATGAATTTTGATTGCTTTAACTTAGCTGTCTGTATGTGTCTCAGTCTTTTTTTTTTCCCCTGCCTCCACTGATTGGTCTCTGGTAGACTGAGGGTTTTTTTGGCGTGTCTGTCTGCGATACTGATTTTGCTCCAGGAAGTCCATATTTGGCTTTTTCAAAAGGGTTATTTGGAGATGCTCTTATTGCTTGTGATTACTATGAGCATTTGTTGGACTAAAGAACACAACAACAGGTAATTGAAAAGGGATCCTTTTACTTCCAAAGGAGACTGGTGTTACAAGAATCTAGAAGGGAGTATGTTTTTGGATTTTACTGCTCTCTTTGTTTCTAAATGCTGCTTTGTTAACGGCTAGATAGGTAACAAAGGATATTTTATAAAAGTTTGCTTGTCATAATGTATTTTTCTGTAAGGTTTGTGTTTTTTCGTTCACCAGGTTCAGTTGCTCCACATGCTTATTTTTTCCACCAGCTCTTGAAGAACTTAGACCTTTGCTAAAAGGAACATGTGGACATGAATAAGGAGTGGTTTCTTACTGTACTCTTTACTTGAAATATGTAGAGTCCAAGATGACAAACATCTCTTACACATGTATCAGAAATATTAAATTACTGATCTGTGTGAATTATGTACTGAGGGATTCAGAGAGGCCATGAATTATAAAACTACTCCCTTTTATTTGCAAAAAATAGAATTTTTCCTGTTCATTGTGCAAGATGTATTGCTTGGGATAAGTATTTTCGTGACTTTCACTCAGCATTTGCTAATGTTGGGATTGTACAGTGACTTTGAGAAGTCAGCATTCTAACTTCCATCTTTATTTTATTCAGTGATACAGATTCAGATAATTCATCTACTACATCCTCCTCTTCCGTTTTACTAATATCTGATGAAGATGAACATCCAGGTCAGAAGGGTAACCGATCTTGCTTTATTAGAACACAAGATGAGCTACCTATTGACGTAAGTACATTGTGGTTGGTATCTTCTAAAACTTTTCCTACTAACCCAACTTAAAGGATATATTTTTAAGTCACTCCTACAATGTCAAGATGGGGGATGAAATCAGAAAAGTCTTAGTCTGAGCTAGAGATAGTTTAATATCTAAAGAAAAAGACACACAAACAAAGCAAAACAATAAATTAATTCACTGTTTCCCATGGAGAGGCAGATGTTCAACCATCCCTAGGAAAGCAGGGCTCCATCACACACAACAGTTACTTGGAGATACAAAAGCCATCACTCCAAATGTCCCCTTCTTCCTCCTTCTTCCCCCAGCTTTATATGCTGAGCATGATGTCATAAGGTATGGAATATCTCTTTTGGTCAGTGCAGGTCAGCTGTCGCAGCTGTGTCCCCTCCCAACTCCTTTTGCACCCCCAACCTCCTCGCTGGTGGTGTGGTGTGAGAAGCAGAAAATACACTGTGTGAGCACTGCTCAGCAATAATAAAACATCTCTATATTATCAGCACTGTTTTCAGCACAAGTGCAGAACACAGCCCCATACTAGTGACTGTGAAGAAAATAGACTTAACCCCAGCCAAAACCACCACAGTTAATAACTTAAAATGTCTTATTTTTCAGGTGCATATACTAAGGAGTGTTAGTGGTGGAACTATTTCAGAAACCTCTTGATTTGAAGTGTAGGATTGGCAGATACTGTATATAGTATAGCATAAGGTACATTTTGAGATCTCCATTTTGAGATTTAGGATCAAAATTACAATTTCCTTTCTGCTGGTCTTCGGCCTTTGAATTGCTCTCACAAAAATGACTTGTGAAGTCTTAGTAGTGAAACTGATTTAATGTAGGAAAACTCACCTGTAGAAGGGTATAGTGTTTCTGTCTGAATTTGTGTCTTGAGTTTAATGATGTCTTATAACATCTGGGAAAATCTTGGCCTTTTTGGTCTTTGAGTTGCCCTATAAGCCTTTGCCAAGTACTTTGTTAGAGTGCAGATTATCAGGTGAAGTTTTGATAAAACAGGATTTTATTTCTAGTAGCGGCTGTTAAAAGTGCAGTTCAGTGCTAAGATTTGGACTCTACCTCTGAATTCACAAGATGAATTGAATTTGAAGATACTGCTTATTGTAGTTGCTTTGTATCCCATATGGTCCATACTGAATTCATAGCATTATAGTATATACGCACAAATCTTACTTCATGAATAAATTGGAGACAGATGATGAGTTCAGCATTAATCAGCCTTTGATAGTACATTTTGGTTCTTATATTTGAGGAAAAAGTTTAATTTGAATACTGTATAGTACTCATTTTGTATCTGAAGTTTGCTGCTTTTTTCCTCTTTTTTTTTTTTCTTCTCTGATTATCCTCTTGTACCAAATCCAACTTTTAGTTAGAAATGGTTTTCTTGGTATAGCCTTACATCTTCTGTAAGTGTACAAGTCATGGTATAAATGGACAGATACCATTTTGTCAAATCAGATGATGCACATCTGTTGTATTTCATGCTATATTATCTCTTGCTGTGTACATTTTACTTCTGCCATGCATTGAATGTGATTACAAGTTGTTGTTTTGATTACTGATTGTTTAATTATTGTGCTGTACATTGAGTTTACTTTATCTAACTTGAAAGTTTGAAAAATTGAATTAAATACCTGTCAGTTGTTGCCTTTCTCTGATAAAATAAAGTTGACTTCTAGTTGTAATGGAAACAGATAAAGAAGCATCTCTGTACGAAAGATGTCGTCAAAAGTGGTGTTTCCCCCAAGAGGAGTTAATTTGGAATGACTCTGAAAGAGGCAAATCAAACTAGATTTTTCAAAAAATAAAATCTTCAAAATGCTAGGAGATTTTTCCCAATTGTCAATTTTCTGCAGTGATGGAGTGATGAATGTCTTAGTTTGATAAGGTATTCTGAACATTTACTTGATGTTTTCAGGAACTACCTCCTGTTGAAGACTTATCTGTAATTCTGCCAGATGATGTTGAACTGAAGCTCTTTGGGACAGTTTCCAGCATCATTGAACAGCTAGGTAGGTAAAATACATTTGCTTTGTTTTTAATTAAGATAATTTCTGTATAGCTCTGCATTAATTGTGTACTTAACTGTTCCTTCAAAGTGTCAGTACTGCAGCATTGGATTTCTGGGGTTAACGGGTTGCTGAATGAGAACTCGGACTAGCAAATGACATTTGTGTTGGATTATCTTTAGTTGGCTTACATGATAGTAGGACTACTATGCTTGTGTTTCTATGTGACTTTCATGTTTAATTTTTTTTCATTAAAAAGCCTTTCTTCCACAACTGTATTATGATTTTTATATTGATTCTGGAAACAATTATTGTATTTTAAGTATTTTAAGAAAGTCTTTCAATTGCATGGGCTATATTTGAATTATCTCTGAATATATTGGAGTTGTGGAACTGAAAGCACAGATGCATTACAATGTAGTGCCAAGTGCTCGCTGGTTAATATATGACAGGAAAATGACTTGATCTTTAGCAGTGCATGGTTTTTTATTTATTTTACTTATTTTTATCTTTATTCATCCCACTTCTGGCACCTTGATCAGATGAAAGCTGCCCATGTCAACAGTCATAGGATAGTATGACTAACATGATCTATATGTGCTGGAGAGTAAGCTTAATGGGATTGAGATACTCAACAGATGTAAACTTAACTGCAGGCAATAGACATTTAGGGATCTCTTTGGATCTGCGTGGAACCTCACTATTTGATACATGAATTCAAAGTTTTGCTGAAGCTGGTATTATTACAACATCCATAGTATTTTTGCACTTAAGCTATTTCAAGTGTTATATTCTGCTTGAACTGCTTTCAAAGCAATTTGCTTATGAAAATTAGAAATGAAGTTCAATTTTGAAGTTTAAGTATTTATGTTGAATTGAGTACAAAAGAAAGCAAATAGCCTTTGCTATTAATTTTACTTTTATTGTAAAAGACTTCATGTAATACCGGCAATTCCTTTACAGTATTTTTATTGGTGATGCTAATTTGGAGTTAGATTTAATTTCATTCATTTGCATGAAGCTGCTTTGAGGGTGGTGTGGAAGGTAATAATGGGTTCTTTTCTTCTACTTGGCCCTTTCTTGCTTATTGATAGGAATGGGGACTTCAAGAGGGCTGTCTTCAGCTAACATGGTAGTTTGAAAATAAGTTTAAGAAAAAGGTTGAATCATAGTTGCTTCTATTCTTGTTTTTGGTCTAATATGTGAAGGTATAAACAAAGCTATTTTAAAGACTTCAATTTTGAAAACTGTCCTTAATTTTAATCCTCAGTGGTAAGTATAATCTTTTCAAATCCTGTTAGTTTACTGGTGAATTCTTCAGTCTGCATCCTACTTCATGTGATGAAAATATATAAAGTATTGAATTCAGATTTGTTGGTGAAAGAAAACAAGCTAATGATCATAATGAAATAAAGCTGTAAGAATGGCATGAACCCCCAGGATATTTGCGATTATTTTCATGCTTTTATAATGTTGCTTTATGACTTCTCTTTCTATATATTTTGATTTCTTTTCAGTTTTTCTGTAAATAGCTGTTTGATTTGCCTCAATTTTAATTGATTTGTGGCCATATTAGGGACCCTACCAGCTAATTGGGGGTTGTTTTTTGATTTTTGAACTAAATTGGTACTTCTATATACCAGGTTTGTATCTCGGGTGAAGGGAGTTGAGGTCTCATTTGGAATAAATACAGTTCTGGGGTGCAACAGTCAGTATTCTGAACTTTTTCTGTCCCTTCGATGTATCTCAGAAATCTCTGCTGCTCTCTGTACAAGCTTCCAAGTTCATCAGTCTGCAGTGAGTGATACTTGTTGGGTATTTCATACTGTGAGGCAAACTTGAGGCTAGAACAATATTGGGTTCATGATCGCTCTGCACTAGCTAAATGCAAGATGACAGTATTTTCTGTGAACTTCTGCTCAGTGTATCAGAATTTAGCAGGACTTTTGCTGTTTTGCTTCAGGGTACGTAAAGAGAAGAGAAAAATTCACTGTGTGGGTTGTAGCCTAGAAAGTAAACAGCTTTGGTGTCTATGAGAAACATACCCAGGGGCTGCTCCTTGGGGTCCTGCAAGAATAGAAGCTAAGGATTTAGGGTGGGTTGGGGTAGGGGAAAGTGTAACATTGTATATGCTGTAGGTGGTAATGCTTCTCCTGGATTTCATGGGACTGGCATGACTTAGATTTTCAGAATATTTTCCTTAGCCTGCTGAAGACTGGGAGCTATATCTGATGAATCAAGTTGAGAACATTTTCTGAGAGGTTTTGGTGTGTGTTTTTTTTGTTTTCGTAGCGGTTTTTTTGTGTGTTGTGTGTGTTTTCATTTTATTTTTTTGTTGGCTTGTTTGTTGGGTTTTTTGGTGTGTGTTTTTGTTTTTGTTTTGTTTTTCTAAAGTGTATTTTTCATGAGGTTTAGACAACACATTGGGTTCTTTCATTGTATGTTTTATCTTACAGGTAGGCGCACAAGAAGTTGATTTCCCAAATTCTCTTGAAATTTAGTGAACTGTTAAGCCGTAGCATTGTCACATAGTAGTTTAGCACGTGAAAAGGTTTTTGCCAATTGCAGTAGTGGCAAAGCTTGACTTTTAGGTTGGTGATGTTGATTGCTTAAAGTCCTGTTACTCAAGTTTAGCAGTGATGATCTTGTTAGTTTTTGTTGGAGTCTGAGTGACACTAAGTGCTTGATTTGCTGATTGAGAGGCATTGAGAATGCTTAATTAAGCATTCTGTTGTTTCACACATAGAGAAATGTACCTTCAGAATCAGAATTTCTGATTGTAAATGCTGCTAGGCCTTTATATTGACAGCTTTAACCACACTTCCTCCTGAATATAAAGGAAGAACTAGTATTTCTGTAGCCTAAAGCAACAAATGTGGACTACTACCAAAGAAGAGAGCAATCTACTGTAAAGATTTCAGTAAAGAATAAGCTCTTTATATTTCTGAATCTGGAAAACCTAAAAAGCCTATATATCAAATCATGTATTTAATGGAGGAAGACTATGCCTTTGTGTCCCTTTAGAAGTGTTTAATTCCACTAAGTGTTAAGATTTCATATTGAGCTCTAGAATGATGTGCTTGCTCTGACCATTCATACCATTATTAAACATTCATTAGGCCCAAGTGCAGTATGAGACTTGCATGACATGAAATTGCAGAAATGTGTTTCAGATTGTGTATGTGCGTATGTAAACAACACCATCAGTTGCTACTGTGACTTAACTGCCAGACAGGTTTTATGTTCTGGTTCTGATTCTTAGGGCTTACTAGGGAAAGCTAGAATAAACAGAAGTCTCAGTTCTTTTTTTTGAGGAGAATTTGATTTGGAATACTAAGAACGCAGAATATAGACCTGCATCTGCACTCAAAAACCCCTCTGATTTTTGCTGCTATGCATTTCCTTCAGAAACATCCTGGGTAAATACAAAGGGTATCTCGCACATGCTTATCTGAGACTTCTCTTTTGTACCTATCGTCTGATCTCCTTTCTTTACCCTAGAGAACAATAATTATGTAAACAATGTAAATATTGCCATTCATATGTCTCTGGAGAAGGGGTGTGTGATTTTAAGTAATTTTATGTGTGTGCAAGAATTTTTGGTTGCAGCACTATGAACTTTAGTAGAGAAATAATAGTGTGGTTTGTTAAGTTTTTCTACAATAAACTATATGCTGTTGAAACATAAAGTTCTAATTGATTTTTTCTTTCCATTTTAGTAATAATTGAATCACTGAGAGGCCTACCTCCAGTAAATGAGGAGAGCATAATTTTTAAAGAAAATCGACAAGCAGCAGGAAAGGTGTGTGTAAAGTAAAACCCTGTTATTCTAATACAATATGGAGAGCGTTTTCTAGAGCTGAAGTCAACTAAATGAAAGATAATGTTTCCTTGATACGTAGCGGGTTTTTGTGCTTTGGATTCTTGCTATATTAAACTACTTTTTCAGTCTCTAGAATTCCTGGAATTCTTTGCATCCTTACAGAATTAACAGTATCTAGTGAGTTCCCAGTATTTGATGAGGCTGCTTGTGGAGAGCTAGAGTTTGCTTTCATATGTGTGATATCTTGAAATAACAGGCTGGACTCTTACTGCCAGGTAGGGGCAAAGGTTAGAGAGAAGTTTCATGAAAAATGGGGAATGTTTGCAGATCTGTGCTTTGCTGTTCTAGTTTAAGGCCAGTAATGAATGTTTGCTGAGAGGGATGTTAAATTTTCTGTGTTTTCTGTGGAAGGAAAGCCATAATTTACAATGGTTACTACTATAATATCCCTGAATATGAGTGAAACAAACTCAGCCCAAGTTGTGGATGCTCTGTACAACATGGCAAAATTCTCTGCTCTCCCTGGAATTGGGGAACAAGTGGTAACTGATGTAAAGGCATCTTGTAAAGATGAACTTTGAGGAAAGAATGATCAGGAGATTGTTCCAAGTGTAAGAGATTTGGAAGCATAATGGACACAAAAGAATAGAGATGTTACAAGAGAAAGGATTACTAGAAATGTGAGAACTTATTTTTCCACGTTATGACAAACAGTAGCTGGGGAAATAACACTGTCAAACAAAATATTGGTAATAAAATTAAAGCATTAAAGGAACTTTCTGATGTGGCATTTGAAAATATATTAAATTTCTTAAATACTGTTGTCTGCAGTGAAATTAGCTATCTATTTGTGGTGGTTTATTTAAACAATTTTGTTTCTTTCAGATATTTGAAATATTTGGTCCCGTTTTGCATCCTTTTTATGTGTTAAGATTTAACAGCTCTGAGCATATCAAAGAAAAAGGTATTAATGTGCAAGATAGCATGTACTTTGCTCCATCAGTGAAGGACTTCACCCAGTACATATTTGCAGAGAAACTAAAACAGTGAGTCTGATTTCTTTTCTAATCTGGTTATAATGTGTTTTTTAATATAGCTAAAAATATTGGATTAAAGTTTAGTCTTGAATGAGATTGATACTAAACTGTTTATTTCCTTTAGATATTCTCAGCTGTGTTGGAATTACAAGATTATGTTGTTTTGCCTTTCAGAACACTGCAGAGTAGCTGTAAATTTCAAGCTTTTAAAGTGCTATAATTACTTTGGTTTAACTTCTTACTCAATTTAATATATTAAACTTACTATTTTTTATGCTGCTGTGTTACCTAAAATATCAGAGCCAGAAAAAAGTTCATTGATACTTTCCCCACACCCCCTCACACATATATATAGAACAGTTTTGCAAGCCAAACTGTCTGCATTTTGTTGTTCTTTGGGTTCTTGTTTAGTTTCAGAACTGATAATAAACTTGTTTACATTCTGAACAGGTTTGTATTTATTTTCTATTTTCATTTCATGTTACAAGGCCAGAAAAGGAATGTAATTATCAATAATCTGTTATATAGTTGGAGGGTAAAATTCTAGATAAAAATTACCTGATGTAAATTTGGGGGAGAGAGAGGGGATTCGATTGGCAATGTAGTGTGATGTTCAGAAACTTCTGAGTCCTGTTTGTGTATCCCAGCCAGCCTGAGGAGAAAGTAGCATGTAAAAATATGACTTGAGGCCATTTAAAGGGAAGTGTACTCAAAAATGCAGACTAAGGAATAAAGCATAATAAGTGACAGCTAGGTTTTTAATGTTTTAATTATTGATGAATAATTTTCTGAAATAACTGCAGGTTAAAATACTTTGTTGTATAAATGATTTAATCTCTGTTTATTAGGATTAGTTCTCAGTTTCTCACCTGACCTGGGTTACTTAATTATCTGAATTAATTAGAACTGTACTCATTTTCATACTGAATGATTTTTTTCCTTATTCAAGCATGTATGGCCAGGCCTTGCAGGAGTCTTTTTTAATTTTGCATTTCTTTGTGGGCAAGAAGCATATTTTTTTCCTTTCAGTGAAGACTAAAATAGATCACTTTTTTGCTCTGATGCTTGTTTGTTTTTCTGCAGCATTTTGAAGCCAGCTGGTCTTTGATTTGTGCTATGAAACTGTTGCTTAGCACAGTAACTGCACAGACTTCAGTCATCTGCTTGCTGCACCAATAACTGTGCTGTACTCAGCATCTGAGATGGGAGACTTATGCTTCAGTTTGTTGCATGCTTTGGGAGTAGTTTTGGAAACCATTTGTCTTTTGGTAGTATTTCATTGTCGTATGTGGTAAAAAACGGAACACTAGGTGAGATACTTAAGACTTCAGTGGCTTACCAGCACAGCTGAGCAGTGAGTGCATCAGACATTGTTTCTTGCCTCAATTAAAATGAGCAGTGTGAACACCTATCTAATCTGACATGACCCATAATTTCTGAGTAGTGTGACTAAAGTTATATTTCACTGAAACTATTTTATTTCTGTTTTTTTTCAATCTAATTTTCTTAAGCTCTTGTGAGGCATGTGTTACTATTTGTTGAAGATGCCTTTTAACAAAGTAGGTATCATTAAAAATGGATAAAAATTTTATGATTTCTGGCTTGCGTTGTAATATCTATATGACAAAACCAAGATGGCATGGATAGTAGAAAAGTTGAGCTTTGATCAGTGCTTCACAAGGAGGCTTTTGGATTTTAGCAGATTGCAAATTTGATGGCCAATAGATTTTATTTTCTGCTTTTTATTAGTTTGACTGTGTGCAGGCCAGATTGTGGAGTGTTAAAGGCTTAAGGTGTTAAAGCTGCTGCTGCAAACTGTGGTTGTACTTTGAAAATGAAAGGAATGAAGATAAAGATCTGAAAGAAACATTAAGTTTGATGCTTTTTCTGAGATCTGAAATGCAATCTGCTTGCATTGTCCAAAGTTGCAATGCTATGAATAAATCTTACACTTTATAGAAAAATCAAGTGTAGTGTAAAACTTACTGAATGCAAAACAGTTTGTTGCCAGAAGTAGATAAGCTCATGTTCTTTCATGATTCCTGAGTCACCTTTTGTTAGACTTGCAGATCTTACTTCAGAAATATCTGACTGCAGAAGTCAACAAAATATTATATTGCTCTTTACAGAAGGTTACTAAGTTCTTTGTAGCATGAAAAGTCGTTTGTGTTTTGTTGAAGTGGGGAAGGCTGCTTTGGGAGAATGAGATAAGTTGTGTGAACTTAAAAGTTTTAAATTTGGCAGTCATTGCAGCCTCAATTCAGATTCAAAATAACTTAGGTTCAAAAGGATTTGTTAAGAGAATTATTGATCAAAGCTTAATATTAGCTGCAATGAGATGCTCAGTCATCACTCAAAGTAGGAAGATTTTTCAAGTCCTAAGTTGACACATGTATTACTATTCATTTAGAAGTAATGCTAAGAAACAAATGCCTCTGAAAACAGGCAGCTTTTGGTGTAGGAGATCTGATACCTTGAAAGTATTACCCTTCCTTCATATGGATTATCTAATCTGTGTTTTGGGTTGTTTTTGTCTTTTAGGGAAAAAGGTTCAGATGCATCTTGGAAATACGATCAAGAACCACCACCTGAAGTAACTATAGCGAATTTTTTGTGTTCATTGTTTTTGATTACACAAGCTATATCTAGAAATTCTATGAATATGGGAGCAGCCTTCCTCTCCTTCCTGTCCTTCCTCTTCACTTTCTCCTCCAAATGACCTCTAAATGCAGTTAGCGAATCAGAGAAGACCAATTATCTTTAGTTTACAGGGAGCTCCGTCTTCAAGGGCGAAGTTTCTCTCTTACCAATGCTTGTTACCAGTAGCCTGGTAGGAAAAGCATAAACTTTGTCCAGATGGCCAGCCAAAAAAAGACCAAAAAATGTCACCATTTGCCAATACACCCCTGTGTACCATGAACCTGCTCATCCCACAGCTGGACAACTTATCCAGAAGGATTCTGTGAGGGGCAGTTATCAAATTTTCTTTTACAGTCCCATCTGAGGCTGGTTGTTCTGGCTTGAAGGAGGGATGTTGTGACATGAACTTTTCTGTGCTCAAAGATAGGTTCTGTAATAATACATCAGTCTGTCAACTCAGAACATTGCTTTTTCCACTGTAGTGAGAATGATGGATTTTGAAATACCATTTTTTCATCCCACAAACGGAACTGGACTGAACAGTGTTGACTTCTCTCAAAGAATGCTTGTCTGTCAGTTCAGACTATAAATTGCCTTCCTTTCTTGCTGAGACATCATCTCACAGAGAATCATAATTTGAGAATTAGAAGTGTTGCTTAAGAATTGGACTGTATGTATGCAATCAGTAGGGCTTTGAAAGGCTGTGTGCTTAGAAACTTTTCCCTAGTCTTGGCTTTCTTTCATTCGACAGTTTTCTAGTGGTAATGATACAAAGTGTGCTTACTGGCTAATGGTGAGCTCTTTTGTTCTTTCTTGGTCATGTTTCAAAAGCTGTTCAGGAGATAAACTTTTAAGTGTGTGATTTGAGTTTGCAGGAATCTAAGAAACTTCAAGATTTGGCTAAATACAATGTAACAGTCAAGTCTTCTGCAGATACAGATTAGTTGCTTTTTCCAAACTTTGGTTAAATGATTTTTATTAATGTTGCTTATCATACTGTTACCTTTAGGTTAGAATCTGAAAGTAAAGAGGAACTTCAGGTTTGCTGTACTTAACTATAGGAGGGAAGAAAGCTTGAATAAAATCAGTGACAGCAAGGATGGGAAAACTTGCTTTTTATGACATCTTTGTGGCTGTTCTGATTTTCTGATCTGTGTGCTCTGTTTTGGAAAAAAACCACATCTAACATGTTGTAATTCCCAATTAGAATAATCTTTGGTTAGTTCTAGCAGTTAGAGTGTACACCAGGCTATCCAAACTGTGACAGTGTTGAGCTTGTAGAAAGTAGCTTTTGCTGTGAAGTAATAGCTGTTGACAAGGGTGCAGATTGAATTTTACACTACTGATGCTTGAAATTATCTATTACAGCCAGACTCTTTTAGACATCTCAGCTTGCAGCTGATTCTGTAACTTTTCTGGCCAGCCCCTATGGTAACCTGTGTGCAATTTCTCAAATCGCTTCTTTTTATGATACTGTGAAACTTTATTTTTGTATGATTGTTAAATTAACCCACATTAGGCCTTTCTTACTTGCATCTTTAAAGTATATGATAAGCATTCCTGTTCTGACAGGCTCTTAATTAGCCCAGCTTAAGTGTAAACTCACTAACACAGTCTCTCCCAGCCTTGTCACTGGGATCATGGGATGACAAAGTGTGGTCTGTATGCTGCAAGGCTAGCCAGGAGCAGACAACTGCAGTTTTTCTGTGACGCAGCTTTTATGGAATATGACATGGAAATTAGGTAGCAATAAATGGTACCTATTGCTGTTTATTATTTCTGCTCTACTGAAGTGTGGTATATTGAAGTCCTTAGAAAAAAGCAGGGGTTAATGAAAGATTTCATGTCATGGTATGTATCATCTTGCTGTATTCCTTGTGGCTTTTTTTGAGTATGTAATCCAGTAAAAATAGAAGAGGAAATAGTTGCATTCAGAATTTAGTTTTATGTGGCCTTTTTTTAGTATTGTTCTGCTGCAGTGTTTTTGAGACCCATACTCTGTGTATACTGTGGAGATATATAAGTAAGCAGCAAACTCCCTACTTTCAGAATTAGAAAGAGGGAGGTGGGAACAAGTCCTACACCTTTTAAGTCATATGAGTGAGGTATGTTTTTTGGGCGCTCATCAATTCTGACAGATTTCTTGCCTGTCACTGATAACTTTTCCTCATTCTAAATGTAAACTAGGATTTAAAAGGTAGCAAGACCTTGTATAACAAGAAGAAATTACAGTGGCATTAAATCTGTTGTAAATGACAACATTCTTCAAAGCTGAAAATTCCTTGGAAATAACATTGCTATTGCAAGTTTAACAGGAATGGTGTTATTAAATATACTATGGAAAATTCCAATTTAGTGACAGTTTTAGACTAAAGATATTTTTTTAATGTAGTTCAACTGTGCTGAGTTATGTATTGGTTGCCAAGTTAATTTTTACTTATTTTAAAAAATCTTATTTTAATTCACCTAATCTGCAGTTTGCTCTTCAAGAGCTTTTTCTTGGCAGTGTCTGGCCAGTTCCTTCAGAGATTCCCAATTTCTTTCTTACTAACATCTAGGCAATCAAAAATTTGTGTTCAGTACTTGAATGTTGCTCTCTTCAGAAAAATTCAGAAAACTGAGTCTTGTATTGTCTTATGAGAAATTTTCAGAGTGCCAAGTTTTTTCTTGTGTTGAGAAGCCAGCTGATTTCTTTTTTTTTTTACTTAGGCCTTGGATTTTAGTGATGATGAAAAAGAAAGAGAGGCAAAACAGAAGAAAAAGAAGCCTCAGAGTCAAGAAAGGAAGAAACACAGATCAGAAACAATTGTGTCAAGTGAGTTCATGTTATTGGAGAATGCTTTTTGTCTGTTCAACTGAGTTTCTAATCATAATGATTGAGGTTTTCGTTCAGTTAATCAGTATTTCTGTGCTTTTTGATGTATTTGTGAATTTGTAGCTATGTTCCCTATATTTTTTAGAAGAAAAAAGCAAGTTAGTTTCTATTGAAACAGAAATCCTGTGTAAGAGAAGTGGTATAGCAGCAGAAACAACTGTTAGAGAGAGTCAAAGGCTCTTGGAACAGTGTCAGACACACAGTAAGGATACAGAACAGGTGTGTCACCATTTGTAGTTTAGAGCTTGCTTCTTACAAGGATTGTTTGGGCCCAAGTTCACATTAAGCCTTTTAGTGCAGCAAGAAGATAGGGGAAGTCCATGTGCAAATTTTGGAAAGAATTCTTTGGCAGTATGGAAGGAGACACAAGTTTTAGATGGAGAATTTATTCCTCCGTCTGAAAAAGAAGCTCTTCCTCACCTGTGACGTGTAAATACTCTTCTAAAAAAATTTACTCACGTAGCTTACTGAGATCCTCTTTGTTCACCTGCTGCAGTCATTAGATAAGCAAACCTATGTATAGTTTTTCATAATATGAATAGCTTTCTTTACCTTTCTTTCTCTTGCTGTTGCCATACCTGTTCCAGGTGTATGCTTGCATCTGTGTTCTCTTTGCAATAACCAAATTTTCCCATATTTTCTCTCATGCCTCTCTACTTACAAGAATTTTTGCTTTTTAATTGCCACTTTGGTTGAACAATTATATTGCATCCCTCTTTTTCTCTTCTCACTGGTCTGCTTCTGTTGCATGCTTTTTGGACCACTTGCTTTAAATGCTACTGACTCTCAACCCCTTACCCTCTTCTTCCACTGCTTGCGTATCAGATTCCTTCAACTATCTGCAGCGTGGTGCTTCTCCCATTGATTTTCTAGGACAGCCTCCTTCTGTGAGTTTGCTGCTCTTCCATTGTAAAGCTGATTTTACACTGCACCCCACTCAAACCCTCTTCTCCTTACCTGGGAAATCAATAATTGTCCTTTAATGCTTTTTGTACAGTACAGCCTCCTTTTTATCATTTAAATAAAGCTACAATGTTTATTTAAAGGCTTTAAAAGAAGTTTATTTAGGGCACTTGCCCTATGGTTTTGACAGTTTTCCCTTAAGAATCTGAATTGTGCTGTACTTTCTCTTAGTTGCTGATGGTTATTTTCTCCTGGTTTTTGGTTATTTAGCATGCGGCACGTTTTTCACATCCTTGTCCTTCTAGTTTATTGCAGATCTCTCTTTGTCTAGGACTTGCTGAGGCTGTTGCTGAACTATGTTCCATAACTAAGAACACAACAGGAGGAACTGTTGCACTCTGTCAAGGGAAATGGGTTGTGATTTGCTGGGGGTTTTTTTTGTAAATAACAGGGTATAAATTGAAATTGTGTGCAATTTGCTGTGGCTATAGAATTAAATAACAAGGATATGTGATAAATTGAGACACAAACTCGGTCTCAGATGGAGTTTTACTTGGTTACATCTTCATAAAACTCTGAATATATTAATATTGTCTAATGAGACAATGGTATTTGACAAGACATAATCAAAACCATTGGTATTTGATAAGAAAGAACAAAAGGACTTGTTCAAATACTTTCACTTCAGTGCTTCCAAGAGGCCTGCTTGTACCAAAGGAGTCTTAAGTCCTAAATCTCCCATGAAAATTAGTAGGAATTTTGGTATCCAACTACTTTTCCAGGCTTAGCTTTTCAAAGGTGAAAATGTTCCTATGTAGTCTAGTGCCAAGGATGAGGTTCACACAGGTTTTTAAATTTCAGTGATTTTATGTGGTGTTATATTCCTGAATACCTTGCTGTTTTCCAGCCCTTGCGTTTCCGTTTAAATTCTGCAACTTTTTGAATATCTTGGCAGCTCTTTGGAACATTTGCAATATTTTGGTGGTCTTTATTTTATAGCCCTTCTCCCGTGAAATCTTGTATGATATTTATATAAAAGGGCACTACATTTGTTACGAACCTTAAATACATGCTTACAATGACCTGTAAAGGGAAAAAAATCATCCTAGAAAGATAAATGCTGAAAACTAATTGGCTGAAGGTACAGGCTGCTCTTTCGCTGGTGGAGTTAAGTTAATTTTATTAATTTGAGTGTGAATAATTTCAAGCCATTTGTGCCCTGTGCTTGTGCTGTAATACCAACCCAGTACCGAAAGCTGTATACCCCTTCAGGGTAATGCAGTGTTGATTTATCTTTAGTTTTAAAATGTGTTGCTTTTAAATCTTGTTTTAAATGAAAGCTTCCAAAATACTCAAAATTTGAGTGTTTCTGTGATTCATTTATACAAATGAAAAGTCTGGAGGAAAAGAATGACATTTCTTTTTTAATGACTGAATTTGCAGCCCTCAGGATCATCTTTTTTATGTTCTCTAATGAATCAAAATGAGTTACTAAACCGTAGACTTGCCAGTATTATTTCGTTGTTTATGTATTAGTTGGAAGTCTTTTTTGTTGATAGGAATGCTTTTCAAATTTGCTTGACTTCAGCTTGGGAGATTTATGAGGACTAAACTTGATCTTTCCAAAATAATACTTCAACTGTGTGTTTGTGGGGTTTTTTTGTTTGGTTGGTTTTTAGGTGAGAATAAAGGACTTCATCAGTCAATGCAACAGCCTGCTTTAACTCACTCAAGGGGATACCGTGGCAGAAGGTTTTCCAGGGGTTCATTTCCTCCTCCTTCAGGCCCCCGAGGGTTTTCGAGACCACAAGGAAGACCACCCCAAATAAGACCACCACCACCACAAGTAAGACCACCACAGCTGTACTCTTCAAACAAGTGGATGAACCAGGAATCGCCAGTGTTTCCACAGCCTCATAGGAAAGAGTATCCGATGCAGCAATATCCCTTCCCACCTCCGGTTTTTGGTTCTGTCAGCGACGTGCATCAGTTGCCCCCTCCACCTTCCAATATGAATATGATATGGACAGGCCCAAACGTGTGTAATTCTTCATACCCACTTTTACCACCTCCGCCACCACCGCCTCCACCTCCTCCAGACAGCCATCCTTCCCAGTTCAGGCCTTGCTAAGTTTCCATAAATATACATACAGAGCATTGCAGTATACAGGGAGGAAGAACAGCCTGTCAGGACTGTTATCCCTTATTTTGGAGATACTTTCTTTTACTGCAGCAGTAGAACAAATGCAGAATTTTGTGGGACATCCATAGAAAATTATTTTTTTCTACATACATTTTCTGTTTAAAAAAAGGAAATTATAATATGGTAAAATACCTGAATATTAAATAATGGTTTATTTTTATAGTATCTGCTGTTCTGGAATTATAAATAAAAACTGTTTGGAGACTGGTATGTAGTGATGGAAATTATTTTGTAATGTAAGAGTTTATATAAATACTGTCAAATAGTATGTGTCACATAGATAGTATTTTAGTATTTTTAGAATTGTCATGTATTGCTATGTATTTCTCAGTTGCTGCAAATTTTAAAACCTACTCACATGAGAACTAAAAATCTGCTATCCAAATGTTAAGCTACGTTTGCCACTACTTGTATAAGGTATAAACTGTTACCCAACTTTTAATAGTTCATTAATTTCTTATTAACTAAAAGACTGGATCTAGGTGATCTTTTTTTAAAATAGCTGGAGTAGCTATATCTGAAACTGGACTAGTAGCTGAATTACTGTGTCAGGTTTAGTGTGCTACAATGATTGTGGAAGATCAACCTATTAATGAGATGGTTTGCATTTAATGTAGAATTTATAAAGAGCATAATTTCTCTAGTTTGTCTTTACTCCTATCACAGAAATGCCCATAGATACTACTAAAATACACAGTCAGCCTTTGTGGGAAGAAGTCATCAGATCTGTCAGGGAGAGCATATCATTTCAGAATTCCCTTGTTTAAATTTATAAGTGCAGATAGTACTGAATTGCTGTTTGTATGTTCTTACAGTAAAACTGTCTCTTCAGAAATTGCAAGGTTCATCAGTTCTTTCAGCTTACTTCTAGGAAGAAGGTGAAATCCTCAGCCAAGGATCACTTGAAAAAACCTGCACATGTCCAAAGGGTCAGTCCCTATTAGTCTCTGTGGAAGCCACTCTAACTAGGATGGAAGACTTTAAGCTTCACAAATATTTTAAAAGGAGAAGAAAAAAGTAGTTGCAGGACAGAGATTTTGAAGATTGTTTTTTCCTTTGAAAAGTCTTTACTGTATGAGATGATTTTCAAATCATTAACAATTCAGTCACTTTGAACATTGAATGGAACAGATAGAAATGCACACTGTATTTCTATTCTCAAGCTAATTTTGACCTCATTACTTTGAATATATAATTAAAGGCCAAGTAAGCTGTGCAGGTGTTGCTTAGACATTAATTCCAAATAGCTTAAGAATTAAAAAATTTGATGCACAGAGGGAGGGACTGTCTTGTGAAGATAGTGCTCCTGAGATTAGAATTTAATTTCAGACTTTCCAGTTTCCTGTAATATTTCTAAGTAATAATATTGATATATCTAGAACTACTGTTTCATAGGTGTGGAACTGAGAAGGTTGTGTAGATGTCAGCGGTGTTCCATTCTATGTTTAACTCTGTTCCTGCAGATTTTGATTTTGTGGTAAAAAGAAGGTCCAATTCTAGTCTGTTGGAAACATTTAAGTTTCGGGGGAAGGAAAAGGGGATGAATTTCTGGCTAAGCTGTAACCCAGCTGTTACCAATCCCAGTGACAAGTCACAGGTGTCAGTAAATTCAGTACATCCTCATGACTGGCTTTGTGGACTTGCTTTAAGCTTTGCTTGATTCACCTGGAGGTTTCTTTTTACTCTGTTTAGCAATAACAGCAGTTTGTTAAGGACCAGGTGGCTATGATGGATGTTTTACATACACTTTTTTTTTCCATAGTATACACACAGGTTTTTGCATAGATGGTAGGGGCATGTAGTTAACTCTGTGTAGGTGGGGTATTTTTGGGTTCAATTGGATATGGTAGTGTAGAGGAAGAGAGACCTGACATAGAGGCTTCAAGTGGCAGTGCAGGATACAGTGTAGAAGAGTAGGAGTACCTGGGATGTCAGGCGGGGAGGATTGGCACTGGAAACCTGAGGTGCAAACACCTCCCTACACATGTTCATTGAACAAGAGCAACCCTCATTCTAGTTAAAAATGTGTTTTGGTTATACAGAGAGGAAAAGTATGTATTGTGTAAAATGCACCATCCACAATAAAATCAGATGTGACTATGAACATGCTGACAGATGAAGAAAAAGCAAGATGTTAAAAGTGAGTTGTCAAATATAAAAGTGATGCTGAGTCCATAATACATTAAGGAGGAAAAAACTGAACATCATACTTGGACTTGGGATGCCAATGGCTTGCTGTATGTCACTGGCATGAAGAGACATCATCAGCCCCAAAATCCAAAGAGGTGGTTGAAGGGTAAGTGTAATATCAAGAAAAGGAGGGACATACTAGGAAGTGCAGGTACAGCAATCTTAATTACTACTACTATTGCAACTTCTTTTTATAGTGATACTCATTTTTTTCTGCAGTAATTTGATCTGGACTAACGAAGAATAATTCTTTGATTAAGATGTTAAGATTTCTCTTAAAGGAAGGTGTGTTCTCCTTTTCCATAGCAATATTTTGCAACTGACAAAAACCAACATAAAATTAAATTGCAGAATGTAGTTTGACAGAAATGTATTGTCTAAGGTATTTTGTATCGGTGTTGCACAGATAACGTCAGCAAGCTGGATGCTTGCTATGGAGAAAGCAGTATGGACTTGCAGTAAAATTGGGATATTGGGACCTGAGGTTCTGGCAAGTTCAGGTCTTTGGAGAGGGAAAATAAAACTACGCTTGATAGAAAAAAAATAAATGCAGTAGAAATACTTACGTATCTTCAACTTTTTGATAAATGTCCTGCTCTCTACACAACATTAAAGCCTAAGCTGTAAACTTGGGAAAACTGGCCTTGTAGTTTTAGTGGCAAGAATAGCTAGTTTTGTTTGGCCTCAGTTATTTTTAAGTCAAGATCTTTTATAGAAATCTGTGTTCCTACCTTATATATCAAACATGTTACTACATTAGTGTGTTAGAGCAATATGCTTTAGTAGGATTACAGTAACGCTGCTTAACTGCTGTCATATCTGGGATACCAGTTCCATCCTAGACACAAGGACATCTTGCCAAATGAAGCACTTAAAACTTACTCCTTTTTTTTCTGTTGCTGGAAATTGAGCCGTAATGCACACTAGCTCAATTCTTG
Organism: Hafferia zeledoni; assembly: GCA_035583235.1. Taxonomy (NCBI): domain Eukaryota; kingdom Metazoa; phylum Chordata; class Aves; order Passeriformes; family Thamnophilidae; genus Hafferia; species Hafferia zeledoni. The sequence goes on along the minus strand of JAWWEV010000134.1, from coordinate 32,645,211 downwards.
ATCAGTGCCACTTTGGAGCAGGCTGATCTTTTTATTGTGAAATAATTTGGTGTGTAATGCATCCTCTCTAGAGATACTCCAAATCAAAACAGCCAACCAGCCAGCAAATAGAAACAATGAAATGTGAATTGTGCCGATATCATGTCCTCAGCACCAACATTTTCTCTGTGTATCTTCTCTAGCTGGTCCACACATTACTAGGTGTAATTTTAGCATTTAGCATTATTTTTTTGTAGATACTGCTTAGGCACTAATGTAGTTGATGTTTCTGATTCAGGCATGCAAAGGCAGAAGGACTTAAAAATATCTGTTCTGGCTATTGATAGTATTCAATCCTGATGCCAGTTCAAAATACCAGCAAAAATCCTTTTTACTAAGAATTTCAGTATGATCTCTGTCTCAGCAGTTGGTAGGATGCTGGATTAGTACATTGATACCAGAAACTATGTTGAAGCCAATTTTTTATTGAGTAAAATAATTGGAATATATCTGATATGTTTTGTTTAAAAACAGCCATCTAGCTCCCTTCTTCTCCCCCCAAAAAGAAACTGAAAGGGAAAAAATCCCCCTCAATACAAAAACCCACAAACAAACAAGAAAAAGTATAGCAGCTTTACCTGTGAATTCATGTGCGTACCTTCAATTAATCAACCTAATTCACTACTTATGTCTGAATACTGACTGATTTTTCCAAATAAATATATTGGGTGTAGGAGTACCACTATGGCATTTTTACTAACTTCCACCTGTTTACTGAATTGTTAGGATTTAGAATTTACTAAATCATTGGGAGGTTAGAACTTTACAATGTTTGCTTTCGTTCAGTGAGGTATAGTTGGAAAGTCTAAAAGGCTCAAACTGAAAGAGCATTTCTTATTTTATTTTCACTTGTTCTCCTTAAGGGTGCATAAAGCAATTTAAACAATCAGAAAAGTCCAGGACAATATTCAGACATGACTCCCTCCAGTCTTTCATCTGTGCCAAAAGTAGAAGGGATTGCTAGGCACTGGGCTGGGCTGCATCAGCTGTAATTCTTAAGTAAAGTAATATTTTATAGTAGTTCAGCATTTCTCTATTTCTGACTTGTTTCTTTTCACATTTGGCTTGGAAAGCTGCAGTAGAGCCCTATCACTTCTGTAACATTGTTAGTTATTCCCTTTTTTTTGGGGAAATTTCACATTTCTTCTTGGGCTGCTTTCCAAAGAAAGCTGAAAGTATGGGATGAGACTCAAGGAAAAGAGAAGCTTAGGGAAAGATTGGATATAGTTTTTCAAAAGGCTAGGGTTTACAAATAGAAATATGGATGCAGTAAACTATTGGACTGTGTAAACTGTAACTGTGGTAACATGGGAAATGAAAAACTAATCACAGCTGACAACAGTCCCTTTAAATTTAGAAACAAGCAACAGTGGTACATTTGCTGTCCTTTCACGCCAGTTTAGACAAGAGTCAGCAGCAGGAAGGGGACGAACTTCTCTTGGGTATGAACAACAAAAGGACAAACAAGTTTCTTAAAGGAAAATTCTGACAAATGAGGAGCAGAGAAGCACATGCTGCCACAGTTTGCTCTGGGAGATGATGGAACCTACAGTCTTGGAGGGATTCAGAATTTGGCTTTGAACAAGGGCCTGTATGATGTAATGTCAAAGTTAGTCTTGCTCTGATTGGAGAAGTGGACCGGGTGTTCTGTGAAAGCCATCCCAATCTATTATTGTCATTGCTGTCATTCTTCTGGAGTTCTGTCTTCTCACCAGGGATTTCTTTGGTGTGTAGATGCTAAAAGTCATGAGTAGCCTGGTCTGAATCACTGGTGTTCAGGAAACCTAGCTTTTAATTTATGCTATTGTGCTCTTTCATTATACTACCGATTTTTATATGTAAAATACCCATGCTGTGCTAAAAGTTCGACTTGCTTTGGTAAATAATGACGGCTTTCATTTCACTGGATGTAAGATGAGTTGAAGAATTTTTCCCTTATTAGTTGTTTGGAAACTGAAGCTAATGAGAGTCTCAGTTGCTGTCATTTTCTCTTAGGGGGTAAAATATTCCATATTGTACTATTTATTTTGAGAATGATGTAATGAATAACAGTATCCAAAATGTATTTCAAAAATGCAACAAAACACAAACAAAAAACCCTGAGAATTATTTTTAACGAATGCTCACTAAAGTAGAGATTTTGCCTTAGTGAAGACCTATTTAGTAATGTGAGGCACTCATACCAGAATGCATATTAGTACCATGCAAATGAAAAAAAAATAAGCAGGTTTTTTTTTTCTGTAGGTTATACTTACATGTTTCCAGGTTCCTTTTTCTATTTTTTTGCAAGTCAAAGATATAGTCGGTTATTCCTGTCTAATGAATTTAGTGATGCACATAATCTGATTTAAAGGATTGATGAATCTGCACAAAATGATTGGTGACAGGTTTGTTATGGTGACAGGTGAAAATATGAAAAACACTGACAAGGATGACAAGGCTTTTAGAGAACAGCTCAACTTTCAGGGCAAATACATAATTCTGGAAAGCATGAATAATGTTCTTTCTTTATCTCAATCACTTGAAAGTTTACTCAGTTATTGAATGTGGAATAGTCTTCGTTTGTCATAAATGAAATCAGGAAGCTGAACATGAGCCAGCAGTGTGCCCAGGTGGCCAAGAAGCCAATGACATCCTGGCCTCTATCAAGAATAGTGTGGACAGCAGGACCAGGGAAGTGATCCTTCCCCTGTATACGAGGCCACACCTTGAGAATTGTGTTCAGTTCTGGGCCCCTCAGTTCAGGAAAGATACTGAGGTGCTGGAGCGGGTCCAGAGAAGGGCAACAAGGCTGGTAAAGGGGCTTGAGCACAAGTGATATGAGGAGAGTGTGATGGACCTGGGGTTGCTTAGCCTGGAGAAGAGGAGGCTCAGAGGTGACCTCATCACTCTCTACAACTACCTGAAAGGATGTTGTAGGCAGGTGGGGGTTGGTCTCTTCTCCCAGGCAACCAGCAGTAGAACAAGAAGGCATGGACTTAAGCTCTGTCTGGGGTGGTTTAGGTTGGATATCAGTAGAAATTTCTTTAGGTGGGATATCAGAAGAAAATTCTTTCCAGAGAGAGTAATCAGGCATTGGAATGGTCTGCCCAGAGAGGTAGTGGACTCACCATCCCTGGAGGATTTTAAGATGAGACTAGATGTGGCAATTAGTGCCATGATCTATTAGTCAAAGTGAAGTTAGATCAAGAGTTGGGCTTGATGATCTCAGAGGTCTCTTCCAACCCAGCTGATTCTATGATTCTAGTAGAAGAGTATTATTGTTGATTTTCCTGTGAATTTGTTGCTCTGTATTTTTTAAGTAATATTTGTGAAAATCCTTTATTAAAATTTAATAAATGACTTATGATATCTAAAATCAATGGAAATGGAGTCGTAGAATCATTTGGATTGGAAGGGACCTTAAAGACCATCTAGTTCCAACCTCTGCAGTGGGCAGTGACACCTTCCAATAGACCAGGTTGCTCAGAGGCCCATTTGATCTTTCTTAATGTACAATGCTTGCTATTTATTAGCACAAAGCCAGCCATCAATACATTGAGACAAGACTGAGCAATTGTCACACACATTGTAGCTTTGAACTTGGAAACAGAATTTTCTCTGACTTTTCTCTGCCCACCTGAGTAGCATAAGTACATGGACGTAAAATAACTTGCTCCATCAAATGCTGAAACAACTGTGGGAGCAATTATGGTTATGAAGTATCTAAGTTTGTTTATATTAAGTCTCAAAGATTTTTGTTTGCATTATGTTCTAAACAAAAAGATTTTACTCTGCAAGTTTTCCTCCTTGTGGGAGGAAAGAAGCAAAAATCTAGGAACTTCTAAATCATCAAGAATTAACTGCTACTTGATAGCAGACTAAATTGTCATGAGGGTCTGTCTTTGGGAAGAAGTGATACAGGTAATATTTTCTTAGAAGAAAAATGTCACTACCTATATTCATTTACTAGTATTTACTCAATTTTTAATATGTACATTATATGGTCTTAAATCTGGTTTGTGAGAAGTGCATGCACATGAGATCTGTAAATAACCATGTATTTTCTTCAACCTAGACCCAAGCAAAGATAGTATATTTTATGAGATTTCAGTTGATTCCTTGATGTGAACGTTTGATCTAAGGTAGACTTTCTATAGTATTCAATTTGCAAGTGAAATGTATCCATAGACTATAAAGACATGTTTAACCTGTCTACTTGATCTTTTACACACTTTTGATTCCACCAGTCCTGGACTGTCCTGTACAAAAGTACGCCCCCTTATATCCAAGAAAACTATTAAATTTGTAATGAAGAGGCATTTTTGAGAGCATTTCTCTCAGAAAATCATGGTCAGCATTACTTGGTTACATTCTTCAGTGTAGTGTGTTTAATTCATAGATAGTTTTACATTTCTTTATGATACCCTGCAATCTTCAATCTCCACATCTTTATTTTGCCATGCACTTGACCTTTGGTCTTGGTTAACACATTCTGCAGTGTAGAGAACGCATGGATATATTGCATTTTTCCTACTTCTTGGCACTCTACAACACTCATCTCTTCCACTGTTATATCAAAAAGAGGTACAGCACCACATACATTAAAATTCTCCTTTTGGTGACTGGCTGTTTATTCCCTTGCCCTGTATCTGTTACATAAGCACTGTGTTCTCTTTACAGTATATCAGATTTTTGCTTGGTGCAATTCTGATCTTGAAATTGCTTGGACGTGAAATTTTCATCCCTTCAACATAAGGTGATGAAGTAGTGATATCAGAGTGTGAGATGGAAACAATTACTGTACCCTAGAGAAAAATACAGCCCTGTGTAAGTTATGTAGGTCATAATGCTCTTTTGTCTGTGAACAGAAAATCATGTTTACTGATTGTTTTACAATAATGGTGTAATGAAAGAAAAAAACTTAATGATCTTAGCAGGAAAAGGTTTATCATACCCTCCCAAAACTGAGGCATTTGGATGTGTCAACATAGGGCATTTGGATCATTTTATTGTCACCATCAGTCTCTTAATCAAATGAACTATTTCTTCCATTGAAGAAGCAGGAGGGGAAAACTAGCAGAAAGCTTTGGAGTTTTTCAAGATTTGGATTCCTAAGCAAATTATTTTCTATTAAGTTCAAACTAATTTTGGTGGGATATATGGCACACTGGATGATGATTTTTTATTATAGTGAATCATAGAGAAAGTGTCCTTTTAAGAGAAGAGATTATTTTAGTTCAGTTTGAATCAGGCCAGTGTCTCCTGTGCCCTATATCTGGCTTGGAGATTCCATTTAAAAGCAATTTCAGGCAGGATCAATCCATCTAGTATAGATGTCTGTAAAACATTAAAGATTGGATCCTGAGAGGAATTCAATTTGTGTTTCAGAGAGAACTCTGGGGCAGACATTAAGTCTCTCTTGTCCCAGGCTCATGAACCTAAACTATTTGAGGAACTTTTCAAAGACCCATCTTTATTTATCTGTGTCATGTAAGGATAGCATAGAAACAAGTGTAAAAATACTTTCACTTAGCAATTTTTTTTGGTGATTTTATTTTACAATCTTTAGCCTTTTTTCTTTAGAGCCAAAAACCTACCAAAGTGAGTTAGTTCTTAAAGGTGATCAATTGCTAATCCAGTTAGGGTGTGATGTTCTCTTGCAGTCTAAGAATAGAGGATGTGAGTAAACAGTACTCATGTCTCTGAGCTAGCTTGTAATATAAGAGAAGACAGAAAATCTTTGAAGCTATGTTTTGTCTTGTTTGGATTCTAATTTTCAGAAGTAATCTTGGGAAGCAAATCCCCTTTTAATCAAGGAAGAATTTTTTTTTTAGATGGTTGGTCTTTGGTAACATCTAATGTTTTCAGGAAACAGTTGTAGCATCAATATAAAGAAATGTGTGCACGTATTATGTAATTAAATAAGTTACATTCACTTTGCCATGTAAATATTAAATTATGATTAGTAATTATATATGTGAGTATGTATGCATAATGAAATATTTGTTAGTTATGCTGAACTAATATAACTTTACGTGCTTCATGCTAAGCTTTGTGGCAGCAGACAGAAAATTGTTGTTAGTGCTACTTAACAAGTTACTGGAAGGCTGCTGAATCAAAGCAATTGAGCAGGTTAATGGTCTTATTCCATTGCAATATATGGAGTAAACAAGGAAAGGACACAAATTTTATTTGAACCCTTCCCCTCCCCCCCCCCCAAAAAAAACCCCCCTCCAAATACCTCCAGAAAACCCAATCCCAAACCCCCATTTTCTTTATGTTGCTCATTACTTAGCATGAAATTTTGTATCCCTTAATATTTATTAGAATTTTCTTTCTATGCAACAGAATTAGAATCAAACTCGAGTGTTTTTTTTTTAATTAAAGAAGTCCTTCTTCCTCACTGCTCTGGTATGGAAATAATTTTTTGAAAAAATAGTATGTGAGGTAAAAAGAGAAAAAAAAATGTCTCTACCTGCATCCAATCCAAAAAAATTTAAAAAATTTGTATATAGTTTTTCTGAGAAAGGCCTAAGGAAGTTGAAGGGAAGGATAACTCAAGTTTGGGGTGGATTAGAGTGAAAGGACAATGAATAATTGGTGTTTGAAAGCATATATGTAGGATTTATTTTAGAACAATTTTGTTTCTAAGGTAAACAGGTATATTGCCATTATGAATGTTATCATCTATAGTAATACAGCAATATTACAGCATAAAAGTAGTATTTAAGGAAATGTATAAGGAATATAGCAGTATTAAGTCATACAAATATCACTTAAGGAAATGTATAAGGAAAAGGTAAAGAAAGAAAAAACTAAGTGGAAAAATATGTATAGTCACCAACCTCTGGATCCAGCAATGAAACTTGGTCCTTGATGTCTGTTGATTGAAGTGATGGTCTTGATCCATTTGTGCTGGGGGAAGCCCCCCACACACTCAAAGACTTCACTAGTTATTACACACTTCAAGCTCAGGTAGGAATGCCTTGTACCTTCCCTGGGTGAGGAGTATTACAGTGGATGGTGTCACAGGGCATGTCACAAGTCTCTGACACCTGCTAAGATATTACAGCTGCCTATTATGTCAGCATTGATCATGGTCCATCATGGTCCAGCACTTGAGATGAACAGGCCAGGCCAGGTGTGACATGTCTTCGAGGTTCCCCAGAGAGATTTTTACAGCAGAATCACCATGTAATGGAGGACACTGGCATGATAAGAAGGATTATCCTACCTCACAGGATTTGCCTCTTGTTAGCTTCTTCCTTTATCTGGAAATCCAGCTTGTAGCTTCAGGTATGCACACCCTTCTGCACCTGAAATAGCTGAACAGGGGCACCCACTTACCTGATCTGAAGGTCCTTTCATAGTGGGTATATTTAGGGAGGGGTAGTCTTTGCAGGGTGAGCAGCTATTTCTTTTTAGTTTGCTACAGTGTACCAAAGTCTTTTGGTGATCTTAGAATATTTAAGCCATTAACTATTTCAATGTCTGACAAATATGACTCAGAGATCAGATAGAATCATAAAATCACAGAATCAACAGGGTTGGAAAAGGCCTCCGAGATCAAGCCCAACCCTTGTTCCAACGCCACTGTGATTACTAGATCATAGCACTCAGTGCCACATGCAGTCTCATCTTAAAAACCTCCAGGGATGGAGAAGCCACCACCTCTCTGGGCAGGCCATTCCAGTGCCTGATTACTCTCTCTGTAAAGAATTTCTAATATCCAACCTAAACCTCCCATGGCAGAGCTTAACCTGGTGCCCTCTTGTTCTGCTGCTGGTTGCCTGGGAGAAGAGACCAACTCCCACCTGGCTACAACTTCCTTTCAGGTAGTTGTAGAGAGTGATGAGGTCACCCCTGAGCTTCTGCTTCTCCAGACTAAACAATCCCTTTGTACTCTGAATAAAATAAAAAGCAACTGACAAAACGTAACTGTGAATAATCTTTGGTAGTACCATCTGAATTCTTATTTGTGTAGATTAATAAATAGTGCTACACTACAAATGTTCTGTATGCAGATGTCTTATGTCTTTTGCAGAAGACAAGAAAGTGGAAATGAGCTTTGAATGGAGTACATTAAAGAGCTAGTTAGTCAGCCACAAGCACAATAACCATCATGCAACACTGAGATTTTAAAGCTTGTATTTATACTCACAAATGCTCCAAGTATCTCATGGGATCTAGCTTTTAAGGCTTAGTCCAGAGCACTTTTGATTTGTCTAAACAGAAAGCAATGTGGTTCCTTAGAGCAGAATGACAGACTATTGTCACTGATAGCCTTTGAATACAGTGACTACAGATCACCTTCATCTCTCAAGAGGGAAACTTGGAAGCATCCTCATTTTATGGTCATTATTAATAAATGCTTCAGACTACACTTCAGCTGAAAAATGATGCATAGAAAATTGGTCACATGGTTTACAATTATAAAAATTGCCCTTTTAGTTTTCATGTATTATAGGGCTTGTATTACTAGTAAACCCTCTCATTTATGTTTCCTTACCTCTGCTTTCCACTTTAGTGGGCTGAATAATTACAATTAAGTACCTTTTGGTTCAGAATCAGAAGAAATAACCCTTTGGAAAGTGAAAAGGCTTCACAGTGTCACCAGAGTTATGCAATGTGCTGATAAAAGTACTTCAACTGCAATCCATTTCAAATATGTGTGGACCACTGTTTTTCTGTAATGAAAAAATTGTCAAGCAGAAATAACATCTGAGCTGAGTTTTCATTAAGTAGACAGGTGTTTGTACTAGGAAGGTATTTGCTTTTAGATTGATAAGCTCAGTTGTCCAGTTTATTACTTAGAACTTGTGTGGACACAAGAAGTCAAGAGTACAGGCCAGAACCAGCATGATGAGCAAGATCACCTCTTGATGGCAAAATGTGTTAAGAAGTTTTCCACGGGTTTTCTAGTACAATGAGTCAACAGTAAATACTTAGCTTTTAGAGGAAATAATGTAAAAGCATGCACAGGTGTAAGTCTGTAATCACATGAGAATTTGAAAAGACTCTTTAATATCTCTTCAAAAAAGAAGATACCTTGGATATAAGCATCTTGGACAAATCGTAAAAATGGAGGAGAGAAGATTATAGAAGAAAATGGGATGTATATGTGTGGCTCTTGAGGTAGGAAGACATTGCATGGAGATGTTATTTGTGGCCCTCAGGGAGAGAGGGGAATAATACGAAGTCCCTAATGTAGGCAATAACCTTGGCCAGCAAAATTCAGTGTGTACAGTCTTGTAACTTCAAATGCTCTATTTCTTGTAGCATTTCACCATTTGTCTCTCATATATATGAGATATACTTTGCCTTTATATTTGAAAACTGTGGTCTAATTGTCATTCAAAAATGTTTAAAGGCCTGAGTTATGACTAGAAAATTTATGTTAGGTAGCACTTAGTCACATTCACATACATATGTGCACAAACACAAAAACATATTTTTGATTTGCAAGGATGACAAAGTTTGTTTTTAGGTAGAGGAAACATCTGCTTTCTGTATCTGAAAACTCTACATCTATATTTTTTTGTTAGATATGTAAAATATATATCTAAATATAACACATATATAAAATATGTATCTAACATATGTATCAAATCTTACATTTGAAATGTGTATTTAAAAGTGGAGATTGCTGCTGTGTATCTAAAAATACCAACTTGTCAATTGGAAGTGTCTATTGAAACAGTATCAATTAGAGAAATTCCTGGGGCAATATTCTGAAAGAGAGTGGTGCCTTAACCTTACTGCATCAGAGCTTTGAAGCTCCAAAAACCATGTTTGCTGCTCAGGGTTCATTATGTGGCCAAGAGTGAGGCAGAGGAGGTTGCAGGCACTAAGGAATCTGTGTGATAAAGTTACCTGGCTCCATTGGAGGCCTCCAGGAAGTTTATGCGATTTTCAGTGTTGATAGTTGGAAAATTCTGGTTGAGGGAATTTTTGAAAAATTACTGGAATATTCTGCCCATTAGTTTGACAGACTTTGTGTGTGCCGGAGTGGTGCAAGGTTGCCCCTGTGTGTGACTGCTGCCCTCTTTCTTGCCAGCACTGTCACCCAGTTATATGGAAGGAAGAGTTCTTCCAAACTGCAAAGGGCATCAGCGCCATGGAGGCCAGAATAATTTGGAGGTGGTATGCACTGTCTGCTTGTGCTGAGATTAGAATTCAGCCAGACACATAAGAGTGGATGAGAGTTACTTGTGTGAACTTTGTGACAAATTCCTGTTTCATCTTAGGCAGAAGAAGCACCTGTGTTAGGTCTTGAGATCACCTGAACAACAGATACCCCAACTCCCAGCTGGGGCCCTGATTGTTTGTGGTTGAAGTGGTTTGGTGCCGCAGAACAATGTGTTGTTGTCTTAGCTCTATTCTGAAAATTATTAAAATGTGAAGTATTTTAATCTTGGAAGAACTAAAGAGGAAGAGGACTGATAAGAAAAGTTATTAAATAGTAAGAGAAAAAGCAGGGTATTAGAACTTGATGACTCTTAAAGGTTGAGGATTATCCCATTCTGAGGAGATTGGTTGTTTTCCACTGAGAGATGACTGCCACGAGAGTGGAGTGCATATTAACTTCTAGCTACTGCTAAGTACACCTAGGCATTTCTCGTGTGTATTCATGAGTAAATAACTGCTGTGTACTTCTGAACTTTATATATCCTGATTTATGGAGTCTCTTGGCACCTGGTAGAAGTTGCTGAACAAAGTGACTCACAGAAAAAATGGTTACAGTGCTAACAGCTGAAAAAGAAGACAATAGGTAAGCTTGAAAAGGCCCATAGGTAAGATTTTGGTCGAAATTAAAACACAGACCTAGTTAAAAAAAAGCCAACCAAACCTAAAACAACAAAGAAAACCATAAAAACAAAATAACCAAACCAGCTAACCAACCAAAACCCACCAGAAAACCCTCCAAAATGAACCCCTCTGGCACTCTTCTAGGATGAAATTTGGCCTATGTCTTTTGGGGGCAATTCCAGTTTAGTGTTGCATGCTCACTATTTTCTTCTGCTAGATGTCTTTTTCCTGCTTCATTAGTGCCCCATTCTGATTTAGGCTTAAGTCTATCAATGCTTCTGCTGCCTTAGCGTAGAGCAAGGAGTAAATCAGGAAGACATTAATGCATATGAGGTTACAGCTAGAGAAACCACAGAGGACCAGGAGAGTCAGGAGAGGAGGTAAGAAGTAATGAAAACAGACCAGATTTTTTATCTTGACATATGGTTCTCTGGAGTGACAGCTTTGGGAATTTCTATACACAGAACTATATCTTTGGTTGTAGTTATGGACTTCTGGGAAATAAGATTGCATGCATTGTTATTATTATTATTCCTCATAGTGGAAGAAATATTATAATCTTATTTTTATTATTATCTCATTTAGAAATACAATTATATTGTGTAATATGCCTGACACAATATGTAATGTGACTTTCTACTGCAAAAGAACTGTGTTTGCATATTAGCTCTCTGTTTGAACTATAGGGAGTAATACAGCTGAAAATCTACTAGGTGTAGTAGAAAAAGTGTTAGCTCTACTGCTTCATACAGAAAAGACTGGGAACCATGTAGGTAGATAGGAAGAGAAGAAAAACTGGATTAAAGAAAAAATACATTTTTTTTTCAAAATATATGTTGAAATCTATTGTTCCTGTAGTATTCAGTGATCATATCCAACGGCAAGTATCTATGAAGGAGAACCAAACCACCAGACTGGGGGGTGGATATTAATGTCCAGAGGAAAACAAAGAAAATATACTACTACTTCCTGCTTGCTTAAATACCTTTGGAATTTTCAAGCAATATTTCAGCTGTACTTTCTACCTTATTATCTTATGATAATGCTCTAAGCTGTAAGGCAATGTCTGTTCATAATACACATGTTATTGCCTCTACTGTTGCTTATTTTGTTGAAATCAAATGATAGTTAGCTATGAATGCAGTCCATACTCCTCTGGTGTTATTGCAAGACACATCAATTTGAGTTTTGTTGAGAACAGTCTGTACTCTGATGGTTTTAAAAAATGTGTTGTCTTTATTTTTAGTCAAAGTAAAATTTATTTGAAAAATGAGCATATTTTATACTTACCTTTGTAAATGGAGTGAAAGTAAAGGAATAATATCTTGCTTAATCAGTTTGGAAATGGTGTCATTTACAGCAATGAGATGCATAGATTGGTGATCTCAGAGAAGATCTTTGTCAGTAAAACCAAAGCTGAGGAACAACCCTCCACAGAAAAAACCAAACCCTCCTGCCTATGAAAGACATCTGAAGATGTCAAACAAGCAAAAGATGAAAGGGACAAAGCAGAGCAGAAGGCTGAAGAGAACTTTTAAAGGAGAAAAAAAAATGGTAGAAGCCTTTCTTGCGAAGACAAGGACCTGAAAAGCAGTCATTGTATTGTGCTGTAGTTAAATAGATGAAAAGGAAAAGGTAAGAAAAAATTAATTTGGCACCTTGCACAGGTGAAAAGAGATGTTAGCATAATTTTTAAAAATAAGGAGAAGGTGGCTGGCACAAAATAAGCTGCTCCTGGGCATTTACAGAAGAGGAGCTGCACACCATGCAAGTTTTTGATAAAACTGTACAGCCAGCAACTAAACATAATCATGTGCATAATAATTTCAGCTACTTTCCAGAAAAAAAATGATACCTTGAGAAGTTATTAGACAAATAATTTTAAGGACTAGCCATAAATATTGTACACTTTTATGGTTTTGGATGTCTCTAAAATGAATCTCATTACAGTGATCAAGTCTTGGGACTTTGCCAGAGGAGGTGGCTTTCTGAGAAAATGGTTTAAAAAGCAAATTTGTGTTAATAAGCTTAATCCATAAAGGATTTGAAAAAAATTAATAATATAGATATACTTTTCTGAGACAATTTTTTAATTCTAGTGAGGTAATTCCTCCCCAACCCTTTCCCAGGTCTAATTTTTTTTTTTTTAATGATGTTTTCTATGCAAATAACACCTTGATATGCAAGCTTATCTATAAGTTTATGAACTGAAACTTTGTGTATATATATATATATGTTTTACTGTGCTACCTTCAAGGACCTAAATAGATGGTCATTGCCATGTGTTTGGATGGACTGTTGTAGAAAAATCAGTTGTTAGACTGGTGCCCTATTACTGAAAATAATCTCCCTCTTTATAGCTCATGCTAATCTGATTTAGGACAAATCTACAGATGTTTTTTTCTGCTCCTTTGGACTGTAACTACCATGTAGTATGTTGTGCTTATTTTCCAAAATAAGTTGCTGAGTTTTTCTTTCTGAGAGTCTTTATGTTAAAGAAGACATTGGATTTAGGCATGAGAAACATTTCATAATGACTGCTATGTAGATCATGAAGAAGATCTGGCAAAAGAAGACTAGTTTCTAACTGATGACTATGAAGGCAATCTGTGAAATAATAGTGTTTCATTTCTTGTCAGGAGTTCACTGGTGCGTCATACGTGTGATAAATGCAGGAATATCAGTCTGTCTCATACCCGTTTGAGCTGAATTCTTCCACAGCCTTAAATGGCTCAAGATGTAATTGTAGTGGTAGAGCATCAGTGACATAAGCGCTTTTAAAATATGTTATCTCTTTTCCATGTATCGTTATTGTGATTTATGCATTCTGGAAATTGCCTTCACAGAATGTGTAAGGTTGGAAGGGACCACAGAAACTCCTCTGGTCCAACCTCCCTGCTCATGCAGGGTCATCCTAGAATACCTGGCACAGGATTGCATTCCAACAATTTTTGAATATTTTCAGTGAGGGAGACTCCACAACCTCTCTGGGCAACCAGTTCCAGTGTGTGGTTAGTTGCATAGTAAAGAAGTTCTTCCTCATATTCAGGTGGAACTTCCTCTACATCATTTTCTGCCCATTGCCTCTTGTCATGTTGCTTGGTACCACTGAGAAGAGCCTGTCTCTATTCTCTCTTCTGAGTCTTCCTCTGTGCTTGGTCAGTAGCTTGTGTATTTTTAAATTGCATTTGTTACTGCTTGGCTGCTTATATGAAATTAGCATTGTTTGAAGAGCACCTAGATTGTGTGTGTGGTACTGGAAGCTGAAACTGTCAACTTTATGGCCTTTACCTGATTTTTGTAGAGATTAATTTGTTGCCTTTTTGGAGGCTGAGATGATTCCAAATAGCAATTATTGTTGGCAAGCCTTGGTGATACTTTTTTCTTTAATTTTCTGTTTTTCTTTTGTAATTCAGAATGCATTACTTCATTTTGGGACATGCTGTCATCCTGGTAGTTAGATTTGTCAGTCCTTTCGTGGCTTTTGTTTTGTTAGGCAATTACAGTTTTATATTGCCTGGATTCCTGACTGGAAAAAAGATGATGTTTAAAAGACTACAACAGCAACAGAATTTCTCTCTCTCTGAAGATAGAATAGATACAGTATGCTTTCTGTTACAGTTAGATGTAATACAGCAGCAGCATTTAAGTACCTAGCAGCTGCTGACCTGCATTAGGTTGCAAGAAGCAACCTATTCTCCCCTTAAAGCACAGCTTCAATCTGAGAGAGGGTTCACAGCATGGAGATGAGAGGTGAGTGAATTGTTCAGGGTTGCACAGCAGGTCAGAGGCAGAGGAGGGTGTGAGAAGCAGCCTAATACTGCTGGGAAGACGAGCCTTTGAACAATTTATTTCCCTAGAGGCCATGCTACTCTGTTCTTTGATTTTCGGTGAGTTTTCATTTCAATAGGGCTAAGATTTAACCCATCATATTAACATTTTTATTATGTAGTTCTGAAGTGCCTGTCACTGTGATGTTTTGGTTCCCACCTGGTTGGTTCATTGGAATTTGATCTCTGTTAGAGTGGCAACAACATTATTCATACTGTTTGTTCATAAGCCCTAAGTTCCCAAAGCACTTTCTTTAAGTGGTACCAGCAAGTTCACAGTTCCCAAAGTATTTGTGAGTTGAATTACTCTGGCTCGAGTTGGTGGCTTTCTCAGTGACACAAGAATCTCCAGCTCTGTCAACGATCTTTCAAGAAAGAGCTTGTCCTTTCATCATCTTTGTACCTGGAATGTTAATGCAGAGAAAAACTAGAGGTTTCTGCTTATGAACTAAAGAGGGTTTTGCACAATTTGGAGGAGAGTGCATAGGAAGGCTGGAATGGTTCCTTCCCTTTCCCCACCCCTCAGAGTTCAGCTTTTGCTCTTCTTTGCTTTCACTCTTTTTCATGGATGCCACTTGTGGGAAGAGGCAGAAAGGATCTGTCTTTAAAGCAGATGGGCAGAAAAAAGTTCCTTCAGACATCTTTTGCTCTCAGCTCAGTAAAAGTGTGCAAGATGTTGTTGTTAGGAATCTGTAGACTGAAAAAGTATTGTTAAAGTAATGAAAGCAAATACAAGTAATAATCATAAACTTAAATTTATGGACTTTTGAATATGAGCACGTAAGTATAATTGCATGTTGCAATGCACTGTTAGTGTCACTCAAACTTCAGCAATAAAACTCATTATAAATGTTATTTTTAACATTTTTCTGATTAGTGTGGTCTCTAGACTATTTGCCATTTCTTAACTACTTGCAAGACTGCATAAAACATAGAATGATCAGAGTTGGAAGGGACCTTAAGGGTCATCTAGTTCCAACCTGCCTGCCATGTGCAGGGATACCTTTCACCAGACCAGGTTGCTCAGAGCTCCATCCAACTTGGCCTTAGACACTTCTAGGGATGGGGCATCCAGAACTCTGGGCAACCTGTTCCAGTGTCTTAACACCCTCACACTGAAGAATTTTTCACAATATTTAATCTAAACCTGCTCTCTTTCAGTTTGAAGCCATTCCTTCTTGTCCTATCACTACATACTCCTGTGAGAACGCCCTCTCCTTCTTCCTGGTAGGCTTCCTTCAGGTCCTGGAAGGTTGCAATTAGGTCACCCCAAAGCTCTCTCTTTTCCAGGCTGAAGAGACCAAATTTTCTTAGCCTTTCCTTATAGTGAAAGTGCTTCATCCCTCTAGTCAACTTTGTGGCCCTTGTCAAGACTTACTCTGACAGGTTCATGTCCTACCTGTACTGGAGACCCCAGAGCTGGATGCAGCACCCCACGTGGGGTCTCACCAGAGCACAGTAAAGGGACAGAATCCCCTCCCTCGACTTATTGGACACACTGCTTTTGATGCAGCCCAGGACACAGTTGGCTTTTCCAGGCTGCAAGCACACATTGCTGGCTCATGTATTTCAGGAAGCTTTCAGGAAGTGGAAACAATGACAAATGGCCTGGGAGGAGTACAGGGAAATTGTATGGGATGATAGGGGCAAGGCTATGGAAGCCAACTGTGTTCAGGGTTGCATCACAAGAATTGTGGCCAGCAGGTTGAAGGAGCTGATTCTGCCCCTCTACTGCACTCTGGTGAGATCCCACCTGAAGTGCTGCATACAGTTCTAGTGTTCCCAACATAAGAAAGACATGGAATTGTTGGATCAAGTCAAGAGGAGGGCCACGAAATTGCTAAGAGGACTGGAGCACTTGCTCCATACTAAGACAGACTGAGAAAGCTGGGGCTGTTCATGCTGGAGAAGAGTGTTTGGAGATCTCGTAGCAACCTTCCAGTATCTGAAGGCAGCCTACAGGGAAGCTGGAGAGATTTTTCATCAGGTACTGTAGTGACAGGATACAAATTGAAAGAGGAGAAATTTAGGTTAGATATTGGGAAGAAGTTCGTTCTTGTGAGGGTGGTGAGACCTTGGAACAGGTTGCCCAGGGAGACTGTGCATGCCCCAACCACAGCTGGATAAGGCCTGGAGCAACCTGATCTAGTGGAAGATGTCCCTGCCCATGGCAGGGGATGTTGGGACTAGATGATCTTTAAGGTCCATTCCAGCCTCTTAGCATTCTCTGTGATTCTATGTTCAGCCTCCAATCCTTGACCCAACACCCCCAAGTCCTTCTCAGCAGGGTTACTCTTGCTCTGTTCATCTCCCAGCCTGTACTGATATCAGAGGTTGCCCTGACCCAGGTGCAGCACCTTGCACTTGGTCTTTAACGTTAAAGTGCATGAGATTCCCATAAGCTCACTTCTTGAGCTTGTCCAGATCCCTCTGGATGGCATCCCACCCTTCAGGTGTGTCAGCTGTACCACTCGCCTTGGAGTCATCTGCAAATTTGCTGAGGGTGCATTCAATCCCTTAATGAAGATGTTAAATAACACTGGTCCCTCTACAGACCCCAGAGAGGCACCACTTGTCACTGATATCCAGTGACACCAGACAAGAACCGTTGATACCATTGACTGTCTTTATAAATGATCATGCATTATATCTTGTACATTGTAAACCATTCTATTCATAGATTGTATCATATTTATAAGTGTATAAGTTAATAGACTTGGAAATGAAAACCCAAGCTGTTTTCTGGCAGATTCTTTGAGAACTGCTGTGTGATATTTTTATGTTTGTTTGTGGTTCTTATTTTTCTCATTCTACTGAAATGTCAATTTTTCAAGGAAATAGTAAGGAATTGAAAGCTATCCTTAACTAAAATTAGAATTCAGCAAAACAGTACTATAGAAATAATCTCTTCTGGAGCCTTCTAGGTAACAAGTATTCAGTGCTATCCTGAAAATCTAAGCAATCATAACAACAACTGAAAAGCAATATTTTTTTCTGAAGTTCTGTATTGCTTTTAATCATTCTGATTTTTTTTTATTATGTTTTTAAATTGAACAGTGACTATAGGTGCTGTGCTATCACTTTTAGCAGTAACCTTAGCTCACTAAGAATTCTCTCCCTGAGGAATTAAATGGATGAAATTATAAAGATTACCTGCACCATAGTCACCAAGTTACCTGACTCTTGTTGACTTGAGCCATAAGTGCCAGTATTTCCCCTCTTGCTGCTGCTGTGCAGGTGTTGATTCAGTACAGTTAGAAAATATAGCCCAATATCATAAATTCAAGACATGATTGGGTTTTTTTTTTTTAAGTTCACTTGTGTTTTTACAAGCACTTTCTCAGGAGCAGAAAATGGAATTTTCTGGCTTTCTGGATGCTTCACTCATTACCCCTCATTAATCTCTGGCAAATATTGCAGTGTTTGGTTTGAAGTGTACATGATTAGACCTTGCTCTTTTTTCATGAAGGCATATGTGTGATTTCTTAACTAGTCATTAGTGTTGATCAAAGCAGTTGAGGCTGTCTGAAACAGTTTAGTCATTATGCCCCATCTCTACTCAATCCTGCAACATTTTTTACAACTTGTCTTTTCAATTGTATCATCTTCACAGGAACTGGCATTTATTTTGCATTTATTCAGCTTGTAGAATAGTGGATCACAATTTACATGATATTATGAATGGCACTAAATCCAAATCCAAGTGCGTAGGAACAATAATTCTAATATGCTACCCTATACTTAGCCAGAAGAAAAAAAAAAGCTGCTTCAATCTGAGACATTTGATCTTCTATCTATGGCATAAGTCAAACCCCAATAGGTTCAGACACTTGATCCTTGGACAAGAAATTGCTTTTGGAAGATATCAGCTAGACTGTTCTTAGTTTTGCAGGTGAACATATCTGTAAAGGTTTTTCTACATGTTTTCTTAACCCTGTGACCCAAAAGTAAATAGTGAAACCCAAACATTTTTTGATCTCCAACAGTTTCCCTTCTATTCCTGAAGTGGAGAAGCCAAATACCCACCAGTTTTTCAAAAATACATCAATCTTTCTATAAACATTGCTTCAATAGTTTAAACCTTCTGCTCATAAAACTCCTGCAGGCTTATTTCAGACAGTTTGAGATTTAGCAACAGTGAACATGATTTCATGAACCGTTAAAAATAGGTCATGAATCATGACATAAATTTTTTTCTACACATTTTACCCTGATTCAGCTGCAGAGGGTGGTTGAACACTATTACAAATAGTTAACAGTTAAACCATTAATAATTTAAGAGTGAAGAGAAATCATATAGAAAACAAAATGCTTTTCATAAAGAAAGATGTGAGAAATTTTGGTTTTCTGAGACAACTGCAGACAATCACCAAGATTGATGATCACTATGAGAGACTTAAATGTCAGCAAAACTTAATATTGTCTCTTTTTTTTTTGTTTTTCTGTTTGAGGAGCAGACTTGAACATCACT
Organism: Hafferia zeledoni; assembly: GCA_035583235.1. NCBI lineage: Eukaryota > Metazoa > Chordata > Aves > Passeriformes > Thamnophilidae > Hafferia > Hafferia zeledoni. The sequence goes on along the minus strand of JAWWEV010000134.1, from coordinate 32,626,080 downwards.
AACATGTGAGCATTCCTGGAAACATATTACATCACACATGCAGCATGAGAAACAGGATGAACTTGAAGTTTTGGTCAGTTCCTAATTGATAGCATCATCAGTATTGATGGCATGTGATGGAACGCATCCCATGATGGAGGGCTGGGATGGAGGGCTGCAGGCTGGACAGATGAGGTGTGGGAGTAGCACTGTATGGTAGGGAGAGGTTTGATTGTGCAGCCTTTACAGTCAGGGATGATGTGGGTAGGTGACCTGCTTATATGCATGCTGAAGTTATGAAACACAACCCAAGCAGGTTCTTTCCTTTTGTAGCCCAGAGCCTTGAAATGGAAGTGATATAATTGCACAGAAGCCGCGTGCTTGCCAGAGGAGAACAATATCTTCTGTCATAATCTGTGTTTCCAAAATCCACTGCAGTACATATCAGCAGTTACAATAGTGTAACTAGTAATGGAGCAGAATTATGTGTTTCTGTGCTTGAAAGATGTTTTAGTGGTAAAATAAAAGGTTACCAAAAATGGTACCTCCAGACCTGTCTTTCCTGTTGTTCCTTTAGGACTCTGCATGGTGCTCAGCTGATGGCACCTTGTTTTTTATGAGCCTGTTCTGAACCACAGTCTGAACAGAAATCTGTTGCTTGCAAATGTAAGATACTTTCAGGAAGAAGTATAATTGCATATTAAAAAAAACCCTAAAGCTAAATTCATAGTGTAATAATTCAGCAGCTGGGGATTCTGTTGCAATGCTTTTGTGGAATTTCCAGTTATCATCAATAATGGACATGGCTGTATCTTCAATCTAGATTTTCATGAGAGAAAAAACACAGTTGTTTAAAAAGGTTACCTAAAAATGAAGTGATTCATAGTTTTGTGTATGTTATATCCCTGCGGTCTTCATGCAACTAAAATGAGAATCTTCTTAAAAATGAGACATTTTTTGGAGCCTCAGTACATACCTAAACTACAGGTCTGATCTAAAGCTGTGTAAGATTAATGTAAGTAGATTTTTCTCTTTGAAGGCTATGAATTGGCTTCTTAATCTCCTTGCTGTTATTTTAAATGACTCTCTCTATTGGAAACATCAAAACTAAGTCTGACGCTTTCAGGCATTGACTGTCCCACAGCTGAGATCATATAGAAATTGATAAAATGAAGAAAAACTGATTTAAATACCAATTCTTATGTGTAGAAGAGGATTAGTGTGTCTTCAGCATTACATCTAAGATCCTAAGTAATCTTAACCAGCATTATTTTTGTATTATCTAGCTGATGAACTGAAAACACAACAGATACCCTCAGTATTTCTATTAATCAAAGAGTTTATTATAGCAAGCTAAGTGGATTGTTGATAAACTTGAATTTAATATTCCTATTCATCCTAAGTAAAACAAGTTCATTATTGTTGAAATTGTACCAATAGAAGAAAATCACTATACTGTCATGAAATGAGAGAGACAAGGAAAAAATTTATCTACAGGAACAAAACAGACCAATTTCTTGGAACCAAAGGTCACATCATTTGAAATCTTGTCAGCTAATTTAAAGAGAAAGAAAGAAAAGGAAAAAAAAGATTGAGAAAATAAAAGAATGACAAGATTGTAGTCTTCTTCTGAGAAGTAATTGAGAACCTGTCTTATAAAGAGCTAATTAGGATTTCATGTTGCATGATTAAATCAAGTGCTTTGAAACATGAAAGGCCTCTTCTTTAGCTTCTGCTGTGATTTATGGCATCACGCAGAGCAGAGCCATTTTTAAAGCATTTCCACATAGACTTACAGACACAGCCATATAAAATACCTGGTTTTCATGCAAAAATCTCAAGTAATGAAGAATCAGCTTCCATCAACACTTGTTTCATAGTCAAATTACCTTAATTTAAACATGTGTTTCATCCTTGCAATCCAAATAATTTTTGGTGGGTTTTTTTGTGTTTAGCAGACTTTGTCAAAAGTAGATTTGTGTTAAAAAAAAAAATCTGATGGAAAAATAGTCAAAACATAAGTGTCTGTGTGACACAAAACCAAACTTTCATGCTGAAGTGTGGTGAGGAAAATATAAAATGCTCTAACGCACCATGATCGGCTCTGTGGCACAGGTTTTCCGTGGCTGTCACCTCCACTTTCTCTGTCCTCTGCCTTGTCCTTGAAGTATCCCATGACTTCTGGTTCAGATTTTTCACCCCAGCAATCTCTTGTGAATGGGTGAATTTATTTTTCTGTGTTTTGATCTGATATGCTGTTCAGATAGGGCAACAATGATACCCAGACCTGAGAACCGAGAAATGTCATCAGGTGCCATCCTCAGCTGTGGCTGTTAGAGCACAGTGTTCCAGTCAGATTATGAATTGATTAAGTGGAGTAGCACTGTTTGTGCTCAATAAAATCTGTCAAGGAAGTTTCAGATTCTATATTTAATCAAGTTACTTAACAGAGTTTGCTGACAACAATAAATACATTTAAAAATTTATGTCTTTCACACTTGCAGAAAATGTTCATGTCGGGCAGTGCTCGGGTCAAGAGATGTGGTCTGACATAAAGAGCAGAAAAGGGGAGATGATTTTTCCTCTTAGAGGTTTCGCCGCTAGGGGTAGTATTTAACAGTTTTAGCACTATGAGTTAGTGCCAGATATGAGACTAAAGGTGGACTCAGGTAAGCAATAAAGAATGCTTTCATACTAAATCTTTCCCCTTATCCTGCCCTTACTGCATCCATGAAAGGTTGCTAAGGCTTGGGAAGAACAAAGGGTGCTGTTCAAGATCAAAAGCTTCTTTTTATTGACTGTTCCTTGACATCAAGGCAAGTCATATGTTTAGATTATAAAGGAAAAAAAACTTCAGTGATAAAAAGAGATTGGATGCCTTTGTATAATAAGACTTAGTTTTGCTGCACAATTGAGCTGTCATCTTAGTAATTTCTTTTTTTCCTTTCAAGTTACTGTTAAAATACCAGGATGGGAAAATTGAAATATTGTAGAAGGGCAGCACCTAATGGCTCTTGTAGTTAGTCTGTTTAAGCCTCTATAATTCTACTTTAAAACTGCTCCATGACCTATTTTGTTAGAATTTTCCTCATAGAAAGTCTTGGGAGACTGTATGTACTACACTTTTCCAGTACCATAAATGTCTGTCTATTTGAATCTTGGATGAAGACTGAAAATGAATTCTTCTCATTTCAGTCAACTCTGGATATGCATCTATATCACACTTTGTATGTTTTAGTGCATGAAATCTTATTAATTGCAGCCTAAAGAAGCATTTGATTTATACATTAACATTTTGATAAGATAATTTCAGAGTCCCAGTCTGCACTGCATTTGTGCCTCCTCATTTCTCCTGATGTGAACCAAATACTTATTTTCAAAATGAAGCTGCAGTAGGTTGTCTTGATAGGATAGTTTGCTGTAAGGTCTGTCCCAGGCAGTACACAACATGGTTTCTTTTGACCAGAAAGGCTTCCTACTTGTTATGTAACATCTTAGTTTAATCCAGTATCCTCCCAAGCATACACTGTTTCCTTTGAAGTGTGACAGTAAATGCAGTGCTGTCTAGACATAATTTTAGATAATTTTGAGGAAAAAAATCCTTCTGTTTTGGGGCTGTAATGACATTGTGCAAAACCTTGAGGACAGTAGGCCAAAGTGCTGTGCACTGTTTTTTCATCAGTTGTTTCCACAGATTGCTAGTTCTGAGTGAGAACATTGTAGACAGCATGTCTGTAGCCAGGGTTTCTCTCTTCATAAACAGTTTGGATATAGTCTTCAAGCTACCTGTAGCAAGTGGTAAGAAAATCAAGGAGGTTAAAATGAACTGCTGAATTTCATTATGTGAATGATATTGATGAGAACTTGTCATATGAGACGGTGCTGGGAAAAAGGAGGATTTCAGGCTGAGTAAATGACTACTGGTAAACCAGTTCAGCATCTGTGAGGTTGGTTGGGTGTGGGCTTACCCATGAGAGTCAATATCACAAATTGTTATTGTTGATATGCTACAATATAAAATCTTGACCCAAATAATTTGAAACTGGTGAAACAATTGTTCTTCCCAGTGCTTTTATACAGGTTACAAAAATGTCTACCATGCCACGTTTAAGTAAGGACAGAACTGTTGTAAGTACATCACTAATATGTCACATTTTCACAAACAATATTTGTATGACCACTGAATAGTTTTGTTTTAATGTGTACCGTATTTCAGTGTATAGAGAAAAATATTGTGTACCAGGATGGCAACAGCTGAAGGAAGATTTGGGCAAATTGCCCAGATGTAAATTGTCAGTTTTCATACATAAATTCTGGTATAGCACAGTTCATTAAATATTGAAAATGCATTATCAGAGGAAGAACAGATATATGTAAAGCCCAGGTACTCCCAGAGCTATGAAAATATGAGCCAGGATTCAAATCCTGAATATAACAAAGAAAAAACCTAGGCTGAGAGTGGTAAATGCAGATTTTCAATTCCCCATAACTAGAATCTGCTACTCAAACATTTTGATTTAGCTACAATTTGACAAACTTCCATTTTCCTGTGAATCACCATGGGCCCTTCTGGTAACTCATATGGCCTGTGGAAGCCTGAGTGAAATGCAGCACTGAAGGCGCAAGGTGCCTCTTCCTGTGATTTTTGAGTGATTCTTTCAAGAATAGTAATAAGGTTTAGTGCTTACTGCTACTATTTTTTTACCCTATTTTATTATTGATGTTCACTTCTTATAATTAGGGTACTACTTTTATATCATGAGAGTGCACAGCTAAAGAGTAGGATCATGCCACATATGAGCCCAGTTTTTTATGTGAGGCTGTTGCTACAGAAAAACGTGCCCTGGCTCATGCTGTGTAAAATGTGTTTGGACTCTTCGTTCTTGGACCAGGTACTGTCAGTGCAACCTGCAGGAGAAAAGAAACAATTAACTATATAATTATTATTTATATTATGTAGTTATTGTTGTATATTAATTATTATGTTATTACTGGAATTATATTTTATATATAAATAAAATTATTATATAGTAATTATACAATTAAGTTATATTAACAAACAGTGATGCGTCTAAACAGTTATAAATTAAGCCCCAATTTAACTACGGCATTCAAACACAAAACTCATGTCAGCAGGTAATAACTTATGCAATATCATATTTCTAAATCTAATATAAGTTAAAGATGGCATAGATGGCATGCAAATTGTACAAAAAAACCCCCACCCAAATCCAGTTAAATAGATGCAAATATTCCAAGTTGATAAATGTGTAGTTAAAAAAAAAAAAACAAAACACCTTAAAATTGCAGAACTGATACTAACACACCAAATAGGGGTCCGGTGTGGTTAGGAAGAAAGAGGGATTTGAAATACTCAATATAAATAAAGCAATTATAAATTTAAACTTTACATCCTTTGAGGAAGCTGTTTGGAGATTTAAATGTTACTTGAAGACTGGAGCATATGCCTTTTCATGATAATCAGAAAATGTAGTCAGCTAATTAAGTTTTGTCCTCTGTCGAAAAATGTAGAAAACAAAATTTTTATAAGCTCTAGAGTCACTTAAAACCATGTTTGACCTCTCCAGTGCCCCTTAAAAGTCATATTATTGAATTTAACAACTTCAGAACTTAATCTGTTAGAGAGAAACATTTAGAGAGTATTTAAGAGGTTCTTCCGTCAATCAAGAGAATTTAGTATTTTTTAATGGCCCCATTCCAAGTAATCTTACTTTAGATGCTGCTGGATATCTATTTAGCTTTTTTCTATATTCCTAATCAGAAAAATATATGGCACACCATGTTTTTCTAATGTTTGATGTATACAACAAGGAAATTTGTCATATTGCCATTCATAGCAATGAACTTTCTAATTTCAGTTGTTACACGCAGGTCTGTTCAACCTGTAGCCAAGTTCTCTTTTTTATTGTCCTTTTTTGCTTATTTTAAAGTTACGAATATTGCTTTGTGAGATGCTTACCAGACATTCATTTAGATTTTTTTACTCATTCAAAAATCCTTACTTTGGTGAACTTTATACGGTTGCATGAGAGATGAAGACATTTTTTTTTGGTGAGTTTGTCAGATTATTGTTATTGTTTCTATTCAGTTTAGTGCTAAAGTACTTACCTTTCTAGTAGTTGATTTTTTTCTTCTTCATTAATCAGCTATTTGCACTCAATTCCCTGGGTATTTTTAAGAACTCCAAACTTATTATATCTAGGTCTGCTCAATAGACTCAAGTCCTACAAGTTTGTGAATCATTGCTGAATCTCCTGGTACCTTTGAATAACAACTTTTAAAACAACATCTGGTTTTCATTGCTGCCCTGTGAACTGAGAGTTGTGAGGATATGCATTTGGGATGGGGTTGTAGCTCATTACTGCTTATGAAGAGATGGTGAGAACCAAACTTCTTCAAAGACTTGAGAGAATAATGTTATAAGTTTGTTGTGTTTCAGGCTCTTATGAAACAATGGTCATATCTAAGCTTGAGAAGAATGTTAAAATAACATACAACCTTAAAAAAATGGAAACTAAACTGTGGATACTAGTACTCCACAGATGCATTTCAAAATTAATATCCCATGTTTACTATTATTTGGTATTGCACAGTTTAGGAAAAATGAAAGTGCAACAACTGCTATATCTAATAGAGCCAGTTTTTTATGCCTTACTGCAATAACTACCCTTCTTCTGCAGTGGCCATTATAGAAATGGAAAGCTAACAGAACAGTTTCGGGTTTTTTGCTTCACATTTTAAAAACTAAGTCTTTTGTGGCAACTGCAAATTTATCGTTTTCGGCAGGTGAGAAGTGATGATTTCAATTTTTACATCTATTGTAGTGCTAATTTATTGAAAAAGGAAAAAAATCACTTAGTTTCCCTGAATTTTATATATGCAAATCTTCCAACACAATCTATATTCTGGCATAATTTCTCTAGAATCTTCTTACTCATCAGCTTTGATCACTACTTGAGATTAGAAATGTACTTTCTTCTTGGAAATAAAATTCCTTAAAATTGATTGTTACACTTTTAAGTGTAACAAACCCAGTTTTGGGTATGCTGTTCAAATAATTTCCTTGATTGTATTTTTCTATGTAGTAGATTCTCCTATTTCTAAAAATCTTTAAGCCTCCTCATTAAGGCTGTGAAATAATAGCTTTCTTCCTCTATTGGTCAAATTGCTTCACAAAACAGAATTTCAGACTTTTGTATATATTTTCTTTTTACAATATTTCTCTGCAAATAGCATTCTGTGCTGGAACAGAGTCCCCAGGGAAGTAGTTAGAGTATGAAGCCTGAGTTCGAGAAGCATTTGGACAACACTCTCAGGCACATGGTGTGACTCATTAGGTTTCATGTGCAGGGTCAAGAGCTGGACTCAGTGGTCCTGGTGGGTCTCTTCCAATTCAGCACATTCCATGACTCTATTAAAATTTTATCGTCCTTTCCCTCATCTGCAGAATACAATTCGTTGCATCTATGTAGGATATCAATTACACATTTGTAGATTACTTATTTATATATCCTAGAGTATTTTTAGAACAATTGGTTTGACATTTCACTGAATTACTCTTTTTGTCATCTTGCTGTCAGTAAAGTGTTAAAATTGTGATGCTAAGTATCTGTAGCACTCTTCATGCAATAGGGGGCAATCTTAACACCATAATCAGTGTGCTCTTCCACTTAAGAAATTTAGAAAATGAGTGTGCTTACAGAGCAGTAAAATACTTAGTTCTGCTCAGTTTCACTTAGCTTTGACCCGAGATTTTCTGCCAGAGCTCCCAGACTGCAAAGTTAAATTCCAATTAAAAGATATGTTCATACAGTAATGCAATTATCATGAACATTTCAGTGACTCTCAATTTCTGGTGCACAGGAGGGTATTTCTTGGTCTAGGTGTATTCATTTTTCTCAAATTTCAGGTATATTGATGTCTTACCAGGTAATGCTCTTTTGACTCTTCTAAAGGAAATTTGAAAGAATTGTCTGAAATGCATGTAGTATACGGCCAGAAAATATAACTCAGTTCTTTTCTGGATTGCATTCACTTGCAAATAACAGTTCTGCTTCGGATACACCAAATCTTCAGTGTTGTGCAGTGAACCTCATGGAGTAAACCTACAGCACAGAAACTGTCATATGCAGCAGTGTAATCTTACTTAACTTCTCATAGTAATGATTTTTTTTCCAGTTGTACCTATTCTTAGAGACTTCACTTTTAGAATATATTCCATAGGTAAAATATTAATGGTGCAGTGCAAAAATGAAATGTGATGCAGCAGCATATGTTTACTTGATTGCAATATAAAATTATTTTTTCCTAATAAAAGTAATAACTCATAAAATATTTTCATCTGTCTATAAAAATTAGAAATTAAATGATGGTATTTGTGGTTAATGTGAGCAAGGTCACATATTTTACATCAAGAATAAATAATCCCAAATAACTGCCCGTATTTCACAACGTGATGAAGAAAGAAAGGTACTGCTTTGCTATTAAGAAAACTGTAAGATCTTTATAAAGCTATACTCTGTGTACGTGTGTCTTAAGGACATGAAAGCTAATTCTTTGCCTTAACTCCAATTTTGTTGGACTTTGAAAGTATAAGAAACTTCAGAAATTATCAAAATCTTTGGACACAATCTTCATGTTCAGCTTTAATAAAGATCTTGCTTTCACCTTAAGGAAGTTGTCAACTTAACCTGCTTTAGAATAAGACAACTTGGACAGAATAATTTTTCTGTAATTTTCCAATACCACATCTCCATTCCCAGCACCCTCATCTTTTAAGTTCTGCCAACTTGCTTCCAGCCATGAGCAAGTAAGATCGACGGGAAGATGGCGGCTGGCTCAAGGTCCTGGAGGGTGCTGGGAGACTTCCTGGGCAATAGGAAGGCACAAGCAGCCACACTGTCCTGGGGGAAGAAGGAGTAGCTGGCCAAAGGTAAGCCAAGAAATGCTCTCAGGGGTTCCCATGTTATTGCGGGAGCTGGAGCTATTGATAAACAGTCAGGGCACTCAGTCCTAAGCAGTGTGCAAGCATGGAGATCCTGAGGTCAATAAGTAGCTAAAGCATTTCTTCAGAGATGTGTAACAATTAAGAGTGGAGGGAATTTATGCACCCACCATTGAAGCTTAATAAATAATACGTATGGAAATAGCAATTACTGCTTTCCATAGTCCAGAACTAAAAATTGTTGGAGATCCTGCTCTAAAAACCCCCTAAAATAAGGAGGTCAGGTCTCCACTGATCTGAATTAAAAATTGTTGGAATTACATTAAAAACCAAACAAACCAACAGAAAACAAACACTAGAAGAGGGAGGTCAGGTCTCTACAGTTCTTACTTAAAAAAGACAAGTGGGAATAATGAGGGAAGTAGGCACTTAAGCCCCATTTCTCTGAGGTTTTTATATATCTAGTTCTCAATGAAATTCTGTGTTAGGCACCCATATAAAATATCGAAGAGGATATGGACAGTATTCTTCAAGTCAGTTAGCTTCCTTTTTGTTCCTTCTTCATAAAACCTTCATTAGAATGTAAATGTTTTGAATTTTATCTTCAGTCTGTAGCACCAAGACCACTAATCTTTTCTCATGGTTTTATATGCTTCTAAAGAAATACCCCCCATCCCCAAATTATACCCCAACTTCCTGTTTCAGCTAGAAAACTGTAACATGTTACGGATTCTTTTTCAGCTACAGATCAACCTTTACACACATTCAATCTTTTCATAGGGGAATGATAGCAGCTAGTACAGGTGAATATATGTAAATGGGGTAAATAGTTTCCTTTTATCTATTTTCCCCCTCCTTTCATAATGCAACTACTTTAAAAAATATTTGGTTTTTTGAGAGAAGAAAGACATGAATTGCACTAATACATTTTCTCAAAACAAAACGAAAATGCATTCATAGTGGGCTTTGGAAATAAGTGATGCTGAAACTCTTTCAGAGCAGATTTAAGGTATGATTTTGTGTTGAACCTCCATTCTTTTTTGTGGTCTGGGATCAGAAAAATACTAATGTAACAGATTGTGAGAGCCTATAATCGACAGTCAGAAAGCCATCTGTAATAACAAGATTTAGGGTTGAGATGAGCATTGTTTAGTCAGTTAAACAGAGATAACTTTCTGAGCGGAAAGTTCAGATTGAGCGTCTTTTATAATTACCGATGCTTTGTTCACATAGAAAGAGTTCTCACAATTTTAAAAGCTGAAAGAAACAGCAAATAATTTTTCCTTTCTACTGAAATAAACTGCCTATAATAACCAAATTACCTGTAACAAATTGCACTAATTCCAATTAGTATTCTTTTGAACAGCAAGAGATACTGTGTGGTACAGACTTGGCTAATTGGTGACAGTGCTTTTCTTGATTTTTCTCTGTATACTTCTGTTTCTCTATACTTCACACTTGACTGGAACAAAAGGTGAAATTTTCAATTGTTAAAAAGTTTCTCTGGAGTATCCTCATCCTAAAGCAACTTGCTGGAGTTGAACAGAAGAAATAAAAGGATCTATAAGGTGTTTTTTTATTTATTTGCTTCAGAAATCGTAAAATCTGTATTTGAATGAAACAGTGTGTACCAAAATGAGCAATGAATGTAAAAGGTCTTGGTACAAATGAAATTGAAATTATGGGGCCATGAAAATTCTGTCCATGCAAATAAATTACATCACTATGTGTAATGTTTAATCATACATGACATTAAATTGCACAAGACAAAATTTGGAAGGTATCAAAAAGTCTTTCTTATATCTTGTACTGCTCCCACAAATGAATAGTTTCACTGCATACGCAAAATCTTTCATTGCATTTTCTGGCCAATAGAAGAGCAGGAAGGGAAGGTTAGTGAAGCACCTGTAGGGTACTGAGAAGGGCATTTAGGGATCTGAATTCTCAGCAATGTCCTGAGTGTGTTAATTCCCCTCCCTCTTAATCTCACATACACAAAATATTCACTCTTCATACCCAAAGTTCATTGTGTGATATGACTGAATTCTGAATTAACCTTTTGCCAGTTTTCCATTGCTATCTGTCTTTAGGAAGACTTCTCTAAGCTTCTTCTAGTTAAGACACATTGATTAATTTAGCTTGATTCCTAATTGTGTTTATGCGGGATAAATGAATGTCTGGTCCTAAATTCTATGAATACATTAGTATGTGGTGTTGAGTTAGAGTACACATTTAATGATCAAATAAATGTTTGGTTTAGTTTATTCACCATAACAAAGCAGTTACAGTAGTTATAATTCTTAAAAAGGCATCAGTTTGTTGTACTGTGTTCACTGTCTCTGCCTGACAGAGAAACTAATGACAGTAAAGTCAATCCCACATAAAAGCCCTCAGGCACAGTCTTTGTCATTGGGAAATTGCTATTATTTCTTCTAATGCTTTGCAATGAGTGATGAAATGGTTTGAAATAACACAAAAGGGGACATCTGAATTATCTAAAACTGTCTAATATATTTGGGGCTTAGTATTTAAAATCACCTCTTGAGTCACTGCAGGCAATAAGTGTGGTGCAAATGCATTTGATGTGCCTGTATTTCTCATAAAGAAAGTGTTGGAAGTAAAGCAGAGTTGGTTTTGTAACTGTTTGGGAATCTGAAGGACTAAGGAGAACATTACCAGGTGATGCTTCTTCAAACACATTTATTTAATTTTAGCTAATAATAATAAAGATTAATTATTTTTTGTCTGTTTATTTTGCTAATGCTCTCTGAATATTATCACTAATGTATAATTCATACATCACAACACAAAAAGGAATCAAGAATTTGCTTCCTTTGTCTTGTCAAAGCCCCTTCACCTTGAAGATTAAAAGAAAAATGTATTGCAAAACAGGTATGAAAGAAACCAAGGCTAGATTAAAAAAAATGTGCAAGTAAGAGTCTAGAAGATCCTGTTGGTTTTTAGGTTTTTGTTTGTTTGTTTTGTTTTAATGTTCTCTAGAGCTATGCTGATTGCTTAATTTTAATATCAAGTAGAACTTCAAGAAACTCTAAAGGAAAGTTGGTGGGAAATAATGAATAAAAATTCACTGGGAATAAAGCTAGTGATCATAACTAGTTGAAAGATTTTCAACACACTAGAAATGTCATGGGGCTCTCTAGCGAATCTGCAGATGTAGAGGGTATTAACACTGCGGCGTTCATCCAATTACTTTTGGAGCAGTATTTCTTTGGGTGAATTGCTCTGAAACTCATGAGCTTTAATTATGATGACGTCCTTACCTTGAAATTGTCCAGCTAAAATGTTAGTGATATGGCGACATTTGTGTATAATGCAGCATGTATTATACAGTAATACTGTATACTGTGAAATGACTGCTTTCAACTGTAATGTTGGGCTAGAAATTGAATGACTTTAAGAATAAATGGTGCAGTCATGTCTTAACAAGCACTATTTGAATGATTACTTTATCAAAGACATTTTCAAATTTTCTGTCTGGCTGGATGTTTTCCAGCCTTGTGTAAAGCTTTCATGTTCTGTGTGTTTAACTAAGCTTACCTGACTCAAAACAGAAGGCTTACAATTCCTTAACAATCACTCATGGCCATTTTCTAGGTTCCATTGCAAGCCACAAAGGGTAATATTAGCAATTAAAGTGTAAGGTGAATTTATTTTCTAACAACTGGACATCTTTCTGAAAGGAAGAGTTGTGTCAACAGCCGCTGGGTGTTAGTCATTTGCTCAGCTCAACAGTGTTCTCAGTGGTGCCGTGAACAGTCATTGCATTTCAGCAGCAAAAGGGGCAGTATTCTTCAGTGAGCCAACGTATCTAAACCACTGAAAAGGCCTATTATCTCTGTAACAGCATGTATGGATAAGCACTGCTAATAACTGTGCCTGTCCTGTTGTGAGTGTTATCCTAAATTTCACAATGTGTCAGAGAGGAAGGAAGTAAATCAATGGTATTCGCTTGAAGCTAAAATGTTCAAGGGTTATTGAATAGCACTTGTTTGTGTTAATGTAGTTTTCTTCCTCAATATGTAACTGAATGGGCAGATATGAATGCAGTGTAGATAAAACAGAAAGCTCTGGATTAAAAGAGGATCAACTTTAAAATTATACCTTAATTTTGGTTTTGGTGTAGGTGATGAAGACTTGAGCTGAACATGTTTGTGGAAGTCATTTTGAAGCTCTGGTACCACATCTATATTCCTTTTAGTATCCAAGCTAGGATGGTTAAAGTTAGTTTGGGATTGCATGTAATATAGGCTTGTAACAGACCACACATGTTAACTTTGGCTTTTTTAATTCTGGTTTTGGCATCTACTAGAGCAGACATCTGAGAGAAACTGACAACACAGAAATTCTATTTTTCTCTAAGGCACAATTGAGAACTCAAAATATTCAAATCAAATGTTTTTTTACTCTGTATAAAGCAATGCCCTATTAAGTGATAATCTTTTAAGGTTTACCTGTGATAATTTTTAATTTTGTTTTACTTAAGGTACAAGACTACATTAGTATTTTTATGTGCTGACATTTATCCTGCTGGGTATTAAAAATACTTACAGGGCTACAAGTGATGAATTGAGAAAATAGATTAAAAAAAATTCTGCATATCACAGATTGGAAGATATCTTTGAAAACTTAATGAGAAATTTGCATTTTTCAGTCTATGGAGCTTTTTATAGATTCCAGTACAATAAAATGAGCAAGGTCATGCAGTCACAAATAGAAGTTGAAATAAAATTTCAGATACAGGCATGAGAATTTGAATACAATAGATATATTCTGAAAGGTAAAAATTTTGCTTGTAACAACAATGTTCAATAGTTTCTTGACTATTATAAAATTTGTCAACTAGTAGGCTAAGGCATTATTAATAACTTAAAATATCAGTGTTACCATAATTAGCCTGTTAAATATTGCAACTAATAGAGCTCTTTCCCACCTGACCACTTTACAAACTTGTATTTGATTTTGCAGAGTAATGAAATCTGTGTTACCTTTCTTCCTCATCTCTCATAAATATACCTAACCAAAGCCAAAGTAATTTTCAAAGGCTCATCTTCCTCCCAGTAGGTGAAACTTTTGCAGTGTGTGTTCAAACTGAGACAATTATCTGCTAGCAATGTGCCATCAGACTGCACTTAAACACGTACCTAAATATCAATACTATTACATGATTAAAAATTCAATAATGCAAAGATCCATTCAAAATTGTTGTGATTAGCTCCTAATTGTGCATATGTAACTAAAGACTTAAGGCAGATAATTATTTATTTAGACAGACTATGCACTCAGAATTGATAATTTCAGAACTTTGTTACTATAGCTACCATTTAATGAGACTGAAAGCAATCTGTCAAAGATGAATTTACAACAATCATGGCTGTAGTAATTCTGCATTTAAAAACAAACACAGAATTTTGAAGTTATGCCATCATAGAAGAAAATTACCTAGTCTTTAGTGCTGTAAGTGTTTAAAAAAAGGAACTATTCCTGATGGACTGAGTGTAAAAAATATTCTTATAGTCCAAACAAAAGGGTAAGTAATACTTTGTCCTGTGCCCTCCCAGTTTGAGCAAATGATTACTGAGGCTCAGGCTTCTAAATTTGCTTCCAAATTATAGTTAAATTCAAGTCCACTTTGATCCCATTTAAGTCATATAACTAAGCCCTGGCTTCAGAAGTAGTACAGACTCTCTGGGCAAGATTACAGCTATGTTTAAACCCAACATTTAGTAGTACTGGCCAAAAATAGGAGTGTCTGTCTCCTTAGAACTTGATAGTTTTGCATTTTGATGTGAAAAGAATTATCATTTTGTCCCTGAATGATCTGAAGAGTGCCTAGATGTGCTATAAATGGAGTACAATGCAGTTGAGCCCTAAGATCACAAATATTTGATTCCGTACAATTTTAAAGGTTTCCAGTGTATTTTGTGACCTGGAGAAAATATTGAGAGGGTGAGTAAAAAAGGGAAAAGAGACCTCTAGTAAGCTTTAACTCAGATGATCACAAGCCTCATTGTTTTCTGGTTTTGGTTTTGGGGTTTTTTAAGGCACTATTGGTATGAATAAGCAGTGTCATGGGGAATGAGCTGGTTTTATGTCATCACAGACAGACATACACCTTTATTCTATTTCCCTTTTTGTCGCAGTTTCAAGTTTTCTTCCCTCCTTTCAAATAAGGACATCAGCCTCGTGCTTTCTTCCTCCTCACATTCCTTACTCCTGATGTATATCCCTGTATGACAGTCTAACTTTATATCTTCATTCTGTTCCCCTATCAATGGTTACCAAGAGCGATGTTCACCGTCTTGTTTTGCTTCTACTTCCTTCAGAAACTCGTAGTCTGTTACAGTTGGTATTTCCACAGCAGGCACTATGGAAAGAGTAGCCTGAGGAAAGACTAAAAGAGTTATCAGACTCTTAAAAGTGGTGGACTATTGAAAGACTCATCAGAAGTTGCTTACGATCAGAATACTGAGAAAAAACACAGCTTTTATTAAGTTTGAATGCGTTCAAAAAAGTTCAAAATTGGGGGAAGCCAGCTGTATCTCCAGAATACCAGCAGCCTCTATTAGTGACTTGAATGAATGTTTAACATTTTGGCTCTGAAGAACAAAAGATGCCAGGCACTTTTGATTGCAAAGCACTGGGATATTTCAAGCACTATCTTTTTCAAGTAGTAGCTTCTTGTTGATTTATTTTAATGGAAAAAAAGGTTTATGCAAAATTGATCATATGGCATGATATTCTCTAAAGAAAAAGATATCCAACTTTAAATGCTGCTGTCAGGCTGCTGAAATACTTACAAAACCCACTGAAGTAGGGCAATAATAATGAAAAGGAGCAAACTACAGCTTGAGCAGATCAAGATAGAAAATTTTAGTTCATTTTTGCACAGTGTTGTAGATTCTAGAAAAAGATGACTTCATAAGGAGAAAAAGAAAATGAAAAAAAATAATAAAAGGATTTTGAATATTTACATTTATTATGAAAATAGCTAAGTTGTGCAAAATGAAAGAAGAGAGAGTTGGAGAAGGCAGGTAAATCCTAATAAATAAATTTTATAGGGTATTTTTAATGCCCAGAAGTGCTCTGAGGAACATTAAATTGGTTAAGACTAATGGTAGGATTTTTAATTATATTTCAAAAAATATAAAAAGAATAACTATGTTAGAGATTTTTACCCAACAGAATTAAAGTATTAAAAAATTAAAAGTAATTGAAGTATGATCACTGTACTTAAAAACCAAGTCCTGTACTAAAAAAAACAGAATAGGAAAGAACATGATGTTGTTTGCTCCATTCGAAATGAAAAAGGAAGAGTACTTAAAAAACCTGGAATGATGGAAAATTATAGAAGTTACAATCCAAGTAAAAAGGTATCTTGTTCCTTCATCTGGAAAGCTGGAGAGGTTTCAAGAGTAACTTTGATCTGTGATACTGTAGCAGTGCAGTCTGTTTTGTATCCCTTTTTGTACTTCTGTATTACCTGATGATGTTTACCTTTCAAATTTCTGTCTGCACTATTTTCTTTTCCATTGTTTTTCTTTCTGATTACTGTTTATAGTTTCTCTATATACAGAAATATGATTTTATGTATATTTCTAGACATGATATCGCTGTTGTTATATTTCTGTGATGCCATGAGTGCCCCTCCCCCAAAGCAGGACTCTGAGCCAAGTTAGTGTAGGATAAGATAAAAAGTAAAGGTCCTTTAATATCACAGGCTTATGGCCCACAGGAATACATGATGACATGCATGTGTCCCAGTTTTTGTTTCTATGGCTTTTATAATAAGGTCCCTCCAATCATTGCTTTACACATTTCTCAGTCCAGCCCTGGTTCCACCCCTGGTCCAACCCCTGGAATTGGGTCTGGGGTCGTCAAGACCCTCTGTCTTCATCAGCTCCTCTTCCTCGGGCACACAAAGGTCCCTTGGAGTTCATCCAGTTCTGACTTCTGGGTCACTCTGACCTGTGTCTATGTTTCATTCTGTAAGCCTTCTGATATCCTTCAGCTCTACCTTGGAAAGGAGTCTAGACAAGATTAATTAACTAAAGAAATTTGAGCTCCCAGTTCTGGGACATGGGTAGTGATAGAAAGGCATTAAACTTAAACTGTTAGAAATATTAATTCTTTAAAAATCTACAACTACTGTTTTCCTAAAATCTACAAGATGTGAAAATCAGAACAAAAGCCCCTTCGGCATCACTGTAACTATTTTCTAAATGCATGATATTTCTATATACAGACCACATATATTTTTCCATATACATTTTTCTCTGTATTTTTAAATATTAATATAATAATATAGATGGAAATTAGATACAGTAATGTATATAGATATAATTCTCCTGTATATATCTATATGTTACATACACAGATATTTCAGCTGTAATTTGAAGTCATTTACCCAGCTATATTTTACTTTAGTCTGGCTGTCTTGTCCCTGTTTTGGGACCTTTCCTGTGCCCAGTTAAAGTAACTGTTTCCAATTAGTTACTTTAAAACTGATTCTTACCTAGATTGTTGTAGCTTTTTCTTAGCCAAGTCGATATTGTGATGTTTCTGTAGATATCAAGTATGTAATGGTGGTTGATATAGGCAAATAAAAGTTCATCATGTGCATTTGCACAACTGTGATCTATATACTTCTCTCTATTGTTTGTAACTCCTTTCTCAAGAGGCAGGAAATACATTTCATTTAAAACTGCTAAGTAATCTCTTAGTCTAGTTCTGGACAGGAGCATGCCTAACTGATACAGGTTTTTAAAAATGTCCTTCTGTTTTCATACGCTTTTTTTTTTTTTTTTTTTGTGTTACTCTACAAATTTAGTAATCCCTTGGACATATTTGAAAACTATGTAGTTCTAAGGCTAGAGAACAGTGTGACAGATCAATAATTTATTTGTGGAGTAATTGTAGGCACAAGCCAGTGGACCTGCTGCTGAAGGGCAGCCTGAAGAAAAGAAGGCACTAATGGCTTTTGTCACCTGCTTTGCAGGACACATGCTGTGGTTGTCAATCAGCTCTCCACATGGACTAGACCAAATAAAGTCGCACTACTAAATTTCATCTGGTGATTTTAAAAGACCTGCTGTGAGGTTCTGTTCTTGAGTGACAGAAATAACAAAAAGGACTTAGGGCATAAGCAGAAAGCAAACTATATCCCTTGCCTTTCCTAGCTGCTTCTTCCGTTGACCTTTCAGGGAAAGCTTTAGCTAATATTTTTAGAAGTCTTAACTCCAATGAAAGAGGAAGAGTATTATGATTGTTTTCCTTATAGAAACAATTAATGTTGTTATGCACAAAACTTGCTTGTGGTTTAGCTATTTTGTCCTTTAATAGAAAAATTGACAGAGAAATAAACTCAAATCATTAATAATAATGGCAATATTTCATTGTTAAAAAGCCTTCATATGTTACACTTTTAAAGCTGATAAACATTTAAAAATAACTGAAGATGTATCCTTGCTATAGTACAATTATTCTGTGCACTTTAAAATAGATATGTTAGAAACGTAATTTTCCCTTACAAGCCTGAACTGCAATCGAGAAGATTTATTTCAAGGGTTACCCATTCTGTGAAGTATTTTTATCCTTGAATGTGGTATGGTTTTATGCCAGTCTTGCCCCAGTGGGTTTCTTTGATCTGTATTCTATTCATGGCAAAACTGCATACTCAATATATGGAAATTTTATTTGAAAAATTAACGCCATTGCTGATGTTGGATTTTGGGTCAGTTCTTTGAGCCTGTGCATTAACTACTAACAAACTAAAGGATCCTGACAAATTTTTTGTAATTCATGTATCCCACAATGCACACAGTTTACATGAGTGCATTTTGGTATACAGTCTTACACCTCACAGTTAGAAGCACTAGGTAGAGTATTTGTTGTAGGCAATGTGTTTCTTTTGATTTTTAGGTAAGCTTACTGGAAAAGAAAATCACTCCAGATAACTATGAGTTATTATTTACCATGCAAACCTTACTTCTGACTGAATTTTTATTTTTATTACTCCTGAAAGGGTGAAGTATTCTCATTCTTCTCAAGATTATGAAAAAGTAACCCTTTGCTGATTTTTCTAATATAGACATAATCAATATTCTGAAATGAAGAACAAAAATCGTCAGTTGAACATTTCTTTTGTTTGATGGTTGGTTTGTTTGTTTGTTTTTAACAGTGAAAAAACTTTTCTATCTTAACTTGAAAAATCAGTAAGTTGAACTAACAGGTGTGGAATACTTGAGAACAATTTCAGCCATGTATATGTTTACATTGTAAATTGATTTTGAGTGAGACATATATTCATCTTTCAAAAGTCAAAGGGGGCAGAATGCTGCTATCCATCTTATTGCAGATGTGAATGAAATCTGTATTAAATACAGATAATTATTTATTGCTGCTTGTGAAGCCTTTAGGCATTAGATAACCAAACCTAATAGAAGACTGCAGTTACCTAGGTGCAGCATTTTGTGAGTTGAATTTTGCTGCTTTGTGTTTTCCTGATTTAGGCTCCTCTTTGGATGTTACTGCCTGAAGGACCAGGCTTATACATACAAGCTGAAATCTGTTCTCATGCTCCAGGTTTCATCTCTGGTATGTTCTGATTTTATAATGTGACATAGTATTTCAGGGAAGGTCCTTCTGGAGAGTAGAAGTTGTGAAGTTTGCATGAAAAGTGCCCACACAATTTGGAACTCTAAGAAAAAAAAGTAATTTTGAAATATAAGTGATCTTGAGCAATTGTTAACTTTATTATTGTCCTGATAGATATGTGTTTACTAATAATCTGAATGTATTTGTGACTATATATGAAAATTGAAAAAATTATAAAATAACATGTGTTTTGCAGCATGCCATGGTAGGTTTCTTTGGATCTGCAAGCACTTGCCATACCTTAGACAACTTATATGTGTAGTTTAATTGAATTTCAAATAGTAGAAGGTACATTTTTGGTTATAGTTATTTCTTTTATAAGGATTTGAAGGTTTATAATTAAGAGAATATTGGCAAACTTCATATTCACAGCAAATTTATAAATCAATATTCTTTATAAAAGCCAAAAGATTCTTTCCACGCAAAATTTTTTCATTTTTCTATTCCTGTACAATCTCATTTTGGGGTGGATTTTTCCCTCCAATATAAAGAAAAATGATATCTAGTTTAAAGGAGATATAAAGTTTTATTTACCAAATTTTGTTATGCATTTCAACAGTGTTATGTACCCAGATTGCCTCTGTCAGATTCACAAATTTTGAAATGTAATATAAAGTATATTTTCTGCAGTTTTGACCTTGAGTAACAGTAAAAATAAATTCTGCGTAAACAGATTTCATCCTTGGATGGATTATGCAGAAATGCCAAAGGATGTGACTGCAAAAGGAAATATTCCTGCAGGTAATTTTTGAGAGATGTATAGAAAATATTTGCTGCATCATTCACTTTTAACAACAGAATCAGAGTGTAGGACTGGATAGGCTTGATAAGTCACAGAATCCTGTCCCTGTCTCTGCTGCATGCAAATGTATTACAAATTATTTAGCTGTATTTTTGAGACCCGTGATTTTGAGTCATAACACACTTTCCTTTGCTTACAGGTAAGCAGCTCAGTGGCATTTCAAAGATAGAATGCTCTAATGAAACACCCTGAGAACAGATGAGTATACTTGTGGTATAGTACAACAACAACATCCTTCCCCCAAGCACATGAAAATTGCATGGTACTTTAGAGAATCGAGTATGTGCTTTGATGCAGGAAGGGGACTGGGTCCCACCAGATGAAAAAGGAGTATATGGAACCCCTAAGTTTTAAAGACAAGCTATATAAAAATACTGCAGAAAGCCTTTATTTTCTCTGATAACTCAAAAGTAAGTTTCTGAACTTGAAGCTGAATACACGTGTGTGACAAAATGCTGGCCTCTGTGTAATGGTGTACTGAATTAAAATGCAATGGATGTTGTTAACATGAAAACATTTTGCCAGCAAAGGGTAAAGCTGATAGTTAAGTTGAACAGTTTATGGAACAAACTTTCTAGTCAGTGCATTAGAGACCTCCACCAGAAAAGTGTGATGGAGAAACCCATCAATTTTAAGTGACACATCACTGTTTTATTATGTTTATGCTAACTTCTACCTTCACTGAACAATATCAGAATCTGATTATTGCATAGTAATCAGCCTGCACCTGGACAAAATGTTTGGGTGTTGTTTTTTTTTTGTTTTTTTGTTTTTTTTTTTTTTTTTTTTTTTTTTTTTTTTTTTTTTTTTTGGGGCTTTTAACCTACCTTATGAAAAGTATACCAAACATCAAAGCCTCTGTGGAGCACACTTCTTCGTCAAGTTCCATTTTTTAATCAGTGTTTCACATATGAATAATTGGTATAAATAACTACTGTAATAAAGAAAGAGCACCTGCTAAGGAACAACTGTATTTTTGCCATTTCTTTTAACAAAGGAAGATACACTCTAGGAACTGAGTAGTGGAAAGCTTTTGTATTACTATTTTATAAGTAAAGAATGGAAAGCACTACACTTGTTTAACTCTGAATTATTGTACTTTATGAAATCTTTTGTCATGGATGAAAATCTTCAGAGAAAACTGAATCTTCAGAGATTGCTGTCCTGGAGATTTGTTGTGCTTCAAAAGGGGAAGATGAAAAATAATTTGAAAAGCAGAAAAAGTTTAGACTGCTTACTCATGCACATAGTTGCACTAAGACTTAAATTTCACCCTGTGCTTTCAAGGTTATTTAGGCTGGGGGGTCATTGTGTTGATTTTAGCTTTTCCTAGTCGAACAATTGTATTTTAGGCTTGATGTTTATACTTGCTTTTAAAGGATTAAATTCAAGCTGCAGTTGAAGGGATGAAAGTCACCTGGCTTTTCCCACATTTAATTAATTAGAATTGAACCCTGAGGATAAAATTTTTTAATGAAATGTAAATGTAAAGTTATGGTGCCCTGGAAAAACAAATGTGCTGTGCCAAGAAATGCATTAGATGAGTTCCTTATTTTCTCCTGTTCAAAGGACATTAAGGGGCAGGCAGACCTGGACAGAGGACTCTGAATTTACAATACTGTAGGAACTGTGGTTTCCTGCTGTCATCCTGTAACCTCGTCTTGTATTCACATAGTTTTGATTACATTTCCTTCAATGCTTTTAAGGCATATTAAAGATGAGATGAAGAAATAAACAAACACACAAACCTGTGAGTGTTTAGATAAACTTCAGAGTATCCTACTTTATTTTGATCTATGCCATTCTTCTTTCAAGACAGTCATGCATCAAGTGTTCCAAGATTCAGTACATCAGAAGGCATAGCAGTATTAATGTAGAATAAATCTTAGTACACAACATGGAAAAAAAGAGATACAATTTCCTAAGGCTAAGAATTTAAAATTTAAACTGCAAACTTTCTCACTGCAGTGGATTTAAAAACTGTTCCTTCTTCCTCTGCAGTTTTGGAAGAATTTTACCTGAAAAAAGACATGATGTAGGAAGGTAATATTTCCAGTACCCAGGATACTGGAGCATCTTTGATAACACAGTCTTAAAATATCACTCTAGGTCTATACTATATAGCTTTTAAATGTTTCCATCACAGTTTGTGATACTTCATCTGCAATCATTGCAAAACTATTTTTGTTTTCTGTACTATAAGTTTTTCTTTTATAAGTTAAATTAAATTGAATTTCTTATACTATCAACTGTGTTGAATTAAGTCTTTTTGGAATGGTTAACAATATTAGGTGTTGTTTTTCAATCTAATCAACTAATAACATGCATCTTTAAATTTATTCTCTTGTATATTCATGTCTTAAAAAGCTTGAACCATACTACTTTAGTCTTCATCTTTGATACAGAATGCTATTCTTTCTTTTCATACTGCCATTTATTATTATTTTTTCCTTACTTATTTGTGATCCAACTTAAATCATACTTCTTATTGTATGGCTGTCAATATTTTTTTTTAAAACCTTTTTTTCCAAAAAACCCTTTTATTTCTTCCAATTCTTCTGTCAAAAGAAATTTGAAAGTCCAAAGAAACTATATTTATTTGTTTCCTATCATATATATTGGCTAAGCCTTCTGCAAAAAGAATGCAGTGACACTATTTTAAGTATATCACCTGATATTTTCATGTTTTGCTATTCAATTTCGGTTCAATTACTTAGTATGAACTAAGTAACTTTTTTAACTTTGTAACTCTCTAAATTCCAGTTAGACCATTTTGCAAATACCTGGAGAAAATACACTGCACATATGACTGGAATTAGGGATGTCATGTCACACTGATTCTGCTTAACTCATTTACTGCTTCACTGCTGTTAAGTTTTAACTCTGGAATCATACTTTTCTACCATAAAAATCTTTCAAATTTATAAAATATTTTTAACATTTATGTCCATGTCTACCAAGCTTTGATCTGTTCTATCTCAATCTTTTGCGTGTATTATGTCAAAAGCTAAACTCATGATATCAAATCTATTTATGGATATTGTTGTGTGATGCTTAGCTGCCTACTGAAGTTAAGACACACTGTAGAAGAACTCGATTTATTGCTGCTGTAAGTCTTGCATTACTCTGATAAGGGCAACTTTTGCTGTATCTGCAGTGTTAATAGGGCAGGCTTCCTTAATCATCCCAGCAACACTCAGTCCTGGAGAGGAGGTGCCAGCTTTTCTGGGAGATTAGCAGCTCTGTGTTTTGAGCCAGGTTATTTTTGCCCTGTGTTCACTAGTCAGAAAAAAAAGTGTGATTGTGTAAAAGATTTAAGAAGGAGTCAATATATCTTTAGTAGTTGTTTGACACTTGTCATCTTTAAATCTTTCTCTTGAAAGCTGTTAATCAGGAGCTTTTTCATTTAGGGTCTGGTTTGATGTTGGTAGTAGTCATCAACAGAATCCATTGACCTATATTTGATGATTTTATGTCCTTTACTATCTCACTTCATTAAAACTTTGAAAAAATTCTCTGATTTTTTTTTTTTTTTTCCCAGGGGTTAAAATCTGAAAGGTAATAAAACTGAAGTATCTGGTACTGGGATTTTATTCAAGTCATGACAGCTGAAAACTGATGAGTGCCTTCTGTTTACACGTGTACCAAACCATGCTACTTAAATTCTGGAGGACCAAAAGGATCCTGAGTGGATTGTGGCTTTTACATAGCTGAAAGCCATATTCAGAACTCACTTCAATCAAGAGAAATAGCTACTGATTTTGGTAACATGTAGTAAATTTCACTAGCAAAAAAACCTGCTCTGTAGTATTTAAAAAAATTAAAATTAATATTTTGAACTGTAAGCAACAACATTGAAAGAGATTACAAGACAATTGAAAAAGTGTTTCAAAGAAAGAATGAAATTCCAAAATTATGTGTAAGTGCACGGCTTGGATGAGAGACAGAAGTACAGCTTCATGTGACAGAAGCCGTGGAGGAAGCGCTGTTTGTACCAAGTGACCTGATTGCACATACTGCTTCAAAACAGAAACCAAGGGCTCCCTGAAAGACCATTCTTAACAGGAAAAGCCTTTGTTTGTAGCACAGCAGCTCTTGAGCTATCAGCCTTTTAACTTGAGACACAGTTATGATAAGCAGTCTTAATTTTACATAATCTTGTCAGGTTTTAAATTGTATAATTATTTCAGAATCAGTGCTGGAAGGATGCATTGTTTCTTAAAAAAAAAAAACAAACAACAACAACAAAACAACCCATTTGCTCACCTAAATAAGATAAACCAACAGTTAGTGTGTTTGCATTTTCTGTGATAATTTGTGAACACGGTGCCTTTACAGTTCTACCTAGGTTTCAAAGTTAATTTTATTCCAATGTGCTTATAGCTAACATATTTTCCAAGCCATAGGAGCATGTTTTCTCCTTTGTGCAGTTTAATTTTTATTTCCCCAGTTCGCAGTTCTTCCACCAACTCCATTTATGTACCCATGAGTAATCTGCACTCATTTTGAGGGAACGGCCTCACACCAAGACTATGGACTTGTGAGCAGGAGAGCAAAAATTGAAGCTTGAAGCTGGAACAACTCAGGCAAAAGCAGCTGCATGCAGATGAGCAGGCACAGCCTTTGAAAACATAAGAAACAAAGAGATTGTGTGGGGACAAGTAAGTAATCAAAAGCATGCTGGTTCCTCTCTGATATGGCAAATACTGAAAGTGTACCACTGGTACAGAGCTGATTTTTATGTGTTGCTTCAAGCCATCACAAAGTTTCACAATCAGGACAACTTGACTTACACCTTGTTATTTTAGGTGTCGGTGGGTTTAGTTTTTTTCTCTATTCATTATGGCACTGTAGAGACAAAAGTTTGTACTTTGTTCTAGTCTCTGGTTATATTACAGGTGTATCTACTAACAGCAGAAGTTTGTTCTTTTGTCAGCAGTTTTAAGAATCAAAGAAGTCTGAGCTCTTGCACTGAAACATTCTGTTTTATGTTTTGAAAGAAAAGGTATTACTAAACAGAAGGAGTCATAGGTGTTTGGGGGTTTTATTTTATTTTATTATTTTTGCTTTTCCATAAGAAGATGTGCAAAGAACAGAAAAATTGCACATCTTTCAAAGGATGATGGATCAGTAACTAAAATGCAACACTGGGATGTAAAACTTATTTTGATTTCTTTGGCCTGAACTAGATTGGTAGGTAAATCAACTTTCCCCCCTTGTTTTCCAGTTCTTCATCTGTATCAGAGAGCTCCCAAGATGGATGACCTCGTTGCATGTAAACAGTGTGAGGTACTCAGACATTATATAATCAAAGATGCAATACCATATATGTCAGATATATTTATATATATAGACTCCTTAGACATTCTAAGAATTATCCAGACATGTTTGTTATGTATGTATGGACAGTAATACAGACCTTTTTTAGTAGACTTTTCCTTGTCTTGATAAGGAAGTCACTAAGAATGAGAAATACTTTAATTATTGTTTTAGTGTTGGCATCTGTAGTATTAAAAGGATCTGAAAAGATGATAAAGTATATTGGTTCTAAATGAACACTCCTCTGACGCAGTATAGATGGGAAATCCAGGTAATTCTGAGTAAAAATTCTAAAGATAAAAATACTTTAGGAAAAAAATGTTACAGATCATTGTCAATAATGACTAGGGAGCAGAAACATCCAGAACACCTGAATTTGGTGTACTTACAAGTTTAAGGCTGTTTTACAAGGATATTTGTTCATTATCAGATTCTGCTAAACAGTATCCCATTGAAGGACCCCTTATCACAAAAGGCAAACCTCTGTTTAAGTGCTACAGTTGTATGTCTAATGATTTATCATCAATGGCTGAGAATTTTCTTCTAATCTCTAATTGGGTCAATCTAACTAATCTGTGCAAAACCATTTCTTGGAGCTGTTCTACAGGAAACTAACTCAGCATATTCTGTGATTTTGTGAACTCACTTGTTGCTGTCATGTTGCAAAACTTTGTGCTACATTGCACTAAGCAGCAGTATCTGTGTGGAAACAGTATATATGAGCTAAAGATATTAGGGGAATAAAAACTGGTGACTAAAAATAATTAAGAATACTAAGTCCATACTAAATACCAAATTGAATTAAATTTAAATGAAGAAATATGCATATCAATAACTGAAAATTTCTAAACTTAATTAAAAATAGAAAACCCAGAAACTAATGATAGAGAAGTAAAAAAAAAGAAAAAAAGAAAAGAAAAGAAAAAATCTTAGAAAGAATGTTCTTTGGTTATTTATCACCGTATCTATCAAACAGTGTTAGGCTAACACAGAAGAACCTGAGATGCATACTCAACTGAAAAGCAGGACAGATTTCTTGAAATTTCCTTCAAAGGACTCCTGGGGAAATACATATACAGATTTTAATGAAGTATAGAGGCATTTTCCAGATGTTTTATTGAAATACATTCAGATATAAAATAAATCAGTAGGCTGTGTAATGAAATCAAGCTCCATAAAGAAAAAAAAAAAAAAAAAAAAAAAGAAAAGAAAACTAATCTCTCCAACAGCATAGTTTCTAATGGTCTTTTCTTCTAAAAGTATAAATCTACCAAATTTAAATATTTATGACCTCGATGCCAAAAATAATTCCCTAGCCTTGCCTGTCATCTTGCTGAACTCTGTGATAATGACAGATGCTCTCTGGCTTTATGACCTTCTTGATTATTTGCCCTGACTTGATCATAAAAGAACAAGTTACAGCATGGATAAAAGCCAGCTATAGTTATAGTACAAACCTGGGAATCTAAAGCTTGTTGGCTGCAATTTACAAGGGTCTAAAAAAGGACAATGAAACTTTAGAAGCTTCCTTTTAGCTATGGAAAAAATCCAACATCCCCCTGCCACCACCCTCAATCCCCTTTTCTTAACTATAGTTGTCACAAATTATTAGTGTCATAAAAACCTAGGTCAAAATATGTTTACCTCGTATTGCTGTCTCTGAGGCCACCTACAAAGTTGGTCCAGAGTTCTGAATTATTTAATTTCTTTACATCTGTTTTATAACCAGATTTCTACTCTATTCTGGTATTCAACTTCTACTTTGTTGTTCTTTTCATCTGTATTCTCCAGGCATTTAGTATTCCCCTTGCTAGGAAGTGCCAAACATCAAATATCTGTGTCCATTCCCAGTACATCCAGCTTACCCTGAAAAACAGGTGAGCCATGAGGTAAGGTTTTGGGGCAGGACACAAGGTTTGTCCTCCTCCAAACTCGAGGTTGCAAAGTTGTTTACAATATTATTTAAAGTTGTGCTTTAATGCACGGCCCACTCCCTTTTCGATTGAAAATGTTAGATTCAATCTTAACTACTGTTCTTTCTACTCTTTGAACTGTTAGAGAAAAATGTTAGAAATAGTGAGAAACCCAGCTGGGTCCATTTTCTCATTGATGCCAGTAATGCTACTGCAGATCAAGCAATAGGCTGAATAGCTTGTACTTTTTCGGAACATGTGATTGATCCTTTTGTAACTAGATAGATCACTTTTCTGTAGTATTTTAGCATCTTTCTATATGTGATGCTTGCAGTGGTAGATTAGGAAGAAAACAAGCATGGAGCAGCTGTCTCAGTTGTGCATGATTACATTTTTATGCATGAAGTTAGTGTAAATATGAACAACCACTCATTTTGGGGATAAAGAAGCAGAATGCACTAAATATGACATGTCAAGTTCAAAGCTGAGGAGCCATGCAACATTGGCAAGCTGGCATTGCTTCTTTTGACTTTAGTTTTTATGGTGGTGTGGTTTTTTGTTGTAGCCTCGTTATCTGAAGGTAATCTGCAACGATATGGTGTTTCTCTTAGGCAGAGACTGTTAGTCCATTACTTTAGGAGAAGTGTGTGCTCAGTGCTTACCCCAAGGCCATGTGGCCTCTGTAGCTCCCTGTCAAGGAACACACAGTGA
>JAWWEV010000134.1:32570531-32597617 GCA_035583235.1 Hafferia zeledoni | reverse complement strand
TACATTAAATACATTTAAACCACATTAAAAACTTCAGTTGTTAAAGCATTCTCAGTGGCTGGTGTATTTTCTTCATCTATCTATTTCTGGCACGACTCTTTCCAAGCCATGTACTGAGAATGGATTGCTACAAGTTTTTAGTACAACTGCACTGGTTACTTTTGCCTTTGTTTAATCCCATTTTTAAAGCACATCTAGTTGGTAAGCCTCAAGGTATTGTGGTTTATTTTGAGTTGTACTTCACTGATGTGTGTCTTCAACATATGCTAACACATTTAAAATATATATCTTTGACTTGAAAAAGAGAAAACTAAAAGAACTTACCCACTGTAGAGAATTTTATGTATTCCAAGTTTTGTGCCACAGAAAAATCTTGTCCTATTTGACCTTTTCTTATTTGAATTCGGAAACTGTGTACAAATCTAATGTTTGTAAATATTTACAGTCTCAAAAATGTGTTCTTTATTCTGTTAATTTCTTACTCTTTCAGGAGTTTCCCCCTATCCCTTAAACTTGAAATACTCAGAGAATAATAAATTTTACTTAAAGGAATTAGAAGTGGGCTGGCACAACTTCAGTAGCTTAACATTCAAAATACACAAAAAAGCAGTAGTTGAGATCTCTGCATCATGACATCACACTGTTCATTAAGTCATTCAATTAAAAATTAAATACCCCAATCCAAAAACCATTTACAGCAATTTTAGCTGTGTGATCTAACAAAAAGATGACAGCTTGATAATACTGTGGTATGGTAAGCTGTAGTAGTCAGGAATGTTAATACTTTATATTCTTTAATCAAGACTCTTGTTTCTTTCTCCAGTATTCCTGGTAGTTTTAGGACAAGGTTAAAAGCCCTGGGGATTTAGCGTGTGTTTTTTAAAATTTTTTTAAAATAATTTCTACTGATACCAAATTAACAGTGGGAAAATAAGAGTTAAAAAAATTAACCAGAACATTGACCTGAGTATTTCACATCATTATTGGCCTGAAGAGATCCATTGCAGCAGTGAGGTACTTTAGTACCATGTGCACTATAAATCTGATCCCTGTGCTGTGCCATGCACATGGACAATGGCTTGAATTAAGTGGCATTTATTCATCCCATCACATGCAGACACCCAAGTTAAGAACATGGCTCTTGGGATTTTTCAGATCAACTTTCTGCATTATGAGGGCCATAAGAATACTGCTAGATTGTATTTGCAGTTTCTTTTGGGTTTAAAACTGGGGTTTTTTTTAAGCAATAAATTATTTTTTAATTTTGATATTTTAGAAAGGAATTTACTAGTAGCCTATTTCTTGGGAAGAAGGCAATGAAAAGCTGTTAGCCTTTCCTGCTGGGAAAGATTTTTAACCTGGTACAAGAAGTGAAACTTTATTTCCAAGTTTAATTCCAGTTTGAATAAGAATAGATCTCTTTTGGTATTATTTTCCTCCTGTCAAATCATTTGCTAAAGAACCCAAGAGGTACCATCTCAGATCCCAAACCTTTGGATAGCTTTTTGCCCTGAGAAATGTATCTTTATTTTCTGTAAGCTTCATTGGTAAAAGCTTGGATTCTTGTTTATGAAAGCTCAGAGAATTATGTACCAGCATTAAAGAGGCATGCAGCATGAAAATGCAAGTGCTGTCTCCCTTGAAATATAAAACAGTTATGTTTTAAATTTGTTTAAAAATCTTGTAATTCTAGACATAAAAGAATAAATGGAAAATTATTTTCCTCCTTCTCTTAAGAAGTTATGTCCCTTACAGTCATAAAAATGTTATTTATTATTGTAGGATGTAAAATTGGAAGTTATAAACATTTGATAGTAAACAATTATCTCTTCATCTTAACATTAGATTATTTTGTTGGTTTCAAATTTTCTCATACATTGAAGAAGTAAATATGAACACCCTGGGGTCAAACATGTTTGCAATCAAGTTAATAAGAAATGGGGAAAGGCAATAATCCCAGAAAAAGATATTTTGGTCACAACAAGTAATGAAAAGTACATTTATCTAATATAAATTTAAATATCTTGTGGATGTAACCAATTATTTTTTGAAAATAGAAGATTTGAGAAGAGCATTGATATGTCCAATGCATTAATTTTCTAGGCTTTCCAGGGTTTATAGAACTGATAAATATTCTTCTAGCATGTTAGACTTGCATATTCCATCTGGCATTTGCATTGCCTCATTAGAAAAGTCTTACTAGCTTTAGATGGTGCACAGTATTTTGCAACGACTAGATCTTTCCCAGGTGAGTATACTAAATGGAAAAGCAACCATTCCCACCTGTGATTATTTGTTACTATTGATCAGGGGATTTTTATTGCTTAAACAGTCATAACTTTCTCTTTAAATTGACGTGAAGGACAAATTTGATTAAACTGACTATTTTTGATTTACTGTACTTTTACTGGCCCAGAAGATCTCCTGAGAAGCATATATGTCTACTATCTGTTTCATGCTTTCTTTAACCATAATTTCTTGCCCATATGTGTGATGTAAAATGAAGAAATGTGCAGAAAATGGCACCACAACAGCAATCCTGTACAGTCATTTCTGTCTCATATTCACTGAATAAGTTTTGAGGCTAAAACACAGGCAACATATACATAGACTTTTCTACAGCCAGAGCCTGTCTACTCTGCATTTGTACATGCTCTAAATGAAGAAAAAGCAACTTCAGCTTTTATTTTAAATCTGTGCCACAACCAAAGTTGAATTGACAGCAGAAAGATTTTATTTGATTGAAACACTGGAATGAGAGCTACGCTGTATTTGTCTGATTGAAAAATGATTTTATTTTCATGCTGAACTCTAAGGAATTTAATTTTGTTTAATTTATGTCACAAATGCAATAGTTTGGACTTGACTCAAACGTGTAAAAAAGAAAACATTTGAATAATAATGTGCAGCTATTTTAGTTAAAATATCTAGCACTTAAAAATTAATTTTTAATTTCTTGATGTAAAACCCCCTCAACTATTTCTAATACTAAATACACTAAAATTTAATAACCCAACAGTACATTCTGAACGAACAATTCATAATATTTTAACATGAAAGACATTGGACTAGAATCAAAGAACATTAGTCACTTCAAAAACTTCATGTCAAATTATGAACAGGTAATTTAAATGCACATAAATATAAATTATGTATGTCCCTTTATGTATTTATAAAAAGCATAACTTATGTTCTGCCACTGATAAGAAATGGATTCTGTAATAGCCAACTTATAAGTAGTTCTTTGAGTAAATGCATCAATATTTCAAACTACTTATAAAACAGTAAATCTCAATCTCAAATACATTCTAGTACACTTGTTCTCATATAGGTCTCCAAAATGAATTAAAATTTTCTGGGTGATTAACTCCTTTTATCAATTCATAACATAATATTGTAGCAAGGAAGTATTTTTTAACTGATACATGTGGGAAAGCTGATTTTGCCCTCCATTGTTAAAACTTACCCCCTCTCGACTAAGTTAGCAGAGGAGCAGCTGACTCAGGAAGTCAATGACCTTAGTGTGTTTGCTTTCCAGGCACTCAGCATTCTTTCTGGAGCTCAGAAACACTGTGGCAGTTTTTGCCAAAATTTGGGATGCTGACACAGCGCCAAGGGAAGCTTAAGTTCAAAAGAGTAAACTATGGGCCAGAGGTATATCAGGGTGGGTGGTAGAGATTAGTGGATTTCCATGAGACTTAAAGCTGTCAGGTTAAGGTGTGGTTATGCAGACTTTTCTCAGTAGAGCTTCCTTGGCATAATCATTTGGCTGACAAACTGACACCCTGGGGTTAGCTAAGGAGCACAGATAGAGAGTGAAGGAGCTGCTTGGGGCACGCCTGAGAGGCTCGGGAGCTCAGTGCATTGGCAGGGCAGGTGGCACTGCTGCCCTATGAGGGCAGTCTCACTTTCTGTGCAAGAGAAATAATCAGAAAATGTGTGGTCATTGCACAAGTTACTTATGTTAAAAGTCTGTTTAACTAAAAATTTTTCCCACCAACATTTCTTCTCTATGCTTTCTTGTTTAAACTGGCCAGAGAGAACCCTCTGCAGGCTCATAACACTGCACACTGCTTGACATGGGGCTGATACTGCAGGTATCCTTCTTTTAGGGGAGGTCAGCTGCCAAACACACCCCTTGCTGCAATGAGAGAGGTATTAAAATTCAAAAGGGGCACTACAAAATGGGGAGATTACCTACTAAATTGTGCAGCCTGGGCTTATTTTGTGACAGCTGGGAACATGTGTCTCTGTGTCTCTGCTGAAGGACTCAAGGATCTTCCTGGCTTTAGTGGAATCCTGGCCCCTTGTAGGACACATGGCCTACTCTCAGATGACTAAGAGCTTATGGATAACTACATATCTCAGCTAATCAAGTATGAATCTGTTAACATTTTGATGTAATTAAAAATATCTGTATAGCCAAACTTTTCCCTACACATACAAAATTTGTGAAAATATAAAAATAGATTGATAAAGGTAGTATTGATAAAATTATTTCTTGCTTGCTTGCATACTGAGAATTTTGTATTCACACCATGAATGACCAACAAATACACCTAAGAGGTAAGTGTGTTCAGCTCTTTCTTTATCCCTCTTTGTCTTGGCTATTCTGAACCTGTTAAGGTCAGAAAAAGACAGACTTTTTACCTCTGAGTCAAAAGGCTTCCTAAAGTGATAGAAACATATTTACACTGGCAAAAATGTTCAGTAATTGTTTCAGAAATGCCAAATTTGTCAGGCCTGTCCAAAGGCAGGCATGTCTTGCGTGCTGAAAATATGTCATAGTTTGATCTTCTGTTAGTTACAGTGAAATGACCATTTCATATACTTCTGGAAAAATAAAAAGCACCACTGAGATTTTTAAAAATGTTACATCAGAGGTGATGGGGTAGTTATCAACCATTTTTTCTATATAATAAAAGATAGGAATAGTGAATGTGCATAAACACACATATGTTGCCCATGTATATTCTATAATGCATGAGTGGATTACATACATTGAATTTACTCAGGTGTGTGTGTATACATGTCCAAAACCATCTATACATGAGGAAGAACTCATGCAAGAACACGTGATGAAGAAAGATTTCACAGAGTCACAGAATGGGTAAGGTTGGAAGGTATCACAGGGAGTGTCACATGAAAAGGGAAGATTTCCTCAACCCTTTGTGATTTATTTGTCTGCCAGTGCCCCAGGAAAGCCTACACCCTTGTGCTCAACTAGTCTGTCAGTGTCCTGCTCTGGAGACCCTTCTCTGAACAGCCCTGCTGGATTCCAGGGTGATTCAGCTGACTTAGGGGCACACACCTTTACCTCCAACCAAGTCATTGATGAATAAGTTAAATAGTACTGGGCTCAGTATTGAACCTTGGGGGTCACCACTAGTGACAGGCCTCTAACTAGATCCTGTGTGACCAGCTACAACCCTCTGAGATCTGTTGTTCAGTCAGTTCTCAAGCCACCTCACTGTCCACTCATCCAGTCCTCATTTCCTGATTTTTCCTATGAGGATTTTGTGAGACAGTGTCAAAAGCCTTGTTGAAGTGGAAGTAGACAAAATCCACTGGTCTCCCCTTATCCACCCAGGTAGTTGTTCCATTGTAGAAGGCAACCAGGTTGGTCAAACATGATTTACATTTAGTGAATCCATGCTAACTAATCCTGATCAACTTCTTGTCCTCCATGTGGATAGGGATGACCTCCAAAATGAGGCTTTTTTCACCTCTCAGTGATGAGTGGTTGACTGGATGGTAGTTTCCTGGGTCCTCCTCCTCACCCTTTTGAAGACTGGGGTGACATTTGTTTTCTTGAAGTCTTCAGGCACCTGTCCCAGTCACCATGACCTTTCAAAGATGACCATGAGTGGTCTAGCTGTGGTGTCCCCCAGCATTCTCAGCACTTGCAGTTGCATCAATTTAGTGACGTCTGATTCTGGTCCTACCACTGATGCCAGAAATGAAGAGAATCAAAGCTCTCTCCTAGATTCTCCAGTTCAAATCTGCTCTAGATTCCCAGTTCCACCTGGCCAGTGGTGGTTCTGGTCTGTGTAAACACAACACTTCAATGAGATTCATTCTAAATAAATGTTTATGCTTTTCAGCCACCCAAGTAAACAACAGACTGTAGAAATAAAGGGTCATAATTCAAGGGCTGATAACACTTTTCAAGCTATTCCAACATTATCTGCCAAATTTAAAAGCAAAATAACTTAAGAGAAGTATCTACTAATGGGCATGAAGTGTAGAAGAACCTTTTTATTTTCTACCTTTGAAAATATTTTAAGTGATTTTACAGAGTGCTTTTCCAGTTACAAACTTATGGGTAAATCCTGTAGAAAACTAATTCATAGTGCTTAAACCAGAGCAGTTTCTTGGAATCCAACACAGTAGGGTCAGGAGGTCACGTGAGATAATAATGCAGGTCATGCACTGCAGGCCATACATGAATGACTGGAAAAAAACCCTATGGATGTCTGTCTTACATGTCCAACATTACAGGTGTTTCCTTTATAATTTTAGCTTTCCCATCCTTTCTTATGATCTATTTGATTTGTTTCTTTATTTTCTAAAGTCCTATGGTGCCTGATTATTGCTTGAAAGATATTAAATTATTAAAATATTAAGTTACTATAGTAGAAAATGAGTATTGTCATTTTCTCACGGAAAATTGAAATTACTTTTGAAATTGAAGTCAAACTTTTTGGAGGCAAGTTTTTGTCATCTGATGCACATTCATACACATACATATATATGTATGTCTATGTAAACTGATCACAGTATTTTTGTCTGCATAATTCTACCCCATACAATTAAATTTGTTTTCTGGATTGTAATATAAATTGCAAAACAACCCCATTCTCATTACAGCATGCTATTCTGCAGCATAAGCACTATCTAAATGGTGGTTTGATTTATATTCCCATCACTTAACCTCTTAGAGAGAAAAACATAAAACTCCTAAATGCTAAAAAGATTTTGTAATGTGCAGCTACATGACTACTCTAAAAGCTTTTTTTTTTTAATATTAAAAATGTAAGATGCTTGTAGTTCATTGTGTAACTGAAGGTCAGTGTGACTGAATGATGACTGCACTCTAGAAGTTATTGTCCTATACAGTGCCACCATGAAAACACAAGTGCCAGTCTACATTTTGGCTTTTTAAGGTACATTTGTGTTAGTAGGAACTTCATGCTCAAGCTGGAATAGAGGAAAGAGCAAAGAATAGAGAGATAAATGTGTGTAGAGGAGGAAGGTACTCTGCATTTTAATAACCATTTGCTAAAATAATTCTTCCAGCTGTTCCTAAAATTGTATATGCACTTCGTGTGTCAGGGAGCAGGCAGACATAACTGCTTTGCAAGGGAAGGCAAGCTGGGATGGAGGGAGAGATTAAGGCAGGCTGTCGTGCTTGAAATCTCTCCGGTTTTCATATTGTTCTTCATAGTAGTAATGAATGAGAGTGATCTAACTGCAGGGAATTGTGAAGATTGTATAAGAGAGATGAATATAAAATATCTTCTGCAGTTTTGTTCTGTTTTAGCCTTTTGTTTTTGGTGGTGGCAATTTGTGCTACTCACACAAACAAGCTTCAACAGGGCTTGTCACTGCAGAAACCATACACACCTGAAATTAGATGGTATTTCTGTTTGGGCATATCACTATTTATTTAAAAAAGATACCCCATCAACCATAAATCATAGAACCATAGAATGGTTTGGTTTGGAAGGGATCTTAAAGATCATTTAGTTCCAATACCCCTGCTGGTGTCAGGGACACATTCCACTAGACCACGTTGCACAGAAGTTAGACAAATTACCTGCCTGAGAGGTTTCTCATTAGGTTGGTGGGTTTGTGTTTTTTTTTTTCTTCTTTTAAATATATTTTTTACCAGCATTTGTGAGAACTAGAGAACTTCATGGTTATCATCTGAAAAATACTGTTCGTTATCTATTATTTTATTAGTATATTATATTACTGCAACTTCAAGCATTTTCTTGAAGAAATAAGGCTATTCTAATACTATCCTTTATTTCAATCTATCCAAATGTGCTGGGTGGACAAAGTCTGGTGTTTGAAAACATTCTTTAAATAGCTATACATATAAATGAAACAATTAATATGAAACTAAATATTCATGCATATTTTTGGTATAGCTCCAGTGGACTAACATGATGAAAGGACTAAATATCCTACTGTTAAAATGAAATTATTTCCTTTCAAAGCTTGTTTATTATTTTTTCCAGTCACATTCACCCTTCTTCCCTCCCCCTCCCCCCCCGGTTTTATTGTTTGGTTGTTTTTTAATAGGGGTATGTGTATTCCCCTCTCTCCCCGCCCTTCTATGCCTTTCATCTTCCTTCCCCCCTTCAGCTTGGTGAAGTGAGAGACTGGATATACAAGCACTTTTATTTTCCAAACGAGGTGATTTCGAACTAATGTTTTTGGACATGTTTAATAAGATATTGTGAACATTTTTCTCCGGTGATATTTCTGATGTAGATAATGATTTACTGTAGTTCTTGCTAAATATTGTGCCACTTTTGAATGAAAATTAGTTTATATACAACCAAGAGAGAGCCTTCTAGGGTGGACATATGCCAATTATATATTGGAGCACAGTGAACAAGGAGGAAAAGTACAGAAAAATCTTTGCTTTGTAATCTGAGATATTTCTAGAGACTGGGTTAGGAACTGCCTTCTGTCTAACAGCCTACTCTCTATACATTACATATTGGTATCTCTATTTACTTTTGAAAAGTGACCTTAAGTAGTTATAAATGGTTGTTATGTTGTTGTTTGCTAGCAGTCTTAAGGCCTTGCAGAGATAGTCATGAAGTTTTTGCTCTGCTAAAGTTGTTCTTTCAAGTAAACAAACCAAAACAACAACAAAACACCGAAACCCCCAAGACAAAAAATCCCCCCAAAACAAAAAAAAACCCCAACCAACTCAAACCCCTGCCCAAGTGGTAAAAAATGGTGTTTCTTTTAAAACCCTTCAGAGAATAGATCATACATATACCACTTAGCTTTTGAAAAGAGTGTTAGAGGAATGCTGAAGAAATGAGAAATGCCTGAAGGAAAAAAAGATTTTTTCCAAGAAAATAGATTTTTTTCCTATAAACTAGAAAATAGTACTTACAAAATGCAGTGAATCTGTCTGTTCCCTAGTCAAGTAGAGCCATATACCCCTCAAGAAAATCAGATTCAAGAATTCCCTCCAGCTAAGCATCGCAAATTCAGCTGTAAATCTGGTGCTCCAGCAAATATTTTCTGTTAGAGGTAACATGGTTCTCATATGGTATTTCAGCTTTAGCATTCCTCTAGGGTGAAGCACTTTCCCCAGTATTATACTGGTGTAATATAAGTAAGAGTGCCGCACATTAAATTAAAAAGTTTTCTTCCATAGCACCAGAATGTCTTTAGGGGCCAGACTGTTAAAATAAGCATCTTAGCTATACCACTAGGGGCATTTCCCATATGAACAATATATTGATTTCTGGAAATATGCTGTGTAAAATTTTCACTTTCTGTAAGTAATGTTCTTTTTTTTTTTTTTTTTTTTTGGTGTTGCAGTGGCCTTCCAGAGCTATAATGTGTCATAGAATGATAGAATAGTTTGGTTTGGAAGGGACCTTTAAAGTTCACTTAGTCCAACCTGTCTGTCATGAGCAGGGATATCATCAGTCAGGTTGCTCAGAGCCCATTGAACCTGACCCTGAACATTGTCAGGGATGGGGCATCCACCACTTCATTGGGAAACCTGTTCCAGTGTTTTGCCACTGTTAGCTTAAAAAACATCTTCCTTATATCTAGTTGGAATCTACCACTCTTTTAGTTTCAAACCATTACCACTTTTCCTGTTGCAACAGGCCCTGCTAAATGTTTGTCCCCATTTTTTTCATACACCAGTTTTAGGTACTGGAAGGCTGCAATGAGCCCATTCTTCTCCAGGCTGAACAAAGCCTGCCTTCCTAGGAGAGGTGCCCCAGGCCCTGAGCATCTTCCTCTGGACCTGCTCTAATAGATCATAGATCCATGTCTTTTCCCTAGATTTCTATCGATTGCCTGATTACTGTATGAGAAAACACTGTTTTTAGAACAACACTAACTCTAATGAGTAAAATAGGTTATTTTTGGGTAGTGAAAGAATCATTTGCCATCCTGTTGAAGCACAGTAGCACAAGTCTTGTTTTAAGTACTTTTTTTTTTTTTCTTCTAGGAAGCCTAGGCAGAGAAGCAGAAGGAACAATGACTTGCCAAGTTTTTTCTGAGTTATTATGCAGTGTGAACACCTTGATCTCACATCAGAATGCATTTCTACTTTAAAATACAGCATTTATCTACTGCCATATTTACAGCATCCTATTAAACTCCCAGGATAAGCCTCTGTGGCGAAGGCACTAATAGAAAAGACAGGGACTAAACTGAGGCTCTGAATCTTGTTTGCATTGCAAATTGATAGTTTTGGGGTATTCCTGCTAGCTTTGTCGAGCATGAACTCCTTCTGATAAGCCACTACAGGATTTTTGTTTTCTGCCTTCTACAGTCCCTCCCTACTATCCCTTCAAATGTTGTTATGTGAAACCTTCTTTACACACATCTGTCAAATCCCTGAACATGAGTCTTGTAAATAATGCCACTTTCTTGCAACAAAAAGACCTCTTGGAATTTCAACATGGCTCACTTTTAGAGACTCGAAAATGAAACTCTATTCCTTTCACAAACACACCAACAGGTGTCTCTTTGGGCCATAGCATCACAAGCAGATCACAGGTCCCCTGGGGCCTTTATAGTGCTTGTGCTCAAGTTCAGTCATTGTTCTTTGGGTCAGACACTCCTTAACAAACCTCTTGTAGTGATGTCTTGTTCTGTACCTACGATTTGTTCACTTGCACAGCTTTCTTAGCAGGAGTAAAAGGCTCTGTACATCATGCTTTGAGCTGATGACTAGAGTGCAGAAAACACATTGATATTCCCCATCTTTATCTGGTGGCTAAAACAGAAATAACGATGTTTCTCCCTGACAAGCTAGTGGGGTTACTATCAGTGGTTTAATTATAGTATTTGAATGACTGCTTCCAGCAGTCCAGAAAAATATGAGAGTCTTCTGTGAAAACATAGTTATTTCTGGTAACAAGTGTAAGAATTAGCACCTGGTAGGTATGCATGTCATGTACTAGATGCTTTAGAATATTCAAGGTATTTTTAATATATTTTTTTAATTCCTAAAAAAGAATATTAAAGGGTAGCAAGCATTTTAGCATGTGACTAATATTTAGTATTTTTTATTGGCGAT
The DNA here is from genome assembly GCA_035583235.1 of Hafferia zeledoni. Classification (NCBI taxonomy): domain Eukaryota; kingdom Metazoa; phylum Chordata; class Aves; order Passeriformes; family Thamnophilidae; genus Hafferia; species Hafferia zeledoni. The sequence goes on along the minus strand of JAWWEV010000134.1, from coordinate 32,586,318 downwards.
AAAAGGCCTTTCTAAAATACATTTCAAAAAATAATTAGAGTGTGACATTTAAAAAAAACTTTTCAAGGCATGGGATTGCCAAAGAACCTTAGCTTGCAACCAGAAGTACATTGAAATAGATGTACTTTTAGAGTGAAGTGCCCTGTGCCAGTAGAAACTACAGCAGAAAAGCTGAACACAATTACAACATAACAGGAAATGAAGACTATTCATCCAAGTAGAGCTACAGAGCAAGGCAATTACCCAAGGAGGTTTTGATTGAGGTCACAGTAACTCTACAGTTTTGAAAGAGGAGTGACCAGTGATAAAGCAAATTACATTTTGTGGCCCCAATAATTACCCTCAAATATAATTTTAATTAAAGTATAGATTTGAACTTAGTGTTTCCTTGGAGATGTTACAGGCACTGTATCTAAGGTCAAAATACTCTAGCATGTGGAAAATAATTTCTCTCATTGCTTCAATGGGATATAAACATTTTCCCAATTATGTGTTCCTGGAAAGGATGAAAAGACAGTAATTAAAGTGGAAAAGAAGCTCTTGATTCCCTCTCCAAGCACTAAGAGGAGAAAATGCCTCTTCTAAGCACTTAAAGACTAACTGTTACTGTATAAAAGGATCATTGATTTTTGATTAGGCATTGTGGAGGAAATGAATTTTTTTATCAAATATTAGAAATTAATTGTGTAGGGTAGTGTTTAATTACAACCCATATCAAGATGGTTGTCTTCAGAGAGGTTCCCTGAACAAAGAAATCCCTAGGTCTTTATACCCTCACCATATGTGCACCTGAGCTTCACGTGCCCTGCATGTGCCTCTTGGTCTAATGGTGACTTGTGATCTGGGGTCTACTAACATCTCTTTTAGATTCTTTTTCCATGTCCACGTTGGCAGACCATTAATTGTTCTTATATTCCAGCTTGGGCCAGCCTTGGGGCCTTCCAGGATCTGAACCCTTATCTGAAGGTATTCAGTCTTTCTGTGTTTACTTCTCTACTCAGCCTTTCGTGCCAACAAACTGAGTTCATTTAAAGTTCACCTATGCCAAGCTTTGAGAAAGGCCCATTAATGCTGAGCTGTAAACATGTTACTTCATTGCACTTAAACCTACACAATTAATTTTTAATGCTTTATAAGTAAACTTAATTTAATTCCCAACATTCTGGTGTTGATTTCTTTCTATGAAATTGTATTTATAAATTGGTGAACTCTATCGAAAACTCCTTGGTTTGGAAATAAGATCTAGTAGGTTTATACAACTCTCAAAGACCAAATTTATATATTCAATCTGCAAATAAAAATAATTTGATGTATTTTACTCAAAATTCAAAAAAAATAATGCCATAGAGATTTGAAATATTTCAAAATGGGACGTAGAATGTATGGAAAGATGCTTTACTCAAATGCTATGCATAATCCCTCATAAATCTTGGTGATAGGAGATAGTGTGAGAAGAGTCATATCAGACTCTCACTGGCTTAAACATTTTGAAGTTTAAAATATACACGTACTAATTAGTAGAAGAAAAACCACATGTAAAACTACAGTTGAAATCCCCCATTACCTGTAGGAGGTTCTTAATGTTTTTAATATGATTTTATTCCATCTCACACATAGGAATACTATTGCCTTAACTGGTTTCTTTAAAATTAATGAATGGGCTGAAATTTTCTCTCCAGGCATAAAGAACATTCATGTTCTCTGAGAAATGTCCTGTGATTCTTGGTACCAAAATCTTCTGAGACCTCATATGGTCATAAGTATCACATAATGACAAACATTACTCATTTAATGGCACTGAAAAATCTATACAGGGTTATTTCTTCAAGCAATCTTGGAAATTAAACATGATCTGAGTCACTCTTGCATGACCACTGATGCTTGATTTAAGATTGGATTTTTATGCTTCTGTTTGATTCTTTTATTTTCCCATTGTAGAATTACTGTCTCCATCTCTCCTTATAATTCAGTTTGATTTCATATCTTAGAATAATCATACATACATATGTCATCCTAAAAGTTACAGAAATTATATCTGGATAATTTCCAAAGTGTGAGCTCCCAAATTTGTGCAAATTAAAAATAAATTATACCATCAATCAACATACATTTATGCGATACTAGAGAACTTATTAAGTAATTTCAAGTAAGGAGAATGAAAACCAGGTTAGCAAAAGAACCTCTTTTTCTTGTTTTGTGAAGGCAAGTTACAGTGGTCGGCCTAACAGGTACTGCCTAGTAGCAATAAAGTGCAAGAAGATTTTTTTTTCCAGGAATAGAAAGATTTACATTTATTGCAATAGATTTCAGTTTACAAAATCAAAATTATATTCTTATCAGTAGTTTTTAAAAGCAAACAAGTCATAAACACACAATCTAATGGTTATTTGATTTGGGTCATCATTATTCAGATGAAGTGTATTATACAATCTGGTATTTGTAAAGGAACTCCCTACAGAGTTCACGGTTACATTCTAAATGTGGAAGTTCATACAACTGCATTTTTTTTTCATTAGGCATCAGATGTAACATCTCTTCTTTAGTTTGCTCAAAGTGCTTTGCTTGTTCAAACTACCAGTCCATAGACTTCCAGTTTTTATTGCGTGAGTTATTAGTTCCTGTTAATACCTTTTTTTGTTTACTAAAAAAATTTCCTAGCTCTTTCATTATATGTAACTGTTCCTACAGGCGTAATGCAGATGTCTTTTTGACAAGTTAACTGAATTCCTCCGGAGGTACCTTAATATGAGCTGGGAATTAGCCTATTGTTTCTTACTTGTCTCACCATTAGGGGGAACCTTTTATGGACTTGTCAAATCAAGAAACAGAATATGTGGCCTTGTGACTATCTCAAATGTCTTAAAATCTCTATAATGAAAGAGTTTTCTGAAAAGTCACCGATATAAAACATTAACTGCATACTTTATATCAACTAGTGGAAAGATCAGCCTTAATAAAATGTAGAAGAAATATATTCTATTCTGTGTTATGTCTAGAATGTTCACTAATACTTAAAGGAAATGCACAACACTCAGAAGAAGAAGTAATTTTTTTCTCTTGGCATAGGAGAAAATTAACTTGAACTATTCTGCTAATGCCTTCTTGATTTAATGATGCAGTTACTGTTCTTCTGACCTGTCTTGCAAATGGAAAGAGCCAGAGTAAGTGTTCCACTTTGTTTTTTATAATGGCTTCTACAAGTAGCAAAAACATTTACTAAGCAGATCTGGCAGAGGCAAATCCCAAAACCATTCTAATCAAACCAGCAAAACTACAAACAAGACAGAAAAAAAGAGCAAAAATACTGATTGAAACAGGTAGAAGTACCTATCAAGAACATCTTGGTTGTATAGGGTAAAGGAAGATGTCTCATCCCTCTGAGCAACATGTTCACATTTTGCTCCTGAAGCTGCCAGCTCTGCAGCTCACAACAGCTGCTACAAAACATCAAATCCCTTTGTGCCTGATGCCACCTCATACTGTTATATAGCAGGCTCTGGATCTTCGTAGTCCAAAATCAATCTCAATTCCTAAATAAACAGGATTACTAGAGCAGAAAATGATTACAATCTGCCTCATGCTCTGTGATGTCAATGGAGTCTTGAGAGGACACAAGGACAGAAACTAGACGTACATTTGCAATATGATAGTATGTTCCTGGCAACTGTTCAACTAAAGATAACTTAACTAAAGGCAGGGGAATTTGAAGATGTATTTGCTATATGTACTTTACTGAGCTAGACCATCCGCTGCACTGGGATGCTGGGGGAGAGCAGAGATACTACAGGTGAAGAAGTGTTTGCATTAATTCCTTTGTGAAGATCTTAAAGGTGAACTGCCATATGCTCCCTCTAATTGCTTACAATGGACAGATCATGTGAGAGCTTTTGGGTTTTGGGGGGTTTTGTTTTAGCCACAAAATACCCTTCAAAAGCTAGGTTTTTATAGAGGGTAAAGTTAAGCATATTAGCATAAAAGATTTTCACCAATGTAAACCAGTCAACACTTCACTAGTGGAACAGTAAAAATCTTTAAATGCTTATTCATGGAGGCTGAAATTGCTTACAGCAAAATCATGAGTTTGATAAAGTGTTTTTAAAATACAACCAGTTCTGAGCGCAACCTATCTTTCTGTCTTTTGAAGTCATTTGTTTAGCTGCCTTTCCCTTTTCCTCTCCTCTCAGCTTTGAGAACTGCACAAGAACCCTGGAGTGGATAGATTTGCTACATGACATGAGGATCTCCCTTGAAATACTAGGATGGTTGCTGTCAGTACATATTTTCATTCTGGGAACATTGTGTCTCAGGTCTCAGCCCCTTTAGCCTCTTGATGTTCAGACAGATCTTTTCAGGTAGCTCTATGAAGTATCTGCTTTAAAACTATCCTGCTTTTAAAAGTGCCAGTTCCTCCTCTCCCTGGGCACCTTTGTCTGAGGGGCTGAGATTGCAACCCCAGAGTAGCAAAACAATATTTTTCAGTTTATACCTGAAATGTGCTTTGCCAGTGTGCATGAGGTAATGACGGCAAAGAGACTGGTTCATAGACTCATTTCTGTGTCTCCTTGCATTTCTGAAAATCCCCTTTTGTTTTCTATCAGAAAATCTTTGATAAGAGTGTGGTGAGGCACTGGAACAGTTTGTAAGTAGAGGTAGTAGATGCACTATCACTGGAGGCATTCAAGGGCAGGTTGGATGGGGCACTGAGCAACCTGGTCTAGTGGAAGGTGTCCCTAGCTATGGAAGGGGGGTGGAACTAGGTGAACTTTTAAGGTCCCTTCCAAACAAGAACTTTCTGTGATTATGTATTTATTTAGTTGATTTTAGATATTACCTTAGTTTGTTAAAAAATATATTTTACTGCATAGTAAACTGAGAAACATTTATACCCTTTTCCAGTCTCTGGATGTCCTCGTTAGAGCTGCTGGGACAGCTTATTACTGCGTGGGTGTAACCAAAATCATGTATTCTACACCCTCTATGTAATTTCTAACAAACTGTTAATAAGGGATCATTTGCAGGAGCTGCCCAGGGCACACCTGACCCCTCAGGCTACAAGCTGGGTGTTAGAGAACCTTGTGAGTTAGGGGCTTCAGACCAATGACTCAGGTGCAATAACTTCCCTCCAGGGAGGCAATAGCACCTGGCCAACCAGCCTGAGGGACCATGTCTGCTAATGGGCTGTTAAGAATTCTAAAAATATCCCATGACTGACAGAGTTAGATCACCCATTGTGGAACTCCCCGCCCTGGGGGAGGTACTGGGCATTCCCACCTGAACCTGAGCATATATCATCTTGTAGTTTGGGAGCAGAACCTCAACAGGACTGAGACTGCCACTCTTGACCAGACTGTGACCATCATCCTCACCAACAGGTTTTCCTTTCCTTTTACTTTGTACTTAAGGGGATCGTGTGGGGCTCAGCACAGGGGCTAATGAACACCATTATGTTTGTGCCGTGAGATGATGGGTTATACATCTGGTTTTTGTGGGTTAAAACCAATTTTTCTCTGTATCATTGTATTTACTGTAACTCTGACTTGTAATTTCTTTTTCAGTTGGGTTCATTTCTCTTGCCAGTTTACCTTTAAACCAGCACACTGGAGATAGTAATGCTTATAAAGACTTTACTACTATTGTGCTACAATAGAAGGTATAAAGTCTTTTGTTAACTTTCCTCCTAGGTCTGATATTTTGATCAAAATGAACTTACTCCTTTTCTATTTAATGGGTGTTTATTTACAACATTTGCATTTTTCAGGTTTGTCTGGGGTCTCTGGCCATGGTCATATTCCCCCGTCATTATGTTTTAATAAAATAGTATTGTTCAATTAGAGAGGAAAAATAAATAAAAAAGAAAATTTTGTGTTTCTGGTAAAATATTTAACAGCAAAGCAATATAGTCAAATACAGACAAAAATTTAGTTTTCCAAGAACTGTTGGGCATATATAGACATCTTGTTGGTTTCCCTTTTGTCCTTACCCTCATCTCTGCTCCTTACATATTCCAATTACTTTTATATAGAAGACTATCAGCTAAAATGTTTTCCTTTTTTAAATAATAGGAAATAATTATTTTAGAGATGCACTTAATTATGCCCATATACCATATCTTTTCCTACAGTATCCAAGGTGTTTACTTGTTTTGTTAATCTGTCTGCTTTGTGATTCCCAGAAGAAGGTGTATATGCAGGTCTTTGTTCAGATTTCCATATATTGTTATATTGAAGGATGTACTTAATAAGCTACTTCGGGAAGGAGTCTGAGGAAGTTGCAAGAAAGTCTGGGGAACATGCCTCCTCATGCATTCAAGCTAGAGCAGGAGGCAGAAAGAGAAAGGAGGTGTCTGTCAAGCTGTAAATAAGTGCTATATCTCTGTGGGATTGCAGTGGCAATGACAGTGTAGAGCTTCTTAGAGGTAATTTTCACTATCCAGCTCTGCTGGTTAAAGTGGAGCTATCTGTGGCATGTTTTGCATGTTTTTCTGTCACAAAGGTAGAAGCTTAGAAATTCATGAATTCTGCCTTGGACGTATGCTTTTGTCATGGCAGGGAGACAATGTTGTAAATCCTGGGAGCTCCAGGAGCTCTGCTGCTGAACAGCCCTCACAGCCATGACTGGTTCAGCTCCTTCAGGCTCTTAAACAATTGTGTGTGGCAAATGACCCAGTCTTTCCCAGCTGCTGGAAATCTGGGATATTCAGAGTCAGGGGCAAGAATTAGATCACCTGCCCAAAACAAGTGTTATTCCATTGAGAAAACTAGTCTAAACAAATTTACTTATTGCCCTGAACTTCCAGTTTCTATTCCTTTTTCTGTGGGAATTTTAGATACTAGTTTTCATCTTTAACCCATACATAAAAAGTGGTTTTTAATGTTATAAAATTCAGTATCAGCTCACACCCTTCTCCTACCTTCTCTTTGCTGCCAAAAGCTGGTAGTTGATTAACAAGGCTCAGAAGTATTTTTGGAAACAAATTATCCTCCTCAGCCAAATATATCTGTCTCTCACCAGTGTGATTAAAAAAACCAAAACAAAACAACAAAAAACCCCACACCTCTGTGTACATTTTCTCTTGCCCATGCTATATATTAAACAATGATATTCTCAGGTTTTGTGTTAAAATAAAAAAAAAAAAAATGAAGAATTAGAGAGCAAGATGTTTGTCCTCAAAGCAGTAAGGGCCTTTCCTTGTATTTCCTTGAACTCAGATTTTAATTTTTCCATCAAGTCTTGAAAAACCTCCATTTAAACCAGTTACTTCCATCTTCAATCAGGAAACTGAAAAAAGTTGTAGATGTCTTTTTTACCTCTGTAAGGTTTAGTCAACAGCTGCTGAATGCAATTTGACCACTTTGTGGATATTCTGCTTTATGCCTTTTTGGATATTCTACTTTATTGGAGACACTGTTATTTTTAAATTATTTCCTAGCTCTCCATTCTCAGAACAGGTAGTTCTGAACCCTTGAATTCCCTTTTTCTTTCTTCTTTTGTCTTTTCCTCTCTATTCTATTGTTTTGAAACATATGTGCTCCTCAGGTTTATAGTAGCTGCTTCACAAAAATAATATTTTTTTACCAGTTTAATGTACCATCCCTCATACTTGCATGGACTGCCAAGGTTTCCCTCAATGTTTAAATTTAACATGTCTTGCTACCTTGACTGCTTTTATTGTCAGAGAAGCTGTGTTCACAAGCTACAGAAATCAGGAGCGAGTAATTTAAAGAAAATTAGTTGGAGAGTGTAATCTATCATTGCTTTTACATATGAGTTCATTGAAAGACAACATGCAGTGTAAGTACAAAGTTATACCAAAGACTTCTCTTAATCATGTTATTGTGGGCCGAGTAACAGTAGAGAAACTTATGAAGAGAAAGTATAATATTTTTAGTATTACTTGAATCTCTGTAATGACTGTCTCAGCCTTGCTTTTCATTCTTCCATCTATCTCAAAGTATAGATGGTAGCAGGTGGATTCTATTTGTGTCTAATCTCAACTTTTCTATGTTCTGGTGTATATAAGAGAATAATACACAGTTGTATTCTATTGAACTTTAAAGGAAGGAAACACTTCAAAACGTAAGACAAATTAAAACTATGTACTTTTAGATGTTGAGGAGAATTTGATTAATTTGTCTGACTATTTTTTTTTCTTGAAAAAAAAAACTTTAAAGAATTAAAATTAAATATTTACCCATGCCTGGCTTAATGTATAGCAGATGCACATGTACCATGCACTTGAAGAGATTTATTATACTGGGATGTGTATCACTGAATAGATACCGTATAATGTATGTGTTAGGGGGTTGGTCAAGCATGGAGATATCAAAGAGAAATTGCTGCATAAAAGGAAACAACTAAGTTGTTGAGTTCAGGTATAAACTGTCTGTAGATTTGAAAGAATTTTTTTCCAGCCTAATTTTAGGATGGTTACTGCCTTTTCATTGTTTTTAAATGGAAACTTAGAGGCTTGTATTTCTTAGGCAAATTTCAAGGTGAACTGAAAGGAGAAACTGTGCAATGGCACACAGAAATTGTCATTGCTTTTTTTATCCCTGCAAGAGCCCTTCCACTGATGCATTTTTAATACTACTTTCAGAGTGAGAAAACACATTTCCATGTGTAGTTAACATCAAGAAACTGTAAAATAATGAGACAAACTGTTTATTAATGACAAACTAATGGCATATTTTCCACCATTACATCAGATTTATACTGAGTTGTCAATGACAACAACTAGCCTAGAAGAGTTATTATTTGTGTTCTTTTTTTCTCCTCTGCTGAAAGGTGTTATCTTACTGAAATTATGTGGATGTTTTGTTTAAAGGTCTTAAAATCAAAAAATGGAAACAAAAGTTGTGGTTTGCTGGATGCTTACTTCAGTGTTTATACTCCTTTAATCCTATCTTTTTTTTTCTTCCCTCAAAGGAAGAAACCACATACCTGCCAGGCCTTGCTAAATTAGAAATAAATTAGCAGTTACCACTCTATGAATATGCAAAGTCTGTGTTTTTTTGTTTTTTTTTTTCTATTCACTGCTGGTGTTTTGGTTACATTTTTGGTTGGTTTTTTGTTTGGTTGGTTGTTTTGTTGTTGTTGTTGGGGTTTTTTGTTTTGTTTTGTCATTGTTTTTGTTCAGGGTGGGGGTGTTTGGTGGAATCTTTGAAATTAAATCCAGGGATTTTTCTTTGTTTCCCATTTTATGAGATATACTTTGTTATGAGAGTTTTACAGTAGCTGAAGTTCATTTTTTCAATAAATGTATTACTAATAAAATAAACAAAACATTTTGTTAATAGAGAAGGGGGCAAAAATTACTTGTTGTACGTTTTAACTGTTATGTTTTATAATTTGCACAAGAAAGAAAAGTTTCTAACTATTCTTCATAAAAAAGAGCTGCTATCATAGTCACTTCTTAAGGAAAATAAACTTTAGTAAATCTAATTAGAAGTGAAAGGGTTCATATAAATAGTGGTCTCGATCATCACTCTCCAGGCATAGCTCTCTTGAGCACAGTTCTTCACTGTAATACAAAGTTTGTTCCTTGCTGATGAACTGCACTTCCAGTCCCTGAGGTCTGGTTCTACAGCAGTTGATTGATAGGAGGCATGGAAAGGTTAGACGATCGTCACTGTTATGGTCGAGCACGGTCTTTCCCATGTATCAGTCAAGTGGCAAGATTATAATGCTAGCACTTCTTGTTGAACTGAAATAATCCTTAAGTTAAAAGAATTTGTTCTGACTGTAGTCAAGCCTAACTATTTTTCCAAGGGATATAATTTAGGCCAAAATTCCTGTGGGCATTTTTTAACTGCCAAGTGACATGTCTATGTATCACATATAGATACATGCACACTATTATTTTTATGATAATTTGCAAATGGCACAATGAATCTAAATGCACATATTCATATAGATATGTATGCAGAACAAAATTGCACATAAGAATTGGGAATTGTCTTTTTTCTTTTTTTTTTTTTTTTTTTAATTTATCATACCACCAGTTTCTACTCTAGTATCTTTTTTAAGTCTCTTTTTGAATAATTAGCTGTCTCAAAGTAACAGCTGATAGCTACTTTGTAAGGAAGTGTAAATGCAGCTGTAGGAGTGTATTTTTTCCTGACTGTATGCATGCTGTTTTTGATAGCCTTTTCAAAACTGTAGTTGCAGGAACTCCTTGAAAGAGCTGCTTCTCTTCAAGCATCCTTGCCTGAGGCACTTCCAAGCATCTTCAGACTCATCCAAAACACTATTGTCTTTCCTCCAGTCTGACCTAAACCTTTACAGGGAAGTATGTGCCAAAAGATGCTCCCACCATAATCTCTCCCTTGTATTCTGTGGGGAATAACAGAATTTAAATTTATTTGGTTCATAAAATACAGGCTGAAGACTATTTTTCTGACCTAGTTATCTGCCAGTCATAGTGGAAGTATAATTAAGACAAGCACAAATTATGAATTTCTATTATTTTGACAGCAAAATATTACTCATAATGCACATTTATTGTGATGTCTATTATTAACCATATTGATTCTCAACATGCCTAAGGAACATAGTGACAGAGGTGTGAGGTGCCATGCAGAAAGTCATTGTAGAGACTCCAAACAGTGCTACAAACGTGCTGCCATTAAACAAGCCCACAGTTGTTTATGACACAAATGACACTGTGGCTCATCTTTCTTAGTGGTAGGACTAGCAATAGTTTTAAATGCAATTTTTCTGGGGAAGCTGTTTCCATTTGTTTTAATACTTCTCCTGTACCTTCACTTATGGTGTATCAAGAGTGTCAGCAATTTTGGTATTTTTTTCTGATTAGCTGTGTGAGTTACACAAAGTTTGCCAGCACTTTTTTTCTTCACCTTTTCCTTCACTTTCATGTGAGAGCTTGAAAGTGCAGGAGAATACTTTACAAACACATGGGGGTACATATCAAACTAGCTGGTGAATGTGTAGTGAGATTTAGCAAAACGATTAGCCATATGACAACCATGCAGAATTTTACCAGCAGTTGCCTGCCTATGGACATATTAAATCATTCAGGTCATTCTACACTTGATTTCCTCTCACGTACTTAAAACAGAAACAATGTAAAAATCTCTCTCCTCACTTAACTTGCAAAAGAAATAGCTGAAATAGCTTATGCAAATTTACATTTGTTCCAGAAAGTTGATTTTTTTCAGTGATTGTTCTTGTGATACTTATTGCATTGACTTTTTTCTTAACATTTTTTTTTTCTAATTGTAGATCCCATGGACTAGAGACAAATTTTTAGTTCAATTTTGCAGTGTTATTTTGAAAGGTCAGAAACACAGATTTTGTAACTCAGTACATACACTGTAAAACAAACTCTAGATTCAGCCAAGTCCTTACCCAGAGGAGAGCTAGAGAATAGAGTACCCTGATGTGCTCTAACAGCACAAGTATACTGAATTTTTTTTTTTTTAAAGGTGTGGTTCCTACATAAAAGAAATTGCTATAGAGGTGCTACTTCTCCTTCAGCAGTAGAGAGGAGACCCTCATTACTGAAGTGAAGTACAATGAGATAAGCATAAAGATGCTTTAGATGCTCACTTAGTAACTCTTATTAGAGGACCAGGCTCTTGCCAATGAGGGAACCTGATCCTCAGCCTGTTTAAATTATTTTGAATAGATTTGCATGCATTTATTCCAGTTCAGTTATGGAAATATGCATGGATCTAATAGGAAATAGGTCTCTTTTGGAGATCAATAAGTATTGCTGCAAGTTATTAAATACCTTCTACTGAACATTCACTTCTGCTTATTGATGTATAGACATGACCTTAGTCTATGGCAGGTTGTATTCAAAAGCAATAATGAATGTTATTATGATATGTGTTGTAAACTAAAGAACTACTAAATTTTAGTAAGCTGAATGTAGAATTGATTCCCCCTTGTAAAAACATTTTGATAAAATTATGCCTTATATGAGTATTTGCAAGCAAACCCACAATAGAAGTCAGGCTGTAATGAGGGAAGAAGTTATAGCTTATACCTTTTCAAAAATTATCATTTTTTCTCCTCTGGAAACTGGATATATTTTATGTATACAGTTGCAGAGTCTGTAAATTACAGAGAGAATCAGGGAGATGTATTTCATGATCATGTTACTCGCTTTATTTCCAATGTATTAATTATTGTTTTAATTTATAGAGTTAATATAGGGTTAATAAAGTAATTGTAGAAATTGATTTTTAAACACCTTCAAGTCCATCTGCCCTTAATTATATCTGGAAATTGCTTTCAGTTCCCTCTCTGAAAGAAACCCTGGAGTCAGATGCAATTCTTCTAGGACTTGAAATTATATTTGTATGAAAGAGTTGCTGACACTGCCTGAAATATATTCTGACTTAATAATATACATTTCTTAGGAAGATAATCATCTTCCAATGTGTCTAGGACAGAAAATAAAATAACATGGAAGCATTTGAGATATATATGTATATATATGTGTGTGTATATATATGTGTGTATATATATGTGTATGTGTATATATATGTATACATATATAGTTCCTCTGAATCTCTTCATTGTTATATATGTTTCCTTGATCTCTAGCAGAACATTTGTAATAATAAATTGTGGTGTAGTACAAATTGAGATAATAGATTTTTAGCATTATAAACTCTAACTGTGAAATGGCAGCAAAGTCTCACAAATGTGTTGTCTACCCATGAAGTAAAGACGCCAAAATATTCTCTAACCCTTGAGATAAAGGTAACTCTTTAAAACCATTACTGTAAGAAACTAAACCAAAGCAGGAATTGTCAGTTGAGACTAGTATATTCAATTTTCTATCTGAGTTTTGCGCCTTTTTTTTTTTTTCCCTGTCACTCATCTACCTTTTCTTCTACTGGGGTTATTATGAAATATCTTAATAAATCTGGCAATCAGTTTTTCTGTATTGTACACTTGTGTGGTTGTTTCCCTGATCATTTTGCATAAGAAATATAGCTAGCTTTTCACAGAAAAGTTTGGAAACATTCTCCAGTATCTAGATCCATTTTAGATATTTTTAGATGCTAAACCAAAGCAAACCTCACAGACTGAGCCTCCATTTTTATTTCTAATAATGTATCTTATCAAAATTTGTCATTTTGGTTTGATTAAAAATCTTGAAGCTAATTTTTATTGCTGGACTATGAGAGAGACTTGACTGTCAGCCCTGAAGCGTTTTCTAGTGTGTGCTCTAGGTCAGAATACACATTATTTTCAATTCCAAGCAAGATTGCCATGATGAGGTCAATACGTCTGCTATGTCTGTGACTTGCAGTTTCTAAGAATTCAATGAGAATGATGTCTTACTAGGAAACAAATAAGTCTTGCATCGTCATGTTTTGGGTTTTGACATGTTATAGATCATGTCATGAAGGTCAAGCATTTTTCCTTAGTCAAAAGGATCTTTTTTAGATTCAGAAGTACATATTATTTTGATGGAAAGATTTGTGTAAAGCAAAATATTATGTGAATTCATGTCAACACTGCAATATTTTTTTGGCTGAAAAGATATCAAATTGTCCCCACACACCTAGTTTATATTTTAGAAGTGTTTAAATCAAAGCACCTTAACACTTTGCTTCACATGATTTGATCTGAAATGTAATCTGCAATAAAGATTTTTCCCCAAATATAAAATGAACAGAATTTTTTTTGGGGTTGAATCAGTAATTTTGTGATGACCTAGAAAGTTTTCCAAAATGTCACTTTAATGAACTTCATTTGTTAAAAAATATACTTATAAAGGCCCCCCAATAACTTTAGGTTTGTTTGCTTGTTTGAGTGGTTTTGGGATTATTCCCCCTCAGAAAACTGTCAAACTTCAGAACTGTATGATTTCTCTAGTTCTAGTTTTTTATTGCTGATTTTTTCCCACTAAATCTCTTTTTCATCAAGTTTGGATTTGGTCTCCTTTTTGTTCATTTTACAATTTTTGAATCTGAAAAGCTATATAGTAGGTCTGAACTGAGCAATTCCTAAAAAATACATAGGCATATTACCACCTGAAATGCCTTTAATTCAGATATCATCTTGGTATGTAGGACATGTTTGAAGGTCCATTTAAAAACAAAACAAAAAAATCAAACAGAAAGGACTAAGATGTACTTATGAGTTAAACTTATAAATCTATGATAATTGCCCTGGTAGTTAATGGAGAACAATTAAACCTTTGTTTTGAGACCTGAAGAAGGAGATCCTTTGAGAGAATAGCTAAAGTCACATGGTATATTATGGTGCTTATTAAATTGTCTATATCTTGGAATAACTAAAGAATCATTGTGTTTCATTATTGTGCTATTTTTTGGATATATAACAAAAATAAGAGTAAGAAAAAAAATATTTCTGACTCCTAAACTGTTAATTCCTTATTTCTTTCAAAACTTTCTTGTAATTAGTGTTCCAGGCATTATGCAAGCAAGTTGCAACATTTTTTATATGTCTTTGTCACAGAAACATCTCTTAGTTAATACAGGCTATTGAATGTTTTCTGGACACTGGAAGGAAAAATTCAGCCATTTATCTGAGATTTTCTGAGGTACTAAATGACACTTGGAAATCTTGGACAAATAGCCACTTGATACGTGCAGATCAGTTTTAGATACAGAGAAACAGATTGCTGCATCCATGATCGGCTCGGTATGTGTTAGCCAATTGGGTATGTGCAGTAAGTCAGAGGCATAGAGAGCATTGATTTCACTGTGTGGGAACAGTGAGTCATCAAACTCGCTCTTCACAGATATGAATCAAAAAAGTAAATAAGCATGAACATTTTTCATGCTTTTCAAAATCAACCTGTAGTTAAGCAACTAAGGCCATTGGCTATCAACTTGAAGTTATATGAAGTAACTTCCTCTTTCTTTGACTATATAACAAGATTGCTAATTTCTTACTTTTATTTCATGTTGCACATCTTGTACAACTGCTCTCTTCACAATGGATCAGTGTTACCCACAAATTGCTCTGACTCCAAGGAGTCTGATGTCAGTCTGGCTTTTCCAGTGCCATTTCTGACTAATAAGTAATGGGAACCATTGCAATGACGTCTTAAACCTGCAGCCCTCAGGGTCACGTATAATGTTTTAGTTAAAAGAGGAAGAGAGAGATGCTAAGGAATAGAAAGACTTGGATCCACGTGTAGAATACATTGAAAAGTGGAAGTACATCATCAAAGGGAAAATTATTTACCTCTGGGGAAATATATTGTCCTAGGAACGAGAGATGTGCTGTGGAAGAAGAGCAACTATGAATCAAAAACATTTCTTAAAGGATTTGGGCATAGCAACTAGTCAGTCTCATGTAAAACCTAAAGCACAGGCTCAGTCTGGTTTATGAAATGATTGTTAGCTGTTTTTTTTTTTATTTGAGATATTCCTTAGGAATATTCAAAAATCAAATCTATTCTTATTGCATATGATGGCTGTGTTTTCAGTCTATGCATGTGGGTGGGTAACTTTTGAACTGTGTTTCCACAATGAAAGCTTTGGAACAACAGTAACTGCAGATAGCCAGCTATATTAATTTAAATTAACTTCTGTGACCATTAGAGTGTTTATAGAAACCTAAAGGGCTGCAGATGCATCTCAGCAGATATTTGTTTATATTTTAAGGAGATAATTATGGGATGTCCACCAAGCTTGTGTGCAATCTATAGCACTAATTATAATACTTGTACAAAAATACAAATTACATTCCAACATATTGTAGCGTTCAGATCTGCTTAATTTTGGTGCAGATTGAACTACAAGTTCGAAATATTCTCTTGAGCAAAATTAAA
>JAWWEV010000134.1:32506760-32570512 GCA_035583235.1 Hafferia zeledoni | reverse complement strand
GTCCTCAGTTTCTCCTTTCCCTTGTTCCTCTGACTTTCTGAATCCATCTTCAGGTTTTTATAATGGATTGAAAACTTCACACTTGATTTTTGGCACGTAGACAAGTCCAGATGTTCGGAAACTGATAAAGACAGGATTTTCTGGCAGGAAGTATTTCCCTGAGAAAGTTTTCCAGGAGCTGACAAAGCGATGTCAGCAGACAGAAAAACAATGGGGGAGCATATTTCTGTCTTATCTTGTACACGACACATATGTGTCCCCGTGGCAAATTATTCTCTTCTACATTTTTAAACTCCTTAGAACAATAATGCTCTCCTACAGGTATTACTGCCTGAATTGTTCTCACTCTGGTTTCTTTTACTTTTGTATTACTATTGATGTACTCTCACGTTGCAGAGCAGATTCACTATTTTCTTCAGTTTACCTAAGCAGCTGTCTCAAATGAAGTCGCTGATGCAAGAGGCAACAGAGTCATCTTAACCTCTGTACCTACTACTTGCAGCACATGAAACATGTTGCAGTACAAACATTTCCAGTTCTATCATTTGCTGTTGTAAGGTGACATTATAGTACAACACCAACCATCATGAATTTTGGAGCTCTAAATGCTTTCATCTGCTTCACACAGGTAAGCTACAGAGTAATTCATTGCTTTTGGACACTTTAGCCTCTGTAAGTTTAAACTCATATATTGAAATTTTTGTGGACTAGCAACTTTGCTGTGTCAGAAATTAACTTAAAGAGGGAGAACTTTCTGACACCTTTCTGTCTTTCTGAGCTTGACAATGGTAAGGCAGCTGCTTGGGATTAATCTGCTCTATGCTGAGCTACAATACTGCTGGGACAGCTCCTCCGCAGCTAGCATAGCTGTATCAAATGCCATTAGTTTGGTGACAATATCTCATTTATTTCCTTTATTAGTCTGTGGCAGACATCTGATGACTCAACCAGAGTCTTTGCTAAGAGCATGGTATATCAATGCCCTAAGTGCAAATAAACTGCACTCTTGTGGCTGTGTTAATCAAGACTGTGTATCAGTCTACAATATGATTTAAGAAAAATGTATTTATACCTTCAGTTTTGCAACTTAAAGTATTTAAAGTATTCTCATCTTAGCTCACTTTCAAAATGCCTGGAATGCTAAGGAGTGAATCATACAAAGAGTTTCCAGAGGAATCTGTTTGATATGAGCAGAATTCACATGAGAAGTGGGCACTGAAAGCACAGAGCAAGCAAATCTTCCACATGGCAGGAAATAAACACAGCTTTTCCGTGAATCTCCTAACAGTATGCATCATGGAAAAGTTACACTAGGTGTTAGAAATTAGCTGTTCTTTCACCATGTTGCATCTCCATGCTTATGAAGTGTTACAACACCTAGTAACAGAATAGGTACATCCATGGGGTTCCTTAGTTATCTTTGGGAAAATGTGATTTTCCTTTTTCTTTTACATTAAAATAGTTTCTGATTCTGGCCCAAATAGTGTGGACTCTTGTACTCAAGTCTGGAATAGATTACCTTTCCAAGGGAAGAAATGTTTTGAGGTACAACTGACTGTGTACAGTTAGTGGGTTAATGTGATTATGGGGTTATTAAACCTTGTGATGTGTTATGGTCCAGTTACTAAAAATATTAGAAATATCTCTGGCCAAGCTAAGGTACACACTAGACCAGATGCCAAAGTCAATATTATAGGTTTCATTTAATGGTAAATGTGAGATGGAGAAAGAGATAAAAAGAAAAAGGAAAAGAAGGCAGAGGGTGGGGCAGGAAAGGAAGAAAGACATTGACAGAGAGAGATTAAACTAGAAAATGTATCACCACTCTGTGTAACCCAGTGGCATCCCATCAGTCCAGTTCTTCTGGTCTTCTTAGTGGTCAAGATCCCACAAAACATAGAATTCAATGAATTAATATATGTTCAGGAGATGTCAGGCACCACCTCTGGGACGAGGGGCGAAGCTTTCCTATTTTCCCAGTAAGGGCTTTTGCCTCCTCAGAGCTATGCTATTTGCCTTTTTAAATAGTGTCAGCTGTGTGTAAAGATGCGAGACAAAATTAGTGTCTCAGCCTTCAGCGTGCAATGTGATTATTTCTGCTGCATTAATATTTCAGCTAATTCATCAGAACATATTCTTCTCCTGCAATAACCTCAGAGGCTCTATTCCTCCACAGAGTTCTAATTGGTTTTGCACTTGGTGAAAGCAGTAAGACAGGGAGAGGTTTTATACTTGTAATGTTGAAATAAATTAGAGATCAGGGCAGAATGTTTTGCAAGTATTGCTGAAAGACAGAGAATTGGTTTTGTGTTTGGTTAATCTTCTCATTCTATCCAGTAGCCTCTCAAGCCTTTCAAAAACATTGTATTTTTTGTCTTTTCAAAAGAACATAACTTCTGAAATATATTTAGTATAAGCAAAATGGTGAAATATTTTGATAAAAAGTACCAGTCTTGCTTTTCTGAGGAAAGATGAGCATGAGGAAGAGGATGGGGCTTGTTTTTTCCCAAACTTAGTCATGTAGGACACAGCACACACAGACCTGGGATTTGGGTAAGGAGTCACAGGTCACACAATACAGAGTAGCCTGACAGTTACAGGGCAGTCCAAGCTGGCATCATCCAGTGAGTATGTGAGAAACTTTACACATGGACACAGATCTGTTTTGTTGCTTCAGACTGTGCACAGCAGACACTTGGAGGAAGCAACTTCTATGTCTACTGCAGACTTGTATATGTTCATACTTTTCCCCTAATACTTCCTATTATCTCATGCCATCCTTCATCACAGCTGTTATGAAATATTTATTTCCTTATTCCATAAACATACAAGAAGTTTTGAAAGGAAGAAAAGAAAGAAAAATAGGACATATTTTCCCCCACACTCCCAGTGTCCTTTTATGTATGTCCCATGTGTGTAAAAGCATAGCTTTTGAGATACATAATTTTGTAGGGTTTTTCTGACAGGATAATGTTTTAAGGTGAATAAACACAGTTTCTGCCTGCTTCACACACTGGTTGCCTTAGTAACTGTGGCATAGTGCAGCTGAAGTGTGCTAATACCCTTGAAAGGGAATTTGAAGGAAGCAGATGGGCTGTGATTATCATTGGTTGGATCAATTAGACCCGTAGATTGTGAGACACTAAAAATAATACCTCCAATTGGTTAAAAAAATAATTTTGGAAGTGGAACAGCATTTTCAATGTGACTATTTCATATATTGTATTTGCTACATTTTTTTTTTCTTCAGTTTATATGATTGGGAAAGATGATACTTTTCTGTCTTTTACCAATAGATGTACTCAATAGCTTTATTTTCAGTGATTTCTTAATTTCCAGACAGTAGCTGCTGGTACAAACAAAGTGTGTTACTATGAAAAAAAAATTAACTAATCCATAATAAACAACAGAATTGATTTATAAATGAGTTACATTTGAAAGCAAAGACAAGACAGGCAATACTAAAATGTCTTTACAATAAAAAGAGGAACAAAGGAAAAATCTGATACTTGCAACTTTGACATTTTTGTGGAACATGAGTTCTCTTCTAAATGAAAGCTGCAGTATATTTTATGAGGGGAAAAAAGACTGTTTGGAAAGAAACATGAAAAGGTATTGTACATTATCAGCTTACTGACTTAGAGAGTGTACCTTTATCATAGTTTGATTTACCCTAAATTTATTCCAAAGGAAAGGAAAGTGAGTGACAGATTTCTATTCTTTCAAATTTTATGAAAGATGTTCTCTTTATTTCTTCATAGGCAAATTTGCAGGTTCAGTGTTAAATATTCTATAACATTTGAAGATGATTGACCACTAAACTAAAAATTACAAGTAAGGAAACAGAACTCATAGAGCAGAAGCATTCTTCCCATAGCCATGAGAGCTTAAAGCTGTCCCCAGTTGTGAAAAAACCAAATCTAGCTTCACAGGACTCACATATATGTGAAGTGTGAGACACACAATCCTTTTATTAAATCCTTTTTATGAACTCTCCATTCTTTGTGTCTTAACAGTGTCAGGTGTCATAGACGCTTTGCAGTCAGGCTTCACATTTAAACAAGCATGGTACGTGGCTTAATAGCAGTAATGGATGCCCACACACAGCAAATGTTGAAAGTTACAGTTTTCTAAGGAAGTCTGAGAACCCAGGAGTTTCTGACATGATCACTGAGAGGGATTTGAGATCTTTTCTCATTTTCCCTCGAATGCAATTCCTGTGGAGTTTTGTATCAGTGTATGTTATCTCCATTCCTCTTTCATAGTCCTGCTGTCAAAAATGCTGTGATTACAACTTATTTTCAGTGCTGTGATGCCTTCCTGTTTGTAGAACTCCTTCCTATGGTTTCTAGGAAACAGAGTTGAGAGACTGGAGGAAAAGGATAAGCATGAAGTTCAAAAAAGACAAGATTATATTAAGCAAGCTCCTCAGGGGCTACTTTTACTCCTAAAAGAAATTGCTGTTGGAGGAGAGAAGATAACAAAATGCAATTGCCAGGAAGAGTACGCTCTTAAATTAAAAGGTATTTAGATTAAGTAATTTAGTTAAACTAAAGACGTATTTAGAGGTTCTGTCCTATCTTTTATATATATCTGTCAGTGTCTGCAGTTTAAGGGGCTCTCCTGTAAATCTCCCTCACACTTCAAGTAATGTAGCTCTTTGTGAAGGGTTTGCTTTATTTTGACATAGGCCCACAGGGAAGTGGGGTTTGGGGAATTTACTGAACTTCACATTCTCTTTGAGATCAGACAAGAATTTTCTTAGCATCTCAAAAGCTTTAAAGGCCAGTCACAAAGGCAGAAAGCTGAGGTAAGTGCTCACAGATATGTGGTATCCTCAGTAACACTGCAAGTCTGATTTACTCTAGCAACAGACTTCTAGAAAGTGTGTGAAATCATGCCATATTGTTTCTCTTGTCCATTGGCTGGGGAAGCTGAAAGCAGGTGAAAAATATTTATGTTTTCCTGTTTTTTCTATTTGCACAGCTCAGTCCAGCTGAATACATTTCCATGACTTACAAGTAGTGTAAATCTCTCATGCCACTGCTACTGCTTCACTGAGACCCAGAGAAATGTGCAAGGATTCCTGGATTTTATAGGAGTCAGCAGGTCTTATTGCCTTTTTAATGGTGTTGGTTTTGACATGGCTTTTACCAATTAGCTGATTGATCAGATGATGAGCTAAGCAGTATAAAACAGGGCATTATAGACATGCAGAATTTAGATGAACAAGTTATGAAAGTAAATAGTTATGGAACTTTTAGCATTAAACATTGTAGTTGGGTAGATATCAGCCCTAGATATGTTCAGGATAGTGAAAATGGCCACAGTATAGCTGGTAAGAAAATGAGTGACAAGCAAGATGAATTGCTTCTTAATGTTTCACTACCTCACTTGATTAAAGAAGTATTCATCACTGCAATGCAACAGTGATGAACACTATAAAAATATTTAAGTAGAAAATATGAAAGATATTGTTACTATATGTAGAATAATGATACAGTTTCAAATTGTGTGGTCATATGTGTGACAGAGCAGAGAAAGGACTGCGCATAGTAAAGGAATACTGGAAATTAAGCATATTGTGACAACTTTAATTACAGGCTTTTAAAGTATTAGGATTTGGCTTTATTCTGTTGCCTTTGTTTCCCTAGTGTTTAAAAATGAATTTAATAAAAATGATGTGATTTGACTTTGCCAAGTAACATCTTTTATTTTGTGGTTAACGTGACATAAGCTCCCTGAGAGCTTTTTAATGAAATACTTCAAATATGTATCAAAACAAGAAGGATATTCTTCAAAGAACCTGTTTGAATTAAAGTGTCACTAACTGAAACTTAACTAAACAGTGGTCAGGTGTTTTTTTTAAATGCAGTAAGTTGAAAGACCTTACAAAGCTGCTTGGAGGTTGACTTACTGTAGTTTATTATGCTAATTATAGAAAAGTTCCTATAGAGATCAAGGTGAAAGTGACCTTCCCTGCAGTGTGCTACCTCATTTCATATGGTTATTGAAACACACAGCCATCCTTAATGTCACCATCATTTCAGAGGAGAGATCTCTGTTTCTGTTGCTTGTGTGCTAGCAATAGCTTTCGTTTTCTCAGTCCTTTCCTTTTCTTGCTTCTGACTCTTAATTACATTAGTGGCTATCAGTATTAGCTTAATTTCAGGAGCAGCTGGCAATTCAATTACAAGTGCTTGAGACACTTGTCTTTTCTATTTATCCACATCATGTGTTCATATCAACCCTTGATCCTCTCCCTGCAGCACCAGATCATTGGTCCTGACTCAGCACCTACTGCTTGGTTGCCTTTGACAGAAACCCACATGTGCTAAGGAGAGTAAAGGCAGTGTCATCTGCCATGCAAGGAATAATTCCTTTTGCTGACAATTTATTCATGTTTCCATGTTGATATTAACAAGACTCTGTTAGTAATTAAGAATCAGTAAGTCAACAGCTTTCATACCAAATGCAGAAATATATTTTTAATGGGGACTGGTAAAACTGAGCAGTTATTTTCGGTTAAAATGGCTAAAAGGAGAAAAATGTATTGGGGAACATTCGTCTGTTCCACAACAGTATCATATATATTTTCATTTATATACATTCCAGAAAAAGAAAAACAAAATCTTTCCCATTAAACTAGTACTCATCAAAATGAAAGAAAAAAATATTATAAAGAGTGGGTTAGAAGCAAGTTACACACGCTGACAAAGCCTATCTGAAATGTCTGGACAAGATACTCTCAATTTTAGGATTCATTCTGGCCTGTGAGGCATTCTGTACCACAGCTCCCACAGAACTATCAATGTACCTTTCAAATAAAGAAATTCAAACCCATGCTAACAATCATGTCCCATTTTAGTTCGTGAATTTCGTAATAATATTTAATGTATTGCATAGGCTTTCTGGCTCCTTCCTTCCTTTACAATGCCTTTTGAGGTTACATTTTTCTACAGTAAGAGTAATTCAGGAGGAAGGCATACCCAGAGATTTCCTGTTACATGTTTTTCTTTCTGTGTCAATATGCATTTATGCATGCCTGGTATGTGCTTATCTACACAGACAGGCAGACACAGACAGGCACGGACATATATATATATATATTTTGCTTGTAGAAATTTTTTTTGTTGTGTTGGTTTTGTTTGGTGTTTTGTTTTGTGATTTTCTCTCTTTGGTGTATACCTGCATCCTCTTGGAAGAGAAGCTTTTGTGTAGCTAGACATACTGTTACCATTTCTGCTGTTTCAGAGGAACGGCCAAGGTCTGCATATTTTAAGGTCATAAGTTGTCTCTATAATATTATTTGCTGACTTCTTATACAGTAAAATTTCTGCTGCAGGGTTCAAACATGACATGGATGAAAATGAAACTCATCTTTCAGAAAGATATCTAGTCCCATTTTAAAGGCTTTTCTGAAGGAATCTGTATTCAATGGAATATATTCTGGCAATTGACTCCTTACTAGGAGTCTTTGTCTAATCTCAACCTTGCTAGCTAGGTTAGAGGATTCTCTACCATCCATCAAATTATCTCTGTCCAACCCTTTCCCAGGTGTGCACTGTACCTGTAAGCACTCTGCTCTATGAGTGGTATGAGAATGACATCTGTGATATTAATGACACAGAAAAATGTGTCGTAGAATGTTTTCACTTTTTGCAGCTTCATAACATTGTTATGTTATCCAAGGTAATTGAAGCTGTTTTACTCAGGTTTTCTTAACAGAAAATCCAGAAAACTTTCCACTGTGCAGAAATTAGCATTCTGACTTCACCGATAGCAAATCAAGGTCATTGCTGAGTGGTGGGAAGTCATCCCTTCTGAATGTAATACAACTTCCACATTCATATATATCTAAGCTGTACAAAAATCCTTTGAGGATACTTTGTAGAGTAGCGATATTGTTTCTTCTTTGTGTTATTACTCTTTATGTTACAAACAAGATGTACACAGATGCATACCTCTATTGGGTTTCTGCTAAACAATTATGTGCAAATTCAGAGACTCTTGAGTTAGTGTGTATTCAAGTTTATACAGAACTAAATCTTATTTACCAATACAAAGTATAGCTAAACTGTGATCTTATAAGCTATATGAATATACATGTCTTCAAATTTCAAAAATAGAAAACCTAATAAGGTCTAATTCTCCAATTAAAATTCCTAAAGTCATGTTAGATTTTTTCCTCCATAGAGCTCAACAAAACAAGGTCAGAGAAAAACATCTGTCTTGAAAAAAGAACAATACCTCAGAACTAATACTGATGATACCAGCACTCTGCCTTTGGGAGGGACGGGTCATAAGTCAAAACTAATTTCATATACTATATTATTTCTGAACCAGTTCTTAAGTTTGGATCAACAATGGAAACTTAAAACAATCCCTTCCCCACCCCCCAAAAAAAAGAAAAAAAACCCCACAAAACAAAACAAACCCCAGAGAATTAGCTTACATTTTTTTGTCTTCAGGATGTATATGCAGATTTTCTTTTTTAAAAATATTTTCTTGGTCGGGACATTTTTGCTTATACAAGTTTCATTTGGAGGCCTTAAGTCACAATCTGATTTTATGAGGTATAGGTAAATGGTAAAATATATCTACTTCTCAGGAAAAAAAAAAAAAAGTTTTTGCCAGCCTACTTCAGGAAAAGGTCAGGGAAAGGTTGATGCAGATGAAAAACTCATGGACAGCTGCTAAATGCTTTGTAACTCTCAGTAGTGCTGAGTTCACAAGGATGTTGAAGTGCCTCTAGCTAGCTTTAACTATGTAGTTGTAATAGCTCAGTTCTAGGCATTTTCATTTTGAGTACAGGCAGATAAGGCAGTAAGACTTTCCAGAAAATCTGTTCAATCCTTATGACAGTCCACAAGAAAGGTTAAATAGATGCATTGTCTATGCTCTTGCAGGGTTATTTTCAATATGTCCTGACTTTTGGGGGATTTATTGACTAGTAAGTCTCCTGTGTTCCTTTCCAGACCCAGGACTTTGTGATTCATAAAATGCAGTAGCAATCAACTGACATTTGAAACTTCACTGTGATTAGTAAAGAAAAAAGTAAAAGTAAATTAAAAAGTATAAAGATGATGATACAAAAATATTTTGTTTACAATAACCTGGATAAGAAATCAGAAGGACCTCTGAAAAACATGTAAGCATTTAAAGTGCTTCTTCATGAGGAAAAGTGGAGAGGCAGGCACTGATCTCTTCTCTGTGGTGACCATCGGTAGAACCTGAGGGAATGGCCTGAAACTCGGTCAGGAAAGACAGAGTTTGGATATTAGGAAAAGGTTCTCTGAGGATGGTTGGACACCTGAACAGGCTCCCCAGAGAAGTGGTCACAGCCCCAAGTCTGAAAGACGTCAAGAAGTGTTTGGATGATGCTGTCAGGCACATGGTGTGACTCTTGGAGGTATCCTGTGCAGAGCCAGGAGTTGGACTTAATGATCTTTGTGGGTTCCTTCCAGCTCAGAATATTTTATGATTCTATAATGTAAACTGTGCTCTAACAGTGGAAATTGCTTGTAGTATTCCTTCTGTAACACTGTTTTTGTTGCTGAGAAGTATACTCTGGGAAGACATGGTTTTCAATCAAGAATTGATGCTGAATGACATTTAATGACAGTACATTGGCTAATTCTGGTGATTGTCTGACTCTTGAATTGTCTATAATTAGCTATTACCTTGCTGAATTTGCAGAATTTTTTTTAACTTATCCCCACACTGATTTTTTTTTTTTTTTTTTTTCCAGAATAGGGTAGAACTTGTTCTTAATTCTTTCCCACAGTTCAGTCTAGTAGAAAAAAGAGCAAGAATAAAATCTTGGAATTTTTTTTAAAAAAAGTGTTGATAAGAAAGAGAAGTCTTAACCTTTGGATATAACATTGAAAAACTCCTCATGAAATCCATAATTTTTAAAGAATGTTGAAAAATGGGGCAGATGAAAAAAAGAGCTATTGACATGTTCTGAAGATTAGAAATTATCTTATGGTAAGGAACTGAGCTCAATCTGTTTACTTAATCCAAAATAAAATTAGGATGTCTCTTGATTGCAACATATGAGTATATAGCGGTTAATAAAAAGCACTTAAATTCAGTAGAGAAAGACATAATTAGTGACTGGTAACTGAGCCACAGACATTTGCATCAGGAATTTGGGACAGCTTTTTAACAATGATGATAATTAAATGCTGGAGCAAATTACTATAGGATTGCTAAATTTGCCATCTTTAAAGTCCTCAACAGGGCTGGAAAGAACATAATGTAGGATATTCTGCAATTCTTCCAGCTGAAATACTGCCGGTTGAGGGAGTAGGAGGGTGCTACTGTCTCCCCTATTCTTCTTGTAGTAAATGTTGTGCCAAAGCCAAATTGGATTGCTTTATCAAAATTTTCCCTTAATTGAACACCAATTACTGCAGCTGAACACAGGGATACATGATTGAGATCTAATGACCTGTGATATGGAGCATGACAAACTAAATCAGTGGGGTTTTGTCTTTTGATTTGCAAATCTGCAGACTTCATGCAGAGTTTTGAAATCTAGAGTAGTGATGCAACTCTACTGAGAATGGGCTTGTTTTTCCTCCTTATTTTGTGAGGGTTGCCTGCTTTAGGGTTGATATTGTTTATAACTTGCATTTTTTTTTTTGATTAGGGGTTAAATTTTTTTTTTCCCACATATTGCATTTCTGAGTGGGAAGGTTGTCATATTTTATGCTGTATAATATGACGATCTCAACACATCTTTCTGTAGTTGTCACAGAATCATAAAATAGTTTGTGTAGGAAGAGAGCTTTTAAATGTCTTCAAGTCCAAGGCCCCTGCAAAGAGCAGAGGCATCATCAACTAGACCAGGATGCTCAGAGCCCCATTGTAACACCCTTGTTCCAAAGCCTCAAGCTTTACTGGAATTGTTACTTTCATTAAGACTTCAGGATCTCACCCACTGAAATTTTGAAGAGCCTTTAAATTCTTTGATACCTTGAATTTGTGTAAAGAGAACACGCCACAAGCATTTCCCGAGAGACTTCTTTTAATTTAGTGAGAAAAATAAGTATTTTGGCAAAAAGTTCACAGGAGTAACAAACAACCAAGGAGATGGATTACATTAAAGCACCCAGCAAACATCAACCCGCAAATTAGTAGAAATACAACCTAGTGAAATGCCATTCATCAGTTTTAAGTTAACCACAAGAGATTAAGACAAGAAGAAAAGAGATTAAAAGAAGTAAAGAAAAAGAGAAGAAGAAAGAAGAGAGAAAAATAGTTACTGCCAATAGCCACGTGGTGGCAGCTCTCAGGAGAGAAAGGCAGAAAAAAAATATAGCCTCTCGGCAACTATATATATATATGGCCTGCCCCCTGCTGCCATCCCTCCCAGGTGGGACATCTGGCTCACTGATCACTCAATGCTCTCCTGGCCAGAGTGAGGGGTGCTGTAGCCAGTCAGAGGCTCAAGGGATGTGGTGTAGATGGGCTACCAGGTGGTCTTTTTTTGATTGACAGCTGCCCTGCCTATGGCTCCTGTGCCATGTGCCTTTTGAGCTGCCATGTTGGCTGCAGACCCTGTGCTTTTCAATACTGGAGGCCTGACCTCCTCTCCCACCCTCACAAATTGGTCAGTTCAACCCCAAAATCAAATAAACCAGTGAGAAACAAATCTGGGCTCTCGCACCCATCCAACCTGATCTTGTATGTTTCCAGGGTTGGGCACCTACCACTTCTCAGAGCAACCTATGACAATGTTTTCCCACCCTCATTTGAAAAAAAAACAAACCACCTTCTTGCTTTCTTGCATATAATCAAAATTGACCCTATTTCAGTTTAAACCCATTACTCCCTGTTCTATTGCAACAGGTCCTGCTAAAAAAATTGCCCACACTGTTCTTGCTGGACCCTTTCGGGTACTGAAAATCTGCTATAAGGTCTGCCAGGAGCCTTCTGTTCTCCAGGCTGTACAAGCCTGGCACTCTGAGTCTGTCTTCATAGGAATGTTGCTCACCTTTATGGCCCTCCTCTGGACTCACTGTAACCCTCTGGTGCTGGGGACCCAAGAGATGGATGCAGCACTCCAAGTGGAGTCTCACTAAAGCAGAGTGGAGGGGCAGATCCCCTCCCTTAACGTGCTGGCCGCGCTGCTTTTGATGCAGCCCAGGATACAATTGGCCTTCTGGGCTGAAGTGCACATAGCCTGCTTATGACCAGCCACTCAACCACCAGCAACCCCAAGTCCTTCTCAGCAGTGCTGCTCTAAACCTGCTCATCCTCCAGCCTGTATTGATACTGAGAATTTCCTGGTTGTAGTTCTCTTAACATTCCTAATCTTGTTTATATTACTTTTAGAAAATCGATGTACCTACTATTACAGTACAGGTTTTCACCCAGGTAAAGTGCAAAATTGTCATGGCAGTTTCAAATACCAGAGTTTCAGGAGGCAACAAATCTGCAGTCACTTGTTCTGTGTGTAGGTTTTAACGAAATAAGAGAGATAAAGATGAGTAAACATCACACAAAAACAGTTTTATGTATCTAAGATCTCCCACATTCAAGTGTCCCATGCTCTTAATTAGCTATATGGCATGTCAAAATCACTGTGTTCCAAAACCAAATCAAGCAAATGCCACAACTCCTAACCCCTACCAGTTAGTGGGTTTTCGATTAACTCATTCATAGACGTAAAATCACATCCTGTAAAGATCAAATTAGTGTGGTATTCCAAACATGGATGCATGTTTTTATAGCTATCATTAAAACAGGAATTCAAATTATCATAGCTCTGTATTCCTTGCTCCCTGATTTTTTGGAAAATAAGTTCACATTCCCTCCATCCTCAGTACTGACTGTGTATAAAGATATAATTTATGCTAAAAATCTGGGGAAATAGAAAAAAGAATTTATTCCATAGTGACAGGCAAAGACTCCCTCTAGAATCTTTGAATAGGGTATTTTGAAATTATACCTTTGAAATGTTTTGTTTCAGTGAGGAGCAAATGTTTTGATTTATGGCACATTATTTCAGAGACACAGAAAATATTTTTATTTTTTTAGTATAATTTTTTATTAATAAATAAAATAAGAAAGTAAAATGAAGTCAAAACAACTAAATAAAGCTAATACAAACTGTTTTAATAATCTTATATTGACATATATAGGGAAGCAATTCCCTTTCAATTAGTTTACCTTAAATGCAAAGATACAGTATTAATATAAAGTTATAGTAAATCTAGGTGTTATCACATCTTTGGCACTAAAATGCAAGCAAAGACAATTAAAGCATCCCATCAGAAAACAGCTGTGACTGGTTGCTAATGTCAAGTAAAAGCCACCCTGCATAGTTTTGGGAAGCAGATTCTCATTTTCTTCCTGCAACCCTTTAGGGCATTAAATATGACAATCATCCATTTTGATGGGTGCTTAATTGCTTTTGCATATATTTCTGCTGGATAAATTAATGGTGGTTCCTATTAAAGATTCTATGTCAATAAATCATTACAAATGAGTCTTTGTTCAGGAAGGCAGCTATATATATGCTAAAGCCTTACTGAAGTTCTAAAGCATAGCAAAACTGGGGGGAAAAAAAGGAATGTCCAGTGAATAAGAAAAAAAATCTGGATAGGAATGTTTATTCAAGGAGATGTACTTCCAACATGAGTAATCACCAAAGGTTTTTTTTAATTTTATTCAGTGGATTGGCAAATAAACAGTAACCATAATTTAGGAGAAGTATCTTTTTTAAAAAAAAAAAAATCTTCAATCTAAAGATGGATAGTTGATTTATTTCTCATATCATCCATTGAATTCTCTATTTGATAAACTGTCTCTGGAGTAATTCTTAGTGCTACAAATAAACATATTGAATACCTCTTGCAAAGGGCAATTTATAGTCTCTACATAATGAGACAGTACAGTATAATTTTTTCTTTCTTTGTTTTAGATATAAAGCAAATAGATATATTAAGAACTGCTTTTCCAAGATCTTTCATGTAGAATGTGCTCAATTACTTTTAAAACACGTATATATTAAACAGCTTGCTTTTTTCTAGATACTTACAGAGCTTCATACATCTTTGAGTGGATTGAAAAAAATCGTGATTGTTATTATTGTGAAAAATGTATTGTAATTTAAGTGTCAAAAGTGACTAGAAGATAGGACTTTGTCAACGGTTCAAATATGCTGGTTACATTTTTGAAAAGAAAGAGTAACAGTTTGTGTGGGTTTTTTTTTTTTTTTGTTTTGGTCTTTTTTTTTTTTTAACAGAGAATTTTCAATGGTTGTTAAGGTAGGGCTGCTTCTTCTTTCTTTTGTTTGTGTGAGGATGAGCCATCAACTGGTATCAGACTCATAAGATAGAAAGCTCTTTTCCTAAAGATACTGAATACATTGTGTTGCCAGATAAAATTTTTTTACAATCATCAGGTGTGATTGTTCAATATGCCATGAAGCATGATGGCATAATCAATAACCTGTTTTGCTTTTAAAGATAATTATTCAAGAGAATTAGTTAGTGTTATATTTAATTTCAAGCGATATCACAGAAGAAAAGATGTGAAGAAGAAAACAAGAAATGAAGATCTGGGATTAAAGTCATCTATTGTGAACTTTTCTATATAGTATATGAAGTAATGCTTTAGGAAAATTAGAGTTGGCATTTAAAATGTAAACATCACTTGATTTCCACAGAATCTGGATTCATAGGATAAAATCCTAATCTCTTTGAATTAGTGGCAAAATTCTCATTAACTATCACTGAAATGTTCTCATTAGTAAGGTCAGGATGTAGGAGTCAATACTGAAATGAGTTAGTGCTAAGCATTGTAATTATTAGTAAGTACAATATTTGAAATTACCTTTCTCTTCAATGTGAGGATATTTTTCCATTTATATGAGCTTGTTTGTCTGCTTTGTGCTTTTAGAGTCCAAACTTTTGAGGATAGAAATGAGTTTAGGAATATTTTGTACAGTCTCTTAACAAAAGGATTTGTGATTTCAATTTGAGCATCTGGGTGCTATCAGAATGCAATGGTTTCATAATAATTGCATACAAAACGGCTAGGAAGAAAATTGTATACAGAAAGGCAATTAGCTGGAATATGATAATACAGGCTACCACCTACGCTGGCTTTTCATGGTAATGGCTGTTGAAAAAGACTGAGCACCTTTGTTAAGCATTTCAAAGATGAAACAGTGACAGGTGCCATATAGAATTCAAAAGCTATTGTTTAAACTTAAGCAATATTGACTAAAACCCTGATTTCACCCTGGGAAGCCAGTTAATTATAGCTGAGGATTTATTCAAAACCTGACATGACATAGCTGACAGAGTTACAGAAGAAACCAAGTTAGTCATTGACATCAATGATATAAACTACCCTACTGCTTCTTACCTCATATGAGGGAATAGTTACAAATTGCTGGTATGGTTGATGATGCACAGCAGTTAATGACATACACAGTGCATTTACTATGGAGAAAAAAATGATTCAGATCTAATTTATATGTATTTGACAATCTCAAGGCTTTCACAGGTGATGGTGCTGTCCTGAAATGAAAATTGCATGGTTAAATCCTTTTCTTCAAGATAGGTCTGAAGTGATAAAGGAAAGGGAGGAGTGGTTTGTTGCATTTTAATACATTTTAAGGTTGTTTATCCTTTTTTTATATGCTAAAAATTCAGGTTTTTTTCCTACTCTATGAAGAGTGAAATACTATAAAGAATAAATTTTACCAGGTAAAACTAAATACAAGGGGAAATACACGTTATTTGAATTGTTTGAAAGATTAGAAGGCAAAAGAATTCTAGTTCTGATAGAAGTTATTTTATCTAAGCTCATATCCCTTTAATTCAAGAGTATTTTGATGCTGTTGTATTCAGAAAATACAAAATAAATCTAAAGTCTTGTAGCAGGAAGTCCTGCATCTGAAATGTAAGATCTTCTAATAGGAAAATAGACAAGGAAAAGCATAAAGGATGGCTATGTAAAGAAATAGATATTATAATTAGCAGAATACATGGCTTCATTCAGAATTTGTAAACCAGCTAAACCTGACAAAACAATTAAGAACAAAAAGTTTCCAATCCTCAACAGAAAATTGACTTCCAAACTCCAAGTGGTTCTGTGATCTATGTCCCCAAAACACAACTGCTAGTTCAGCATTAAAACAATAGATTCGTTAAAAAGGCACAGCCCTTAAAACTCCTTGCAGTGCTGCCTTATTACTTACCCTCTTTTGAGACATGCAAGCTTACTTTCCTGGACTTTGAACCCACATCTCCTATTTAGAGGAATGAGCCCTAATGCTAAGTCAGATTGTATTCTGGGAGAGGTATTTCCTGTTCTTCATGAGGAAACTGCTTCTTTCTACACACAACTAAGTAAATTCAAGAATTAGCAAGAAAATCACACCTAGTGATTGGGATATCTACCTGGGGAAGCAGACTAGGAGTTTCTGGTGAATGTTTAATGTATTGATTCAATATTTGACTTACTGGATAATTTGGAGACCAGTCTGTTTTTATTATTGTCTCCAGAGAATTCATGGGGTTCGGTCAGAGAGAAAGTTGTCTTTGTTAACCTCCTATGTTGCAATTAAGACATAGGACTTTCTAATGGCTATTTTAGCAAGACATCATAATATGGATATGGCTTTGGCTAGCTTTTGTGCTCTGCAATGCAGATGTTGGTTCAGACAGTCCCATTGTACCCAGTGGATCTATCCCCAGTTAGTTTCCAGGCTATTTTCCCAGCAGCAGTGAATCTAGTTAGTTCAAATTGCACCCACTCTCATCTTTTGCTCCTTGTGTTAGATGAAGAGTTGGCAGAGTCCCATGACCTTTGCTCTGGCTTAGAAACTGCAACTGAGAAAAAGGTGGGAAGACAAGCAGACTGTTCAGTTTATAAGCTTCTTTTCTTGACTTCCCGCAGCACTTTGCAGACTCCCTGTTTGCATAACTACAGGTCTGAACAGGTGCCAAAGCTTCTGGTGCATTTTACAAATTGGCAAGAAGATAAGCTCCGCTGCCATGCAGACAAATTATGCCATGGGCCAACATGTACTTCATCAAATGGCTTGGTAGTCACTGCTGGGGATGTTTTTCATTATCTGATCCTCAGTGAGAGATCAATAGAAATCTGTTAGCAAACACTAGAGCCTAAAAAAAGTCAGAGATCTGAATCACTTTTGGTTTTTTAAATTTTGTAGACCCTTAAGTACACAATAAAATATTGGCTACAAAATAGGTCTTATGAGTCAACAATTAAGTTTATTTAGGATTATATCCCTGTAGAGATGTTAGCCTGTGGCCAGACTATGCTACTAATGACTTTCTTTGAATATTACCTCACATCCAACAGTCACATAAAGCAGTATTTATGAATGTAGGCAGGAAATGGATAGCAGAACAGCATCCAAAAATATCTCAGAGTGTTTTGAAGGTTTTAGATTCTGGGAAATTTATTCATATTAAGGAGAATGCTACCATGCATACCAGTACCTCAGAGCTCAGACAATAAAGTATATCAGAGGTTTGAGAAATATTCAACCTAAGTGATATCAAGGTATCCAAGCAGACTTTATTAGAGTGGTCAAGAGCAACCCTAACTAGGGTAAACTAATGAAAATTAGGTAGAAAATGTATTAAAAATCAGATAGTGTGTATTCTCTATCAGATGTAATGTCTTATTGTGAACAATCCTGAAAGTATAAAATTTAGGCAATGCATTAAAGTCAGAGGAAATGTGTTCTTGACAGTAAAACTGCAGGTAGTAAATTTGTCTGATATAAAAGTGTAACCAGCCTGGAAGAGCTGCAATCATAGCCCCCTTCCATACTCCCTGAGTTACTTAGATGTATCTTTTAAATAAAACCTTTGTAAAATATTATCTTATATGGTTAAGACAGCTTTCCCTACTGGTGCTGTTCACAGTTTTGTCTCATTTTACCGTTACTACAGTGTTGCACTATTTGTTTTTGCAGTTTTCAGTCATGGATATCTTATGCATATTTTATTGATGGGTTAGGTAAGAAGAATGCTGTGAATTGGCATACAGCATATGTTCTTAAGGAATAATGTAATTGTTCAGCTATTTTAGCAATATCCCTCACCCCCTCCTCAGGTTATGTTGGTCTCTCTTTAGTGTCATAATATGCATGCATTAGGCTTAAGTCTTGTGTCTACCACACACTGTTCTGGGTATGCAATGTCTCTATGAGTTGGTGTGGCGAATATTTGCACAATAAATAGAATTCACTTTACTAAATTTTGAAAATTGGTATGACAAATATCTTTGATACTATCTCATTTATTTACTCTTTTAATAGAAAATAATTCCAGTAGAATTTCCTGAGATATCAGTCTTGAGAGCAGAAGACAAATTATTTTAAAAGAAAAAGATTGGTACTTGTTGTATTCATATACATTCCTGTTATATGAAATGATAAGAAAATGTGCAGAAATGATGTGCACCCATATCATATCTAAAAGGATAGTTCTTTGTTTAGTTCAAGAGCATGATGATCCATTCTTTACTTTAAAGGACAATCCTTAGTTCATTTTCTTTCTGAAACATGAGAGAAAATGGCTAAATCAGGTCACTGTGAAGGAACACAGAGTGTATAACAATTTAAGTCAAGTTTAGTTTCAGTGGAAGCACAGCAGTAAGTCCACTTATTTTGGCAGCACCTGGAGAAGGGCCTTTCCTAAACTCTGTAAAAGTGTTTTTGAGGAATACATGTAGTGCAGAGAGCTTGGTGTGCAGCTGCAGTGAGAACTGCAGGTTAAGCCTTGGATGTGGAGAGCTGAAGTGCCGACTCCTTGCAAAACAAGTGACGCTGGGACCTGTGGCCTAGCCAGGTGACACTCAGAGACACGGCAGGAGCCCATGACTGCCAGACTTTGGTGCACCCAGACTGTGAGGGTATAGAAGCCCAGGAGTTCTTTTGTTTGGGGTCCCTCCTCGGAGGAAGCAGCTCCAGCTGTTATTTTGTTATTGCACCAAGGTGTTATTTTAAGTATCGAGACGTTTGAGACTCTGCTCTGGGAAACCTGACGTTGAGCCAGGCAGAGAACCTTGCCTGACTCTGCTGTGTGTTGGTGTGTAGCTGTGAAGGGGCTTTGGTCCCAGCTGAGGTGATGTGTGACTGCCAGAGTGGCTTCTGGATGCTCAGACAGCGAAGTTTCCTTAACAGTGCCTATACAGGTTCAGCAGACTATAAATACAGGAGTCTCTAGTGCTTATGGACCTCCCCACAATGTGTTAACTGATGTGTTCAGTGTTGCTGAAAGATGTGTAGAATGAATGTTTTAGGCACCCATGGTAGAACTAGCTCAAGAAATGGATTTGCTGTTTGCCAAGGA
The DNA here is from genome assembly GCA_035583235.1 of Hafferia zeledoni. Lineage (NCBI taxonomy): Eukaryota > Metazoa > Chordata > Aves > Passeriformes > Thamnophilidae > Hafferia > Hafferia zeledoni. Next base: position 32,551,154 of record JAWWEV010000134.1, on the reverse strand, counting down.
TAAGGACTGCAAATGTAGGTGATAATCAGGATCACTGCTTAAACACTAAAGATCATGTCTGGGGCAAAGTGAGAAACACAAAATGAATAGATTGTGCTTGTGTCATCACCACCATAAAAGAATGGTGATGAAAAATGTTTGAGTTGTTGGGGTTTTTAAACATATGATTTTTCAGTCATTTGTTTTATATCCTCTGTATAGATCAGAAGTGTGAGAGTAAGGTCATATAATTCCATTAATGAAACTAGATCTGACTGGGAAGCAGTTAACTTTCTTTATAGCCTCTTGTAAGGTGCTGTACTTTAGATTTATGGCTAAAATAGTGTTGATAACATACTAGCATTTGGCTGTTGCTGAACAGGGCTTGCACACCCTCAAGGTTTTTCTCATCTTTTTTCTCATCCAGAAAGTAGGCTGGGGGTGACTGAGAATGTAGGGGGAGGCACTGCCAGGACAGCTGACCCAAACTGAGCAAAGGGTATTCCATGTCGCATAACAGTAATAAAAACTATCTTAGTGGAAGAAAAAGAAGAGAAACTTTTATTTCAGAGGTGGGTATTTTTCAGAGAACAACTGGATATTGGTACACCCGTGGGAGCTGGCGAACAAGCTCATTTACTTTGCTTTTAAAATATTTTTTTTGCTTCCTTGACCTATTAAACTGTCTGTAATTTCGTCTACAAGTTTGCTCACTTTTGATCTTTGTTTTGATTTCTCTTGTCCTGCTGGAGTGGAGGGGAGTGAGCAAGTAGCTGTGTGGGTGTTCAGCTGCCGGCTGGGGTAAAATCCCTGCACTTGAGAAAAAAGGAATTTGCGCTTTTATAATGAGCAATGATTTTATATAGGTCAGGAAGAAGACCAATAGACACCTTAACTATAATTCATAAAATTAAGAACAGTGATGCTTTCTCAAGTACCAAATGTGAAGCATCATGTAATGAGAGTGACTCAGAAAAAAAAAAAAACAAACCAACAAAAACTTGGCAAATCTTCTAAGGAAATAACACTTGAAACATGTTTGTTTTGATTATGGCTGAAAGTCACATCCTATAGCTACGTGTCAGTCTATCTTTGCATGATAGATTCTTTTTCAGAAGAAATTCAAAATTTATTCTCATAAAAAGCCTGATTTTCTATATGCCTGCTCACTTCAGATCATGAACCTGCCTAGGTGTAAAAAATGCATTTTTTACTTATTTTCAAGAAGTGCAAAAACATTGCATTAGATGAAAAATAATACTCCAGTCACATGGTTTGAGCTTCCATTATGTATCATCATTTGAGACTAATGAGTAAACCTTTATCTTTTGAGACCCATCAACAAATTAATAAAAGAAAAAGTTCTTGCACACAGCACATTCAGTAATTAATACAGCAATTTTTGCATCAAGGAAGTCCTAATTGGTTCCAAAGTTTTCAATCATCTTATCCATCTGCCAAAGCATTACAAAAATAAGTGGTTTAACAATTTCTAGAACATGTCCTAGAAACATTTTTCTTTCCATCTGCAATAAAATTTTTTAGGACGTACTTTTCCTAATTAGGGTAGTAGTTATTAATTTTATATTCTTACAGATTATGAAAGGGAGAAGATAAAAGGTGTTTTGATTCTTTTATGAAAAGTTGGAAGCAATTCACTTGAGAGTTTAGAATGATAAATATAGACTGCGCAAGGACTCTTGTATATGGAAGAAATCAGTAGGAATATATCTGTTAGAGGAAATACATATACCCTATTGTGCTGTCTTCCAATCTTGTTCTCTGTCTTCCTTAATCAAATATTCTTGTTACTTGTTAAGCTAAACACAGAAATAATAGCTACTCTTCCACCCCTTCCCCCCCCCCCCCGCACAAAACACCTGGATTGTTTCCAGAAAACAATGTGGTACCGACTTGGTTAAACTTGGATATCATTAAAAATTTGTTTCTTTGTACAGGCACTCATGCAATTGTGAAGTAACCCAGGCTTAAAAGTATTTTATTATATCTTTCCAGATCTACATCCAAGGAAGGACAAGCACCAGAAGAGAGGAAGTTAGAAATGGGATTTGGTAAGAGGAGTGGGCCATGCTCTTGGTGGGGAAATCAGCCTAATCTAGGTGAGAAAAAAACTTGGCAATTATTTGTTTGTTTGTTTGCTTGTTTGTTTTTGTGAAAAGTAAATGATTATTCTTATAGATTATGAAAGCTAGAATAGTCTACCTATTTTAATCGGAGTACCTAATGAGATAAAACACTTCTTGTGTTTCATTCTATATATTTGGGAAGAAAGGCAGTCCTACTTGAGATGGGGAAAAATACTAAAATCATACAGGATTTAGAGAGCAAGGAGACATAAAATCAGTGTATTTGTATTTTCAGAACAAAAAATTAGGAAGGGAAATTCAATTTTCAAGACCTCCTTCTGTGGAAATCTAGGAAGTCTTAAGAACATTATGGTACTATTCTCATTATCATCAACAACATCATCCAATACTCTGCTGTAATAAGAAATATGCTCTCTCTTTTCTCTTTATCTAAATCCAGACTTCAGGATCTTCATTGTGAAACACTTAGCAGAATGATATCTAGCTGACTGGAGAGGGGAAGGATTCAGTTCCCAATTGCATTTCTCCTGTGGCTGACTTTCAATAGTTTTTCTCATGATGTCAGATAAAGCACTGATGTAAGAAGTATGAAGAACTTCAGACCTGCACTATATAAAAACCTATCAGAAAATAGTTGGGAAAAAGATAACAGACAAAACTTCAACACATATGCCAAAGTAAGTTTCTCAAATGTTTGAAGAACTTAAAATTATACGGTCTCCTAAAAATAAGTCCTTCAAAGTGAAAAATTCATGCAACAAATGTGGTTTATGATAAATATTTATTTATTATTTTTATGAGAAAACATGAATATGAATGAAAGTTCTTTGCCAGTGGAGCAATACTCAGTGTTGACAATGGTTATCTAGTTTTACTGCTTAAGATTTATTGATGTATTTGGTCAGTTTCCATAATCAACTTAAAGTCGGTTGGACTGACTTTCACGCTGTTGGGTTCAGAAAATATTATATTACATGCATCTAGCTTTGATCAGTTATTTTATTAATTGATAAAATTAATGCCAGCTCAACCCAAGACAGTGATCTAGTCAGCCTGTTTGGAAAAGTATGTAAGTAAATTAGCTGGGTTCAATGGAGGAATCAGAAGTTTACTCATATTCTAGATACACATTTTAAACTGATTTGCTTTAAAAATTAGTGTTATGCTTATTATTCTGTATCTTGAAAAATGTATACAGGCCATACTCCTCTTTTTTTCCTTTTTTTTTTTTTTTTTAATTAGAGCTATTTAAGTTGTAAGCAACATGTATTGCTAATGTAAGAAAAATAGTTCAAAAAGAAAGTCATACATTTTGCAGGTGAAGAATCAGCGTAACTTAATCTAATATGCCAGTTAGTATAGAGAAAATTGTCTTTAAACGCATGCAAAATAATTGGTTTTTGGAAAGATCCTGATATGTAAAAGCATCGTGAAAGAAATAATTCTCACATTTAAATTTGTTCAGAAGTTGAGTGATTTCCTGTGGAAAGTACTAAATTTTATCTGTAGTCTCCTTTTCTTGTTTTAGAACTTTAGAGCTTCAGCAATAACACTAAATTTGACAAGCATTTTGCTGTCCTCCTTTTTTTTTTTTTTAAATTTTCTTAGAGAAAAAAATATTCTGAAATTGAAGAGGAGGAATTAAGAAACAAAATAGCAGTCTATAAAAGTTATGCAAAGAGGTTCTTTAAAGGATATGCTTCCAAAGTATAGTGATTGAGAGTGTATCAAAGCCATGTTGCTTTTCTCATATGTATTTATAGTATATATTTTACAGAGGGGTCTTTTCCCACTTCCTCGGTGCCAATTCTCCAATAGCTCTTTACAATAAGGATCCTACTCCTTAGTAGTTCTTATATTTGGAGTACCATGTAAGTAGTCCCTTTCCTTGAGTCAATTCTAATACCATGAGTTCAGTATTACTTATCATTCTGATGCTTGTGCAAAAAGGAAGAGAACCTCATGTGCTTTCTGGACATTTAAAATATCCATTAATTGACTTTAAGTGATACAAATTTCTATTTAAAATCTGTGAAACTGGATTTTAAAACAAGAAATTCCATTTTTTTCCAGTATACTTGTATTCAGTAATCATAGTTATTCCTGTAATATTATGCTGAACTACTCTATTTTCAATGCAATCATAATGGAACCTTTGTTTTGGGAAGTGCATGTGTTTCTTTTCTTTTTAAATGACTGGACAAAAATGTTTAATAATAAAAAAAAGAATAATCTTATTATTTGTGTTCTTTTCCAAGCATAAATCTGTATTTATTCTGTGAAGACTTATTAAAAATACACATTCATGGATGATAAAATGGAACATTAATTTCCTGTGACTGTATTATGCAGTTTATAGGAGGATGCTGGTTTATACATAAGGTGGTTAAAAAAAAAATTACTTTTACAGTGTGGATATTTTTAAAATCCTTCGTATGAGGTAATTAATCTGTGATGATCTGTGCCAGTAAACTATACAGAGTTTTTTCCCAAAAGCCCTTGGGGGAGAAAGTGGGTTTTGTCCGCAATTCCAAGGTGAAGAGGATCATTTCTCTTTATCGTGTTTTGTTCCCTAATAACAGATCAGGAGGAGCTGCAAGCATCCCTGTCATCCCTAGAGCTTTAATTCCAGGGATTTAAACATGCTAAGACCTGAACAAACCCTCAGACAGTGAGGCTCCAGCTGCCCTGACTGAAGGGATGCTCAGGGGCTGAGAATCAGCTGTACAGGTGATTTCCAGAGTTCAGGAACCTGTGCAGCAGCTCCTGAGCCTCGGCACAACCTGGAAGCTCTCGGCAGCCTACAACTTCTCATGAGTGGAAGAGGGACAGGCACTGATCTCTGCTCTGTGGTGACCTGAGGGAATGGCCTGAAGTTGTATCAGCGGAGGTTTAGGTTGGATATTAGAAAAGGTTTTTCACACAGAGTGTCATTGGACACTGGAACAGGCTCCCCAGGGAAGTGGTCACAGAACCAAGCTTGACAGAGGTCAAGAAACGTTTGGACGATGTTCTCAGGCACGTGGTGTAGTTCTCAGGGATGGTCTTGTGCAGGGCCAGGAGTTGGACTAGGTTATCCTTGTGGGTTTCTTTCAACTCAGGATATTCTGTGATTCTGTGATAGATTTTATGTAAATTAATTTTTATGGTAAGTGTTTGGAAAATGGTCAAAGTACTGGTATTAATAATGACCATATTTCATTAATTTGCATATACAGTTAACTTGTTCTTATTTAGGACTTTAGTGATGGCATCTCTGCATACTAAGCAAACCTCTTTCATGAGTAGGTTGTCTGAGGGTTTAAATAGATCTGTTTACAGTAAGCACTGAAGAATATGACTGATTCCTTCTCTGCATCAAAGCTGAAAAGTGGTTGGCATTTCAGTTTTTAGAGGGAACATCTAACATGGGTGGTAAGTATGGTTGAATCCACAGAGGGCTTCACTTTAGGAAGATCTACGTTTGAAGTACCTGTTGCATTAGTAAACATTTGTGTAACATAATAAAAGGCTTTTTTACTTAAAGGGCAGTCAGAAATTCATCATAGTGTAGATAACTCCATCATCAAGTCAAGACAGTCATGGAAGGCAATTTAACAGTGATAGAATCAGTGATGTTCCCTCTTATGATAGAAATTATAGGTCTGGAAGATACTGATAGAACACACTATAAATATGACTAGAAAATTACTTGAAACAACAGAAATATGAATGCTTTTTTTTCTCTCTTTTTTGCTACTTTAATTGTTTTTGTGAGATGATTGTTAGGTTAAAGCATATTTATATTTTCTCAAATTTCTTGTAACCCCATTTTCTTAAAGTATGTCTTTGTGAGTCACAATTGATCTCTAACACTACACAGAACAAGTTTGGTACTGTCTTTTATTGAATGAATTCTTCTCTCCCTCAGTCTCTTCACACTGAAGTATTTTGGAAGTCCTGTTGTTACTCTCTACCTCTGCATTCTGAGTGTTTGAAAAACATTGGATGAAGTATAGTTTTGAACTGTGCTGGTCTTAAAGAAAAGAGTTTCCATCAGATGTTCCAAACTGGATTTTTTAGACTTTAAATTATTCTAGTCACATATGTATTCTCTGTAAAATACAAGAGAGGGAAAAGAGACTTGATAGTCTGGGCACTGATGCTTTAATGAGGCAATTCTGTGTAATCATGCAAATCAGTATTTGGCTGACTTTTTTGGATGAAGTAGCTCATTTTCCACCTGCTAAATGGTAAGCCTGTACAGCACAAGAAAAGGATTCTTCCTATTTTATGTCATCACAGTTCAGTGGAAATACTGTGTCACTGGTGTTTGCATTTTGCTATACTGATACTCAGTGTTGGGTTTTTTTTTCAAGTAAGGTTTCTGTTCCAACAGAAATGCCTGTGAGAACATTCATTTTTTTTCAAAGATATCCTAATACTAACATAAGAGTATAAAATTACTGACTCTCTTTGATGTATCTCAGAGTAGCCATTATCATTGTTCTTGTTTAACAGTCAAATGATAGAGAAGACTGAATATCTTAGGATTCTACAGTGTTTTCATTAGGAATATCCTAACCATGTTGTACGTTGAATTTGCAATAATCTATATCATAAGGCTGGTGAAATTTTTAGGGCTCTATACAATAGCTTGCAAGACTTGATTTTAGTTGATACTTCCACAACAGGATATACCTGTAATGTCATTCTGGTGGTATGTTTAGTTTTTCCTATTTCAGACAGTTTTTGCTAATAAAGCATATATATATATATATACACACACACACACACACATAATTTTTTTTTTTTCAACTGTAGGGGTCTTTTGCTAACTCTATTTCACTATGATTTATTACTCGTTATGAGCTATGCCATATTAACTCTTGTGTTTTGTTTTCTTAATCAAGTCTTGTTTATTAGAAATTAATAATAACTATGGAGAATTATTCTTATCTAATCCAAAACAACTTTAATTAAGTGATATGACTTCATTAACACCTCACTCACTGTCCCAATTAAAGAATATTCTTGAAAGCTATAGGCATCCCAAGTACGTATCCCCAATAACTGTAGCAAAACACAGAAAGATATCTTTCTTTTTTTTGCAATCTAATAACCATCCAGCTGCCCTTAGTTTTAGACTCCAGCAGACCCTGATTAAAAACTGAAGCTTATTGTATTTCAAACAGTTTACTTAGCACGTCCACTGCAGTCACATACTTGGCAATGTGGTGGAAGACCCTTGCCATTTCCCCCTGTGGGGAGCAGTACCTGCTGGAGGGCTGCCATGCTCCCTTCTGTCTATCCTCTCTCTAGCTTGCTATGTAGATCAGCAATCTGTAGGGCAGCCAGCAATCTGTGACAGGCATTTACAGTCCTGGTGCTGCTTCACTTCTGCCTTGTTATAGGAGATAATGGAACTACTGTCCAAGAAAATAGGGGGTTTTAGATGATTCCTACTTCAGAAGGATGAGTGTTAGTTTGGCCAGGCTGCTTGGATGCCTCTAAAGTAGCCTAGAGTGTGTACTGCAGCTAAAAGAAGCACTTATTGGCTTAGTCCCACTTCTGTGGCATGACTTTTCTTCTCTTGGCACAAGCTTTGTGCAGCTGTGTGCTGAAATCAGTTAGGCCAACAATTCTGGTTAAAGTTAACATAACTAAGGAACCAAACAGAAGTTGCTCCTTTAAAATCCAGCTGATAGGTTGGGCATGATAAACTTACAAACTCTGTCATCAGAGCCTTTCCAAAGGAGAATTATTCAGCACCATCCCTCACATCTATCTTCAAGGTGAGACCTTGTTAGGGTGCCAGGTTTCATCTGATAGATTGCTTAAATCTTAAGTACTGTTCCTGGAATGAATGATAAACATTCAGTTGATGTCAAATCAGATTTTAAAGGGTATATTCAACACTAGATTTAAGGAGCAGATTTTAGGAGAACCATGAACACTGAACCACCTGTTTTTATGTTAATTCATGTATATTATACCTCTGTGAAAGTACATTCACAAAGGAAAAAGAACCTTTTAGCACTTAAGGGGAAAAAGCATAAAAAGTCTTGGAGCACTTCCCAGGTTAATTGTTTGGAGCATTCCACAATGTAGTTCTATCTTTTTATTCCTTGTGAATCAAAAAGTGTGATTTAACAAATGTGTTTCCTTTGTAGTATTTTTAACATTGAAACACATGCCAGATACTTGGTCATAGGCAAATATATATTTTTTATAAGAAAAAAATTTGTATTTATTTTTGATCTAATTTTACAAGACAGTACTTCCTGTACTGTCAAGACATACCCCAGTTTCAAAGTCAGTCAATACTCAACTCTGTAAATAATTTGTACATATTATGCACCAAATAAAGAATGATTCAGCAGGTTTCTTAGAATGTCACCTTTTACTATGCTCTTCCTGTTGTATGCATCACAGTGGGGTGGGTTCTCCATGATACGTATAGTAATGAAAAAGATGGACTGAGAATAAAGCATCCCTTTGAATCTTCCAGACAAAATAAGGAGTTCCTTAAAAAGATTTTAACATATTTACCTTAGAAATGGTTGGCAGCTGCACGCCTCCATTCAGATTGGTTGCTCTGCAGCATTACACAGAGGAGGTGAGATGGCAAATAAGGGTCTTGATTTACAAAGTCCTATGATTAGTTTATAATTATGTACAACTCATCTGTCTTATATTCAGCCAGGTCTAAGCTGTAATGGCCTATTTTAAAGCAGCAGGTATATTGCTATTGAATGCACATATGACAGAATCAAACTCTGACCATGTATTTTGTTGAATTATTCCTTTTGTCATCTGCACATTTCTTCTTTGATTATCAGTGGCCTTCAACACAGAACTTACTGTTATTTTCTTCTGACTCATGTAAGTAGTGATAGGAATAGGGGCCAAAATGTCTTGATCACACATGTTCTCTGAAGTGAAGAAAATATTCAGATGTGAGTTGTGTAGTTAGGAGCTTCTCCTTTATGTGTTTTATAAAATTGCTTGTGAATTACTTTAGTTATTTATTTCTCTCTTTCTACCGTATGTTATTATAATTGAAATGTCACCTGGAGTGTGAGTACTAAAAGTTACTAAAGCAGCTCTGTATAGCAAATCTAGATGTTTCTTGATCCAGCTATAAAAGAACATTTTTGCAATGAGGAAACATACTCCAAATTCCAATAAACTCTTTCTAATATTTTTTAGTCAGGTTTACTAACAAGTAAGTGAGTAAATGACTAACTATGGTGTTAATTCTTAAGTGTTTAATCATCTTTTGACTTTAACTAAATCTGGAATATTTTCAGTTGGAACAGCTAAGTATTAATATTTGGTTGCTGCTTCTGTACAAAGAGTAATAAGCAAAAATCATACAAAGAGGTTCTTCCTCTTAATGTTGACTTCAACCAGAGTTTGTTGTTTCTCTTTTTTGCTTGTTGCTGTTGGTTGTTAATTGTTTTTCCTGGCATTTCAAAATTTTTGTTTGAGTGCATTTTCTGAAGGTTCAAGTCTGCTTTTCATGACTATGGTAGTGAGATCCATCTACCTACAAGAGACTTCAGGAAGAAAAATTGAGTTTCCCCCTTTTTCTTTCCCCCCTTCCCATATTTTTTCTACGTTCTCCCTTCAAGCAGGTTACAAAACATACAATTGGACAGATTAGTTTTAGATTTAAATAGGGAAAATTAAGAATGCGATATTTAGCTAGTTGTGTTTTCAGGTATTTAAAACTCACAGGTTCATATGGCTGAAAAGGGAAGCTCAGTGAGTCACTTCCTGGAAAAAAATAAGAGCTCTAAACATTCATTTCCTTAAATAAACATTTTGTCTTATTATAAATAAATTTTTTCAGATGTTTCCTAATGTAATAATTAGTACAGCAGCAGCCAAATTCTTACTGGCTTTACAGATCAATCTTTTATACCTACATAAATTCTACATCAACAGTGGTACCATGGTTACGTAATTACAACTTAGCCTTGCAAGTGACTTATCAAAATACCCAGTGCTAAACCAGTGTTGGGATTGAGTCTACACATCCCAACTAAACTAATATCATGTGCTTTGTTTTTCAAATAATTACAAGTTCCTCTGTATAAAAAGAGTATTCCCTAATCAAGACACTTGTGTAACTCAAAATTCTCAAGCCTTAAATGTCTCTCTGTTTTTCCAAAAAGCTGAAAGTATTAATAGAACCTGTTGGCATGATTTTGTGATTTCCTGGATCAACATTACTCTTCTGAAATTTTATTTCAGTAAAATTTTCCTTTTGGACGTGGTGGTCTAATTCACTTGCTATAACGTCTGTATTTCAGTGAAAAATGATTTGAAATGGATTTCATTACTTTATTGATTATCTGAGAATAAAGATAGCAGAGAGAGTTACTATTTTTCAAGACTGAAGAGAAACTACTAATATTGGTGATGTTGGGATGGATTACATATCATCAAATTGTCTTTTTCAAATGAAATATAATAATGCCATTTAAGATACTCTCCTGGATTTGCTAAAAATTACTTTCTTACTTTTTTGTTTGTTTGTTTTTGTTTGGTTTTCTTGTGGTTTTTTTTTTTTGTTTTGTTTTTGTTTGTTTGTGGTTTTTACTGATAATTCAAAGACTGCAAAAGGGAAAAGGCAAAGCACAATCCTTCACAATTTCTTTTCTTGCAAAAGAAAGGAAAAGGACAGTGACCACTTGTGAAAGTGATCAAATGATAATCTTTGAGTTTCTATTAATTTTTCTATATATACATTTGAGGGTTATTTTTCAAATACCCTTGGAAAAATCATTGCTACAAAAAGTTTTGTTATGATGTGTTTTCCCCCATACTTGTGACTTTTGACAAATATCAGTTAAGTATTCTGTTAAAACAAAAAATAAGCATATAACTTACTGTAGTAGAGGTACAGGCACTATGATGATGGATGCTTAAACTGAGAATTTGTTGATTGTAAGACAATTCTATGTTGCAATTAATATATCCAGATGCTCAAGACTACTAGATATGTCATTTTATATTTTACTTAGTTCTATTATTCACTTTTTAAAATTTTATTTTGCATATAAAAAGTTTTCTTACACACAAATTCAACAAGGTATGCAGAAAAAGCCCAGTGAAACAGGATTTCAAATATCTTTTATTACTTTATTGATAACCTGAAAAGCACCTCTGATCACCACTCATGCATTTCCCTTGTTACTTTGCTTGGAATTTCTGGTAGAAAATGTTTTGGTTCTTGTTATTTTGCTGTTCTTGGTTTATTGTTGTGTGCTGTTATAAACAACAATTTAAATATGGCATTTGGATGCAGACTGTGGTAAAGTGCAGACTCCCTTTATACACATGGGTCTGGATTCTGGGAAGCTGTGAAGTGGAGTGCAACAGGGAGTAGGATTGCAGCTTCCTAGTGCTGTGATCTCCTTCTCTCTGTAAGGTTAGTGATCTGTATCTTGCTCTGCAACATCCTGCTACTACTTATCTTCTGAGCTGGATCAAAGGAGTAGGAGAAAGTTGCACACATTGGATAGAAAGGTGAGGTGAAAAGCGCAGAACTTGTACCTGATGCAACTGCCACCTCCGTCCACTTCTTACTACTTCAGAGCTGCCTAAGAATTCACAAAGTGAATTTCTCATTACTACTCAAAGTGTAGCTGACTTCAAGGCTGGCAGAATTAGGGGTCAGTACACCATTCCAGAAAAGTACTATATGGGCTCTTTTCCATTTTCATCTCATAGCTAACTGTGCAAAGATAGAAACTAAATAAATGTGGTTCTGAACACACACAGAGTTACCTCTGCAATGCTCTTGTAGAATTCAAGCATTATGGATTCAATTCCATATAATCATTCAGGTTTTTTAAAATACCGAAACTCTACTGAGATAAAAATTGTAAACCCTCATTTAATAGTCCCGTTTGTTTGTTTGTTTGTTTGTTTTTCCCGGGACATTTTGAATGCCTCAAGTGTTACTCAGGGAGGATGTATGTGAAGGTTTTTAGTTTTTTTAGTCTTTTTTCTCCCCTCTCTCCTGTTTCACTCTCTTTAGAAGAGGTAGCAGGTCTCAGTATGTTAATAAAATATTTTTATGCTCATTCTCCTGATCCCAATTTGTTTAAACTGCTAAGTGTAGAAATATTTTTACATTGTTCTGTATAATTCCCTTGGTGAAAAAATGAAAAACAGGAAAAGAATCAGCTAGGCTGAAATATAGTGTTGCAATATTAAGACAGTAAAAATAAAAAGGTAACATCTGATGCCTAAATTACTTCCCTGTTGATCATTCTCAGTTGTTGAAATAGTAATTAATCATGTATTTTGTAAAGTGAAGAATAACAAAATCTTCATACAGGCTCTGAGAAACCCTGCAGATTGTAAATTATTTATCTAAAATTAAGACACTACAGCATAGCATTTCAGCTCATCTATGCAACTATACGTCTCTCATAGCCTGCTGCAGATACTAAAAAACTATGCAGGTACTTAAAAACTATGTTGTTGGTAAATCAAAGAAGATTTACCTCAAGGGCACTGTTTTGCCTCATAGTGTTTTGAAAATACATGACTCTTTGGATCAAGGGAATTCTGAATCATAATGATGTATAGCATCATCCTTTCTGGAGTACCTGTGTAAATATGAAACTTGCCTTCAATTTTAAAACAAGGGTTGCCAGATCACTGTGCATATTAGGTCCCTGTTGAATTAAGCTATATGAAAGAATAAATGACCATCCTGCTTCTACATGTTGAATATTCCCACTAGTCTATCATAGGCTAGTGTTCCAAGTCAGCTTTCTAAAACTGTCTCATCCTTTATGTTTGCAACATCATAAATTTAGTATTAGTGGTGAGATTATCTTAAAATAAAGTCATTTTAAATTCATAATTTGCAAACCCAATGGCAAGAACTGTACAGAAAATTTCATGGCCTCTACCATGTGATGAGAAATACCCATTTCCAACCACCTCTTAGCATCTTGCACTGGACAACTTCTGGTGAAACCAGATCATTGTTGATCCCCTGGTGGAGAATAAACTGGCAAAGACAATGTTAAGAAACTCAGACTTCACAATTTTAATCCTTAAGAGGAGATTGAAGACTACTTTAAAATCATTTGGGTGCCCATGCACTTTTAATAATAATGATACTTTTTTTGGGCTCACAGAGTAATTGTTACAACAAAACCATCAAATTTATTCTTGGATGATAATTGATTTAAAAGAAACAAAGCATCATAACACCCCAAATCTGGAATGAAATAAAAAACCCTGAACAATGTTCAGTAATATTACAAGCAAATTAATCTAGGAAAGAACTCCAAAAGAAACAAGACATGACATAACTAAGGAATGAACACCAATTGATACATAAATTGTGTTTGAATTCTCAGGAAAACATAATTCAATAGGAAATGTGTTGGTAGGAATTTTGTCATAGAATCATCATAGAAACATAGAATGGCCTGGATTGGAAGGAACATTAAAGATCATCAAGTTCCAATCCCCGTGCTATGGATGGGGACACCTTTCACTAGACCAGGTTTCTCAGAGCTCCATCCAATCTGGCCTTAATACTTTCAAGGATGGGGCATCCACAACTTCTCTGGGCAATCTGTTCCAGTGCCTCACCACCCTCACAGTAAAGAACTACTTCTTCATATCTAATCTAATCTAAACCTGCTATCTCTCAGTTTGAAGTCATTTCCCCTTGTCGTGTCAACGTGCTCTCATAAGAGCTCCATCTTTCTAGTGGTATTTATCATCGCGCAGCACCTAAACTTCACAGCATTGACTACAACTGTCATTACAACAAATGACATTTTATGCTTGCAGATACAATAAATTACTGGTGTATGCTTTAATTGTGAGGATGTCTATGCTTATTCATGTGTGTTTGGCTGCTCTTTCTCCTGCTGCTTAAGTGTGCACCACTGTGGGAGAATTGTAATTAGGAAATTACTCAGTCTTAGTTAGAAGACTATTTCTGAACAATCAACTCTTTATAGAATAGAATAGTTTAACACAGAAAACCAAAACTCAGTATGAGAGTTGTCATTTGGGGTTTTGTCTCAAATGGCTGCCTCTTGCTACAATGAAATATGAAATCTAAAGATTAGATACCTGGGTAAGCCCATCTTTTTTTTTTTTTTTTTTTTTTTTTTTTTTTTTTTTTTAATAGCTTTAAGCTATTCCTGTTTTTGTCCTCCTGCTCTGGACAAACGTAAATGTATATCAGCTTTTCTTTCTCACAGTTTGGTGCTACAGACTCTCATTTTAATAGCAGATTCATTTCTAGTGCCTAGTTATCAGCAAAATTTTTTTGCGTTTGTGAATCACTGTTTGAGACAGCTGCTCACACTATCAGCCTGAAAGCTGTCTTTAAAATCATACATCCTTGACATGTATAATTAACTAGCTTGAAGAAAGATGGTTTACTGAAAGCTGCACAGGGTCAGAAAAAAAGACAGTTACTTGGCATATACTCACATAACCTAATTGACCTAAATTGAGCAGGAGAAATTAATCATGATTTCAGCAATTTCTTCTGTCATTGGTGTCTCTCCTTTTACTGGGTTTAATGTTTTCAGTTTTACCACACGTGTCAGATACCTGTCTGCTAAAGATGACCACAGGTTTGTCTGCTTTATTTTTGACAGTATGCAATTGTCCACCAAGAATGAAGAATTAAGAGGACCAGTTTTCAATAGGTGTAAAAATATTTTGAAGAGTTTCTGCAATGGTGTTGACAACAGATCTGCAAAAGTGCAGGTAATGGGCATCGTGGATGGCATGCTTAAAAGGGAAAAAGAAACCCCTAGAGTATTTAGAAAGATAAATATAAGTTCAAGATGGATTAGGAATTGGAGCTTTATTGACTGGAAATCACTAATAATATGAGTTTATTTTGATTCAAATATTAATCTGTGTTTTAAGAAATGCAGATATTTTAAGGCACTGAATCCAATCTTTGATTTAACTATAAACTAGACAATGTGTAACTCATCCTGAATCAATTAATATTAGAAAGTGGTTGTTAGATTTTCCTAAAAGCCTTTCCTACACCAAAGTAAACAGATTTTTTGACCATAAATGGAATACCATCCTTCCATATTTAAGCAGGGGCTCCTCTTCAGTGCAAAGAATCAGTGTTTAAAAGATTTAATTATTCTATATTGTTCTAATTTCTGTAAATCTGTATTCTTTCTAATATATTGGAAAGAGATTTGCATAACATGAATTAAGCTAGAGTCATGTTTCAAACAAATCCTGTGCCTGTTTTCTTTTGTTATTTAAATTGTATACTACCTTTGGATCTGTTGGAAATCATTTTGTCCTCACACACTATAAACATGGGTTTTGCATGTATGACTGCACATCGAACACTTCATTAAGCTTAAACATTGTGGTAGGATTCCTAAAATTACTTAATATGTCAAAGTTTTCTTTGCATGTTTGGCAAATGAGAATATTTACAGGCATGTATCGTGTCAGAAATACGCTTTATCCTTTCCATAGATCAAGATGAGACTGGGCAAGGGGAACCACTAAGAGGGTTCCTATGAAATAAAAGTATCAAGCTCAGGAAACCCATTGAGCTGAAAACTTGTTGCAACTTGATCAACTAAAATTATTTCTACCCTAAGGATGTCTTTTTGTGTTTGAAAACTGGGTATATTCTAGTGCAAATCAGAACTCAAATCTTCATAGAAGATTAGATGTAAATGACTTTTCTGAAATACTTCAGCCACCCTGAGAACACAGAGGCAATGCACATACTTGTTATAAAGAAAGAATTACAGTACCAAAAATTATGCTCATGTAATTCTTACAAACGTTCTACAAAGAAAACTGAAGTCTAAATGTTGTTTACCACAATCAGAAAGGAAATTTTATAACAGATGTATTTCAAAGAATAAAATATACTATATTAAATTCCAAGACTAAGAGCACTGTACAGAGATGAGAGTATTCCTACAGTTACATAATTTCTGATATTTCTTGCTGAGACACAGTAACTCAATCTAGTAGATTCTAGGGTAGACCACTTTCACTGTCCGTGCTAGACTAGGTATAGAACACACATAGCTCATGTGAAACTTTTGTGCAGATTATACACATGCTGCAAATGTAAGAGAGCTTCTATATTGTCACGTATTCTAAGATCACACAAAGAGTACTGACTGTTCCCGTTTTCATAACCCTTCTTCATGTGAGGAAATAAAGTGTCATGAATCTGTTCTACAGTTTTCACATGTGCTCAAATCTAGTGGCCTGGTGGGAGACTGGAAAAGCGACAGGAGAAATAAATGCTATAGGCCTTTATTGCTTATTTCAGTTGAAGAAAGTCTTGTAAGTTACTGGACAAATCCTTTGAGTCCCAAACTCTCATGGTAGAACTGGGGAAAAAAAGTAACAGGATTCATTACTTTAATCTCCCAATTTAATTAGGTGAAAGAAATGTTCATGGTTGTATTTTGTAATTTGTTCATTGCTTTTTACTTCAGGCCACATACAAAAATAGCAACTCACTCTTGCAGAACCTGTTGCTGTACTTTGAATCTACAAAGCAATGTATGTAATAATTTAATGGGGAAAAAAAAGAAGTAAAACTCTCAATTTTTTATCTTGTCTTGAGCACAACAACTCAACTTCAGATGACTGAACAATTGCTGGACTGTTTTATTATGCTTAACAGCTTTCCAGTAGTAGTTGCTGTACTAAAATATTTTTAAAATTTAGTTTTACATTAGCTTATAAGTATGAATTGTTCCCTACAAAAGCACTTAATGACATTATAAAGCATTGCCTCTAATTATTTTATTAAAATTTGTGTTCTCAGTTACAAGGAGTCAGACTGATGTCTTGCATACTAAGAGAACTTATTATGATACAAGAGTGTCATCTAGTGAATGATTTTGGAGTAGGAAAATGCCTCAACAGTATCCAGCTTTTGAGTCATACTACAAGTACAGCTGGTTAGACAGCAGGAGTACTCAGAGCATTTTAAAACTTTTCTTCAGATCAACACTGAACACTAAAAATGACTTATTTTAAAATTGTACTATTAAAAGGAAAAAGATAATTTGTCATTTGCTGCTCCAAGATGTTACATATCCTTCCTTAACACTTTTGTCCTAAAACCACAGTTCAAACTTGCAAAACTCAGAGGCTGAGTGTGAAGCAAATAAAATTATAAAGTGAATTAGAAAATTTCTTTTTCTGAAACAAATTTAACTTTTATCTTAGTTGCTGAAATCCTTAAACATTAATTTGCTTTTCCTTAGGAAAAAATAACCAATTTCTTTCTGTAGAAATGGCTGGAAAAAGTAATACAACATTTGTCACAGAATCACAGACTATACAGAGTTGGAAGGGACCCACAAGGATCATCGAGTCCAACTCTGAAGTCAATGGCCCAAACAGGGGATTGAACCCATGACCTCAGCATTATTAGAACCAGGTTAAAAATTACTATAAAAACACTAATTGAAGTTTATTAGACTTCTAATCTGAGAAGTTAAATAAAAATATGTTGTAATGAAATTTAATTTTCAACTGAGACACCTAAAGTGATAGCAAATCCTATTATTATGCAGATCATTAGAATGACTCATCTGATTAATTTCAGCCATTCCTTTATGTTATTCTTATTTGTAATAATTTAGTGACCCTTTCTCTAGATTCTTTGCAGTTATAGATTCCTCTTTTAAAGTCAATACTGCCCCTTTCCCCCCCAATACTGCTTCTCTTGTCTGATTTTTATAAGCTACCCTTTCATTTTCAAATACATCTGCTTTTCTTCCCTTTTCTTTCAGCCCCTAGATATCACTTTTTAAAATCAGTGTTGTAGAGGAAAATAGCAGTGAAATGCAATAGCAGGAAATAAAAGATGTTAAGAAAGAGAAGTGGGTCTCAGTAAATGATTTGGTCATGGCTGACTTGTTGGTGTGGGTTTAGTGATAACAGTTACAGGTTCGATACTATTCTGACCATCTGAGGCATCAAAAAGCTATGCCTTGGAAGTCAGTAGAATATGGTCAGCAGAAAGCTACCCTTTTCTGAAAATCAGTATAATCAGTATAAAATCAGTATAAAACAGAATTAATCATTCAGTGTAATAATGCCAGAGATTTGTACTTGTCCCCAGAATGCAGGTCCCCAGAAAACTGCTAAAAAGTTTCCAGGATTATCTTTTCATTATTATAATTAAACCCTATTTTATTGGCTGAATTTTCTTTTCCTTAGCTATGGATTTATTGTAAACCTAGAATAATGATCATATTTAAAAAAAAAATTATTCAGCTTGTCTTTAGTTTGTGCATGCTGCTTCTTTCCTTTCAGAGTACTCTCAAACTGCTTTGCTTATTATCCAAGCTGTTGACAATATTTTGTTATCATAGTAAAAAATAATATTCTATTCTCTGTGTAATACATGCCTCCAAATCTCCTAACACATTGAAGTTGGAAATACTCTTTAATAATTCAAGAAATTAGAATTCTTATATTCTTTCATGCTTTATTCATGAAGAACCATTTTTTCAAATTATGGTCATTAAGGATCTTCCCTCCAGAGGGAGGGTCACCCTTGGACAATGCCGACAGCAGTTTGCCTTCTGCTGTTTTTCAGATTATTTCCCCTTCCTGTTTCTTATTGCAATGTCTCATGTGTGTAATCATCTCCTCCTTCAGGGAATGTATCTCTTTTTCAATGTAGGAGACAACACTGTGCAGTCATAAAATCAAGTTTGCCTAGAATGAAAGAGAAAGATTTTAAATTGTACTTTTAAACTCATGCATAAGATACTGCAATCTAGCTCTAAACCAAAATAGTCTGAGTGCCCTGTCAGAGGCAGCATAACAAGATCTATCATGCTACCCTGCCAATATGGCAGATTTCATTAGTCTTCCCAAACAAAAGCCCATATAGCTTCTCTGAGTTCTGGGTGTGCATTTTTTCCCCTTAGGGGGCTGCAAATAAACTTGGAATATTCTAGGTATATCACTCTAAAAATTGCATCTGCCTACACCCAATTTGCTTGCCATCTGCTGTATAGATTGCCATCTCTTTTAGAACAATAAATCTATTTACCACTTTCTTTCTTGTGGTGCTACGTTTTCATCTATATTTTCTATTATATGCTGTCAGCATGTTCAGAGCTGCATTGCCTGTTAAGGATCCTTAGATGAAGTGTTCTCTGGCCCCACAATAAGACAGCCCTACTTCAGACAACCACGGGAAAAATTCAGCAAGAGGTCCTGCAGTACTAGGGACCACAAGGTCACCATGCAGTAGATGACCCTCAGTAAGAGACAAACAATAAGGAGAAAGACCTACATGACTGTGACCCAAGCACCTTACCAAAACAACGAGAACCCATTTTGATGAGTTTGCAGGTGTCATTAAATCATTGGCTGCCTGGGTCAGTCTTATGGATTCTACCCTGACTTTTCCCACCTGTTCATCAAGTGGCCTGTTAGCCCTTCCTTGGGTCAAATAGCTGCCAGGCTTTGACAATAGAACCCAGATTCTCTTTCAAGAGCCATACTGAGCCCTCCTTCTTAACACAGCTGAAAGTATTTATGGCAACCTCTTTCCAGGTGCTTGTGGTGGTAGTTGTATATAATGGAGATTTACTTAAATCATCTTGGCTGAAGGTGCAGTGTCCTAGGGATTTAGGTTCTATCCTGTTTAATCCTCATGGAGAGGTAAGTAGTGAGTTAAGGCTTTTTTGGAAAGATTTGAAGAGGAGATTAAGAGCAAGAACTTGAAGCTACTTGGAGACTAGTGGGGGATAAGCTAGGTAATGTTATCAAGAGGCCAGTAGCTGTACTTCCTCAGCTATGTCCAGCAGAAAGGTCATTCTTGTGTGATCAGGTCATGATTAATAGCAACTTTCCTCTAGGTGAATTCCATCCTAAGAAGAGGGAGCATGCTTGTTCTTGGGGTTCATTGTTTTTTTTATCAGAGAATGAACTGTTCCTTGGTTCTTGATATGGTCATAATTTGTAGCAGTGTGTATGTCAATGATCTTAACTAGTTCATGAAAGTAAGAAAAGTATTCTGTTAAGTTTCATTTCTTTTCAATTCTTTTTAGTAAATCACTTAAAAAGCAATTTCAGGTGAGGTAGTTCCTTATCTTAAATTTACCTTCTCTTTTATATCTGTCTTCAGGAAATTGAAATGGTAGAAATATTAAAGCAGACCAGACTCAGAATAAAATAAAAATGATTTCTCAGAGAAAGTGTCATTCCACTGCTTTTTTTTTTTTTTCCCTACACTAAAGTGAGCTGAAAGTGCCTATCTTGTATGAGTTTAATGCAAAACTACAACGCAGGAAAACAGGAAGAAAGAGTAAAATGTAAAGGAGTTTTTAATGAGAAAATGTAATTAAAGACTTCTATGTAGAATACATAAATTCTGTGGCGATAACAAACATCTAAAATGCTACAGATTTGAAAAGAATATTAATTTCCTGGAAATAAGTAAATAGGAATTCTTTAAACTGTACTTTTATTTGAAAGGTATTTTGTCCTGTTGCTTCTTAAGCATTGAAAAAGGAAACTGTAAATCAATGTCACAATTTTTGGACTAAGTCTTTATGATGCTGGAGCTTTCATGTCTTTACTCTTTCCTCTGGTGAACAGTTTCTTTATAAAAAACCAAAATACTGGGCTCAGATAATTACATAAGCACAGTGGGAAATGCTGCACAAAGAGAAGTTGCAGACTTGAAAAAACTCACCTTTTGAAATATCTTTTCTCTTGTAATATGCACACAACTTTTCAAAATGAAAAATTAAAATATCTATATTTACATAATGTACTATGGAGATTTTCTGTGTGGAAGAGAAAATAATGCTGTTAAACTAAATAATACCTCAGAATTGCAGCTTATCAAGTGGGATGAAGTGCAGCTGAATTGCAGCAACACTGTGAGAATTAAGCTTCATATGGATAACTTCATAAGATACTTCTGAGTCTGAGGCACTAAGATTCATGTCCTTCTATATAGCTGAGTCGTGTAAATATGTACAGTTCTCAGATTTAGCTGGACTGACTTACTTTCTTTTGAAGTTTTAGTAACAAGCACACAGAGTTGTATTGAAAACGTTCAAGGTTCCTGTTTTCTTTCTTCTCTACCCCCTTTCTAGAGTGACTTGACAACTTGATTATCATGAGTGGCATTAAACTATTGCTTTTCTTGGCATAGATCTGCAGCTGCAGAACAAGCTTTAAGCTGAAGACCCATTCCCCTTAGTACATATTTGTGCAACTGGATTTTGAAAACTACCAGTATTCTTACATGAGCTAAAATTTAACATGCTAATTAAAATATATTTATGCATGTTTTGAACATAAAGTTAGAGTAGGGATCTCCTGAGGTTTTCAGCCTGCATTATCCTGTGATCAGATGGGTATTGCTTCTGAGGAAAAGCTTTTGACACTTGGTGAAGTATACTTTGCATTTTTCATAAAATCTTGAAAACCTGTAAAGTACTTATTTTTTCCTTGGTTTCTAATAAATAAAACTACATTTTATGAAAGACTCCACACATTTCAATTTATCCAGTCCAGGTAACTATTTTTCAAGCTTGGTTTTGGGGAGGGTTTCTTGGTGTTTTTTTTGGGGGGGTGTTGTTTGTTTTTTTACCAAATTGCATAAAACTATGTAAATTTTGGCTGGTTTTATTTTTACTCCATTAAGGATTTTAGATTTGATGGCAAATTCAGTCTTATCTTTGGTGTGAGAAATAACTACATCAATTATCTTCAGGTTAGAAGTTTTAAACTTTGTATTTAGACATTTTGATACTCTATGCCGCTACACTGAGAAGTTATTTATTAGTTCATATCCATTAAAATGCTTCATATAGATGTCAGAAGGAAAGCATGTTTGCTGGTTTTCTCCAAGATTCTGGAAGTCTCTAAGGATTTTATGTAATTCATATTACACCAAAATATGCATTAATGCATCTGAAACTGGTGTCAATATGTTTTTATTTCTCACATAAACTATTTTTCCTTGTTGTATTTTGTACTGTCTATTCTTAGTGCTAAAGTAAAATATTAGATAGTTCATCATGCCTGTTTAAAACCTTTGTTATTTTTTAACTAATGACCTGAAATATTTAACATTATGTCTCTTAAAAAACAAAAAAGGCCTTGAAGTTTGTCTTGTTTTCCAACATGTAACATTTTAAATAAATAGCCTTACTAAATCAAAACTGATCTCATAACAAATCCTTCAATGAATCACTCACAATCTGACTTAAGCAAGAAATAAAAAGAACATTATTTAAATCGTAGAATAATTTCAGTTGGATAAACTCTCCAGAGGTCTGTCAGTTCAGAGCCAAATTTAAATTCAAGTTTTTGCTAAAGAAAATTCAGCTTGACATTTGCTATTTAACCTAAGCAGCAGGCTTCCACCAGTTCAAAATCGTTTTTGCAGAATGTGAGATAAATGACTACTTATCATATATAGATTGATTTACACATGCTGGGAATGATGACTTATGAACTTTAGATTTTTTTTTAAACTGCGGGCAGACTTTGACTCAATAGCAATTGTGCAAGCAAATTACTTGTAACAGTTTGTGGTAAAGATAGACTGACAGCTAATATACAAAACCAGTGGGATCATGCCTAGCTCATGTGCTTCAAGTACTGCTCTTTTGTAGTTCCAAGCACTTATTGTTTTGGGGGGTAGGGGAGGTGTTGAGTTTGTTGCTAACTTTACATGATCTACATTTTAATATATTCTAGTTCTCCAAGTAATCATTTTCTTTCAGTTGCAGGGGATGGGGGAAGGGGGGAAAAGAATGAGTCTGAACTATATGATCTTTCTACTAAATGATAGTTTCGATCAAGCTAATCCTCTGTTCCTGTTTCGAGGTAATGATGTGCTGTCCTTATCTAAAAGGTGTTACTGTGGTTTCCTCCACTTGCTGCTTGTTAGTTGCTCCATTTTTATTTCTTCCTCCTGCTGACTTTACCCCTATTCCTGCTCCCAAGTAAGTGCCCAGTCTTGCACCAGGTTTGTCATCTGTTTACCTGGAATCTGCCTTCTTTTGGCCTAAACATAGCCCCTGAAGTGTAATGTAGTTTCTGGATACTCAAGTATTATGGGTGGCTGGCTTAGCTCCTACATCTGTTTCTTGCCTTAACTTCTTGGTGACCCAAAGGTGCTATTAGAAAGCTTGTTCTAGGTCTGCTAAACATTCATCAGATCTGCTTTGTAGGGGCAGAAAGAGCAAAGAACTATTTTGGGGGTGACCTGTCCTTGATTCTGTTCCCCTGGACACCTCCAGTTCCCTACTTGTCTTGTTTTGAAGTGTCACAGCTTCTAGCTAATGTATCTTAAAGTCCATGCAACAGCCAAGATATCCTCAACATAAAAGGAAAAAAAAAATTCGATGATGATTCTTAATACGGCTGTTCACAGGGGCCTGACTTACTGAGAAATAGGAATGACCAACACTACAATTTTTACAGGCTTTCAGCATCCATGTGAGGTAAGGGAAGGACAGAAATTTTTCACCAACACATTAGTTATTTGCATATCTTTTTTTTTGTGTGTGTGTGTGTTTCAATTTCTATTTTTTAAATTTGGACTAATAGTTATTTGTAGCAAGTTTAACTGGGGTTGTTAGGGTTCTATTTAAGTTTTGAAAGTACCATAGTTTTTTTCTGCAATAAAATAACAAACTATCATGATCTGGGTTTAGAATGCTCTAGTTGAATTGTACTGCTAGAGGTTCTTAATTTAAAAAGAACCCTGTTGTGAAAAAAAATGTTATTTCTTTATGGTAGTTTCACTGGTATATTTCCAGACTCAAAAGTTTATGGGATTTTGCTTTTGTTAGGATAAACATTTAAAGATTTGTGTGTCTGGTAAAACTAAAATGCTATGACTTTTGACATTTCCAGTTCTTTCTTCTTTAACTTGGGCTTCCTAAGTTTAGATTAGGTTATACTAGAATTTTTCTCATTATTTAGGTAAACTTATGATTCATTACAGAGTAATGAGAAAGCCGTGAACTTGAACTTGGAAGAGCTCCACTGATTTAACTTTTTTCAGTGAGGATTTTTGAAACTGAAACAAATTTATTCATACTCATAAAATTTAAATTGAGGATATCCAAGCTCTTGTTTAAGTGGAGTTTGCCAAATCCAGTTTCTATTATAGCAGTCCATAAATTATTTTGTTAGCAACTATTTATTGCTCTAGATTTTCAGAAGGTTAAAATTATATGCATTTACCCATATATGTTTTTTTTTTCTGATATGTATATTCTTATCTGATATGAGCAAAGGTCAAGAATACATTAGTATTTTGGGGTTTCAAAGTCACATGGGTTTTGTTCCTTGCTCACTGTAATTTGCTGAAACATTTTGCAGAAAAGAAACCAATGAAAAACAGAGCTGCTCCCTAAAATAACAGACCCTGTAGTTAAGCACCTCTCAGCAGGACAGCCCTTTGTGTTTGGTGGCTGGGGAGGACAGCTGCATTCTGGTTCTGTAGAAGCCTCAAGAGTGGCATAATACTTGGAGTTCCAAACTCTCAAGAAAATGTTTCTATCTTGCAGATTCTGAGGGGGAAAAAAATGGAGCTTTTAGCAAAAGTTTTGTAATACACAATTTTTAAAGCAATCTACCAGAACTCAAAGTAATTGTGGTTATTATAGTTGGTCCTTAATGCTACTAGCTAAGAAACCATTGTATTTTATTATTTTTAAGTTGCTGGTATAAAACACAACTTTATCAGGCAGAGCAAGAATGCTTTTTGTAGTGTGAGTTCTGAATTAAGAACTAAGGACAGATTTTTCACATAGCAGAAAAGCTTTGTGCTTTGCAAATACTGCTACCCAATGACTAAAAAGAACATGCGAGG
The DNA here is from genome assembly GCA_035583235.1 of Hafferia zeledoni. Taxonomy (NCBI): domain Eukaryota; kingdom Metazoa; phylum Chordata; class Aves; order Passeriformes; family Thamnophilidae; genus Hafferia; species Hafferia zeledoni. The sequence goes on along the minus strand of JAWWEV010000134.1, from coordinate 32,526,188 downwards.
CATGTGCTATTTCTCCCTAAAATATGAAAAAATATTCCAAAATATGCATTTCCGTTACAAGAATTCTTGATACAATGACTTCTCCAAGGGCCCAAAAATCTCCTAGGGGTGATAGGCAGAGATGGCTGTCACCCATTTTTGCAAGTCAACACCTGGTTAGACAGAATATTCAGAATATTCTGAACTATAGAGAGGCAAAGTTATAGAAGCATGCTCTTTAGAGAAACCATGTCTAGTGTTGTTGAGAGCAATGGTTTTTTTAAATGGTAATTGGCTTACCTGTGCTTTACTTGAGAAAGGACTGTGTAAAAAAGAAATACTTAAGTAACATGGAAAAATATTAAGAGATTTTTTTTTTTTTGTAAACTGATTAAAAAAATCCCAAACCAAAAGGCCCAGTGGCTGCATCTTACTTTAGAATGAGACATATTTAAAAGGTCATGCTTACAGGATATCTTACACTCCTTGTTATGGGAATTGAGGTACAGTAACAGGGACTGCAATAGCTGGAGTGTGAAAATTCTTTTCATGCTTAAAGTTTATATAATTCATAGTTATATATCTTTATATAATGATCTTTATATCATCTATAAATTAACATTATGAATACAGCTGTGTCTCATAGTCAAACAGTAGGTAACTATTCATGGAAAATGCATTCATTCATCCATTGTATCCAAATTCAAGCAAAACAGGAGGACAAAGAATGACTTCCTGCTTTTTCGCAGTAAGAAGCTGTCTTTTGAATGCAAGTATATTTGTCATAGAAAAAGACATAAGAATAGCTCATTTTACAAAAAAAAAATTAGGCAAATCTAAAAAAAAAAAAGAGCTTTAGGAATACTGGGTTTTTTCTGTGATACTGAGAGAAATGAAGATTAATATTTGTAATTAATTTATGACAATACTAATCAAATATTAATTTCATTATATTTTATTATAAGATTGTAAACTTGCAAATTTAGGAGCTTCAGGTTGGGATGTACTTGCATTTAATTTCCCTCCCCCACCCCATCTTCCGTTCCCACTATTTATTTTCCCCTCATCACTATTACTTTGCTTTTATGTGATATTAATCAGAATTTTGATCAGATTGTTTCTCTTTTCAAACACTGCTCAGAGACAAACTTCTTAGGCAGATTTTGCATACAGAATAATGTCATCTGTAAGCTTTGCTATCCCTGATATATGCCACATGCTTCAATATGAAGAAACCCCACTGTTTGACTCTCAGAGATAAATAATCTGCGTAGAAGTGGCAAACTCGTGTTTTGGGGTTTTTTTTCATGAACAAGAGTCTTTGAATTTCTGTTACTTTTAGGTGGCTTATACAGTTGAGCAATTAATAAACTGGTGAGAGAGAAGGGAAGGATTGGCTAAATCTTCCTGGACAAAAATGGAAAAAACTAGTTCAATTTGTGTAAATTTTTTGCACCTGTGATACCATCTATAAATATTGTTTCCTATGTGCAGAAAACAATGTTGGCCACGGTCTCAGAATTAAATCGATATCTTAAGAAAAAAATCATTGGCTTAGAGAGACATTCCTGTTGGTCTGTGGTATCCAGCTGATAATACATGCAAGCTTTTAAAGCTATCTATAGCACTTCCTTTTCCTCCATAGAGTTCAGGTCACAGCAAATCAAATTATCTGCAGAATAGACTTTGAAGAATTCCAGTGTTTTTAAATTCCTCATAGGGGAGATGGCAGTACTTTACATTCAGTCAAGTCATATTTATGTTCCCTCACACTTTAATTCAGCCTGACGATGTAGAAGTTGCTAATGGGTTAATTCTTTTGAAAAACCTCGGGCTAAAATAATAACTTTTGAGAGCAAATTCCACTTTGTCAAGTGAAAAATGTCATGCAATATGGTTTGTTATTAAAATCAGTGCATAATTCAGACTTCTCCATTTTATGAAAAGAAGGAAAAAAAATCTTTTAGGCCTGATTTGTTTCCAGGATCTGCATCTGTGCACTTGGAGTACATTCTTTCTCATAATAGCAGCTGATGAGACAACTGATGTTTACCCTAAACAGGGCTGGAAATTTAAAACAAAAATTTTAGATGATTTTTCCCCTTACCCTAAATTTCACACAGTCAAGAATGCTGTTAAGTACTACTTTGCCTAAAGCAATAGCTACTCAACATTAAGAAAATGTGAAAGTTATATTTATAATCAAGATCTAAGCATGTGGGAACATGTGGTTTCAAGATGTGTGAAGAATGGCCTAAGCACTTGAAATTTAATGAAGGGGTTGCTACAGATTGCAAAGCATATCTTTCCCACATCTTCAGTCTTTCTGGAACATCTTTGTTTTCCAACCTCTCTTTTGTATCCATCCTAGTACCATTCCTCAAGAATATCTGTTTTTCAAACACACTTTGCTAACCTTTAAGGAAAGCAGTGTTTCTTTTGTGAGTTAAGCTCCCAGGGACCACCTCACCCAAAAGTTTCAATCTGTGGGTTTCCCTATCTTCTATCTTTAGTAGAATTATATCTGGGGCCAAAATTCTGGAAAAGACAGTTTTTGGCAATTATGCCTTGCCCTTTCACAGTGTAGAACAGTGATGTATACAAAAAGCACAGCATCATTTCCACTTGGTTTTGAGCATTTTTGGGGAGGCATTCTCAGATATTCACTGACCAACCACAGCTCTTCACCTATCCATCCTGTTTTGGTAATCCTCTTTGAAACCTGGTTACCCATTTTGGTTGTACTGGAAATACAGAGGACTGAGGATTTTTTTTTTTCCTTGAATTGTCATAGTTATGGAAGCAGGCATTTTTATATTCCTGAGAAATCAGAAAAAAAAAAAAATATAGTAATTTGCAGTTCTTCCTAGTAAGAAGTGAGGAATGAATCTGTTGTATCTTTGAATCTATCCATAACTTAATCAGTTTATTCTTTACTAAACAAGAGAAGTATTCCCAATATGGCTGCTGAAGGTGGAAGAAGCACCTGTACCAAATCTCTCACCCTGATTACACTGTAAGGTAGGGTAGGAGCTACAACTTTGTCACATCACGCTGCCATACTCATTTTCATTAATATAAGCAGGAACAGTTAGGATTGCCTAGTGATGTGCCAAGTAGTCAGGGAATCCCAAGGGAAAGAAAGACTATTGAGTGTAGCAGTCACTTGAGGAGGGAGAACAGGCATTATAAGCTAGCACAGCGCTCTTGGAAGGGACTCTGCCTGGGGTGAATCACCCCTATATGTGTGAGCTGAATGTGGAAAATTATGTAGTGTTCACTGACCAGATGGTGATGATTCGCAAATAAATGCTAAAAGGGTTTTGAGCTCTGAAACAGTTTCATGAGAAAAGTCAAAGAAATTCCATTTAAGCAGGTACGTTTTCCATCATTGATTGTTGAACCTCTTGGGAAGAATTCATGTTTCTCCATTATGATGATCAATTTGTTGGAGACTTGATCTTTTGCTTAATCTTCTGTAGTTTGCTTTGGTGCTTTAGTTGTGTAGGCACATTCTTGCATCTGATAAGCTGTTGTTGCCACAGTCCTTTCATGTAGTCCTGATATGAATCTTGAAGTTATGATGGCTTTGGGACAGAACTGAATGCTGTTCCTGTATGTGTTCATTCCACTGAGGATCATATTCTATTCAGACTAAAGATACTTCCCCCCCTCCATGCCCCACCTTAAATATGGTAATTCTTAATCTGCACAATGGGAAGTGAATAGAAGCTGGTGATTAATATTACCATTTGATTTTTTTTAAATATAGGCATAAAGTCATTTTAATAAGCTATCAAAATAGAGCTTGAACTGATTCACAGAATGCATGGTATCCATTTTTATGTAATTTCTAAAAATGCCTATCTTATCCTGGGAAAAAAATGCTTAGCTAAATATTGAAATGTAGCAGTTGCTACAAACAGATATTTCCCCCCATCTCACCCTCCAACACTGAGGTTAGAATTTGACTATTCAATCATTTGGGAGAAACTGAACAGAAATAGTTTAATTTTTAAAAGCTGCCATACATTTCCATGTAGCACAATTGGATAATATTTTAGCTAGGAAGCTTTAGAAAGCTTAAAGCTGACAGATATGCTAATGCAGTAAATAAACAAAAAGTCTTTTCCTTTAGGATCTCACATAGAGGAGTTCTCTTCAGCTGTATTTATGAAAATACTTGATTTTTTTTCCTTTGTTTTTTTGTTCCCTTTCTTATTAAATCTTGCATTACAGCCTCTATAGCACATTAGCATCAGTAAAATGAGAATAAAACAGATTTTATTTTCAATGATTTTATTCAGTTGCCTTTTTTCTTTAGCATAACTCACCAGGAGTTTCATGTTTCTTTCCCAAAATTGCATTAAATGGTTAGACAATTCAGCATTGAAATAGTATTTTTTTAACACAAAAAGCAGAGTGTATAGAAAATCCCAGAGTTACTTATCAATAGAATATAACAAAGTTCAAGAGTCAGTATTGTAATGAAATTAAACATTTTTTCCTTTTTTTTTTTGCATTTACAGTCAACTTCTTTATAAAATACATTTAATTTTGTTTTACAAGGCCAGAAAGATGCTGGTAAAAGCTGAGGAAAGATTACTGAAAGAACAGAGGGACAAATAAAATTTTAATCATTGAAGTGTTATGAAATTAGAAATAATTGACATTTCCAGGGCATCCATGTACAAGTACAGCTCTAATTTTTTTTTTGAAGGAACACACCAACTAAATACCACACAATAACATCATGTTCACAGAATGCTCATTGTTCCAGATACATACTGACTGTTCTAAATGAAAAAAGTTAGATTTTTCTTAATAGTTTACAAACCTGAAAAAGTAGAATGATATCCTCTGTTCTAAAATTGTTTTTGTTACTTATGCTAGTTGAGGAAAAGCCTGTATTTTTGGTTTATATTTCCAACAGAATAGAAAATTCATGTGTTTGGGTGTTATGCCTTCATTTAATGAAGGCAAAATTAAGAGACCTGAATGCTACCAGGTATACCTGGCCTAATTTTTGATCTTTTCTAAACTTTCCCTTCTGTCTTCTGCTTCCTACTATTTTCCATGACAAAAGCAACTTCAGCTACAGAAGAGAAATACCCAGAGCTGTAATACTACTTATCCACATCGTTTCACATAAGAGCTTTGCCATGACCCTTGCTTTGCTCATGCAGTTATGTCAATCCTTTGCTTCTGTAAAGGGGTGGGTAAAGTGCCATTCCTTCTGCTTGTCCAGTCACGTCTATGTGATAGTTTCATTGTAAAATATATTCTTTTCCTCCTAGAAGAAAGAAGCATGGCAACACTGCGTCAACTTATTTGTGATTCCTTCATTAGAAGTACTTATTCAATAACAGCTTGACAAAGGTTCCCAAGCAGTTACATTTGGTGAAAAAGAGATAATGTTGTGGTAAGAAACAGGATATAATTATTCTACCTCCAGCTTGCCAGGAACTGTAAATGCACCATTCTCTGCAGAGTCTCTACTGTGAGTGACAAAATCAGTATTTGCTCAAGCAGAAATGATCTGGATACATATATATAGATAAACACATACACCCTTAGAGCTAAACCATTGAAGAGAGAGATCACATTTATTTGGATTCTACAGAACTACATAGTGGGAGTTTTCTGAATGGATGCTTCCCATTTTTGCTACAGACTAATTAAAGCACTCCATGCTTTATGGACTTTGCCTGCAAATAAGATATTAATTATTATCTTGACTGTTCTGCTTTCTCTTCCACTCCTGCCTCATCTTGCTAGTAAGTATTACACTATATAGTCTTTAAGACTTGATGTTTAGCAGGTACTGGTTTACAGCATAGTGTGCACTCTGAGGATAAGAACTCTAAAAGCTTTTGTAATTGCCTAAGCGTAAGAGAAAAAAGCCTTTTGATTTCAGCTATTATCAACTATGCTGAAAGCATCAGTTAAAGATGGTTTGCAATATTATTCCCTACAGGGAAAATATAAATATGGAATGTTGGCCTTTTTAGGCTCACAGATATGGACCCTGTGTACTGGCTTTCCACTAGCTCATGACCCATTTCCCATCTAGAAGGCATTAGTATGGCACTGTCCTGGTGTAATAGAAGTCTAGAGCCAAGCCAGGCTTCATCACTGCTGTCTGCTGATGTGGCTAAATGGCTTCTTGGCTCATATATCTCTGCAATGGCATATCAGCAATAACCACAAAGGAATGCTCATCAACAGTCGCACTTCTACTGCAAATGCAGTAGAGCATAGGACAGCACTGCTGTGTTTTCATATTTTATCTTGGGCTTTCATTTATTTATTTGAGAGGAAAATTGGAGTGTGTATATGGGATTTCAAGATATTTCTTCATGAAAAAATGATAAATCTGGAACTTAAAAATGCTGAACTTTATTTAGAGATGGAATATTATAACTATACTTTTCTTTTAAACATGGCAGTTTTTGAAGAGTACATTGATATAAACTCTTCCAATAGACTTCTTTTTATTTAGCATCTAAGTATATATGGAGCAATAAAAGTAATGTGGACAGTTTCCAGTAATTATTTCATTACCTTCTATTTTTAAATACTGTGTCATTTGTGTTTGGACTTTTGCGTGTTTGTGTTATGGTATGCCTTATGTTTAGCATTTGCATCTTACCTAGAACTTTGGCCAGGATATCCAGGAACCAGGAATGTGAAATGAGTGTTTCATTCAAAAAACAGCATGTGGTCAGGCCACATTCTGCTTTTCAAATGGAGCACAAAATTACATTTTTCCCTGATACTGAGGGTGACAAACAAGAACTGAACTGTATAAAGGCTATAGATTGAACAAAATGGCTTTGAGGAACATTTCAGTTGGTTGAAGCTTGGCTCTAATAATGCCATGGTGTTGTAGGTTTGATCCTCCTATAGGCCATTCACTTAAGAGTTGAACCCAATGATCGTTGTGGGTCCCTTCCAACATAGAAGATTCTGTGATTCCTCCTGTGTTGGCAGACAGTTTTGCTAACAGCAGACTAATTTGGAAATTAAATTGTTGCTTTTAGGGGGTAATTATTTTGTTCTATTCATAGCACAGTGTTACCCACCAGGTTAACCTGTTCATCTCAATCAGATGAGAAGCATAATAATGGTATTCTAAAATTCAAAAGTCTTGAGATTTTTTGTGCAATGGCTAGCCATGTTGATTGATTTGCAGAGATTACTTGATCAATGTAACTTTTCCTTCTGTTAAGGAACATTAAGAAGTGGCTTAGATTTGTAGCTAACATCACCCTTTTAGCAAGATGAAGTGATTGGTGACATCATCTATTCCCTTTCAGTCTGATTCTGAGATATAGCTGGGAGTGAGGTGCATGAAAAAGGAAATTTTTTTAAGTGTATGAACACACAATTGGAATAACAATTTATCTGTTGCAAAATTCAGTAATAATTGCCTACTTTGCAGAGCTTGCAAGCAGCTGCAACCAAAATAATTAAAAGTTGTTGTGTCAGATAATTTCATGCTAATATAGTGCCCTGTTGCCTTTTCAAAGCACAGAGTGGAACACAGCACAGTAAAGCATCCTTGTGTGATATGTGTGGAGTTTTTGGGACCCTTCAAGGTACTCGTTTAAATTATGCTGAATAATTCATGGCCGACTAATTAGTTAAGTACTGTTCCATTCTAATAGAACCTTGCTATCTCTGAGTTTGGGTTTCTCATTTTTTCACACAGTACACCCTGAAAAAAAAATGCCAATAGAAGCCTTATCTCTTGCATCTAAATTATTTCTCTGTGGCATTTTCTCAGTTTGCAAAAAAAAAAAAAAGTTCTTCCATTATCTGCCCTATTTTTTTTCTTGTTTTGTATCTCCCGCTGCATCTATAACAACAATTCTGAATGCAGGAAGTGTATCCTAGCAGTGTAGGATTCACAGTATTGAGGACAGTAGCTAAGGGTGTAAGCTACTGAGGGATACAGGATATAAGCAGGATAAACTGATGCACTGATGCTGTTACTCATGGTACTGTAAAGGTGCCTAAATGGTCTGGAGAGGAAGCTGAAGTAGATTGCAATATCTTGAGTTGGGTGCTCCTTAGAGTTCCCTAATTTTAAGCAGGTTCTAACACTTCCAGTCTTTTGAAGCACTATGACATCCTGTTTAAAGTATTGCCACATAAGCAGAACTCAGTGACTTCGTATTTATAGGGTCAGAGATAAAGCTAAACAGATAGACATGAACTTTAAGATTCTAAACAAAGCACCAAATGTATGGGATGCACATGATGAAATGAGCACATGCGCTTTTCATGATTTAGTTTTTAACTCGCTGTTCTTCATGCATATTTCAAAGACTTTTATGTTTGGTGCCTTATTGTTTGTTTGGGTAGGTGTTTTTTGGTGGTGGGTTTTTTTTTGTTCTGAATTTTCTTTTTTCCCCCCCCTGGACTAATTGTCTCCTCCTTTCATTTAGAACCTGAAACTTTTTTCAAAATTTAAAGCAGAAATGTAAGAATCAAAAATACTACTTTAGTCTACAAAACAGTCCAGTCTGTTTTTGTGGACATCCATTAGATTACGTGATCACCAAGGTCTAGTAGTCCTCTATGGTAATCTTGAATTTTATCATCACTTAGGTTTTGATATTGAGTTGGAAAGGGAGAACAGCAAAAAGCAAAGGTAATAAACAGATTGGAAATATTTTAAAGTTCTATTTAAAGGTATTTAATTTTAAAAAAATCAAAATCTCAAAAAGAATTTATTTATTTGAATTTTTTTTTAAATAAAAAAAAAATTAAAATTGGCTATCCCTGATTTGGAAGTGTATGTGATAGGAATTAAGTACCACCATATTGCATTAGTATATAAAGAAGTGAAAGACCATTGTGTAATGAAGGGCAGGAACATTTTTCATGCTTAGATTTGAGGTTCATGACTCAGTATCTGTTGAAATCCTATACTTGTCATGCCCAGTTTTGTACTAGCAGACCTGTTCCATCTGGAGTTTGGCAACTCTAAGCTGACACAACAGGCAGGACATCCCTCTGGTGCCCCTCTTTGGCTGCTTTATTCCACTGAAAAAATAAACAGGGCTGTTTGTTGTTACAGAAAGGCTATCCATAATACACAATGTATCAGTACCACTTTGGATTAACAATTAAAGCTAAGGTCTTGCCTTCCAAATGTCTGGGAAGTGATCACGTGGTCATACACATCATATACGGAGTTACTGAGCTGTGCTCTATGAATGCTGCTCTACTTTGGTGGAGTGAAATGGTCTGTCTTAAACCACTAGTGGGTGAAGGCTATCCATGGTCTGAATGGAGCAGAGACTGCTTGCTCACATGGTTACCACATCTGAAATACAGGGTGAAAGTCATTGACTTTCAGTCAGTAGGGATCAACTGCTTCTGAATTCTGTCTGATTTTGTCCATGGTCCCTTGCCTTGCTACTGATTCTGAGCACGATTTTCTATGTAGAAATGATTTAAAACCCTCACTGTTCAGAAAGCTGTCTTTTTGCTCTTTTAGGTTACCAACTCCTCATGTATCCCACAGGGAGGTAGTGTGCTTGAGACAGTAGCTGATCAGTCACAGACAGGGGAACCAAAATCTTGGCACATAAGGCATTGATAGAACAAAGGTACCTCTTTAGAGGGGGTAGCAGAGCAAGGGGTGGAACTTTCCTCAGTTCCTCAAATCATGCTAACTCTCAAACTAAGAATGGTTCTAGAAAACAGCACAACTGAGAAATGCCACATAGATTATTATGTGTAAAATGCAAAGGATTCACACTTTTTTTCTGAGCCTGCATGTTGCCTACCGTAATTTGCCACAGCATGGAAAGAAGGAATTGCATGTGAAGAGGGAGTTGTTCATAACTGATAGTTTGGAAGTCCTTGTAAAGGACTTTTTTTTGCTATTATTGCATTTAGCAGGCGTGTCTAGTAAAAGGAGAATGTGTTATCAGAAGAGCAACTTTCCTTGACAGCCATTATGTCTTTTGATGTGATTGTATCATTGATGATAATTATGGCCATGCCACCTTGATACCTGATCCCATCAGACCTCAGAAGCTAAGCAGGGTCAGGCCTGGTTAGTACTTGGATGGGAGACATCCCGGGAATACTGGGGGCTGTAGGTTCTAGTCCTGAGGACTTCACTGTCACCATTCAAGCTTGGCTGTGGCAGATGAACCTTAGGAGTCAAAGGGTGGGGCCAGTTCTGCGCACGCTGTTCCTCAGCTAAAAAAATCCATTGAGCAGGCTCGAAGGACACACCCACGTGGGGAGAGTCCTTCCCAAATCTTTGTTCGCAAAGCCTGGCCATGATGATGATGATCATTGATGAAAAATATAAGGTAACTATGGTAACACAAAAACATCACATTGTCTTCTTAACTCATGTTTATTTTTTAACATTATTGAATCTTGTAAATTGTTCTTGAAATGCTGAAAAAGATTTTTCTGAATGTCTTCTTTTATTGTGTAAAAAGCGCGTATAGGATTTGGCAGAAACTGTCAGTGATTAAGAATAATTTTTGCTAAGGATAGATAACACGAATATTTCTACTGCATGAAATTTCCCCCCCATATTTTGAAAGTTTAATCTTACTTTCAAATTTGGCAAAACAAATGCACAGAAGCTAAACTGAAATGATGAAAAGATGGTAATGGATTTTGGTACAGGAAAAGGTTGAGGAGTTTTGAGTATTTGAGCATATGCTATTGCACTCGCATATAGAAAACCATAATTTTTGCAAGTGCCAGCAAGTGAAGTTTGTAAGAATTCTTTGATTTCTATACCTTAGAAAGAGTAGATAATTATAGCTACGTATTTAGATTCCTAAACAGTAATTTAGAAGGTGCTTTATCTAAAATCTAAATGCATCCTATGAGGAAAACTGTCTTTCTTATTGGGCTGTAAAAGTTCATGCTATGAAAATGCACCTCTTAAAATCAATGAGATGAACAATGATAAATAAGTAGTGATCAGTGCCATCAGTAAGACTCAAGACATAATCTTTAAAAGGGAAAACATTTTCTGCCTATGTCACTTAATGAATTGAAACTTTATTTTCTTCCTTTCCTTCTCCTCCTTTCCTTTCTTCCCCACCCTTCCAAATTTTAACAGTTCATTTCATTTCACTGGTAACCTACATGCAGTTTGAATCCAGCAGAATTTTGTAAGCTAAACTTGACAGAATGGGGCCACAGATTTAGAGAGAAAAAATAAGGAGACATATACCATTCTTTATTTTTCCCCTCTAAAAACACTGCTATTTTAAATCAAAGTAGCTGATTCTTTGCATATTCATATGCCCTGAATATGAGCTCTTGTAAAAATCATCTTTCTCTAAAGAACATCCATTGCATAGCTCAGAAACTTGTCAGTAGCATATAAAGTAGGATCTGGTGAAATCTCTGCAAGTCCCCTGAATTCTGCTGTACAATTATTTTTATAAAACCAGACATTTTCCTTTTACAGATTTCTATACCAGCTTGCCATGCTCCTCTGTTTCAAACCTGCAGTTACTCCTATAACTTAGGTAGGCTGGGCCTTTCAGATTCCATAGAAGAATACATGCAATATCCTGAGTGGAAGACCTTAGTCTTCCCAAATTAATGTGCGTTGTGGGTATTACAATGCTCATCTATTCTTATCAATTGACAATGTTCAAATAATTTACCTGAAAAAAACTTCAGAAATAGAACAAGGAATACAGTTTGCATGTGAATAAGTGGCTTATCCCTCAGCCAGAGTTTTGAAACTCTTCGCTTTTCAGTGGTGATAATTAGCTCAATACCATTCAGCAGCACTACTACACAAGGTGAACCACAACGCCTTGCCAGAGTCACCATCATTTCTCAGCCATCACAATTTTTTCCAGTCAACTATTTCTCATTTTAACAAAAGCTTTGAAGGGTTAATATAACATTACTTTTTTTTTTAAGACAAAGTTTCTCCAAGGAGAGGGAGAAGGTAAAATATTGAATAAAGTTATATATCTACTGGATTTGCCTTAAAGTATTTCTGAACAGAAACCTAAATTACAAAGCCTTTAGCTCTCTATAGGGAGGAATGTTCTGTTTCTTGTGGGGGAAAAAAATAGTATTATGAATAATAGTTTAAGTGTGTTGATTTTGGCTGGGATAGAGTTAATTTTTATTAACAGAGATGGTTTGGTTACTGCCTCTTCTGCTTCTCACCCCACTTTACCAGCAAGCAGGCTGGGGATGCACAAGAAATTGGAAGAGGACTCACTGGGACAGCTGACCCCCTTGACCAAAGGGATATTCCATAGCACAGGTGTTTATGCTCAGCACCATAAAGACAGGGGAAAGTTGGCTGTGGGCCACAGCTCCAGAACTGGCTGGGCATTGGTCACTTGGCGGTGAGCAATTGTTTTGTTTCTCCTTTTTAATTAAATTTTCCTTTTCATTACTTTTTTACATCAATTTAACTGTTCCCATGTAAACCCACAAAGTTTATGACTTTTACCCTTTTAATTCTCTTTCTCCCTATCCTGCTGGGAAGTGAACAGCAGCTGTGTGTTATTTTGGCTGAGGTTAAGTTATGACAGCAGGAAAAAGATGGACTGAAAAAAAAAAAGATAATTTAGTGATTATATCTGAATGATGGAGCATTTATTTGCTTAAACAATCGTGTTTGACTTGTGAAAGCACTCTTTCTCAGACTAGGGTACTAAATCTTTTTCCACTTTATTCAATATCACTTTTGTATTCACAAGAACATTTCAAATACAAAACATTAATTGGAGTGCTACCAATGAATAGAAGCATTTTTCTCTTGCAATGTTTATAAGAATATACAAAGAGATACAAAGCTTTTCATAACCACATGAAAAGAAATCTAACTTAATTAATAATTTATGTTTTTCTCGATGATAATAGTAGTAAAATATATTTTTCAATTTAAGTAGTAAGACAAAACATGCTAAAGCCTAAGTTGTCTCTGGCAAAGACAGTTGAAGATTTTTGATAATTGCTTTTCTTGGGCTTTCATACTGTCTTAGGACAAGTCATATTTGTGAAGCATTTTTAGGAGCATCTGTAGGTTAGGTGGTAACTCTAGCCACTGGTATATTTCTTTGAGATGGTGGAGAAATTAAATATCTTGCACGGTCATGGCAAAAGGCTCTACAGAGCCTTTCAAATCTTTGAAAAGGGATTTCAATATCAAATTATTGATATTCTTTAAATGCTTCAGTGTTTCTATCTGAAGCTGCTCTATTTGTGTGAACCCACAATGTGATCATGTCATCCACATCCATGTGATCCTGCTGATCATTACTTCTTTTGAGGGATGATTTCTAAGCCAATAGATTATTTAGCAAACATCAACTCTATTCTCCTATTATGCTTGAGGAATTCCCATTGAAGGTTTGCTACTGGCTGTGTGTTTATAACCCTCACCCATGATGAGGTGAAACCTGCACTTCTCTGTGGAACTATTTAAGACTTTCCTTTCCTGATCTTCAGTAGAATGTTCTCTGAGAGGAAAAAAAAAAAAAAAACCCAACCTGTTTCTAGAAGGGTTTCATTGAATCAATTACATTTTGGAAAAGATTTTTCCTAGTCAGTCAATATTTGTGAAATTAAAGAGTGTCAACAGAAAATTTGTCAGATCGTGGTCTCAAGGTAAATAATATTTTTTTCCTGTAATGAGATGAATATTTATTTTTCCTTTTGAATTTTTTAATTTATTTTCAACTCAGTCATTAATATCTTCTAATTTGGTTTGAAAGGGGGGGAAAAAGTAATGAATCTTCTGTATAGTGAGAAAAAATTTAGATGAATTCCAGGAAGCAGTTTTCCGCTGGAGTGGCTGAAATTAGATTTCTGGATGAGTATTTGCATCTAACTAGCTTTGTGGGGAAGAAAAATTAAACTAAAACTATGTCTAATTATATTGTACAGGACAATATGTGCATGTCCCATTTAATTACCAGTGAGAATAACTTCATTTATAGGCAAGTGAGGAACAGAATGTAAATGGTGATACGAGTATATCAGAACTGATATGTTAATGTGACATATGCTTATTGTGGTGGATTTTACTGAAGCGTTATCAATTCCTTTATGTAACTAGCAGTGCAGGGATGTGGAAGAGAAATGATAATATGCTGTCTTCTAGCATTTTTTTTTTTTCTGTTTTCTAAAAGGGATAAACAGGGTTAGAGCAACTTCACAAATAGAATAAATAATAGTTTGAAGTCAACAGTATACAGTTTTGCTGGCTCATTTTTCTTGAAACAGACCATTTCAAACCATGTTTTTCCAGACCTTGTGTTTTTCTGTGTAGGTTTCCATGAAATTGTATGGATGCCATCATTTTTTCCTATTAGCACACAATATCTGCTTTGTAGTTTCCTGGGAAGGTTTGAGTGGTCTTTGGGGGAGGCAGAGAAAACTTTCAGAAAAGCATATAAATTCAATTCAGTGTATTAGATCTCCACTTTTGTGAAGGATCTGAGAAACAGCGAGAAGCACAGCATACTTCCAGATTACCTCCTGCTAATTAATAGAGAAGGAAAGAAGAATTTGGCAAGAAAGTCTAGATCTCTTGTCACTGTGTCACTTGGCAGGATGCTAACTTGTCTACCTATGTAGAAAGGTGACAGGACTATCTATTTGTGCCAGAGTTCTGTATTCTTCTGAAAATGGCCTTTGACTACACGAGTCAACACACACTGGTTTGTTTTGCTGTTTGGTCTTGGTTGTTTTGTTTTGGTTCTTTTTATCATCAGAGAAACCAGCCTTGAAGGAGGCTATATATATCAGATCCAACATCAAAGCTCCTAATAGTTAAATTCTGTTTCCAGAGGGGAAGCTGAAGTAAAATGGCTGGCTGAATTACCCCTTTAAATATTAGAGCCCCACATTTCTGGTGCCATTTTTTGCCTCGGGCAGGGCATGCCTTGTCTGTGCCTCAAAGCCATGAGGTCAGTGTTATCTCATCCTAGACAGATACTTGCTGCTGCAGAAGCCAGCAGAAGAGAGCTACTGTGGATCCAAATAGCGGTAGGGAAGGTCTTTCCTGTGGTTCAGTATTTTTTCCTAGTAATATAATGTATTTTAAGGAACTTTGAAAAAATAATAAATCTGTGTGTTCTGTTTGATAAAAATGCTTCTACAAATGTTTAATTTGTTTCTCATGTTCTTGTATTTCTGGGAAGATCTGTTACTGGAAAAACATGGGGGTGGGAGGAAGTATGCCTTCCACATAATGAATGGCATTTCTAAATACACATTTTTGAACAGTATTTCTAAACTTGGACCCATCTGTTTTTCTAACCACTTATGCAATCAGATCAGGAATCATTTAGTAGGTTGAGGTGACAATGGGAGAAAATCACTGTAGCTTTACCTTAACCTTGTGTCTGAAATAGTGTGCTTTAGCTTGAAAAAGTGATGGGAAAACTTTAAACATAAAAAAAAACATAATCACAAAACTTTACTCACATAGTTTGTGCAGTAGATGAAATACCTCTAATATTACAACAATGATCTGATTAGTACCCTTGGAGATAATGCTATTTAAAGCTCAGCTGAAAGTCAGGCTTTAAACTAATTAATGTTATGGTAAGGGGGAAGAAAAATGTGTATGGAGAATGTAGAATACCAAAATTGAGTGAAATGGGAGTCTATAAGGAAAGTTATTTCACTTGTCTGGGGACTGTATAAATAGAGTAACTGACTGTCGCATTAAGCATCATTTGTTACTCACTCACTACATATACCGTGGTCTTGGTTAAATAACAATGACAAGAAAGTAATTTTGCGAAAATGGGTTTTTCATGATAAAAATAATCATGTTTGATATATAGAATGGATATTGAAAAATAAGAAGGAGAATAACATCTTATTCTTGTGATTTGTACCAACTCAGGTTGATTAGAGGTTTCAGTGACAATCCAGGCTTTAAAATGCTTTCAGTTTCTCATATCCTGAAAACCTGAATGCTTTTCTTGGTTTGAATGAAAATGAAATGTTCAGTAATTTTCATGTATGAAATAGAATTTAAGAACATGTTTCAATTTTCAGAATATTATTGAAACTTGCAGGATAGCTTAAAGTAACTTGAATGGCAGTGTCATTTTTGTGCATTTTTTTGAAAAATAGATGCTTAATTTGTGTATTTCCCCCTATACCAGGAATGACAACACCAATGAAAATGTGTTGTGATAATTGCATATGGAATTATTTTTTTGATTTTGTTCCTTCTTGAGTCACTTTGTGGGTTTGTTTTTTGGTTGTTTTTTTTTTTTTTTTTTTTTTTTTTTTTTTTTTTTTTTGTGCTCTGCTCTGCTGTGTTGTGTGCTATAATTGAAGTCAGAGCATTTCTTTTGTCTGAGTGTCAGGTACTGTTGTAACAAATTACCTTGTCAGTGAATACTAAAAATTATAATGTTGAGATGACTGACAATGTATTCAAGTTTAAACTGAATTTCAGAAATATGTTAATTAATTTTTGAAGTTAAATTAAGAGACAAATAAATACCTGAAAGTCTTCATTTTGAACTTCCTTCTCAGAAAGTGCAATCTAGTGCCAGTTGTGCCATTGTCAAATGTCTTCTCTAATGTGTTTCTTTTCAGTGTTGTAATAGCGCTATGCTAGCTCAGAGCTTATGTACCTATGTCTTAAATTTGGGCACAAGTCCTCTTTCTGACCTATTTGGAGCACAGAATTTCCTTGGTTTTCAATTGAAACAGAAGACAGTCACTTAAAAACCCCTTTACTGACAGCTTTTTATGTTTTGGTAAATGGAGAAGAAACACTGCAGAGCTGTA
This sequence comes from Hafferia zeledoni, assembly GCA_035583235.1. Classification (NCBI taxonomy): domain Eukaryota; kingdom Metazoa; phylum Chordata; class Aves; order Passeriformes; family Thamnophilidae; genus Hafferia; species Hafferia zeledoni. The sequence goes on along the minus strand of JAWWEV010000134.1, from coordinate 32,509,415 downwards.
TGACTAGAGTTATGTAACTTGTGAATCATGCCAATGTAACCACAGAATGGGAGAATCTGAAACAGAATTGTATGAAATTTGGAAAATGTGTGAAATTGTCAATGTTCCTGCATACAGAGAAGTGATTTGAATTCCTTTTACAATGTAAACCCTCTTTCTGCTCTGATGAATTAGTAGAATTTTTATTAGGTTTTTTCCCCACTGTTCTCCCCCTGAAGGTTTGAGAACACTTTTTCAAAGGTTCTTTTAAATCTACGAGAATTGTACAGCTGGTGGCTTTTGACTTGGATTTTTCCTATTTTTAATAGAGAGGTATACTATTAGCAATATTTTGTATTGACAGTGGGAGAAGAGCCAGTGTTGGAAATGGCATTACGAAAGAAACAAAAACAAGCCTGCCCTCCTAATTCTGTTCCTGTATGACAGAAAAGTTTATGAAATGTGATGATTCAGTGTTCTGTAGTGTTGAGATGGGCGATACAACAGAGTTGGCTAGTGCTGTACTCTGACATTTATTGTTAAGGTATTAGGGTAGCATCCTCTGTTTGCTGGACTGTATGCTGGTTTATTTGTTTGTTTTTCTGATTTTAAAGTTGAGAAAAGGAGGCAGATTATCTCCTCTGCCACCATCTGTGAGCCTCTGATATATCTGTACGACATTTACAAATTATATTACTTATTTGACATAATACTTTAAAATCCATTAAGTTTTCTCTTTCTCTTTTCCAACTCGTGTGGCTGCACAATAGGATGTATTCTTCAGTAGACTGGATGGTCTAGTTACTTCTGATTGCCCTGGTTTAACCTGGTAGGCAGGTAAATACCATGCAGCTGCTTACTTGTTTCTTCTTGGTGGGATGGGGGAGAGAATTGGAGGGGGAAAAAAAAAGGTAAAATTGGTGGGTTGAGATAAGGACATTTTAACAGGTCAGAAAGGGAAGGAGAAATAATAAGAATACTAAGCATGATAAAAGAATTGGAATACACAAAGCAAGTGGTGCACAGTGCAATTGCTTGCCAACTGATGCCCACCTGGTTCCTGAGCAGCAGCCCCAGGCCAGCTTTTCCTCCAAGTGTATATGCTGAGCATTATGCCCTATGGTATGGAATATCCATTTGAGTCAGCTGTCCTGACTGTTCCCCTCTCAGCTTCTTATGACCTGCAGACTCTTTGATGGTGGGGCGAGGAGAGAAGCAACGGCCTTGACTTTGTGTATTTATGGCTTAGCAACAATGAAAACAGTGTGTTAGCAACATTATTCTCATCCTAAATCAAAAACCACAGCACAGTATGAGCTAATAGGAAGAAAATTAACTCTATACCAGTCAAAACCAGGACACTGATTGTGGCGCTCTAGGATTTTGCCAGAATCCTTTTAGGAGAAACAAAGTGTGCATTAAGCATTTTAAAATTTTTGGAAGGATCACTTTTAAGCACATGCAAGTTTTTGCAATCCTTGATTTCATCTCTCATTTTTTTATTGAAGTGAGTCAGGTTCCAAATATGCTGTTCCGGGCAACTGTTACTTGCCCCTAGCTGTCCAGTGAGCCTCATCATATGCTTTTTGAACAGAATTCAGCAGAAATTGTGGCAGGTCAATTTCGTTAAGATGAGCAGACTTTGTGCTATGCTGTTGCACTGCATTTTCCAACTTGTACTCAGAAGAACACACAGCTGGCCAGATTTATTGTTGTATGTCGAGTCAGTACTGATTTAACATCAAGCCATGCTCCTGAATCTTACTCTTGATTACTAATGCTCAGAGTTAATTGAGTTTCTGTAGATACATTCTCTAAGTACTATTAGGAAAGGAAAAAGAAGCTGATACTACTTTTTAGAGCTAAGTCACTGGGGAGTCCCCAAAGCTTCCAGTTTTCCATGAAGTCCTTAATACGAAAACAACAAATCATACAACTGAATTAAAAGTAAGTGGCTTACAAGGTTTAAACATTAGGACTTGAGGGTGTTTTCTTTCTGGATCTCCTTGTTTTATTTTAACGTATACCTTATTTTGCTATAGTTTTGTTATGATCCTCTCTTGATGTGAGACCTGACTGTGCATTAACCTTCCCACTCCACGGGCTCCATCCTCCTAAAGGTTGAAAGGAAACCTGAGTTGACAGGAGCCAGAAGACACATTGATTACCTTCTGCTGTAAAGAGTCTAGTCTTCAGTGTGAATGGAGCCAAAGACTGCACTGGCTGCTGTCTTAGGGATGTATTTTTTTTCCTACTCTTCTTAGCAAACACAACAATTACAAAATCAAACAAAAAACTCTAACAAAAGTGAAAGTTTTCTGGAGTGGTTTTGAGGGCTGTTTAAATCAGCAGGAGAAGGTGACAGAGTTTTATGTCTTTGTAAAAAGCAGTTTTCAATAGAATTATGTGTGAAATCATGTTGCTCTGAGCACAGTACAAATTGATAAAGATAGAAATTTCAAGCTGTTAGCAGAGAAAGCTTCAGCCTGTGCTCAATATAAAACATATTTCTGGGTTTATTTGTGTTAAGTTAATAAGGAAGTAATCAGGTTTAAACCCATGGCTATTTCTGCTGTTTCTGTTTCCGTGGTGCTTGCTGCTTTCTTCCCTCTTTTGTCTTCTCTCTCTCTCTCTCTCTCTCTCTCTCTCTCTCTCTCTCTCTCTGTCTCTCTCTCG